>CM041778.1:291523341-292168459 GCA_023374045.1 Limonium bicolor
TATTTTAGTTTTTCTTTTTAGTTTATTTCTGTTTAATTTGTTTTGCTGACGTGTTGTAGTTACTTTCATTTATTTTTTTTATCTTTATCTTTATTTTATCTTTGTTATTGTATTTTCATTTTATTTATTTTTTTGTTTGGCTTATTTGTTATCTATTCTCTTTTGATTTATATTTTTTTTTCTTGTTATTTTGTTTAGTTAATTTATTCTTGTGTTTCTTTCTATTTTTAGTTCTATTTTACTTTTTTATTTTTGTTTCTGTTTTTGTTTTTGTTTTGTTTTTGTTGGTAAAGATTAAGGATAACATGGATGAATTGAGTAGAGTGTTGACACGGTTGGAAACGACGATTACAATAATGAACATTGAACAGAATTTGAACAGGTATAATCAGCGGGTACTCAAAGTTACAACCAGTTCAGGCGACAAGATTATTACCAGCCACAACAATCATCTTTTCGACAGTCTTATTGGTGAGAAGGTGAGCAGACTAGAATGCAGATGGAGGAACAACAATTCTACGCTTACCAGGAGCCTCCCAAGGAGGATACGAGCAAGATAGAGAGCATGCTTACAAAGATCCTAGAGCAAAAGAAAATCACTAATGCTAGGTTTGATAGTTTAGATGCCAAATTTGCTGAGCAAGAAGCTATAAACCAAAGTTGGGAAAGGCAACTTAATCAGATCTCGCATCAGTTAGCACAACAACAATTGGAATTCTCTCATAATCAAAGTCATTCGAACCTAGTAGACCAAATTCAAGCAGAGACTTTGTTGGGTGAAGACCATTCCAAGCCTATAATTTCTGAAGCTGAAGAGGAGTCTGATGAAGAGTTGGAGCGAATATTTGGGAATTTATATTCCCCTCCTCCTTCAACCTCAACTCAAATAGAGTAACCAGTTTTTGAAGATATTCTACCTGCACCTATTTGTGAACTAGTGGAGGTACCTAATGTGTTGATTCCAGGAGACATTGAAGAAATTGAAGCTTCCTCAACAATTGTCTGCCAACAAGAATCTTCCATTGAGCCTTTAACACTTGAGGAAGATGTCTGCATCCTCAAATTTAAGAAGGAAGAGCCACCTCCAACTAGTCATCAACTTCACAAGCATTCCAAGGAGCCTCACCAACAGAGGGGTGTTTAGCTCCTCCAATTCGAGGAAGAAAATCCATCAACACCTGGTCTCCAATTAGAAATACGTTACCGGCAGTACTCCTCAAACGTCAAGTTTTGTGAAGTATTCACTTTCCTATTTTATTTGCCGAAGTAACGCTTTGTTTTGATCCAGATGGTTTGTTTTTAATTACTGCTGATTTTGTTTTCCTAGCAAAGTTCTTGTCTACTTTTATTTTTGATCCAGGATTGAGTGGGGTTCCACCACACATAGTAACCAAACGACTAGCGGAAGACGCATGCTGCCTGCGGAGACAATAAGATAGGACTCCCTCCGACCAAATCCTCTTCCGACTCCAACAAACGGACCCTTGCGACCAGAGAGCCATTCCGCGGACAGACTGCGGAAGAGCGATCGCCTCCGAAGAAGAGCAAGACCCTCTCCGATCGCCCAATAGAGTAGTTATTGGTAAAAGGGGGGTAAAGTTGTACGAAAACCTTGTATATTTGGGAATATTCTAGAATAATGTAGGCCCATGGAAACGGTTATACACTATAAGGTAGCCTATAAATAAGGATCATAAGTCATGTAATTGACAATGCTTTCATCAATACAGTACTTGGAGCTCTCTTTGCAATCTCAGTCTGAGTACGAATACCATACTCTCTCATTTGGCGCCGTCTGTGGGAAAAGAACGTCGAAAGACAACCACGATCCGATCCACAAGAGTCACGTTTCTTGTCTTTTGTTCAACCATGGCACCACGATCAAGCAAGGGGAAGGGGAAGATGGCTGCGACTGGGGAAAGCTCGTTCTCAAAGGAAGACCTCACCGATCTGATGAGGAGTTTTGCGCAAGAAGTTAATGAGAAGATGGCTGAGAACAATGAGCGATTCCAACAGGAGCTGGCGGATAGAGATCTGGAGCACCAGAAGAAGATCGGCGAGATGGCGAGTATAATCGAGAATCTGAAAGCAAAAAGCGGATCAAAGAGTGAAGAAAGCCGGAAAGAGAAGTCACCACCGAAAGATGCAGAGGAAGACCTCGTTGACATGTCGCTGTATCCCTTCACCGAAAATATTCAGAAAGCGAAGCTTCCACCGTTCTTTGTCGCTCCGGCAATAGAGAAGTACGACGGAACCGGAGATCCCGCTCAACATATCAAGAAGTTCATCTTCGCGATGAACACTCAAGGAATCAGTTCCCAGGCACTCTGCAATTTGTTTCCGGGAACACTTACTAAAAGAGCTCTAAATTGGATCTCCTCTCGAAAACCGCAATCCATCTCAAGCTTCAAGCAACTTACAGAGGAATTCCAACTTTACTTCGCAGCAAGTAAAAAGATCCAGAAAGATACGATCGAACTGATGGACGTTAGGCAGAGAAGGGGGGAGACGGTGAAAGAGTACAGCGAACGCTTCCATAAGCAAGTGGCTGAAATAGACGATGTGGATGAGAAGATACTGGTGAAAGCTTTCGGAATGGATTGGCAAATCCAAGGCTGGCAGGGAAAATTGCTACCAAGGCACCGCAAACTCACGGAGAGTTAGCAGAAATGCTGCACGATTTCTTGAAATCGGAGATTGCGGAAAATAAGGCGAAAGAATTGGCCAATAGCTTCAGGCCGCCTAACGAGAAGAAACAGGGAGGAGCGTCGTCTGTTGGCGCGAGTTATGGGGAAACATCCGCTTCGAAACCTTGGGGAGCAAGGTACAGGCCGTACGGGAAGGATCCAGTCATGCCTTCCCATGCTGGGGGTAAGGACGTATGGAGCAAAAGTTATTTCTATCGCTCCAGGAAGGTACGCAGCTGCAGTAAGGAAGGCTATCTTCCGCCTCCGAAGAAGCCTGCCTCAGGTGAGAACACATTGGCGTTTTGTGAATTCCACGGACACTACAGCCACAGAACGACCAATTGTGTAACATTATCAAGAGAACTGAACAAAATCGATGAGCAAAAGAGGAAACAAGAAAAGCAGAGACAGGAAGCTCCCAAACAGCAAAAGAATAACAGCGATTACCAAAACCGATCTCGTTACGGGCATAACGGGGGGGGGCATGAGGAATGAAGAACATCCCGAGCTAGACCATAGCAAATCTTTCGATTTTGGGGTCATAACTGGTTTGTTCTCAGAGAAGGGGCCGTTCACGGCAAAAGAAAAGAAAAGGCACGTACACGAAGTCCATGAGAAGCTACCGGAGAAGAAAGTCCAAAAAGGGAGCCCTTACCACCTATCTACTTCACAGGAAGACGAGGAGGGAGTCTACTACCCCCACAATGACCCCCTCGTCATTCGAGCTCATCAATGATAGGATGGTGGGAAACATCCTTGTCGACAGCGGAGCGGGAGCAAACGTGATCTCCTTAGCGCGTTCCGGAAACTGGAAATCCCGGATGAAAAGGTCAAGCCATTTACTGCTACTTTCGGAGGGTTCATTGGAGGAATCACGGCTCAGGCCAGCGGGAGTGTCGATGTCACAATGACATTAGGCCAAAAGGATGATCGGAGAACAGAAAAAATAACCTTGTATATCATGCGAGACCTGTCCGGGTACAACGTCTACTTGGGGCGACCTGGGATCAATGCTTTCGGAGCTGTCTGTAGCACCTACTATCTCAAGCTCAAATACTTGACAAGGGGCGGAAGGCTGGTATCCATCCCCGGGAGCCAGAAAACAGCAAGGGTGTGCGAAGTTCGGATTACCGAGGATTTTCCGAGGAAGACGTAGTCAAAGAGGTTGGCTCCAGTCGAGAGTACGAAGGGAGAGGTCAGAGCACGGATGCCTGAAGAAACCTCCGAGAAGGCAGTGGTACCGGCGGAACGCCAAAAGAGGTACCCCTGAACACCGATCCTTCTAAATTTTTCAAAATTGGAAATGCTTTTCACCATGATGAGCAGATTCGCTTAATGAGATTTTTGGAAAAAAGAAGAAAGACATTCGCCTGGAGCCCAAAGGACATGCCCGGAGTGGACGCCAGCGTTATCCAGCATAACTTGAACGTCGATCCGAAGTTTCCTGCCATCCGACAGAGGAAGAGGATTATAGGAAGAGAAAGGGACGAGGCCGCGCGGACGGAGGTCGAAAGGTTGCTGGAGGCTGGCTTTATTAGAAAAGTCTTCTATCCAAAGTGGCTATCAAATGTAGTTTTGGTTAAAAAAGCAAACGGAAAATGGAGGATGTGCGTGGATTTCACGGATTTGAATAAAGCTTGTCCGAAAGATTTCTATCCTTTACCTTCCATAGATAAACTTGTAGCGGCAACAGCGCAGAGTAGCGTGATGAGCTTTTTAGATGCGTTCTCTGGATATAACCAAATAATGATGAACAAAAATGACCAAGAGAAAACATCTTTTGTCACCTCAACTGGTATTTTTTGCTACAAAGTCATGCCGTTTGGATTAAAAAATGCAGGAGCAACCTTCCAGCGAATGATTGACGAGGTGTTTCGGGACCAGTTGTCTCGAAATGTGGAGGCGTATGTGGATGATATAGTGGTAAGAAGTGATTCTATAGCCCAGCACATGAAAGACCTTGAGGAAACCTTCGATACCTTGGATAAATAAAATCAAGTTAAATCCTGAAAAATGCGTCTTCGGAGTCACGAGGGAAGTTTTTGGGATTTATAGTCGGACAGAGGGAATTGAGGTTGATCCGGAGAAAACCCAGCAGTCCTCAACCTTCCACAGCCAAGAAACATTAAGGACGTACAAGCCCTGAATGGAAGGCTCTGCCTTAAGTAGATTTTGCTCCAAGCTCCAGGAAAAATCTATTCCATTCTTTAATATCCTCCGGAAAAATAAAAAATTCCAGTGGGACACGGAGTGCATGGATGCCTTCGAACAAATCAAGAAAATGCTTCAAGGGCTTCCAAAGCTTGGCGTTCCGACACCAGGCCAGGGTCTATTCTTATATCTATCGGTCTCGGAATGGGCGGTTGCAGCGGTTTTAGTCATGGAAGAGAGAAGAAGGAGATCCCAGTTATTTTACTGGAAAATCTTAACCGCTGCGGAGACGAGATATTCTAATATCGAGAAGGTTTTGTTTGCCCTGGTGATTGCATCCAGGAAACTGAAACCATACTTCCAGTCGCACCGAATAACCGTTCGAACTAATTGGCCCTTAAAGCAAATCACCAATAACCCAAACGCTTCCGGAAGAATGATTGCTTGGACGGTGGAGCTTACTCAATTTGAAATCCATTATGTTCCTCGGACAGCAATAAAAGCTCAAGCCCTGGTTGATTTTATCACCGAGGCAAGTTTCTTCTGTCAAGAAGAACGGGAAGTCCCGTATAAGATGGGTGGATGGAGCTAGATGTAAAACTGGTGCGGGAGTTGGGGTTGTGATCCAGACTCCTGATGGAAGGAAAATAAATCATGCAGTAAGGTTGGAATTCGAAGTAACGAACAATGAGGCAGAATACGAGGCGTTAGTACACGGACTGGAAGTAGCCTGTGCTCTGGGAGTGACGGAGCTGGAAGTTCAATCTGATTCCTTGCTTGTGGCAAGGCAAAGTGAGAACATCTTCGAAACCAAGGAGGAAAAATTGAAACTACTTAATAAAGGTACAGGATCTAAGGGCAAGATTTTCAAAATGCAATCTCCGACATATATCCAGAGACCAAAACTCGGAGGCCGATGTACTGGCTAAATTGGCAAGTATAGCGGAGGAATACCGGAGGAAGTACAGCTACAACTAAAGAAGCTCCCAAGTATAGGAGAGGCGGAGACAATGGCGGTTGAAATAACCGATTTAAGTGAGTCATGGATGACTCCCATTGTCCGGTACATCCAGCAAGGGACACTTCCAGAGGAAGAAAAAGAGGCCAAAACAATAAAAAGAAGGGCAGCATCGTTCTTTTTCGAAAACGGCCAACTATATAAGCGATCTTTTGGCAGACCATCGATGAAGTGTTTGACGGAGAGTCAAGGACTAGAGCTTGTCGGCGAAGTCCACATGGGGTGTGCGGCAACCACCAAGGAGGAAGGGCGATAATGCATAAGATATTAAGGATGGGCTACTTCTGGCCGACAATCCAGAAGATGTGCGGAGACTATGTCAAAAATGCGTGCAATGCCAGTTACATGGTCCAAGGGTTGGAAACCCACCTGCGGAGATGAAATCTATCACCTCTCCGATCCCCTTTGCAAATGGGGATTAGATATCGTCGGACCTTTTCCAGAAGCTTCCCCCGGAAGGTACAAGTACTTATATGTGGCAGTAGATTACTTCACCAAGTGGGTAGAGGCTCTTCCGGTGTAAATAACTGCGCGAAAGACAGAGGAGTTTGTTTGGAAGAACGTCGTGGTCGGTTTGGAATACCGAGGGTAATTATAACGGACAACGGTGCGCAGTTCAATTGCAAAGCTTTAGGGATTTTTGCGAAGAATGGAAGATTGACCTGAGATTTGCCTCTGTAGCTCATCCACAAGCAAATGGCCAGGTAGAAAATACAAATGGACAAATCGTAAAAGCTCTGAGAAGAAAGTTGGAAGGAAAAAGAGGAAGGTGGGCGGAAGTTCTACCGCAGGTCCTATGGGCTAATAGGACGACTGTCAAGGGGCCAACCGGAGAAACTCCTTACAGATTGACGTACGGTCTGGAAGCGGTGGTACCCGCAGAAATCATGATACCGTCAAAAAGAATCGAAGGGTACAAGAAGAAGAGAACGATGAAGGCATCCGAGATGAGTTGGACGTCTTGGATGAAAAACGAATGATCGCTGACTTAAGAAATCAAAATGACAAGTTAAATCGAACGACATTTCAATAAAAAGGTAAGGGAACGGTCCTTCTCCGCAGGTGACTTGGTGCTCCGGAAGTGAAACAGCCAGCGAAGCTACAGCCTCAGTGGGAAGGCCCATACATCGTTCAGGCTAAGACTGACCGGGCATCTTATAGGCTCCGAAATATGGACGGAGGCGATTTACCACATTCTTGGCACGCAGAATGCCTCAAGAAGTTCTATGTTTAATATCTTCTTTCAACTGCAGGTTAATGAGTTGTTTGGTAAAAGCACAGGAGTAATCTCACAGATGTCCGACAATCTCGCAAATGGTAGCAATAAAGCATTTTGCTTAATGATCTCAGTTATCTTGTTTTCAAAACGTTTTACCCTCCGGTAATAATATAGTTTTCAGACAAAACGAAAGACATCGCAATTTCTCTTCTCAAAAAACAAGAAACAAAAGAGTCTTTTAAAAAAAGAGACAGACAAGAATGTATCCGACGATCTCACCATTGGCCATGGTAGAGTGTTTTGTATCCGACGATCTACCATCAACGATGGTAGTGTAATTCATCCGACGATCTCGCTGTCTTACTGCCAGTAGAGTGGTGTAATCCGACGATCTCACCGGCTCAAAGTCGGTAGAGTGTTAAACAGACGATCTCACCATGTGTACAGTGGTAGAGTGTGAAAGCATAAAAGTGTAACTAAGAGGTTACCAAAAGCAATCTCCACAAAAAATGAAAGCAGCTTAAAAATTCAGCGTAGTAAAAATCTCCAACTTTCGGGGACCGGTCGCTCCGGTCATACCCGAAAGATCTGGTTGGTCTATTATAAAAAAAGAAAGATGGTATTACAAACACTTTAGTACTCCGGAACAAATATGTGATAGCTATAACAAACTATAACAAAAAAAAAGTTTATGTTGCAGGCTCTGTAGGGTCTTCCGCAAGCTTTTCGGACTCTTGTGTTCGCTTCTGAAGAGTTGAGGTGCTTCCTTCGGAGTCTTCTTTCTCGCCTACCGGAGAAGAGCGGCATCACTCCGGGCCCGCAGCAACTGACCCATAAGATGGGGCAAAACACGTATTCCCCGCAGGGCGAGAAAACCTCAGTAGCTCCTCGTGATATCCGGTGGCGCGAGCAAGCGCTTCAAACTCTAGGCTCTCATAAAGAGCTTCGTCCACGGATTGTTGCTTCTCGGAGAAAAACTCCGACACAATTCGTTGGCTCTCTCCAGCAAGTTTGCGGCATTGGAAGAGAGCGCCTCTTTAAGGCCTGAAACAGTGCGGTCCTTCGCTTGAAGTTCCGATCGTGTCTCCTTGAGAGCCCCCTTTAACTTCGCACCTGGTTCTCATAGGACTGGGTAAGGCTCCGGTATCGTTCTCTCTCCGACTCCGAAGTGATTAGTGAAGCTTTAAGTCCGGACACCTTTTTAAGCCAAAAGTCGGAGTTCGGGCAGCCTCCGACGAAGGACTTGGATTTTCTGCAAAACAAAGGATTAACAAGAAATAACAAGGGAAAGCAGAGCTTTCGAAGATATGAAAGTTACCGGAAGCCTTTTTCTTCTGAGCTTCCGCCTCTGCCTCAAGCTCTTCAATCGAAGAGCAGCTCCGCAAGCTTCTGCTCTCCGATTCAAGGCCGGCTTGGAGATCACTCTGTTTGGCTCAGCTGCTTGCAGGAGTTGGTTCTTTTTTTCCAGCTCAGACTCGAAAGAAGACCGAAGATCCTCGGTGGATTTCCGGATCTCTTCAGCAACCTTCCGGAAGTCTTCAGCTTCCTCTTCCAGCACCCGCTTCTGGTCGTCGAAAGAAGCCTGCAGCTTGTTGATCGTATCCTCTTGATCGATAGAGGCAGTTTCTTGGAGTTCCTCCCGGAGGGCGGCTTTTTCGGCTTCAAATTGGGCCTCCGCTCGTGCAAGAGTTTCTTGAGCCCGGTTTTTTCTTCTTCAACAGCCTTCTTGTACCTCTCCGCGCGGGCTCCATGATAGCGGAGAACTTGAGAGGAATACTGAGACTGGGTCTCAACGCATTGGGCCATCGCCATGGCCTAAAGACAAGAGTATAAGATAAAAAACAGAAGGTCTTACAAGAAAAGTATGTGCAAAGGAAAAACCTGAGTTAAAGCGCTCCAAAGGCGCTCAAAAGCCACGTTCTCCGGAAGAGAGTGGCGGACATGGCGTCAGAACTACCCTCCCCAATCCGAAGTTTTTGTTTTAAGGGAGTCGGATGAGAGCCTGGGGCGAAAATGCCATTGTCGTTGTTGGCTGCCTTCGCAGCGGTAGACCAGAAGGCCTTGTACCTCATTCCACGGACGAATGGAATGCGAGGAACCGGATTTCCTTGGTGGTAGCCCCAGTCCAATTTCGGAGAAGGACCGCAGACCGAAGGATCAGCCCGCGGTGGAGGAGAAGATCTGTCCTCCGCATGCTTGCTCCTAGCTCCGGACGGAGCCTCCTGAGAAGGGCCGTCGGACGAGTCCGAGGAAGAACTTTCCTCCACACCAACCTCGGCAATACCCTTGCCTTTACCAGGCGGAGCTTCGCGAGTCTTTTTTCCCTCTAGAGCCCCACCTTCTCTTATTGTAACACCGCGCACGGGTCGGCGCTCCCTTTTGGGCTCAGGATCTGCGGAGGGGCGGAACAGGGGCTGCAAAAAGAAAAATCATAAGTAATCAAACGGAAAACAAGAAGTAAAGCAAAAGGAGGACAAAAGAGGCTGCAGAAAGGTATACCAGTGGAAAAAATGGAATCGTATTTTGAGTTAAAGCTTCGTCTACGCAAAAAAAGCCATGCAGGTCAGGGAAGAGGGACGATATGGGAGTTAAATCCACATCTTTCTTAACTCTGCCCGGACTACAGGAAGGAGTAGATACGAAGTACCTGTTTCCGGAGGGACAGTAGCGGAGGGGGTCGGTTGAACCCTTTCGGTAACATGCTTTTCCTTTCGCACTAATTTAATTTTTTGCTGATCAACTTTTCTGGGCCCCTCGGGGCTTTCCTCTTAGTACCAGCAGTCTTGCTACCAGTGGGACTCCGAGTTTTTCCACCGGAGGGCAGGCGGGGCTCCTTTCTTCTCTTCGGTAGCTCTATAGTCAACAAGCTCCCAGTTGTAGCGAGAGAAAATTTCCCGCCCGTTTGAACAAAAGCTTGATGAAAAGAAAGAAGTAAGAAAACCAACCGGAAACTAATAAAGGAAGAAGGAACACAAGGAGAATACGTACGTCGATCTTCGCCCGAGTTTTGTTCAGTCTCTCTTCGGAGAGGAAGAAGGTGATGGGGTGGAGTGCCGATGAACTCAGCTTCTTGAGTATGTCTCCAACCGGAGACGGGTTTGCGGAAGAAGGTAGCGGAGAGGCAAGCTGCCCCTTAGCTATGTCTCCGACGTGGGAGACTCCGATAAAATCCCCCTCGGGGGTAGAAAACGAACCAGTTGGAAGACCAGCCTCTCCAGGCTCACACGTTTAAAAAAGGAGTACCCGAAACAGCCAAGACGGAGATGTCCTCCTCCGTGGTAGTAGCGTTCACCCTGGTGGTGAAGAAATTTACAAACTCCCGCGCATCGGGAGTAATGTCGTTCTCCGCGCAGACAGAGAGGAAGGCGTGCAGACAACCCAGAGCATTGGGGTTCAGATGGGCAAGAGTGCAACGCCGGCGGGATAGGAAGCCAAGAACAAAGGGTGCGGGGGGAAACGCAGGCCGCGGTGAAGGTGCTCCCGATACACCACACGAAGCCATCCCCAAAGTAGTTGAAAGGGTGCGCCGTCGGCTCCGGCACACGAATCTTCGACCCCAGTGGGACTTGTACGCCTTTCATGAGTTTCTCAAATCTCTCACGGTAAGGCTAGAGCCGGTGCCCTGGCGAGGGTAGTCCCCGCAGATATCTTCGGAAGGAACGGCGGGATCTTCAAAAACGCACTTTTCCCCGTCGGTGAAAATGTCGACCCCGCCGGCGCCGGAACAGAGGAGCTTGGGTTTGACAGAGCCATTACAAGCAAAGGAGGTTGACGAAGTATGGACGATCAAGTAGAGGAAGGAAGTGCGATGGGGAAAAGAACGCAAAAACGAGAATCAGGAGGTTAAGAGCAGGAAGAAAGGAGGACGGTTGCTGTATAGGAAAGAACGAGAGATTGAGGACACGAAGCAAGGAGCAAACAGGGAAGTTGAAAGTTTGGGAGCAAAGCAGAGAAGTTCGAAAGTTTGAAAGGGTATAGAAGAGGATAGAGGGGAGAGGATGAGCTTAAATAGGCGGAAATTGAGCGCGCTCTACCAAAAAAATCATACCCTACCCTCCGCAAATGTGTCAGGGAATAGCTTCAGAAGATGAGGAGGCTGGCGGTTGAAGCAAGGCACGTTGCTAAGCCTCCGCAGGATCTCCAACGGAAGGAAATAAGCAGCAAAGATCAACTCCGAAGACCTCTTTCCTTTTTTAAAAAAAGAGGTCTTGTGGGACTAGGGGGACGGAGCAGAGCGCCAAAATTTAAAAAAAACCAAATGGCAACCAACAACGAAAAGATCTTTCCTTATAAAACAAGAAAAGATCTTGTGGGACTGATGAAGTGGGGTTCCACCACACATAGTAGCCAAACGACTAGCGGAATAAGACGCATGCTGCCTACGAGACATAAGATAGGACTCCCTCCAACCAAATCCTCTTCCGACTCCAACAAACGGACCCTTGCGATCAGAGAGCCATTCCGCGGATAGACTGCGGAAGAGCGATCGCCTCCGAAGAAGAGCAAGACCCTCTCCGATCGCTCCAATAGAGTAGTTATTGGTAAAAGGGGGGTAAAGTTGTACGAAAACCTTGTATATTTGGGAATATTCTAGATAATGTAGGCCCATGGAAACGGTTACACACTATAAGGTAGCCTATAATAAGGATCAAAGTCATGTAATTGGAGGACGCTTTTCATCAATACAGTACTTGGAGCTCTCTTTGAAATCTCAGTCTGAGTACGAATACCATACTCTCTCAAGGATAACTAGTAGGAGTCTAGCCAAGACTATAAGACGGAAGCTAATTGGGAGGTAACCCAGTTGTTAATTTTTATTTTATTTTGTTTTTATTTTTGTTTGGTAGTTTTATTTAGTGCATAATTTTTTCCTAGGTTTATTTTGTTTTTTTCTTTTATTTAGAAGTGGTAATGGTGTCTGTGCTTTTAATGCAACACTTTTAGCATTTTTGTGGTAGTTGTGAGTGGTAATGCTTGACGTGGAGAAGAACTTCTTCTTCTGCTGATATGTCAAGTCTGGAGGAACAATGCCCTTGGCTAGGTAGTTTGCAATATCAGCATACCAAGGGTCCGTAGAACGACTGATCATGTACACAAACTCATCAAGGAAAACTCATTGATCAGCCTGCATCATCTGGAACTTCCATACGGATAATGATCCGCTACTCCGTTCTGCGCTCCAGGTTTGTCTCAATCTCAATGTCAAATTCCCTGCAAAAGCAATCCATCTGATCAAACGAGGTTTAGCGTCAACCTTTCCAAAGAGATACCTGAGAGCGGAGTGCGGTGGCACGATGACTTTGCTGCCAATGATGTACGGTCAAACTTAGCACAAGCAAAGACAATCGCCAGCAGCTCGCTCCTTCTCCGTCGTGGCGTAGTTCTTCTGCGCCTCATTCATAGTCTTACTAGCATAGTAGACTATCCTCAACACCTTGTCATGCCTCTGCCCCAAAGCTGCTCCAGTGCGTAATCGCTGGCATCACACATTATCTCAAAAGTAATGACCAATCAGGAGCAACAATAATAGGTGCAGAAACCATTTAGCCTTGAGCAAATTAAAAGCATCTAAACACTCTTTCGTAAATTCAAATTAGCATCCTTAATTAACAAATCACAAAGAGGCTTAGAGATCTTGGAGAAATCCTGACAAACGCCTATAAAACCTGCGTGACCGAGAAAACTTAGCAACTTTTACTCTGCACAACACGCATACTGTCTGTGACTCATGAGGAATATCTCGACCCCTGCAAAACTCAAGTGTGAGGAAGAACATCTTCCTCAATCTATAACACCAGGTAAGTCCCAGTTCCAACTTTAACTTAGTGATGTTCCGCTTTTGCTTGTGTTAAGGGTTAATTATTGCATATGCATCTACTATGATATAGCATGTTTTGAAAGCTCTTTTATCTGCTTTTCTTTATGACCAATGAGGACATTGCTCTCTTAAGTGTGAGGAAGGAAAGACATTTCCCTGAAAACATGCTAGTTGTTCTTTAAATGCCACACTTGCTTTTTGCTGCTCTAATGCCTGTGCACACCGAGTGAAATTAAACCAAGTGAAAACCGTAGGAATCTTTTTGCTTGATGAGGTTTGTATAAATAGTATTATTAAAAAAATACTCTCTTTCACTAAATCTGGTAGATTGGCTAGTTGTGGAAACCAGATTATTTTAGCTTGGGATTTTGGAAATGAAGTGAATGTTTGGATTGAAAAGGATAAGGCAAGGTACTCCACTGATCAATTTTTTTTTTTCCTAACAATAGCAGGCCTCGTTTATCCGGTTATTAAGTCTTAGGGTCCTTAACACCTATCTACCTAAGGTCTCGGGATCTGGGATAGTTGGCCCAACACCATCTCAAGGATAGAGAGAAAAGTCTGGGTTATGAATAACTCTGCAAGATCTCAAATATTAGTTTGTTTGATACATAATTCTTGAAGACGAATACTTTCAAAAGAGATAATTGCAGTTAAAATTATGCTTCTGATCATGAGTGTGTGGTGTTAAAAGTTATTGCGGAATAAGACATTACTTCACACCCTTGTCATCCAAAGGTTAGAGGAATGGAAATTGGTGAAAGTCCCAAGCTAAGCTAACTTGTTTTCTGAATCAAGTTTTTTCTATGCTTTTACAAAATTGTTCCTCTTTCTCTGTGTTTATTGAATTCTTTTACAACATTTACCATCACACACAAAAAACCCCCAATTTCCTGTTATTTACATATTCTTGTTTTGTGTAAGTAGGTTAAATCTCGGAGTATTCCCTGAGTATCGAACCAAAGGAGGCAGTGTCTAGTTTAATTTCTACTTACACACAACAAGAATAATGTAAATAACAGGAAATGGGGGTTTTGTGTTGATGGTAAATGTTGAAAAGAGTTCAATAAACACAGTGAAAGAGGAACAATTTTGTAAAAACTAGAGAAACTAGATTGCAGAAAACAAGTTAGCTTAGCTTGGAACTTTCCACCAATTTTCATTCCTCTAACCTTTGGATGACAAGGGGTGTGAATAATGCCTTATTCCGCAATACCTTTAACACCACACACTCATGATCAGAAGCATAATTTTAACTGCAATTATCTCTTTTGAAAGTATTCGTCTTCAAGAATTATGTATCAAACAAACTAATATTTGAGATCTTGCAGAGTTATTCCATAACCCAGACTTTTCTCTCTATCCTTGAGATGGTGTTGGGCCAACTATCCCAGATCCCGAGACCTTAGTAGATAGGTGTTAAGGCACCCTTAAGACTTAATAACCGGATAGACGAGGCCTGCTATTGTTAGGAAAAAAATTTGATCAGTGGAGTACCTTGCCTTATCCTTTTCATTCCAAACATTCACTTCATTTCCAAAATCCCAAGCTAAAATAATCTGGTTTCCACAACTAGCCATCTACCAGATTTTAGTGAAAGAGAGTATTTTTAAATTATATTATTTTACACAAACCTCATCAAGCAAAAAGATTCCTACGGTTTTCACTTGGTTTAATTTCACTCGGTGTGCACAGGCATTAGAGCAGCAAAAGCAAGTGTGGCATTTAAAGAACAATAGCATGTTTTCAGGGAAATGTCTTTCCTTCCTCACACTTAAGAGGAGCAATGTCCTCATTGGTCATAAAAGAAAAGCAGTTTAAAGAGCTTTCAAAACATGCTATACTCATAGTAGATGTATGCAATAATTAACCCTTAACGCAAGCAAAAGCGGAACATCACTAAGTTAAAGTTGGAACTGAGACACCTGGTGTTATAGATGAGGAAGATGTTCTTCCTCACACTTGAAGTTTTTGCAGGGGTCGAGATATTACCATGAGTCACAGACAGTATGCGTGTGTGCAGAGTAAAAGTTGCTAAGTTTCACTGGCATGTACAACCACATAATAAAGTGCATTAACTCGAACGATAGGGAATATTTGAATCGTATGAGTATATTTAGAGAAAGAATACTCTCCATAATTCAAGCTTAGCAGACGTTCGCAAGTATGTGGTTCCATTTCCTGTACTTATAGCTGTTTGTTTCGCAGTAGAGGTGAAATGTAAATGAATCATTTAAGAACGCTGCACTGCTCAGAACATGAAATTAGCAATTAAGAATTTAAAACACTGCCTAATATAACCATTACCACTTCACCTGGAGTCTCGTGTTTTACTGTTAGTTTTAACAAACAAAAGTAAAATAAGTCAAAGAAAAAAAAGTATAGAAAAACAACAAAATAAAAGAAAGCAGTAAAGATAGGATGGCGGTCACTGAGGCGGTGGTGGTGGCGGAGGTCTCGCTCCATCTAGGCCATGAGCATCGTAAGAGCTGGTAGTCTGGCCTGATGAGCTGATGCCTCTCTCTGGTGAGCAGATCCTGTGCCATGAACTGAGCAGTCTCTCACTGAAAAGCATCACTGCGCTCCAAGCGCTCTGAGCGTAGTTTGGGTGTCGCAGAGAGAAGCCTGCTCTGCCTGGAGGTGCCCCTAGTCTGGCGGATGTCATCTATGTCCCTCCATGCGCACCTGGCACTGCTGGACATCCCCGACCTGCTAGACTGCAACATCCCCAAACTGCCTGCTCCATACCCCAAAGCGCTGCTCCATCCTCTGCTGCTGCTGGAGCAGGGAGTCCATCATGGTCTGCATCTCTGGCGGGATGCTCATCACTGGGGGTATGGGAGGTGCCATAGTAGCAGTGGCCGCTGGAGTAGAGCTGGAACTGCAGAGGTGCCGGCGGATCCTAGGCCCGAGCTGCCCTTCATCCAGCTGCCATCATCCGACGACGAAGCCCCATCTTCTGAAGGTCCCGACGAGATGGGTGTCTCCCCCTCCCTCATCTCAATATCATGAAGATCTCCTCTTGGAGGATGGAGGTAAGAAGATGCTGAATGAAGATGGAAAGATGGGGTGATCTTCTTCTTCTTCTTGTCTTCTGGTAAGTCACCACCTGTGCAGCTGCCTAAACATGACGAAGGGGATCGAAATCTGCTGAGATGGTGGAGGTGGTGCGGCCAAGAGATAGTCCAGGAGAAAACATCCTCGTCAGAAGCATCATTTCCGGCATGAGGCCGGATCTGATGACTGAGGTCTCTACTATGGTCCCTCTGGGGAAGGGAAGGGAGGAGAGCATACGGGAATACAGTCTTATTCTCCTCACCCCGTCGGCGAGTAGTACTCCCGACCGCTTGCAACCACCTAGACTTCTCTTCTAAGCTCGTCCTCCGTAAAATCTAGATGTGTCCCTCCGTATTATCCGGGAGGAATAAAAATGGCAAAGTCTCAGGTTTACCTCCACTTGGAACTGGCGCACGTAGAGGTAATGCTGTTTGTCGTGTCTGATGCCACAACATTGGCGTAGAATTCTCGTACCAGCTCCGGAGAGACACCCTCGCCATGCGTCAGATGCTTCTGGCGCCCAAACCCTCAAAGATGTCGGTAAGACCAGTGGCAGCTGATGCTTCGGCGGTGATGCGCCGCTCGATGACAAAGGATCCACCCTGCTCATACCAGGCTCGGCGGTAGCAGATATAAGCCATCAGGTCGGAGTGGGGTGGGGGCCGGCTCTGACTAGTCGTCAGGGCGTGGGTTCCTCGAAGAGGACCCCGTGCGTGTAGCACCTCCTCCTCTAGTGCGAGCCATCTATATGATAAACAAAAGCAGTAAGAAATCTAAATAGCAAGAAAAGAGAAGCAACAGACACACCAAACCCGAAAACCGGTCGAGCAGTAAGTTCTATTTGAACACATTCTTGCACACAATTAATTTATAGTAACAAGCATTAAAACATCCAAACATAGCAAACAATATCATTAACAACAGAACATTAACCTAGAAGATAATTTTAGAAAAATTGGAAAATTTCAACATGTCCGGATCTACGTCCGGTCAACTTAGCCGGACGCAGATCCGGACGCAGTCATAAACCCTAAAAAAATTTTGCCACGACAGACAGTTTGAAAGCTTCAATATGCAACCAGAATCTTCCAAATTTCCTGCAAAAGTCTCGTTTTTGCACCTCAACAAAATTAACAGCAAGAACCACCTACTAACTACCTAATGCACTGTAAATTGACTGAAATTTGAACTAAAAAAAACAAAAATTGGAACCTGGATTGATTTTTGGTTTCGAAAGTGTGGACAAGAAAGCGGCGACTAGGGGATGCGGTTTCGCCTGGGCACGACGGGGTTCCTACTGGCGCCGGCGGAGCAGGGGTGGTGGTGGTGGCGATATGGAGGAAGGGTGTCTGGGTTGCGAGTGCGTCAGGAGGAAAGAAGGAAGAGAGAAGAATAGAAAGAAAATAAGAAAGGAAATTAAACGCGGCCCCGAGTTAGTCGAGTCCGGTTGTCCGTCCGGATCCGGACGGATTAGGGATTTCAGGTGTTCGGCTTTCGTCCGGCTGGGTTTAGCCGGACCGTTGAAAAACTTCTTTTTTATATTAATTAATTAACAACCATTAACCTAAACACCTTATTTATAAAAAGGAAATATTACCACAAATAATCAAAAAAAAAAAAACAAACACAAGAAATGTAGAAATAAACTAGCAAGAGTGTTAAAGGACTCCCTGATCCGTGGTGAACATTGTCATGATATTTCCCCACACTTGAGTTCAGTTAGCATTAGAATTAAGTACCTGAAAGATTAAATCTGCAAAACCAGAAGAACTCAAGTGGAACCTGGCAGAGTTAGTTATTGAAATAGGGGAGTCGGGGCTCGTGCTGTAAATTGTAAAAATTCTCAATAGATTAAAAGAAAATTATATCAAGTAATAGGAAAGTGTAAAAAGAAGGTGTAGAAGAGATTTTATACTGGTGGGTTGCCTCCCACCAAGCTGCCCATCTTTCGGTCTTTGGCTAGACCGTTCAATTGTGTACTCAGCATGGCGGGTTGTAAACAGTGATCACCGAGTGAACTTCGGCACTGTTACTACTCCAAATAATGTTTTAGCTGGATCCGTTGACTTTGAATGTCTCACCTTCTGTGTTGATTAGATCAATGGCTCCATAAGGTGAGACACTTGTCACTATGAATGGCCGGACCAACGAGATTTTAACTTTCCTGGGAATAGTTTCAGGTGGGAGTTGAATAGAAGGACCTTATCCCCCATGTGAAATTCACGCTTGACCAACAGCTTATCATGCCACCTCTTCGTCTTCTCCTTATAAATCTTGGCGTGTTCATAAGCTGCCTCTCTAAACTCCTCCAGATCACACAGCTGTAGCTTACGCTTCTCACCAGCCTTTTGGAGATCAAAATTCAATGCCTTAATTGCCCAAAAAGATGTGTGCTCCAGCTCCACAGGTAAGTGACATGCCTTGCCATAAACCAACTTGTATGGGCATACCTAAAGGTGTTTTAAAGGCAGTGCGGTATGCCCACAAGGCGTCATCTAACTTAAGGGACCAGTCTCGCCTCGAGGATGTGACAGATTTCTGGAGAATCCACTTAAGCTCCCTGTTGGTGATCTCAGCTTGTCCGTTCATTTGTGGATGATACGGTAGAGAAACCTTATGCCGGACACCATACTTCTGCAGAAGAGCTTCAAACTGTTTTTGCAGAAATGGGTGCCTCCGTCACTAATGATTGCTCGTGGGACACCAAAGTGGGTGAAGATATTCCTTTTAAAAACTTAAGCACCACTCTTGCATCATTGGTAGGTGCTGCTATTGCTTTAGCCCACTTGGTGACATAATCTACTGCTACCAAGATGTAGAGGTTACCTTGAGAGTATGAAAATGGGCCCATGAAATCAATGCCCCAAAGATCAAACAGTTCAACCTCCAAGATCGAATTTAATGACATCTCGTGACGTCTGGATAAATTCCCCTGCCTTTGACATTGATCACAAGTGGAAACAAACTGATCAGTCCTTGTTCAAGTTCTTCCAGAAGAAGCCAGCCTCCAAAACTTTCGCGGCTGTCCTAGCCGGACCAAAATGACCCCCTGCTTCTCTAGAATGGCAATGCGTCAGGATGTCTCTAGCTTCATTCTCAGATACACAACGACGAATCATACCATCTGCACAGACCTTAACAGAAACGGGTCATCCCAAAGGTAATGCTTGACCGTGGAGAAGAACTTCTTCTTCTGCTGATATGTCAAGTCTGGAGGAACAATGCCCTTGGCTAGGTAGTTTGCAATATCAGCATACCAAGGGTCCGTAGAACGACTGATCATGTAGACACAACTCACCAGGGAAATACTCATTGATCAGCCTGCCATCATCTGGAACTTCCATACGGGATAAGTGATCCGCTACTCCGTTCTGCGCTCCAGGTTTGTCTCTAATCTCAATGTCAATTCCTGCAAAAGCAAAATCCATCTGATCAAACGATGTTTAGCGTCAACCTTTCCAAAGAGATACCTGAGTGCGGAGTGGTCGGTGTGCACGATGACTTTGCTGCCAATGATGTACGGTCGAAACTTATCACAAGCAAAGACAATCGCCAGCAGCTCCTTCTCCGTCGTGGTGTAGTTCTTCTGCGCCTCATTCATAGTCTTACTAGCATAGTAGACTATCCTCAACACCTTGTCATGCCTCTGCCCCAAAGCTGCTCCCAGTGTGTAATCGCTGGCATCACACATTATCTCAAAAGGTAATGACCAATCAGGAGCAACAATAATAGGTGCAGAAACCAATTTAGCCTTGAGCAAATTAAAAGAATCTAAGCACTCTTTCGTAAATTCAAATTTAGCATCCTTAATTAACAAATCATAAAGAGGCTTAGAGATCTTGGAGAAATCCTTAACAAAACGCCTATAAAAACTTGCGTGACCGAGAAAACTCTGAACATCCTTTACCGACGATGGTGGTGGTAGCTGCTCTATTACTTCAATCTTTGATTTGTCTACCTCGATCCCTTTCTTAGAAATCTTATGTCCGAGCACGATGCCTTCCTGTACCATGAAGTGGCACTTCTCCCAATTGAGCACCAAGTTAGTTTCCTTGCATCTAGCTAAGATTAAATCCAAGTTTCTCAAACATGAATCAAAAGTTGGTCCAAGATAGAAAAATCATCCATAAAGATTTCGATGCACTTTTCAATAAAATCAGCAAAGATAGCAGTCATGCATCGTTGAAATGTAGCTGGTGCATTACACAAACCAAAGGGCATGCGTCGATAAGCATAAGTACCATACGGACATGTAAAAGTGGTTTTCTCTTGGTCTTCCTTAGCAATTGGAATCTGAAAATAACCAGAGTAACCATCTAAGAAACAATAATATTCTTGTCCTGCAAGCCTCTCTAGCATCTGGTCAATAAAAGGAAGGGGAAATGGTCCTTCCTAGTGGCGGCATTTAATTTCCTATAATCAATGCAAACTCTATGCCCGGTAATAGTACGCTGAGGAATTAATTCACCTTTATCATTAGGCACCACAGTTAAACCTCCTTTCTTAGGTACGACCTGTGTAGGACTTACCCATTCGCTGTCAGAAATGGGGTAGATGATACCTGCATCCAAGAGCTTGATAACCTCCTTCTTAACCACCTCTTTCATGTGCGGGTTCAGTCTTCGCTGAGGCTGTCTCGTTGGTTTGTCATTCTCCTCAAGGTAAATGCGGTGAGTGCAGAACATAGGGGCAATTAGACCTGGCAATTTGGGTCGCTAGGTCGGGTTGATATCAACCCTAACCCAACCCATTTAAAATATCATCAACCCATGCCCAACCCAAAAATGGATGGGTCAGAAAATCATGACCCTAACCCAACCCGTTTAAAATCCTTCAACCCTAACCCAACCCCCCCAACCCATTTTTTAAGCATACAATATTTAGATGGATTAGGAGTAGACTTTAATATTAAAAATCCAAACATCACAAGTGCTAACTAATTAGGATGAAACAAAAGGAAGAGAAGTAATCTTGCTTGATCGACCCAACTTTAAACGAATTTCATGTTATGCAAAGACTGTAAAAGTACTACATCAATTTCCCATGAATAGAATAACACATACTTTTTCCATAAGTTCATATTTATCAATCTGAGCATAATGCTCTACCACTGTTGGGGAGGAATCCTATCTAGATATGCACATGATCATAGTGCCCTTAATAAAGAGGGAACGAAAATGAAAATCTTCATTATGCATTAGAGAAAAATACTAAAGACAAATCTTCTAAAGTTAGAAATAATTTATAAACTGAGAGCTCAAAGCCTCAAACTATGACTAATAGTTTTAAAAATAATTACACCTGTTTAAAATGAGTGCTCATGCCTGAGAAAAGTAAAATCATAATCACTTAATCGTTACCAACAGTTGAGAAACTTCTATGCAGCACGCTATCCGTATTGTTGGCTTCAGAATTCACTAAGAGGTCTATAATCAAGATCTTGCTTACAAAAAATACATATCACCTACTTTTGTTCACCATTCTAGAAAATCTAAACATACATATGTTCTCAAGAACAACTATGGCAGTGAGAATAAGAAAAACAAACCTTGGGCAGAGATGAAGAGCGACATAGACATGAACAACGACGTAGAGAAGAAAAATGGATGTGAGTCTATAACGAGAGTATTTGAGTTTTCAACATTATGTTAAGGTCTGGTTAGGCCCTTTGTTTGATATGCAGCTGGTTAGGCCGTTTGTGTAGTTAAAATTATGTGATATTATTAAAGGTAGGAGTAGGATAGTCCAACTGCACTTGGGCTTAAGGCTAAGATATAGTTTCATCTGAAAATAATATATATATAATTGTGAATTAATTATTAACAAATATATTTTCGGGTTTCGGGTTGGGTCATGGGTTATGATCTCTACCCTAACCCAACCCACAAATTAGCTTATGACCCTAACCCAACCCAAAAATAGATGGGTCAATAATCAAGACCCTAACCCGTAAAAATATGGGTTGGGTTTGGGTTGGGTTTCGGGTTGGGTCAAAATTGCCAGGTCTAGGGGCAATGCCTTTGATATCACCAATGGACCACCCTAGTGCCTCTTTGTTCCTCTTTAAAACCTGCAACAAGGCTTCCTCCTGTTCATTGGTTAAACTATTAGAAATAATGACAGGCAAATCAGATGGAGGAACTAAGAAAAAATATTTAAGGTGACTAGGAAGAGGGTTAATTTCAAGGGAAGGTGGTGAGTCCACAGAAGGAGTTAGTGTCTTTGGAACTCGGTCCAGCGTTCCTCTTCGATTATGTGGTTCTTCCTATATGGCCTCCAGCAGCAAGCTGAAATGCTGCAACAAATCTCAGAATCATCATGAGCTGTTTCTATGGATTCTACCAACACTTCTCCAATGCATCCAGCTCCGTGGGGCTGTAAGAATAGTCCTGCATCAAGGTATCAATACAATCTAAACTGAAACAAGCATGAACATCAGAAGGGTGGGTATTAGCCTTGGTCATATCAAATACAAGCTGCTCATCATGTAACCGTAGTATAATCTTCCCTCCTTCAACATCAATGAGGGTCCTTGCTGTATGCATGAATGGTCGACCTAAGATAAGTGGTACTACCTTGTCCTCCTCCATGTCTAAAATAACAAAGTCAGCAGGGAAAGCAAAAGTACCAACCGAAACAATTAAATCCCTTACCACCCCTTTAGGTAGGATGATTGACCTATCAGCTAATTGCAGAGTAATTCGGGTAGGTTCACATTCTCCTAAACCAAGCTTCAAATACATTGATAAGGGCATTAAATTAATACTCGCACCTAAGTCACATAAACCCTAACCATATTGCACATTACCTATCGCGCAAGGTATGACCGGAGTACCTGGATAATCAAGCTTAGGTGGAAGCTTCTTCGAAAGGACGGCTGAAACGCTCTCGGTAAGCTGCACAGTATCCTTCTCCACTAAAGACCATCTATTGGACAGGATGTCCTTCATGAACTTCGCATATATCGGCATCTGCTTCAACGCTTCAGAAAAAGGAATGTTAATGGTTAGTTTCTTAAAGATACTTAAGAACTTACCAAACTGCTCATCCAGGTCTCTCTTCTTCAACCGGTTTGGAAAAGGAACTGGTGCTTCATCAACTGTGCGGCGTGGAGGTGTGGAAATTCTAGGAGTTTTGCTAATCGCCGCCTCCTCTTCGACTGGTTCCTCCTGAGAACCTGCTGGTGTAGTGTCTTCATTTCGCTCAACATTAGGAAGAGGAGCCTCAGCTTCAGGGATCACCGGATCAAGCTGTGTACCACTCCTCAACGTGATTGCCTTGGCATGCTCTCTCGGGTTCTGCTCTGACTGACTGGGCAAAGAACCCAAAGGACGCTGAGCTAACTGCTGCGATATCTGAGATAGCTGAGTCTCGATGTTCCTATTGAATGTCCTTTGATCATTGTTGAAGGTCCTCTACTCCTGATTGAAAGCTTCCAGCTCATTAAATTTCTTGGTGTTAACCGTGATGAAATCATTCATTCTGGCCAGAACTTCGTCCATACTAGAGGACACACCAGCACATGTATTCTGCACTTGCTGATTCTGCAGTGGCTGCTTCTGATAAGAGGAATTATACTGCTGTTGGGGTCTTTGGCTATAATTGCTGTTACCGCCAGCTTGGTAACGATTCTGCTGCTGAGAATGGTAACCCGGGTTGCTTTGATTTCTGAAATAATTACCCGGTCTGTTACCAACATAGTTTGCTACCTCTTCTTGTGGTGGAACACACTGGCACATGTTAGAACCTCTACCACAATACTCACATTGAGGGAATGAATCAGTGATAGCCGATGCGTTTGATTTTGGGTTCATCAATGTGCAAATCTTCTCAAACTGCTTAGAAATGCTATCCATCTTAGCTGCTAAGAGGGTATTCGAGTCCACCTCATAAATTCCTGCATTCTTCTTTGGAAAAATCTCAGTAGCCGCTCTAGCACCTCCCCATTGGTTAGCTGAGTTGGAAAGAGTTTCCAGCAACTCCTTTATCCTGGTGATTGGAAGCTCCATAAGACTTCCTCCTGCACAGGTATCAACTAATAGACGGCTCTGGGGGTCTAGATCCTTATAAAATGATTGCAATACAACTTCTTCTTCCAGACCATGATGTGGTACTCTTCTTACAATTCCTTTGAATCGCTCCCAAGCTTTAGAAAGAGTTTCACCGCTATACTGTTTGAAGTTCATGATCTCACCTCTCATTGACAGCATTCGGGACGGTGGAAAGTACTTTGCTAGGAACACATTTGCTAGCTCACTCCAGGAAGTGATACTGTTTGGAGATAGGGAGTTCAGCCACTCTGCAGCTCTGTCCCTGAGTGAAAATGGAAACAAAGTTAGCTTGGCTACCTCCTGAGAAGCTGGTGTTGAACATGCTCCAACCAATCGCAGGAAGGATGTAAGATGAACATTTGGGTCTTCAGTAACTGTTCCACTGAACTGTGGAGCATTCAGGACCATCGTGACGTAGTGGGTCTTGAATTGCCATTCTACCCCTTCCGGTAGTGTAGGGATTACTATTGGTGATGTGAGTCCCTCCACATTCGGACGAGTGTAGTCGTTCATCCTTCTTTCTTGGCTGATACCGTCCATAAGATACTCTTCTTCTGAAACAGAGGTATCACCTGGTGAGTCTTTGAAAAAAACCTCTGGTACAACTGAAGACTCCAGTACCAATCCCTGGCGACTTCTTCTTGTAAGTCGTTCTATCTCATGTTCCAGCTCAAATTCAGGATTTCCTCCAGAACAAGTTTTAACCATAAACCAAAATCAGATAACTCAGTAATGTAGTTGTAAAAGTAACTCAATCGGGTAAAACCAAAATAAACTAGAACCAAAATAAGAAACAAATTGCACAAAGCTAAGAAAATGAACAAAACAAAATAAAATAAAATGAACAAAACAAAAATAAACTAAAAAAAACAAAAACGAAACAAAATTAAATGAGATAATACCAATATAAAAATTAAACTAAGCAACCGTGCCTCCCCGGCAACGGCGCCAAAAACTTGTTGGGGTAAAACCTAACGGTAAATTGTTGTTGGGGGTTTAACCTAACGGCAAGTGTACCGGTCGATTATAGCAAGTTTAAATCTCGGAGTATTCCCTAAGTATCGAACCAAAGGAGGCAGTGTCTGGTTTAATTTCTACTTACACACAAACAAGAATAATGTAAATAACAGGAAATTGGGGGGTTTTTGTGTGTGATGGTAAATGTTGTAAAAGAGTTCAATAAACAATAAATAACAGGTAAATAATTGATTTGGTTTTTGTTCGATAAAGGACATTCCAGTTTACTACTTCTCTCTAGATTTGGAGTTTCTTCTCCTAAGTGATTTCTACAGAATTATGAATAAACCCCTAGAATAAGGATAACTCGTATTCGGTCTCCCATTCCATGAAATCTAATTAGGAAAGACCGAATCCTAACTCTCGTTATGAATCCACTGTTTACTAATTGCTTTAAGCATAGTCTAGATTAATGGCCAGCTAGTGGTTTAGAGGAATTACCATCTCTTTACTAACTGGTTCTTTTCCTTATAGTCTATTGATAGCCGCAGTTCTCACTTATAAGCTAACAAACTGATAAACTCAATAATTGATCAGATTATTATGTTTAGGAATTCATAAGGGAAAAGAACTTTATTCTAAAGTACTGCAGAAAATCACAAAGGTTCAGAAATAATGAATCTAGAGATACATAGTAAACCGAAATTAAAAGTGACTACTCAGCCATAGACATAATAACAATGCTCAGTATAAACAGCATAAGGATAGAGGGATTTAGCAGAAAAACTGATTTTAGAAGCCGTCGACGATTCAGCAAATTCCACTCTTGTCTGTGTCACGTCCGGCTGTCTTGGGTCGGACGTAGATCCGGACGCCTTGTCCTGCGCCTGTCCGGATCTGGACGTCAATCCAGACGCGTCTAAATGAAGTCCCGTGAGCCGCTTTCTGTCTGTGAGTGAGGGAGAAGAGTTACGGAGGAAAATTGTGAATGGAGATGAAGGATTATCGTGGGTGAGCAGATGATATGGAGGGAGAGGAGGAGAGTAATGTTTAGACTCAGAGAGTCTGGTACGATTTGAAATGAAACAGGAGCTGGGTTTATATAGGCTTAGAAGAAAAACATAGGTTAGTGGTGTGGTGAGTTGGGGAAATTAATTGAGCATGGCCGTGCCTTAATTTAGGGGAAGTATGGGCTAAACCGCCGCTCGGCTGATAATTGCGCCGAAATCCCGATTATCAGTGCATGCGTTTTTATTTTTAGTTTCTGTGTGACGTCCGGATCTGTGTCCGGATCTGGACGTGACACAGAACTTTTAGATCTGAAACTCGGAATATGTCCGGATCTGTGTCCGAACCGGACAAGACACAGAGCTCTCGGATCTGGAATTTGGGTCACGTCTGGCTTGCGTCCGGATCCGGACATGTGACGTCCGGATTTGCATCCGGCTATCTTGACCCAGACGTGACCAATATTTGTGTCTCTTCTCCTGATTTGTTCCCCGTTTGTTGCGTGGTAATCCTTATGATGTAAGATCTTCATTTCCAAGGGGTTTTCCTATATTTAACACATAAAATGCGTCAATTCATATCAAAACATCATTCTTAGAAAAAACACAGAATAAGTGGGAAACATTGCTTAAATTGTTGCAAATTATAAGGTAATTAAACCCTAAAAAGGCCTATATGTTTCACACTTATCGATGTAGGTGGAAATTTTATCATGGTGTTCGATGTACCCCCAAGGCTGGACACTTGCTTGAATGCAAGTGTGAGGAACGCTACCCCCCTTGTTCAAGCTTAAGTGTGAGGAAGGGAACCTTCCTCAATCTACAATATCAGGGGAGTTTCAGTTTCTCCTTATTTTTAATGTTTATGTTCAACCTATCATGACTTTTATGCTTACAGATTATTTTTATCTCAGTCATTATTGTCCTGAATGAAATCCTTGATGAGTTTGCAATATTTAGAACATCTTTTTCTTGGTTTTAATTTGTGAACAATGAGGACATTGCTCCCCTTAAGTGTGAGGAAATAGGGGTACTTTTGAAATATTGACAATTGCACTTAATGCCACATTTGTTTTTGGTTGTCCTCTTATTTTGAAAGAATTGCGTCTTTTAAAGTGCCAATAAATATTGAATATTCAGGTGAAAATTTTTGTTGAGGTTTTGAAAACAAGCCTAATGGTCACCTTAAGAATCTTTCTGCTTTTGGCTGTTTGTATGTATAGTTTTATCCAAACTGAATCTATTTTCACTGAAATTTGGTGGATTAGCTGATTATGAAAACTGAATAAGTCTAGTTTGGGATTTTGGGAATGATAAGAAAGTCTGGTATGAAAGGATAAGGCAAGGTACTCCACTGATCTGAATTGAAATTTATTTTTGAACCAAAACAGACCTCTTCACTCGGTTATAAAGTCCTTGGCGTGCTTCATCACCCATCTACCTAAGGTCTTGTGATCTGGGATAGAAGGCCCAATGCCGCTACAAGGAGGGTGAAGAGAAAAGTATGAGGGGATGAATTAAATATGCCAATGGTAGAATATAATGTTAAGGAAAAGGAACTTTTAAAAGTTAAATGTGTAATTCGCTTTTGCTTATTCTGATCACGAGTATGTGGTGTTGAAATGTATCACGGAATAAGATGTTACTTCACACCCCTTGTCATCCAAAGGTTAGAGGAAAGAAACGGTGGAAGATCCCAAACTATTCTGTTTCAATTTCTATAATCTAACTTCTCCATGCTTTTTAACTTCACTCTTTTTCATTGTTTGTGAAAACCTACAGCTAGTAGCAGAACTTTTCTTTTAATTGTCATTTTGCTTGTTTTCCATCGGCAGTTGTTTGATCCTGAGTTTAAATACTATGGCCCTTAGGAGTAGTCATATTCTGTATTAGCTTGAGGACAAACAAAAGCTAAGTGTGAGGAAGTTTGATAAGTGCGAAATACATCTGTTTTTAGGGCTTTAATTCTTCCTATTTTCATAACAATTCATGTCGTATTTCTCACTTATCATATGTTTTTCCTTAGATTTACATTTTGATGTGAACTGATACATTTTATGTGTCTAATGCAGGAAAAAGTCCAAGAAATGCATAGAATTTCTCACGAGGATTCCAACGCAACAAACGGGGAGTAAAACGGAGCTAAAACGAAGAATCTAGGCCCCGTCGAAGTTAACAAAGCACTCCTCGCTATATTTTATCAAGATCTTTAGAAGATAAAAATATTTTATCAACTGATAAACATCGTAGCTGCTATATATTCACCCATCCAGAGCCATATTGAATACATCCACGCCCAGAGGGGCTTAGGCCTCCATTAGTTCACCATGAGATTCAACATCACCATCTCCATCAACACTCCATCTATTCACGCATCACCACCACAACATCATCTCACCCACACCATCACCACACTCACACCATATTCACCGGACCACCACCACCATTATCACCACATCAATCCACCACCACTTCCACATATTATTATTGTTTCATACTCTTTCTTATTGTTGTTACTTTTATGTTTATTTTTGAGTAGTTAGTTTAGCTCCCCGGGTTGGGGTAGTAAACCGAATCTTTATAGTTATTTTGTAATCTTTTTCTTTGATTATAATTGTAGTAGTTTAATTCATGTTCTTCATGCGCTTTAATTCTCTAGCTAATTATTAAAGCAATATATGTAGTTTTCTAATCAAAATGCGGCGCTGAGATTAGTTACCAAGACATAGGAAGTTAAACCGGATTAACGAATAGAAGCATGGTTTGTCTATAGGTTAATCTGTCTCCAATAGGAATTGGTAATAAAGCGATTGGTTAGAATTGACTTGGGCATGGTTTGTGGCTTGTTATTTCTGCCAGTTAGAATTCGTTGTACAGGGACCGGTCAACGAATTAATTAAGATTCCTGAGTTTATTGCAGAATTAGAGAAAAGTTTACAAATAGATTAATAAAGTGAAGGTTTGCAAAACAATCAGGGGTGATTCCTTTTACTTAGAGTTTTACTCTTTATCTATTTATTTAGTTTATTTTTACTGTTTTATTAGTTTGTTATTTTATATTAGTTTGTTGAGTTATTCTTTTCATTAAATTAAGTAAACTTAAAAAATGTGACATTTCCTGTTTTCTTAGTTTAGTTTCTCAATTAATAAATAAATTATTCATTAATTGAACGATGTCCCTGAGATCGAAAACCTTCACTCAATTCACTATTCCGCAAAACGATAGGTACACTGTCTACATAGAAGTATAGTAA
This sequence comes from Limonium bicolor, assembly GCA_023374045.1. Lineage (NCBI taxonomy): Eukaryota > Viridiplantae > Streptophyta > Magnoliopsida > Caryophyllales > Plumbaginaceae > Limonium > Limonium bicolor. The sequence continues at coordinate 291,552,561 of CM041778.1, forward strand.
CACATATTTCTGCTAACAAATTTTTTACGCCGTTGCCGGGTACCTCTTACACGATTAACTGACATTTTATTTATTTGATTGAGATTTTATTTGAGTTTTATCTTCTTTTATTTTGTATTATTTTTATTCAGTGTTGCTTGGTCGATTTCCATCTTAAATCCTTACGAACACAAATTTTTACGTGAGTTCTTAATTTTCTTTTCTTTTCTTGATTTTGTTTTTTTATTAATCTTTAGTTTATTTCTTTCTTTACATCTTTTCGTATTTAGTTTTTCTTTTTGTTTAAATTTTCGTATTGATATTCAAATTTATTTCGTTGATTACGTGTTTCGACTTGTTTTAATTTTCGTATTTGATTTAGATTGAGAATTTGATTTGATAATAGTAGTAGTACGTAGGTTTTTGAGTTTACTTTTTTTTTTCTTTTCTTTTCACTGCTAGTCTATACCTGCACTTTCCTTAATTCCCTTTTCATTTTTCACCACTTCCACCACATCACCGTACACCATCTTCACCACCATCGATTCACCACATCCACCACCACTCTACAACATACCATAATTCACCATTTTTACACCGACGTGACGACGAAGGTGGAGCAGGGATCCAGAGTCAACTTGCTAACTGAAGTTTTCTCTATCCTCTCTCTTATTTTGTTTAATGTCATTATTTGTTCTTTTTGTTATTTTTATAGTTATTTTTGAGTAGTTAGTTTAGCTCCCCGGGTTGGGGTAGCAAACCGAATCTTTATAATTATTTTGTAGTCTTTTCCTCTGATTATAATTGCAGTAGTTTAATTCCTGTTCTTCATGTGCTTTAATTCTCTAGCTAATTATTAAAGCAATCCTTGTAGTTTTCTAATCAAAATGGGGCACTAAGATTAGTTAACAAGACATAGGAAGTTAAACCGGATTAACGACTAGAAGCATGGTTTGCCTATAGGTTAATCTCTCCAATAGGAATTGGTTATAATACGATTGGTTAGAATTGACTTGGGCATGGTTTGCGGCTTGTTATTTCTACCAGTTAGGATTCGTTGTACAGGGACCGGTCAACAGGTTAATTAAGATTCCTGAGTTTATTGCAGAATTATGGAAAAGTTTATAAATAGATTAATAAAGTGAAGTTTACAGAACAACCCGGGGTGCTTCTTTAGATTTTAGAGTTTTCAATCTTTATTTCTTAATTTAGTTTATTTTTACCATTTTAATATTTCATTATTTTATGTTAAATCTTTCTTTCATTAAATTAAGTAAAACCTGAAAAAGTGACATTTCCTATTTTTTTAGTTTAGTTTCTCAATTAATAAATAAATTGTCCATTAATTGAACGAGGTCCTTGAGATCGACAACCCCAACTCAATTCACTATTCCGCAAAATGATAGGTACACTGCCTAGGTAGAAGTATAGTAACACATATTTCTGCTAACAACTCTCTTCAGGTGGTGCTTTGTACCTCTTCTCCTGATTTTCCTTAGAATAGTCTCCTTCCCTACCACGACCTTCACTTCTAATTTCAAACTTTCTCTTCTTTCCCATATGAGTTTTGATAAGTGCGAAACATATAGACTTTTAGGGTTTAATTACCTTATTATTTATAACACTTTAAAGTAATGTTTCCCACTTACTATATGCTTTTTCCTAGATTTATGTTTTGTTATGGACTAATGCATTTTATATGTTAAGTGCAGGAAAAAGCCATGTAAATATGTAGAGTTTCTCATGAGGATTACGATGCAACAAACGGGGATCAAATCGGAGCTCAAACAAAGATTTTAGAGGCAAAACAATTCTCGTCCGGACCACTGTCCGGACAAGCAGGTTCGGACGCACACACGTGGAGCAAGCTCCGCACAGTGTCAACATGTCCGAACCAGCCTGGTCCAGACACTGGTTTGGACCCGTCAAATATGACAGTGTACAGGGCTGCATCGACATTGTGTGAAAAGATAAATATATTTTATCTTTTCACACACCGACATACCCTTCCTTTTTACCCCATTTTCACTATAAATACACCTATAACCCTCCATTAATTCATATCTCATTCCACCTCAAAAGCCATGTCAATTTTCCTCCACAAAATCACCATCTCACTCCATTTTCATCCACAAAAACCACTGCATTATTATTCTGTCCAACCTCTGACCAACATATTGCCAGTTAATATGTCTGGCTAAGAGGATATACTCTGGGTGAAGGTTAATTTATAGTCTGTTTAATTATGTAATTATGTTTTTACCGGTTTAATTAAATACAGTTTGTTACGATTAAAGCTTATCTTTCGTCTTTTTAATAAATTTCATGAATTTATTAAAATGCTTTACTAAATCTATTTTGATCAGATCCGTGATAAATAGACAGGTTAATTAAGCCGTAAATCTGTAGAAAGCTTATTATGATTTAATAAGTTAGTATTTTCAGACGCAAATATAATTTCTCATACTTAATCCGTTTACATGTGTTTTGCTCGAATCTGGATTAGACCGAGCATGTTCTGGTAAACGAGTTCTCTTGAGTCTATGTTTTAGTCCTCAAGATAATAACAGGAATTTTGCCAAACTATTATAATAAAACCGGTAGACATAGCATAAAAGAGCAGACTATATAAACCTGAACCCAGAGTCCCGTTTAATTTACCTTTTACTCAGTTAATTTTTATCTCTGTTTTACTTTACAAAAACAAGTCAATTAATCCCCCCTTTTGTGACACCGCTTAGGAATTAGATAATTCCCCTTTAGTCCCATGGTTCGATATCCGGTCGCCTCCACTTTACTATACTACTACGACCGGGATTTGTTTGCAGCCCGTAAGGTATTTTGAGTTTTTAATTTCTTTTTCATTTGTTTTAAAAACACCAGTTTCTAACCACTCACATTTTCCTTCTACAAAATGGCGCCGTTGCCGGGGACTTGATTTATTCTAGTCCCTAAGCCCCGGATAATTCACCTGTTGTATTATAATATTTTGTTCTATAATATTTTGTTTTCTTTATTCTGTTAATATTTTGTTTAATATTTTGTTTGCTATATTACTTTTGTTTCATTATTCAGTCTTATTTTTATTTTGTCATTTTCTTTTGCTATTTTTATTTCTACTAATTTTTGTCATTTAATTATTCCAGCAATTTAAATATCGTATTAATTACAGTTATTTATTTTCCCAGTCATTTAAAATTCCTGTCATTTATTTTCCAGTTATTTAAGTTTCCATTGTCCTTTAAATTTCAGTAATTTAATTTCTGTCATTTAAATTTTGTCATTTAAATTTTCTGTCATTTAATTTTATGTCATTTAAATTCCAGCCAATTTAATTCTAGTTCTTTATTTTCTAGTCATTTAAATTACTGTCATTTAAATTCCCTTGTTATTTAAATTCCAGCAATTTAATTCTGTCATTTTTCTTTATTTCATTTGATTGTTATTTAAATTCCAGCAATTTAATTCTGTCTTTTTTCTTTATTTTATTTTACTATTTTCATTTACTTAACTGCATTTATTTCTATTTCTCTTATGTTTATTTAATTTCGGTTTATTTAATCCGTTTAAAAAAAATAATAGAAAAAAAAATAAATCTAAAAATCTAAAAAAAAAAGATTTCATTAACTGTTGAGCTGTTTCAAATTTCCAGTTTCTTTTGCTATTTTGAGTGGTGAATGCTATTACCAGGTCACACAACCTTCCGGACAGTATTAACAATCATACGGTTGGCTACATCCCTGAGATCGAGAGAACCTTTTTGCGCACTTTGAGGCAGAAACGATCTCAACAAAACATAACCCCCACGGTGATAGAATCTAACCAGGAAGCAAATATGACATCTTCATCTGCTACAGTTTGTAACATCAACAGGCCATCTAATCAAGGTCAACAGCCCGCCATCATCCTTCCCCACCTTACCCCATCCGAATACGATGAGTGGCAAAAGCTGAAGCCATATCATCAGATCCGATGTGTAAAGGAGTTAGGCATGTTCGATGGCTCTAGTCCTGACGAAGCTTTGTTGCATGTCACCAAGTTTCTTCCGCATGCCAACAGTCTAACCGCAACTAACGCAGTACTCCAGTATGCAAGACTGTCCCTGTTCCCTCACAACCTGACAGGAAATGCAAGTAAATGGTACCACAGCCTTACACCAAGTACCATTGGTACTTGGGATGAAATGGCCACCAAGTTCTACGACAAGTTCCTGCCCCCAAGCCGAACATTAGAAATGATTGCTGAGATCTACAATTTCAGGCAGCCAGGGTCAGAAAACATCTGTGAAACTTGGGACCGTTTCAAAGGACTGCTGCTGACGTGTCCTCACCATGGTCTCACAAAGGAACAATTATCTCAATTGTTCTACAAAGGCTTAATCAATCAATGCAAAACAATGGTACTATCTTCCTTAGGTGCCGACATTTTGAAAAAGCCAGGTGAAAAATTCCTGAATGGGATAGAGTCCCTCTGCGAAGAGATCAGAGACTGGGCCACGGGTGGATCAAGAGGAGGCACACCAGGTTTATACCACGTAGGAGAAAGTGACAACAAGTTCGACCAGCTGATGAGAAGCCACGAGCAACTCATGGAGAGCAATGCGCAACAGGCGACGAAGGTAAGCACCCTGCAGAAAGTAGTTGAGCAGATGGCCATGAACTCCTACCCCCCCAACAAGCAAAGTCGATGACTTCCCGATCATCTACAACCCCTCCAGGCTATGCTCCTCTATCCCTATCATCTCCTGATGTTTCTTATACGCAATGTGGTGGGCCACACGACTATGAACAATGCCCCTAATTACAAGAATTAAAAGCAGCAGAGGAAGCAAACTTTGTTGGCAACAATTTAGGGTACAGACAACCATGGCAGCACAACATGCACCCCAATTTTCAAGGAGGCCAAAGGCAGTATCAACAACCGCCTTATGGCAGTAATTCTTCTTCAAGCTGACTGACTCAACCACCTTCAAATCCCGACTTTGGAATGTCCCAAATGCATGAGATGTTTAAAGCAATGATGAGTAAGACCCGAGACACGCAAGATGAAGTCACAGCCCTTCGTAAAGACCAAAAAGCCTTGCAATCCCAAATCCAACAACTTCTCATCCAACAAAGACCTCCTGCCCAACTCCCCTCACAAACCAATCCAAATCCACGAGAGTATGCAAATGCAATTTATGTAGTGGACCAGCCCATACCACTAGCTCAAAGGGAGCAACAACAAGAAGTGGAACAGCGGGCTGAGGAAGAATACCTCGATATGAACCAACTGAAGCTCTATGCCAAATTAGTTGAGATAAATGAAATGATGGAAGGTCCACTAAACCTTACATCGCAGCAACCGAAGAGCGAAATGGTTCATATAGTGGACAACTTTACTGAGGATTTGAGTTACTCTCTATCACCACCCCCGTTCGAACCTGAGCAAACGACATCAAACCTTCTACTTGAGCTTGAAGACAAGCCATCAGAGGACAGCTTCTACCTCACCTTCATGGAGTCTCCTCCCTCTGAAGTCAATTACCGTTATTTTTCCTCCTTCTCTGTGTTATACCCAGGAAATGAGGATATTTACACCCTCAAAAATGAAGAGGAGGAAATGCTCGCTCCCGTCGAGACATCCAAACAAAACTCTACAATCAACTTCGAGGAGCCACCTCCCTCTGAAGTTGAATTCAATCAGGGCTCTTCCTATGAGCCTCTCCAAGAAGATGAGGATATATACATCCTCAAATTTAAGGAGGAGGAGCCATCCAACTTTGATCTTCATCTGGAGGATCACGGCCTTCCCCTCTTATGCACCAAAGAAGTAGGGTGGAAACTCGAAGTCAAATCGCTAAGTGAGAAGGCCACCTTCCTATTTGATCCAGGATCAGAATTTGAAGATACAATTCGCCCCGAAGTTCTCCCTGCACTGTTCAACGCAGTTAAGGATGTCTTCATCCTTAAAATTGAAGAGGCGTCTCCACAACTAGATGATCCTCGCACCAAGGGTCATCCATTGAAAAATCTGGGCCCTTCTCCAAAGAAAAATAATGCCCGCCCAAGCCACCCATTGACGCCCACTTCCACCTTCATTTTCGATTCAGGGGAGAATATTTACATCCTAAACTCTAAGCAAGGACCACCACTACCACCTTGCCTCCATACGGCTAAACAACAAAAGAAGAATGTTTACATTCTCCAGTTTGATGAAGAAATACAACCATCACCCGGTTTTCAGTTCAAGATTAATTGCAGCAAACACCTCCTTCAAAACCAGGTTTTGTGGAGTTTGTATTTTCCTAATTTAATTGCTGCAGTAATACTTTATTTTGATCCAGGTGGCTTGATCCTACTTGTTGGCCAATTCATATTCCCGTTAACACCGTTGTCCACCTTCATTTTTGATCCGGGATAATGAAGAACATGCGTCTAGCTAGAGACGTTAAACGCGGGCGGTTGGTGGGAGGCAACCCACTATCTACACTTTGTCTTTCCTTTTATGTTGTTTTCTCTTTTGTACTATATTTCCCTTTTATATGTTATAATAAAATGAGGGTTTTACTTGAGTTCTTCTGGCTGTGTAGAATATTCTTTACAGGTACATTTCATGTAATTCTATAGCTGCACTCAAGTGTGGGGGAGCTCTGCACACTCTACGAACTCTAGGGAGTACACTCTTTCTCTTCTGATATTTCATATTCCCTTTTGTTTTCTTTTGTGTAATTTCCTTTATCAGATTGCATGCCCTGTTAATTTAGTTCTTTCTACGCAATGAGCGCATTGCTTGAGCTTAAGTGTGGGGGAGTACTCATACTCTCGTAGCTTGTTCTTAAGTTATTCTCTTTTGACAATTTGTTTAAATTTGTTAAGTTTGAGATAGTCAAAAAGGGAGCTATAGAGGAAATATTGCAAACCTACAAACATTATGGGGTACTAAAAATTTTTAACCATTTTAAAATTTATTCTGATTAGAAATTGCTTAAAGTTTAAAAATATTATCATTTGAGCCGTTTTTAGCTTTGAGCCTGGATTTGAATTGGAATGTAAAGGTGGAAAAAGAACAAGGCAAGGTACTCCTCTGATCCAAGCAGGCCTCGTCCACTTGGTTATTAAGTTCTTTGGGTGCTTTATCACCTAGCTACCTAAGGTATTTTATATCTGGGATAGTTGACCCAAAACCGCTACAAGGGTGGAGAGAAAAGTCTGAGGTGAAAGGAAATTAAACTTCAATCGAAGTATCTTTGCATTATGTACTTAAATGATGAAAACTTATTATTTATGAATCATGAGTACATGGCATTGAAAGGTATAATGGAATAAGATTTTACTTCATGCCCCTTGTCGTTTCAGGAAATGTGAAAGAAAATAGTGGATTGGCTCAGGGTTAAAAACTGGATTCTTATGGTTCTACTTCTCCTTCTTAACAGAAAAAAAAGAAGGAAGTTTCTAGTACCCTTTAATCTAGAAGTTTTGTAGTAATCTTTTCTGTGCTCTCCCTGTTTGGTTATTTTATATTTAACTTGTTTAAAGATTCTATCATAAAGATTTGCTTGAGGACAAGCAAAAGATAAGTATGGGGGAATTTGATAAGTGCGAAACATATAGACTTTTAGGGTTTAATTACCTTATTATTTACAACACTTTAAAGTAATGTTTCCCACTTACTATATGTTTTTTCCTAGATTTATATTTTGTTATGGACTAATGCATTTTATATGTTAAGTGCAGGAAAAAGCCATGTAAATATGTAGAGTTTCTCATGAGGATTACGACGCAACAAACGGGGATCAAATCGGAGCTCAAACGAAGATTTTAGAGGCAAAACAATTCTCGTCCGGACCACTGTCCGGACAAGCAGGTTCAGACGCACACACGTGGAGCAAGCTCCGCACAGCGTCGACATGTCCGAACTAGCCTGGTCCGGACACTGGTTCGGACACGTCAAATATGATAACGTACAGGGCTGCATCGACATTGTGTGAAAAGATAAATATATTTTATCTTTTCACACACCGACATACCCTTCCTTTTTACCCCATTTTCACTATAAATACACCTATAACCCTCCACTAATTCATATCTCATTCCAGCCTAAAAACCATGTCAATTTTCCTCCACAAAATCACCATCTCACTCCATTTTCATCCACAAAAACCACTGCATTATTATCCATAAAATCTATTTTCATCGAGTAGAGCATTGAGGTATTCATGGATGATTTTTCTGTCTATGGATCTAGTTTTGATGTTTGTTTGGCGCAGCTTGATCTAATTCTTGGCCGATGTGAGGAGACAAATCTGGTTCTCAACTGGGAGAAGTGCCACTTCATGGTCAAAGATGGAATTGTGCTCGGACACATAGTTTCTGCTAAAGGGATTGAGGTAGATCAAGCCAAGGTGGAGGTAATAGAGAAATTGCCAAAACCAACTTGTGTGAAAGAAGTAAGAGCTTTCTTAGGGCATGCAGGATTTTATAGACGGTTTATTCAAGATTTTTCTAAAATTACAAAACCATTAACTGATCTGCTTCTAAAAGAAGCCCCATTTGTTGTTTCTGATGATTGCGTATCTGCTTTTGATTTAATTAAACAAAAATTGGTAGCTGCTCCCATTGTTGTTTCACCTGACTGGTCATTACCCTTTGAGATTATGTGTGATGCCAGTGATTTTATAGTAGGGGCAGCTCTGTGCCAAAGGAAAGACAAGATTCTACAAGTTATTGCTTATGCGAGCAAAACTCTAGACAATGCTCAAAGAAACTACACAACCACCGAGAAAGAGCTCCTAGCAGTGGTATTCTCCTTAGATAAATTTAGATCATATTTATGGGGAAGTAAAGTGATTATTCACACTGACCACTCTGCTCTTAAATATTTGTTTACTAAGAAAGAGACCAAACCATGCTTGCTTCGTTGGATTCTCTTGTTACAGGAATTTGACATTGAAGTGAGGGATAAAAGTGGTAAATTAAATGTTGTGGCTGACCATCTGTCTCGGTTGGTAGTTCCTAATGATGGTGTCCCAATTCATGAATTTTTTCCGGATGAGACTGTTTTTGTTTTACATACGGTGCACGAGCCTTGGTATGCTGACCTAGCCAATTATCTTGTTTCTGGGGTGGTACCACGTGATTTTTCCTATGCTCAAAAGAAGAAATTTTTATCTGACGCTAAGCATTATATCTGGTAAGACCCTTTTCTCTTTCGAGTTTGTGCAGATAGTATAATTTGCAGGTGTCTCCCAGATGATGAAGTACCTAGTGTTCTAGAGTTTTGTCATTCAAGGGAAGCTGGAGGCCATCATGGATCTCATAGGACGACAGCCAAAGTTTTGGAATCCGGATTTTATTGGCCCACACTACATAAAGATTGTCAAGCCTTTGTGGCCAGTTGCGATAGTTGTCAATGCATGGGAAATACTTCTAGGCAACATGAGATGCCTCAGCAAGGCATTTTAGAGGTCGAACTTTTTGACTGCTGAGGAATGGATTTTATGGGACCATTCCCCTCTTCGCAAGGATTCTAATATATTCTGGTGGCAGTGGACTACGTATCCAAATGGGTTGAAGAAATTCCTTGCCAACATGCTGATTCAAAGACGGTGGTAAAATTCTTAAAGAAGCATGTCTTTACCCACTTTGGAGTCCCTAGAGCTATTATAAGTGATAGAGGCACACACTTCTGCAATCGGAGTATTGATGCATTAATGGCTAAGTATGGAGTACACCACAAAGTTGCCCTTGCTTACCATCCCCAAACTAATGGGCAAGCAGAAGTGTCCAATAGGGAGTTAAAGTGGATACTCCAAAAGACGGTGCACTCCTCCAGAAAAGATTGGGCTTTAAAACTGGATGATGCTCTTTAGGCCTATCGCACAGCATATAAAACCCCCATTGGTACGTCACCTTTTAAATTGGTTTATGGAAAGGCATGCCATCTCCCTGTGGAGCTTGAGCACAAGGCTTATTGGGCTATCAAGGCCTTAAATTTTGATATGTCTGCTCCAGATGAGAAAAGGAAGTTGCAACACTCTGAGTTAGAAGAGCTGAGGGATCAAGCTTACGACAATGCTAAAATTTATAAGGAACGAACCAAGAAGTTCCATGACAAGCTGATCCTCAAGAGAGACTTCAAAGTAGGTGACTTGGTTCTCCTCTATAATTCAAGATTGAACCTTTTCCCTGGGAAGCTCAAATCTCATTGGGCTGGTCCTTTCCAGATTATTGGTGTGACCTCTTATGGTGCCTTTGAACTACAAAACAAGAAGGGCGAAACTTTCAAAGTTAATGGGGCCCGTCTAAAGAGGTATACTTGTCCTACTGATATTTCAACTGACTTGTTGATAAGTGTAAAATATATCTATTCTTATGACTTTAATTCTTCCTATTTTTATAACAATGCATGCCATATTTTACACTTATCATATGCTTTTCCTATAATTTGTATTTAGATGAGAGCTAACATATTTTATATGCCAAATGTAGGAAAAATGCATTAGAATTAAATACTTTCTCTCATGATTAATTCATGATTATTTATTCATGATTAATCATCATTCTCGTTTACTAACCACCAATTTACACACATGGTTTTAACATTCACTCACGTAAAATACATGCACTTTCACCACATCATTGGATAATCATTGGACCAACATCATTATTACTCCATTATTATTCCATCATTACTTAATTATTTGTTATCACTATTTACGATGGGCTACTGATGTCTGTCGGTTGTAGGATTTTATTTACATCAAAGTACTGACTTGTTGCACTTCATTGAAGGCCTCGTGACAAAGCAGAGGAGGATGCCCATCATCCACTGTCTACATTCCGATCGATCGCACTCCCTTCTGCAATATAACTCCACAATCAGTACTGCACCAGGGGGAGAGAGCTTTTCCATTCATGCCCGCAACCATCCCTCGGCCTCTCCACGCCATTCACCATCATCGACACTCGCCATTCACCCAACCCACTCACGCATCCATCCTCACCACATTCACGCCCGCATCGACCACCGACACATCGGGTCTTCACCACGTCCATTCCACGCAGTCTTCACCATCACCATCACATCTGACACCACTACATCATCGATCTTCATCGCATCCATTCATGCCATTCACCACCGACACACACCGATTCACCATTGCAACACCCTCATCCCATCACGACATCACCACCTTCATCTTCCATCTTCTCCATTCCCGCTTCTCTTTTCCATTCACGCGTCTTCACCGTCACCACGTACTTCGTCATCCACATCCATCGTATCACCTGACGCCACACACAGAAAGAACACTGCATCTCACACCTTCACCACACGACTATCACCTCAACTTCACCACCGACATCGTCTTCTTCATCGACACACACAGATACCTCCACCGCCATCACATTTTCATCGCCATCCGCCACATTCGTCACCATCCTCTTCACCGTCGCATCACCATCGTCATTCATCGTCCTCACCTTCGACATCGGATCACCATCATCGACCACTATTGTCTCACCATCACTCCCGCCTGTAATCGACACACACTCACCATCGTCGACGATTCATCACCACCGAACCATCATCGACTTACCGTTTAAACCACGAGCTCACCGCCACCATTGTTTCCTTCGTCGTCGACCGCACGAGTAGAGGAGGCGAGAGCGGAGCTGACGAGGGAAGCCAGTCACGATTCACTTCTTCATCTTCGACCGGCGTGAGAAAGCGAGGTCGAGAAATCCATAAACATCGGCGAAGGAGACAGAGGTGAGAATGAGGCGGTGAAGAAATAACAGAGGCGAAACGACAAGAAGGGAACCGACAGGGGAGGAACCGGTTCGTGCAGAGGCAATTCATGAACCGGACCGGGCAGAATAAAAGGGTTTCACTAAACTCACTTTATTATGTTTGTTACATGTTATTTGTTACATCCTTATTACATAACATTTGATATTTGTTTTAATGGGTGTTTCAATTCTTGAAATAATGTGTGAGTAGTTTAATTTTAGTTTCCCGAGTTGGGAAGTGAACCTAATTCCTGATGAATATGTTTTATTAATTTTCCATACAACTTTATCACTATAGTTAGTTTGATTTCTGTTCTTAATATGTTTTAGTTATCCGGCCAATAATTAGAACAATTCTTGTAGTTTTCTAATCAACACGCAAGAGCTGCGATAGTTAACTAGACATAGGAAGTCGAACCTGATTAATGACTAGAAGCGTGATCCCGCCTATAGGTTAATCGGACTCCAATAGAAACTGTACTTTATGCGATTAATTGTGTCCGAATTAGAGCATTAGTCTGCTGCTAGTTCTAGCAATTAATTAGGGTTCGTTAGACTTAGCCGTTGACGAATTAATTAAAGTTTCTGAGTTAATTATAAGGGAAGAGTTAATATAAATCTGAGGAATTAGGTGAGCAGAACAACTAGGGGGCGTCTTTTAATTATTATATTTTTAATCCATTATTTGTTTTATCTTGCTTGTTTGTTTTATTTATCCTTTTAATTCCTTTATTTACTTAATTTATTTGCTTTATTATTTTATGTTAGTTTGTTGAGACATTTATTTAAATTAAATTAATTAAAACCCGAAAAATTGACATTTCCTGTTTTTCCTAGTTTAGTTTCTCAGTTAGTAAATAAATTGTCAGTTAATTGAACGAGTCCCTGAGATCGACAACCCACTTAATCACTATACCCGCAAAACGATAGGTACACTGCCTAGATAGAAGTAGTCACATATTTCTGCAAACAAGTTTTTGGCGCCGTTGTCGGGGACCTCCGGCACGGTTAATTGACATATTTATTTATATTGATTGAGATTTTATTCATTTTTGTTTTTGTTTATTATTATCATTTTTTTCTTTTCTTTTCTCTATTTTGCGTTCTTTTTTAGTTTGTTTTAGTTAGTTATATTTGTTTAGTCCGTTTGATTGTTTAGTTTTTGATCTCATTAGTTGTATTTTAGTTTTTCCTTATTCTTAGTTTATTTTTTAATTAATTTTTTATTCATTTATTTGTTTATTTAATTAGAATTTTAATTTAGTTTTTCTTTTAGTTACGTGTTTGATTTTTCTTTTCCTATTTCATTTTGCTTTACGTTTTCAAATTCAATTAGTTACTTCTTTTTCTTTACGTATTTGATTTTCTTTATTTGCTCTCCCTATTACTTAATTAGTATTTGATTTTGTTTTCTATCATTCAATTAGTTGATTTTCTTCTAATTAATTAGTATTTTAGTTTTGTTTATCTTCTTGATTTTGATTTTCATTTTCATTTTCATTTTCCTTATTTGTTATTTATTTAAGCAATTCTCTTTTTATTTATATTTTATTTCTCTTTGTTATTAAGTTAAGTTAATTTTGCTATCTTCTTTTAGTCTAGGGTAGATTGTTTCACTTCTAGAATCTAGGTTACGTTGATTTATCTTCTTTTTCACTTTTTCTTTCATCTCTGATTTTCTTATTTGTTATTTCTTTTTCTGTTATTTTATTTGTCATTAATTGAATCAGTTAGATATTACGTTTACGTATACCTTAGGAATTGAATTTTGTTCATTTTCTTTATTCTCTATCAATTTTATTTTATTGTTCTTTCGTTTTTTAGCATATACTTGTTACTTTGTAGTCCATAATATGATTGTTATTTATATCTTAGTTTTTAGATTGTCTTTGTTTAGGTTTAAAAATTTTAGGAATCATTTATTTAATTCTTATTTGCTTAGTATTTGATTGAAATTTTATTCAAGTTTATCTTCTTCTATTTTCAGATTATTTTGTTTGATTTCTATTTTTAAGAATTTGCTGTACAATTTCAATTTTCTTGCCTACAGTACGTAAGTTTCATCATCCATGTTTTGTTGATTTTTCTTTATTTATTTTCCTTTACTTTACTCTTTGTGACTTCTCTTCTATTTAGTATTCTTAGTTGATTATGTTTGTTAATATCTTGTGCTTTATATTTTGATTTTCCATTTATCCTTTTGTTTGGATTATATTTTATTTGGTTGGATTATTTTGTATTTATTTTTTGGTTTTATTTTGTTTAGTTTACATTTGGTTTAGCTTAATTACTTCATATTTGTTACCATTTAGTTTAGTTCAAATTTGTTACGATTTGCTTTTATTGCGTTCAATTAGTTTTTGTTAGGTTTATCTCAATTAGGATTTGTTTCTTTAATTTTGATTTAGAGTTTGGTTTGATTATTGGTGGTCTAATTTTATTTATTTATTTTGAGTTAATTCTATTATTTTATTTTCGTTTATATTTTTCGTTTCTATTTTTTTTTTGTTATTAATCTGTTATTATTTTAGCAATTTTCTTTTTATTTACATTTTGTTCATTACTATCTAGTTAGTTTTGTTTTTGTTTCTTTTCTAGTTCTAGTTTACTTGTTCTTTTTCTTTTTGTTTTACTAGGCTGATTAGTAATGATGGAAAGCGGTAAAGATGAGGTGAGAAGATTGTTGATTGAACTGGAATGGACGCGTATGCAGGAGGAGATATCCTCCTACCAAAGAATGGTCAAGAATTATCAACCAACTCAACAATCAATCGAGAGCTGTATTGGTGGGAAGTTGAGCAGGCTAATGCACAATACAAAGAAGAACAGTTGGGATATTACTATTTCAATCAGAACAAACAGCAATCTACACAGAGGGCAGACGAATTCCTCCCAAGTCAGGATGAGCCACTAGAAGAGATTCCAGTGGTGACTCCAAGGAAGGAAGATCGATTCGTACCAGATACTTTTGAGGCTATGGGTTTTTGAAGAGATGGAGGAACTAATCAGGAGTGTATTATATGAAGAAGAGGTGGAGCAAATATTTAACAATTTGTGTTCCCCTCCCTCTCCATCCCCAAACACAAGATGAGCAACTAGAGTTTGAAGATATGTTGTCTGCACTTACCTGCAAGCCGGTAGAAGCTCCAGTTACGATCGAGTTCATTGAAGATGAAGAAATTACAGCTTCTACCACAATTGTAACACCCCTCTCCACAATCACGTAATAATCTCTCACGTAGCAATAATAAAACGTCTTACAGCGGAAGAATTAATAACAATAACAATACTCACTCGGGTGTCACCGGCCTTACTCGCCCATGCGAGCAACGAAGCCAACTATCTCCAACAACCAACATAAACAAACTGCTACCCCGTGATAACGAGAAACTCCTTACATCATACTAAGTCCATACTCATAAACATCGACAGTGAGCGTCTACCCAAACCTGAATATACATAACCTTACCATAATACAACTCCATGTACGGTAATTAAAATAAACTCTAATTACCCTGTTCCCGCACTTCGGCTCCGGCGATAATCAACAACCTGCAGAGTGTATCAAGCGATAGACACTGAGTATGCCGGGCCTGGACCCTATGGTCACTTAGGGTCATTTTAATCATCTTATTATTAGATTGGTTTCATGCTTTACCATTTTACAGTTATAAATAATACTGTAATAAACTTGCATAATATGCATAATCATCCTTCCAAATATTCATAAACATTTAGCCATCCATCCAATCCAATCATTCATAAAATATCACCACAACATTTGTATATCGAACGTATCAAATGATAACAGTATAATGTACAATATACAATCGTCGTAGCGTACAGTTTCCATAGTTAATTTTATTTGGCCCTTAAGGCCCCATCCATCCAAACCATGTTTAATTAATACCAGTTGGGCGTCATGTTAAGACAACCCTATAACCTCACCATGGACAGTAGTCCTCCCGTACACACAAAGGTGCTCATTTCGCCAGAGGTCCGGAGGCCCCTGACTATTCACTTATGTCTCGTAAGACGTCCATAGAAAAGGCCGTAGCCACCTGACCCACGATCCAAATGGGGCTCGTTGGGTATAACCTGGAGCGGAACCCGATCGGGTACCCCTCAATGATCACAACTGCGCAACCAAGTAGTTCGTAAACTACCGGGATTCCTCACCTCAACTCATACCATCTCTCTCGTAATGTTTAAGATATGCTCTTAGTCTTATGGAGAATATAATTATTAGTTAGCTGCCCAATGGGTCTCACGCATACCTAGAAGTAATCTAGGTCATATTCATGTTCGAGATCCATGCTTTAGAGACCGACAATGTCGTGACTCGTCCCTAAGTATTTTACTTAGGTTGCCATATACTCAATATTAATACTATGGTATTATATCAAGTAACCGTCATGTTATCACATTAACGTATATGTATGTTTATATAAGTCGATCTATAGTCGACGTAGTGTTAGTCCAGTAGGACGCTCGTGCATAAATAATTAATGCAGTAGCACACAAACACATACATGTATCCAAAACACTTAACACACAAGTGATATCAACCAAATCCGAGCCCAAGGAGTTTCCTTAGGACAACTCGGATCAAACCCCTTTACATACAGTTCACCAAGACCTAGGATGCGCAGTGTAGACCACTAGCTCGTCAAGCGTCCTCGTCTGAAGTATGATCTAAACGGTAATAAACTATAAGTCAGTCTCCATGACTAACTTCATCCGGTATTTCCGAATAACAAGTAACCCCGACAGTTCATCCCCGGATTCCTACAGTTATTTGTTACGGGTTTCTCTAAACCGGCCGGCTTTGTTACTAAAAATCGTATGTCAAAATATTTTGACTGTTAAGTTTAATTCATTACATTTCTTTAATCTTATCCACCACTAAACTTAGGTATATAACCTATAGTTGCATGTATGCATGCATGTTTATATTATATTGTATTATTTTTCATATTGTATCATTTTTCCACCATCCTTTATAATACATTGTATTATATAATCCATTATCTTAGCAAATTATATTTGCATTCAAACACTCATAACTTATAGTTAGTAACTATTTTTTTGTAATAACCACCACCATTATATTATATGGTTTCCAACCATAATATGTATCCATCCTTATATACATTTCTCTTGTTTATGTACATATATACCATATAGGTAAATTCCATGAGTTATAAAACTCTTATATTATATGTTACATTTTATCATCTTATATTAGATGATTATTCCCATTAGTTGTATTATATTTATACAACTTATATTAAGATTATTATCCTAATATTATGTAACATTTTATGTTGTATAATTACAACTCCTAAGATTTATTCAATAAATACCTTAGTTTATAAATCTTTTTTATTTATAGTTTGTCACATTATTTAATGTGAATATCCTTACTTATTAATTCCCGTTAAAACCACATTAATATCATATAATTGTTATAACATTTATAACATTATAGACCGTAGTCTAAAATTCATATTCCAACTTTTTTAAATTCGGTACAGCCCTTTCATTTCATTTAAATTCTATTTTGTCCACATAACATTATGTAATGTTATACCATATACTAATATCATTTAATATGATATTTTAATTTCCTTTAACTTATAACATATAGTTTTTATACAAAACTATTTATTATTGCCGCATGGGCACCATATCAAAACCATATTCTTTTTCCATATACCATAGTTTTCTTTATTTACAAAATCACCCCATCATATATACCATGTTATATATATCATATAATATAACATTTCTAACTTATAAAAAAAGTATAACCTATGGTTATATTTTTTGTAAATTCCGAACAGACCCATAACTGTTCTATAATTGCCATTTGGCCCAATTTATAACATATGGTTTAATAATTCATTAAAAATATATATTATACACAAATCTTATTAAATACCCTTATATAATTCTAAAAATCACCAAATTTCACCAAAGGGTTATAAATATCCTTATTAACCCATATACTTTCGGTATTTGCTATACCACCACATATATTTCTCCAAAGTGTCATAATGACATAATAACTATATAGTATACATATATAGTTTATTTTAATTCCAAAATCAACCCAATAAATTCCTTAAAAATTCCTAATAACCCATGGGTGTTTATAATACCATTTTACACCCTTTATTTCCGGTAATAACATATTCACCACATATGTTATAAAATTGTTACACTTAAATACTTATCTTATAATAAAACCTTAAATAAGTTATTTAACTTATCTAATTTGGTCAAAACCTACCATATGGTCAAGGTTGACCACCTTAATATTTCCTTGACCATTAATTCCTAATTACGGTTTGCACCCATATTTTTTAGAAATTACCATTTAACCACCAAAACTTTATAAAATCTTATAATTTTTATTTAAACTCTTTTTAACCTCAAACTTTCGGCTTAATTATTGTATAGCCCCCAAATTTAATTTAATTATGGTTTAGACCCTTATAATATGCGGTAATGCATATATATCACCTAAACTTAAATAAAACCTTATAAATGCATAAATAAAATGGCCTAAAGTACATGGCCTTATTACAAACATTGGCTTATAAAATAAATTACACATAAATGTCCAAAAATGCATTAAACTCTCGGCCCTTACACATATTTTTCCATATTTACCAATTTTCCACATAATGTCTTAAATTTGACAATTATGTTAATTAATTAGTTAGATAAATTTACCAAACCATTCCTTAATCACCTAAGGTCAAAATAAGACCTTATTAACCCATTAACTCACGGCACAAATTATACACATATGTATAATTACATATTAATATACCAAGTGAAGGTTTAAGTGATTTATATCTTGTTTTTGCCTAGTTTAGGCCTTGTTTGATTTCGGCTGCTTAGGAATAAAATTTCCACAGCTTCTTTTACATGTTTTCAAACAGCAATTAAGGCATAGTTAGTCTCCAAGCAAGATCTAACCATAAGAAGTGTTTTAATGTATATTTCAAGGTAAAATTTACCTTAGAACAACAAGGTGACCAAGGGTTGTCTTCGGCCTAAATTTACAGAAACAAAAGAGCATCAAAAGAGCTACTAAACCAAGGCTTAAAACTGGTATAACTTAGATTCGAAGATGGCTAATTTTTACCTTGTTTAAAATGCCAAAAATGGTGTTTTTGGCTTTGATCTGGCTATACCTTGAAGCTCTTGATAGATCAACTGAATAAGTATGTTAAGAAGAAGATTATAAGGCTAGGAGAACAGGTTTTACAACCATCTAAAGAGAATCAAAGATAAGTGCTTAAAGCACATTTTTGTACCTTAAGAACAAGATTATCTTTCTCCACCTTCTTCCCTTGTTAAGGCCGAGATTTGCCCTTCATTTAACCTCCAAAACAACCTAGATCCATGGATGGAAATGGTTGATGCTTAGATCCACCGAAAGAGGAAAGATTTGTGAAGAAATTGAACATAAAATGGCTTAATAAGCTTACCTATGTCAATTGGTGTTCTCCTATGTTATTGGCATGTTAGCCACGGTTTGGAGAAGCAAAGAGAGGATGGAGGAGGCCTTGTGTCGGCTGGGAAGCAAGGCAAGTGAGAGAGGTAGGTCAATTTTGCCTTAAAACACATTATTTGCTTTGTTTATTGTATTTGGTGATTGATGACTCACCAAAGGAGATTGGCATCGATTATTGGAGGGGCTGGAGGGTCTCACACGGTTTGGCTTAGTCAAATAAGGAGCCAAAGTTGAATATATAGATTAAAGTATTAAAAGGTAAAAGTAGTCCCCTAATTTAAGGAATGTGTTGGAACCTTGTTCCTTGTGCTTGCAAGTGGCGAAAATAGGCTCCCTTGCTTGTGGCTGTCGACCTCATGTGGTCCAAGGGGTCAAAATTTGACCTCTTGACCATTCTTAGTCAATGTTGACTCTAACGGGCCCCCTTTTAGGGTTTTATTAATATTTTAATATTAAATTTGTAAAAATTTGTATATTTCTTGAATTAAATTCCTAATATGATATAATGATATATTATCATATTTAAAGGTAATTATAACCTTTAAGCCCATTAAAAACCAATTTAGAAGGCAATTACACAAAAACGTGCTTTAAGGTGTTTTAGTGCACATTTTGTGTCGCAAGGTGTTTCTGAGCTCTATTTTCTTTGAGAACTGTTTCATTGTGTTCCTTAGATGATAAGTGATCTTAGGAATCCAATTTTATATAAAATAGAGGTCATTAGACCTTTAAGGTTTTCTTAGAGAACATTTTTGCCCTACTTGACCTTGAAGCATGAAAATGCTTGTTCTCTGTGTTGGAGTGTTGTCCAACAATTATAATATGTTTAGTTATGTTTTAATGTGCTTATGACAAATTTTTAGGTCCTAATAAGTTCATTTGGGTATTTATTTACCCTAAACAGTCTAAGGGTGCAACAACTTGCTTTGTGTTGACTACTGTTGTTCTCAGTTGACTTCTAAGGCATGTTTAGGCCTTAATCAATGTGATTAGATGTTTAATCCATGTTTTATTAGTTTGGGGTATTTCAAAAATTGTCTGCAAAAATGAAGTTTCCATGCAGCCTCACCAACCGGAAGAGGATATCTATATTCTTGAATCTAAGGAGAAAACACCGCTACCACCAAGTCATCAGCAACTCCCATCTTGCCTTCAAAAGCCTCAACAAAAGGAGGAGGACGTTTATGTCCTTGAATTTGAGGAAGCAGAGCCATTCACACCTGGTCTTCTGATTGAACAACGTTACCGGTAATATCTCCTTAAACATCAGGTTTTGTGGAGTACTTACTTTCCTATTCTATTTGCCAACGTAACGCTTTGTTTTGATCCAGGTGGTTTGCTTTTAATTACTGCCTATTTCGTTTTCCTGGCAAAACTGTTGTCTACTTTTATTTTTGATCCCGGATAACGAAGCAGGAGTCTAGCCAAAGACTATAAAGACGGGCAGCTTACTGGGAGGCAACCCAGTGGTTAACATTTATGTTTTATTCGTGTTTTTGTTTTCTGGTTTTATTTTTGTTTTTCTTTCACTTAGAAGTGACAATGGTGTCTGTGTTTTTAATGCAACGCTTTTAGCGTTTTTGTGGTAGTTGTGAGTGTGTGCAGGTGAAACTTTTCATGGTGTTTGATGTACCCCCAAGGCTGGACACTTGCATGAACGCAAGTGTGAGGAAGGCTACTACCCCATGCACGAGCTTAAGTGTGAGGAAGGGAACCTTCCTCAATCTACGATATCAGGGAAGTTTCCATTTCCTTTATTTTTAATGTGTTCAGCCTACGATGATCTATCATGCTTAATGCTTATTTTTATATCAGTCCATTGTTTCTAAATATTGACAACTGCACTTAATGCCACATTTGTTTTTGTTTGTCCTCTTATTTTGAAAGAATTATCTCTTTTAAGTGGCCGAAAAAAAATATTGGAAGTTTTGAAAACGAGCCTGATGACCACCTCAAGAATCTTTCTGCTCTAGGTTGTTTGTTTATTTAGTTTTATTAAAATTAATCTGTTTTCACAGAAACTTGATGGATTAGTTGATTGTGGAAACTGAATTAGTTTAACTTGGGATTTTGGAAATGATATGAAAGTTTGGAATGAAAGGATAAGGCAAGGTACTCCGCTGATCAGAAATTTTTCCTAACAAAAGCAGGCCTCGTCTATCCGGTTATTAAGTCCTAGGGGTGCCTTAACACCTATCTACCTAAGGTCTCGGGATCTGGGATAGTTGGCCCAACACCGTTACAAGGATAGAGAGAAAAGTCTGGGTTACGGAATAACTCAACAATTCACAATTATTCGTTTGTTTTGTATATATTTCTTGGAAGAAGAATGTTTTTGCATGCGAAAAAAAAATGCAGTTTAATTTTTGTTTTTGATCATGAGTACGTGGTGTTGAAAGGTATCACGGAATAAGGTGTTACTTCACACCCCTTGTCATCCAAAGGTTAGAGGAAAAGAATGGTGGAAGATCCCAAGATAATCTATATTCTGATTTTGTAATCTAACTTCTCCATGCTTTTAAAATCATTCTTTTTCACTGTTTGTGAAAACCTACAGCAAGAAGCAAAACTATTCTTTTGATTGTCATTTTGCTTGTTTTCCATCGGCAGTTGTTTGATCCTGAATTTCGACACTACGGCCCTTAAGAGTAGTCATACTCTATATTTGCTTGAGGACAAGCAAAAACTAAGTGTGAGGAAGTTTGATAAGTGTAAAATATATCTATTCTCGGGACTTTAATTCTTCCTATTTTTATAACAATGCATGTCATATTTTACACTTATCATATGCTTTTCCTATAATTTGTATTTAGATGAGAGGTAACATATTTTATATGCCAATGTAGGAAAAATGCATTAGAATTAAATACTTTCTCTCATGATTAATTCCTGATTATTTATTCATGATTAATCATCATTCTCGTTTACTAACCACCAATTTACACACATGGTTTTAACATTCACTCACGTAAATAATGCACTTTCACCACATCATTGGATAATCATTGGACCAACATCATTATTACTCCATTATTATTCCATCATTACTTAATTATTTGTTATCACTATTTACGATGGGCTACTGATGTCTGTCGGTTGTAGGATTTTATTTACATCAAAGTATTGACTTGTTGCACTTCATTGAAGGCCACGTGACAAAGCAGATGAGGATGCCCATCATCCACTGTCTACATTCCGATCGATCGCACTCCCTTCTGCAATATAACTCCACAATCAGTACTGCACCAGGGGGAGAGAGCTTTTCCATTCATGCCCGCAACCATCCCTCGGCCTCTCCACGCTATTCACCATCATCGACACTCGCCATTCACCCAACACCACTCACGCCATCCTCATCGACACCACATTCACGCCCGCATCGACCACCGACACATCGGGTCTTCACCACGTCCATTCCACGCAGTCTTCACCATCACCATCACATCCGACACCACTACATCATCGATCTTCATCGCATCCATTCTTGCCATTCACCACTGACACACACCGATTCACCATTGCAACACCCTCATCACATCACGACATCACCACCTTCATCCTCCATCTTCTCCATTCTCGCTTCTCTTTTCCATTCACGCGTCTTCACCGTCACCACGTACTTCGTCATCCCCATCCATCGCATCACCCGACGCCACACACAGAAAGAACACTGCATCTCACACCTTCACCACACGACTATCACCTCAACTTCACCACCGGCATTGTCTTCTTCATCGACACACACATCTTCATCGCCATCCGCCACATTCGTCACCATCCTCTTCACCGTCGCATCACCATCGTCATTCATCGTCTTCACCTTCGACATCGGATCACCATCATCGACCACCATTGTCTCACCATCACTCTCGCCTGTAATCGACACACACTCACCATCGTCGATGATTCATCCCCACCGAACCATCATCGACTTACCGTTTAAACCACGAGCTCACCGCCACCGTTGTTTTCCTTCGTCGTCGACCGCACGAGTAGAGGAGGCGAGAGCGGAGCTGACGAGGGAAGCCAGTCACGATTCACTTCTTCATCTTTGACCGGCGTGAGAAGGCGAGGTCAAGAAATCCAGAAACATCGGCGAAGGAGACAGAGGTGAGAATGAGGCGGTGAAGAAATAACAGAGGCGAAACGACAAGAAGGGAACCGACAGGGGAGGAACCGGTTCGTGCAGAGGCCATTCATGAACCGGACCGGGCAGAATAAAAGGGTTTCACTAAACTCACTTTATTATGTTTGTTACATGTTATTTGTTACATCCTTATTACATAACATTTGATATTTGTTTTAATGTGTGTTTCAATTCTTGAAATAATGTGTGAGTAGTTTAATTTTAGTTTCCCGAGTTGGAAAGTGAACCTAATTCCTGATGAATATGTTTTCTTAATTTTCCGTACAACTTTATCACTATAGTTAGTTTGATTCCTGTTCTTAATATGTTTTAGTTATCTGGCCAATAATTAGAACAATTCTTGTAGTTTTCTAATCAACACGCGAGAGCTGCGATAGTTAACTAGACATAGGAAGTCGAACCTGATTAATGACTAGAAGCGTGATCCCGCCTATAGGTTAATCGGACACCAATAGAAACTGTACTTTATGCGATTAATTGTGTCCGAATTAGAGCATTAGTCTGCTGCTAGTTCTAGCAATTAATTAGGGTTCGTTAGACTTAGCCGTTGACGAATTAATTAAAGTTTCTGAGTTAATTATAATGGAAGAGTTAATAATAAAATATGAGGAATTAGGTGAGCAGAACAACTCGGGGAGCGTCTTTTAATTATTATATTTTAAATCCATTATTTGTTTTATCTTGCTTGTTTGTTTTATTTATCCTTTTAATTCCTTTATTTACTTAATTTATTTGCTTTATTATTTTATGTTAGTTTGTTGAGACATTTATTTAAATTAAATTTATTAAAACCCGAAAAATTGACATTTCCTGTTTTTCCTAGTTTAGTTTCTCAGTTAGTAAATAAATTGTCAGTTAATTGAACGAGGTCCCTGAGATCGACAACCCACTTAATCACTATACCCGCAAAACGATAGGTACACTACCTAGGTAGAAGTAGTCACATATTTCTGCTAACACTTGTTTAGAATTTCTCTTGTCCAGGAACAACATGACACTTTTACTCCTGTTTCGAAACCGGCACTATCTAAGAAGAAATCTCTCCCGTGGAGAGTTCAACATCAACTCAAGCAACTACGCAGCTTGACTATAGGACGTTGTGGGACCCCAACTAGACCTGGCAATTTTGACCCAACCCGAAACCCAACCCGAACCCAACCCATATTTTTGCGGGTTAGGGTCTTGATTATTGACCCATCTATTTTTTGGGTTGGGTTAGGGTAATAAGCTAAATTTGTGGGTTGGGTTAGGGTAGAGATCATAACCCATGACCCAACCCGAAACCCGAAAATATATTTGTTAAATAATTAATTCACATTATATATATATATATATATTATCCAGATGAAACTGTACCTTAGCCTTAAGCCCAAGTGTAGTTGGACTATCCCATCTTTAATAATATCACATACTTTTAACTAAACAAACGGCCTAACCAGCTTCATATCAAACAAAGGGCCCAACCAGACCTTACATAATGTTGAAAACTCAAATACTCTCGACTTGTAGACTGACATCCATTTTTCTTCTCTACGTCATTGTTCATGTCTATGTCACTCTTCGTCTCTGCCCAAGGTTTGTTTTTCTTATTCTCACTGCCATAGTTGTTCTTGAGAACATATGTATGTTTATATTATCTAGAATGGTGAACAAAAGTAGGTGATATGTATTTTTGTAAGTAGGATCTTGATTATAGACCTCTTAGTGATTTCTGAAGCCAACAATACGGATATTGTGCTGCATAGAAGTTCCTCAACTGTTGGTAACGATTAAGTGATTGTGATTTTACTTTTCTCAAGCATGAGCACTCATTTTAAACAGGTGTAATTATTTTTAAAACTATTAGTCATAGTTTGAGACTTTGAGCTCTCAGTTTATAAATTATTTCTAACTTTAGAAGATTTGTCTTTAGTATATTTCTCTAATGTATAATGAAGATTTTCATTTTTGTTCCCTCTTTATTAAGGGAACTAGATCATGTGCATATCTAGATAGGATTCCTCCCCAACAGTGGTAGAGTTTTATGCTCAGATTGATAAATATAAACTTATGGAAAAAGTACGTGTTATTCTATTCATGGGAAATTGGTGTAGTACTTTTACATTCTTTGCATAACATGAAATTTGTTTAAAGTTGGGTCGATCAAGCAAGATTACTTCTCTCCTTTTGTTTCATCCTAATTAGTTAGCACTGGATGTTTTTTTTTTAAAGTCTACTCCTAATCCGTCTAAATTATTGTATGCTTAAAAAACGGGTTGGGTGGGTTGGGTTAGGGTTGAAGGATTTTAAAACGGGTTGGGTTAGGGTCATGACTTTCTGACCCATCCATTTTTGGGTTGGGCATGGGTTGATGATATTTTAAATGGGTTGGGTTAGGGTTGATATCAACCCGACCCAGCGACCCAAATTGCCAGGTCTAACCCCAACCCACAACTCCTCACAAACAGAATGAATTATGGACGTCTAGCTAAGGACGTTAAAAAAGAGCAGCTAACTGGGAGGCAAACCAGTGTTTATCAGGTATTTTAAATATTTTTATATATAAATATTTAAATTTTATTGTATTTTTAATTTTTAAGAATTTATTCTATCTTATTTTCATAAGTAAAAAAAGAAAAAAAAAAAAAAAAATACATTTGGCCTGTCCGAACCAACTGGTCCGGACGCCGGTTCGGACGGAACACGTTTCCGAATCATAAAGCCGTCCGAATCGGCTTTATCAATATACTCCCAAATTAAACCAAACGACGAACGTAGCCCCTAATTTGCCCCCAATCTTCCTTTGGCTCTAGATTCTTCATTACTCCACCAAATCGAGCAAGGTTGGTACCGAAATCTTCGTTTTTCAATTCTCTACATTTCTATAGCTAGAAATCCACAAACCATCAACCACACAAGGAGAAATCAGCATCTGAAGTTACGAACCCTAGATTGACATTTTTACAAGATTCAAGCTCGTTTTTGGGTTTTTGTAATCGATTTCTTCTTCTACAATCATCCTATACTCCCACAAGGTAGATTTTACACTTGTTATACTCAATTTTGGTGTTTTTGATTGAATTCCAAATTGAGGTTTAAAAGTTATGAAAATGGCATTGTTATATTTCCATTTTTCGATTCTATAATGCCTTGTTGTTGTAACTGAATGGTTTTATGATTGTATAATGTTGTGAGTGGATTTGTTTGATAATGGTATTGCATTACCTTATATATTGATTGAATTTAGTTGTGGAGAATTGAATATTTTTAGGGGAGATTCTGTCGAAATTTTGGTAGAATTTGTGGATATTTATATATTTATGTTTGAATTTCATAATATTTTTCTACCTGCTTTCTTTGTTGCTAATATGTATTAAGCAGGATGTTAAGAAAATTAACTGGACGTTCAAAGAAGAGTAAAAGCACTGCTACTAGTTCCAGTCAGGCACCCCCACCAGGTTTTATATCTCATTCCACCCCCAAACTAATGCCATTTTTCCTCCACAAAATTACCATTACCTCTCCAAAAAATCATACATCTCACCTACATAATTTCCACAGAAAATCCACACATCACCTCATCCCATAAAACATTCCATTTCCATACCGTTATTCTGTCCAACCTCTGTCCAAATATTAGCAGTCAAAATAGTGGAGCTGAATTAATTATCTTTTCCAGATGATTTCTTTTACTTCTTATTCTGACTTTTTAATTATGTTGGGCTAAGAGGATTTACTCCGGGTGAAGGTTAAATTATAGTTTGTTTAATTATGTAATCTATATTTTTACCGGTTTAATTAAATACAGTTTGTTACGATTAAAGCTTATCTCTTGCCTTTTTAATAAATTTCATGAATTTATTAAAATGCTTTACAAAGTCTATTTTGATCAGATCAGTGAGAAATAGACAGGTTAATTAATCGATAAATCTGTGGAAAACTTATTTTGATTAAATAATTTAGTATTTTTAGATGCAAAATATAATTCCCCGCACTTAATCCGTTTACATGTGTTTTGCTCGAATCTAGATTTGACCGAGCATGTTCTAGTAAACGAGTCCTTTGAGTCTATAATTTAGTTCTTAAAATAATAACAGGAATTTTGCCAAACTATTATAATAAACCGGTAGAGATAGCATAATTAATCAGATTATATAAACCTGAACCTGGAGTCCCGTTTAATTTATCTTCCACTCAGTTAATTTTATCTGCTATTTTACTTTACAAAAACAAGTCAATTAATTCCCCCTTTTTGTGACAAAGCTTATGTACTATATTATTTCGCTATAAGTCCCACGGTTTGACCCCGGCCGCTTCTGTCTTACTATACTACTGCGACTGGGATTTGTTTGCATCCCGACAAATATTTTGAGTTATTAATTTCTTTCTCAATTGTTTAAAATACACCAGTTCCAACCACTCTCATTTTCCTGTCTGAAAAATGGCGCCGTTCCAACCACTCTCATTTCTTAATTAACCTTTATTTTCTGCTGCACTCTGTACAGATTGACAGCTTTTTCATTAGCCTCATGCAACGCCGGGACTGATACTGCACTTAGAGCTTCTTGCAGACTCCAATTCAGACCAACAACAAATCGCTGCACCTTTGATGCTTCATCAGTACCATATTCAGCGCAAACCGGGTCAACTCCAAGAATTTCATGTGGTAGTCCTTCACACTCAGCGACAATTGCTTAACCTCAGATAAAACCCTATTAACCCAAGACGGAAAGCCTTAGAGAAATATTAGAAGATCCGGTAAAATTCTAGTAGTCGGAAATGCCCCCATATCTAGTTTTACTCCATCATAATCACTTTTCTCCTTAGGAAACACCTTAAGTAGTTTGGTAAGCATGAGGTGGCAACCTAGTTGAGGTAAGCACGAGGTGGTGACCTAGTAGGTAGCAAGCACGAGGTGGCAATCTAGTTAACCTAAGCACGAGGTGTTGGGAAGCACGAGGAGTCGGGAAGCATGAGATGTCATGAAATGATTGGTTAACATACTGTCAAGTAGGATCCACACAAGCTAGCAAGCAAGTAGGAGGTGACATGAGGTCATTGGATAGGTTTTAAGTCAAAGAACAACAACATGTTCCTTAATTACACTTAAAACACCTTAATTCCTTTTGTACCCTTAAGTGGCGCCTTAAATGATCTATAACCTGAAGTGTATTCAATTCCACTTACATCTACACATTATTAGGACATATTACCAAGACAAGCCAAAAACGGCCAAGGCAAAGCCAAACCATGCCTTAAGGTAACCAGCCACATTTAATGCCATTTAATGTCATTTATTACATGTCATGATTTTTTTGCAGCTCATGATGACTCCTGCAGCAGCCACGACCTCCCCTACCTCTTCCTAGCCCTTAGATGTGTTCACATTACTTATTCAATCAAGGGTACAAAGGTAGATAGGTGTGTCATGAGGTGTCATCCTTATAATGTTTTCCTTTGTCTTAAGACTTCTCATACTTTGCCTATAAGAGAAAGGCCATGACCAGGCACTCCATCACACGGAAATCATCTTATCCTACCTCAGTAAACACATAGAAACACGAATTAGATGGTATAGCAAGCCAGCCACTCAAGAACACCAAAACAGAAGCCAAAGTACCTTGCCAGTGCAGAAGAAGTGTAGAATAGAGGAAATTTAGAGGTCTTACCAGGTGAATATTTGGGATTTATTTGGGTCACAATTTATCTATTTGAAGTACCTAACTCGTGGTGAAAATAAATGGCAATAAGAAACCAGGTAGTTCTTGTGCTCCACCACTCTTTCCGTATGTGTCAATTCTGGTGACGCTTTCTGTTTGTGTTATTTTTGGAAGCTTAGGTTGTGTATCACTTCTAACTCTTTTCATGGTTCGAAATTATACTTCTTTGTGGTGATTTTGATGTATGGTATGACCGTAGAAGATCTGGGAATCTTGGTGAACAATTCTTGTTTTCTTAGTCTCAGTTCTGGAAAAATTTGTGCTTTAACTTGGAGCTAATTGTTTGTATGATTTTCATAAGAAACCCCTATGGTTTTTGTGCTATAATTGATGTTTACTTATCACCCTTTAATTTTTCAGTTCGTGGGTAAGTCCACAAGTTTAATTTTGATGAGTTAAAGGTAATATAAAAGCTAAAAACATGCTTTAAGAACTTTCTGGCTTCCGCTAGACTTATGAAGAGGTTTTCAAAGATATCTTGTTTTTTTTTATGGATAATTACTCATAATATGTTGGTATTGAACTGGTAAAAAAATGGGTCAAATTTATACAGAGGTAAGACCTTAAACATGGAGTTATTTTAAAGGTGTTTTATGTGTGTTCTAACTTGGTTTTTGTTTAGTTAATGGTGATTATGTGCTTTGATTCTTCTTGGTATGTTGTGTGGATGTTTTATTAAGGTTAAGGACGTGGTGGAACAACCTGGACACTTGGTAATGACTGTGCTACTTAGTATTACAAGTTTATGAGCCCTTGGAGGCCGAACACTAATTATTCCCCACTACCAATGAATTACGGGTAAGCCATCATGATCTACTCTATGGGCTGATGACTCATAGGGGGTGTGCACACTTAAGGACATGGGGTGAGGTAGAGAGGTCAGACTCTATAAATCTGGGCATACGGCTATTGGAAGAGGTTGGACTCTATAAATCCGGGCATACGACCATTGTTTTCTTGGATGTTGTACTTCTGGTGGAACTTGGTATTTGTCATGGGACTTGACGAATTTTGTTATGATTATGATATGTTGATATAGTATTGTAGTTCTTAAAGAGCTTTATAAGCTAAATGTATTTTACATGTTATGGCAAGATTTACTCAGCTTTGCTAACGTTTGTTTTCAGTCAGAACCATATTTGGACCCCTCCCCTCATACCGAAAAATTATCCACCACACATTCCCTAGTCTTTAACTTCACCAATCCCCAAGGAACCTACAATCACCTTTCGAGTTCCTCTTTGTTCTCCTTTTAAAAATATTAGACTAGATTTTTCTCGGTTATTCAATTGCGTGGATGCCTCCTAGAAATCATCAAGAATGTTTACTAAAACACGGGTAGTTTCCTCTGTAGCCACACAAAAAATAACACAACCATCAGCAAAATAGTGACATGCCACCTTAGGGCTCGATTTTCCAAAACTCACCCCTTTGAAATTCTCAGCTTAAGAAGCATTTCCAAGACTTTCCACCATAGCTTCCATCAAAAACAAAAACAAATACAGAGAGAGAGGATCCCTTGTCTCAGACCCCGAGTCGGACAGAATCACAAACTACCATTGTTGCTGATGTGACCGCCGTTTTAACAACTTCGAACCACCTTCCGCGGAATCCCATCGTTTGCATGACATCAAATAAAAAACTCCATTCCACTCTATCATATGTCTTTGCCACATCCACTTTAACACCAAATATTCCTCGTTTCACCGCCTTCGACTTCTTCATCCCGTGAATAATCTCATGGGCAATTATGATATTATCAGAAGCCTATCTACCCGGGACAAAAGCTGCATGCTCTTGAGAGATTATATCCTTCACGAATCTCTTTAGCCTGTTTGACCAAAACTTTTTCTGCCACACTATAAATCGCATTACACAATGCAACAGGTATGAAATTTTTCGTGTTCATGAGGGACTCCTTCTTGGGAATAAGAGCAATATGGATATGATTAATTCCAACCAGGAAAAAACCATGATTTAACATGGTAAGAATAGTACAAATAAAGTCTTTCCCCATTATAGTGCAATAAGATGAGAGGAAGGTACTGTTAATACCGTTGGGGCCTGAAGTTTTCCTTTTATTCATGTGTCGTAGGACATCCAAAATCTCTTGCTCCTCGAACTCCCTGTTGAGGATGAGAAGCATATCATCCGAGATCCGATTCTCCACACAAGCAAGAATATGATCATCCCTTTGTGGGGTCATCGATTTAAATAGGTCCTCAAAGAAAATCATCGCCATCTCCTTCAAATCCTCCAATTTATCTTTCTTCACTCCATTTATGTTTTCCAACATCATAATCTCATTCTTTTTTTCTCTAGCGTTTGCGTTAGCAAAGAAGTAGCGAGTATTCCTATATCCCTCCTTTAACCACGTTGATCCGGATCTTTAGGCCTATCTTATCTCATCTCTCAGCAACAGAGTTGTGGGCGTTGGTTTTGAACCCTTAAGTATTAAGCTTAAGGCCTCAAGGTTCGATTTACAATTAGAATAACTAAACTGAAATTATAAAATTAAAGCTTAATTAATCTAACTAGCCCACACAAACCTAGACAGAGTCGCCACCTAAGTTTTAACCTTTTAAACTTGGAAATGAAATATTATTACAAATTTTAGAGTTTTGGGTCCGGGGGCTTGATATGAAATTTTTAAAGGTTCAAATTCTTTCATTACCTAAGAAATTTCGTTTCCTTTACTAATATAACTCCAAGGCTAAATACATAATGATATTATCTTTTTATCATAAAGTGATCCAATTAAACTAACAACCAACTTTCGAACGTATTATTGAAGATAGCTGAAGTTTTAAATGCCAAATACCTAAGCATAACCAAATATCAAAATTAACCATGGTACCATATTTAATTATCACCGAAACCTAACAACATAAAAAAAAAAAAAAAACCGTACCTAGCCCACTAATTATTTTGATATCCTTGCATATATCTCATTAACATCTTGTCATTATATCTACGGGGCTTCACTAGTACGTACTAGCAAGCTATAATATATAGCTACAAAAAAAATCATAAACTAAATTCTAACAAAAGGAGGAAGAAACATACCTGGCCTCCTCTTCCCTCGCACATGTAATCTCTGGTGACATCCAATTGCGGGCAGGAGGAAGACCACCGCTACTGTGAATTTTTTCCTTTGTTGGACTAGTATGGCGTGAGCCTCAACATCATTTCGACGCCTCAACTTCAACCCCCTTAAATGGTGGATTGCGAGATATAGAACAATACGGTGGAGCGGAGGCTTTTCTTTTGCTGGTTGTGTGTAGAAGAAGGCGTCGCGAGTTACCCAATCCGGAAGGCGCCGGTACAGATGAAGACAATGGAGGGTGCGACAAGAACAATTGGACAAGGTGCTGACGAAATTCAATCTCCCATCTCGCCGGCGATAGCACAAGGACGAGAATGATATACAGAACAGCGGTGCTAATATCGGTTATGAGAGATTGAATGGTCTTGTGATGACCAAATGAGACCCCCTGCTTCTCTTCTTGTTCTCTACGGTACAAACAAAGGATATAGTGTTCGATACAGATGGCTGTCGCGCGCTGCTGTCGACGACACTGCTACAATCCGATGCCACTATTGCTAGCAAAGCCGCAAAATCTTTGTCGCAATGGAGTAGGACAGCACTGTCGGTGTCGGGTTCTTCACGAGTGGTGAACGAAGGCTGTAACAGGTGAATGAAGGCTGCAATTGGGAACGAGAGACCGAGGTGTGGTGGCTGTATTCTTCGTGGTTAGCAGAGCAGGCTGGGATCGAGATGATGATGATGAGTCAGAAAAATAAAGAGAACAAGTATCAGTGGCTTTGCATTGGCACGGGACTCCTCTTCACTGGAGTAAATAATGTGTATTGTTGTGCCCTGAGTTTCTATTATCATTGAGCACGAAATAATTCCCCCCATTTGAGTTTTAAGTGAAGTGTTTATATAGACGAGGGTTACGCTGTTGGAGGCTGATGATAAGCTAACAACCTTTATCGTTTTGATTTTTATTTTATTTTTGAATTTTGAAAATGGTCAAATAAATATGGTAAAGGAAGAATAAAGAATGTAAAAAAAAAAAGTAAAGAAAGAAAAACGGGCAAAAGTTTCCTAATCACGTAATTAAGAGAATTTTCAAAAAAAACATATTTTTTTTGTTAAGAAGATAAACTAATAAAAAAAAGAGTGAAAAAAAACATAAATTAGCAACAAAATGCTAACGGGCAAAATCACGTACAAAATGAGAGAATTGAGAAAAAGAATTGTAAAGAAAATAATCCATTAGTAAAAATATAAAAGATATTTTTGTTTTTGTTTTTGAATTTTGAATATTGAAAATAAACAAAGAAAAATGAAAACTAACTAAAAGTAAGGAATCCACAAAAATGCTAATGGCAAAGTCAAAAATAACAATTAAAACAATCAAACAAAATAGCCAAGAGAGAATCAAGGGAAAAAATAAAAATAAAAAATAAAAATTAACCATAAGAACAACAGGAGGTGAGCTATGTGAATCTTAACTGACAATACTTTCAATGATCACATTTAAAAGAGAAAGAGAGGGGGTTTTGAAAATATTTTATTTGTTTTTAGAATTTTGGAAAGAAAAAAAAAAGATAAGGATGAGCAACAATAAGAAGTTATCCAGAAAAGAAAAGGAGAGGATAATCATAAAAAAAAAAAAAGTGTAGATTAAACCCCTATCCGCGTAACTTTCCTCCCTGCTCTCCTCACCACCATCACCTTTTGACAATTTGCTTACTTTCTGTACAATTTACCCCGCAATTCTCAAATTTGAAAGATCTGGATATTGTACGTCCACTGTTGGTTCATAACCACCTTGATTGGTCTATGGTTCGATTTCCTCCAATCCAACTGAAAGACTGGCTTTTGGAAACAACATCAATCCACCCTTCATTTGATAGCACACAATCTATTCCGAGCTCTATCAGGAGTCTTCACGATAAATATATATATATTGCTCTTTTATGATATTGATACAGTTGTATGGTGCCTATATAACAGAAAGACAGTAGTGTATATATAAGTCCCTCAAAACAAAAATAAAGAAAATATAGCTATCGTTTAAATTTCCATTACGCTAAGATTATGGATACAGGCTGCTTAATGTTAAAGAACAAAAGAGCCTTTTGCTCCAAACAAACAAATAAAATAAACAATTAATGTATATACCTATCCTGTAAATTTATACTCATCTTGCTACGCTCTCAAGCAAGTAATTAAGATAATTACCAATATCTGTTTAAAGAAAGAAAAAAAATTACAAAGAATCTATACTCTCATCATCATCCTTCGGTTATACAGTAACCAACCAGTTAGTTGAGGTTGTGTCTGTTATCAACCGGTCAGTTGAGTTGAGTATCAACCATCAGTAGAATCAATTAGAAAGTGCAGCCAGCAGCCACTGGCGGAACTTCAGTTCCTGCGTGGGCTAGGCAGTCCCATGTAGCAGAGCCTAGGAGACACCCTGACTTTAGAGCTGGGCCTGGGAGAAGGAATTGGGCCAGAAGGAATGGGCCATTCTGAAGACCCAACACGCGGTGAGAGCTTGACATGCTCTAACGCCTGAGACTGAAGGTTGACCGGATAGTCCCGCACGCACCCGATCCTAGGCCCTGTCCCCGTCGTCCATTTGCACGATAGTGGCTTTGGCTTCTTGTTATTATTCTTAATCCCCTGCGGCGGCACTCCGGCAACTTCTCCCCACGGATCAACCGCCGGCGTGTCATGAACACTAGACAGTCGTTGCGGGCGTCCGTTTGATGAATTTCTGACATCATCCTCTGTTTCAAACGGGACTTCGTCGATTACAGAAACCGACTCATCGTTGTAATTATACTTTTTGACATGGGTTAGATCGACGTTATTCTCTTGTAGGAATTCTATGAACTCATTGAAATTCTCTTCTGTTGGGAGGTAATGTCCGCTGTACGGCCATATCGCTTCCAGGATTCCGTCGTGAACGACTAGACGTCCAGCGGCTGTTGTGGCTGCTCCCGCTAGAAAACTAGAGTGTTGAAAGGAGCCTTTCTTTTTCTCACCAATGTACAGTGCCCTGGCTGTGCTGAGAACAAATATCCATTTGGACCCGTTTTCTGTGTTCACCAATTCACCACTTAACTTGTAAGTGAGCTTCCCGTCTTCCACAATTACTTGGTAGGATTCCCTTTCTTTCTGCATTGGGATCAACAGAATTTGTTAGGAGATGGGGAAAAATTGAGAAGGAAATGGAATGGTGGAAAGTGGAGAAATAATTACCGGTCCGAGATATTGGATGCATTGGTGTTGTAGTTTGGTTCTTGGACATTTTTCGAGGTTGACTTCTTTACCATCTCCGATATCCAACCAATAGAAGTAGGGTTGTGAGCTTTCACTTTCGAACCAAATGTCGTAGTACAAGTGTAGGTTGTGACCGTAGCGATGACGTGGGTCAATCTACAATGATTTGAAGATTTGGATTAGCAACTAAGTATACTAGTATAAGAAGTTAAACAAACAAAGTGGTTAACACGAAAACGGGGTAATTCAACATGTAACTGAATTGACCATAATAGATAGTACTAGTATTTATTCCAAAAAAGTCTGAAGTAAACTATGGCTTACGGAAAAAGAATGAAGATTAACTGTCCAAATTTCAGCTATATACCATACCAATTTGTCAACTACTACTAATTGTTTTGTTTTAAGGAATTTGTCAATTAAATCACGCCGTCCGAGTACTAAAAAAAACGTGTTGAAAAACGTATTCCATCCATATCTTAAGTCAATGAATGAATAACGCGATTGTCATCTTTAAAAACAAATTAATGAATAACGCGCGAGAGGATAAATAATCAAGGAAGTATTAAATGAATTACCGCTTCAAGCCAGTGTCTCAACGCCAATTTCTGAGCCTTTTCATTTTGAGAAAGACCTTTCCCAACTTTAGCAACACGGGTTCTAGCCCTGGCCCATTTAGAGACAGCAGTCTCTTGTTTCCCACAATCAAAAAAAGAGATTGAACTTCTCTTCAATGCTGCGAAATCTAATGCTTTCCACCACAGTTCTTCAACAACCACAGCACAATCCGCTAAGTTACGTCTAGTTCTGTAACTCTTGTACACTTTCTGCAGTTTAACAGCTGCCGCCTCAAGCACACACTCTGGTCGTGGAGAATTGAACACGAACTCGTGAGCTGGGGACGGGAGTGTAATTGCTGGTAATGGTTCATGGATTAGACCGTTTGAACCCTCAATCAAGATCTTTTTGTTATTGTAAGGAGGTGGAGTGTTGGGTAAATGATCGTGTTTTTGAATGATTAGATCGTCGATGGAGAGTGCTCGTTTGTTTATCACCATTATGCTTTCTGGTTTAGCACTCTTGAACCCTTTGCTGGATGTTGCTGGTGCAGTGGTGGTGGTGGTGGTTTTATTTTGATCTGTTTGATCTGAGGGTGAGGAGGAAGATGATGATGATGATCTGATCATCTTGAAACTGTTGCCGCGTCTGATTAGGTTTAGATTCAATTGCATTGTCCTTGGAGAAGAACATGAAGAAGGGAAGGTGATGTCGCAGAGTTGTGTATGGAATCTCTGTGTGAAGATCTCGCGCCAAGCTGAGATGAGAATGGAAACCGACAGCCCCATTTTTGATTTTTTGCGTTTTTTTTTTTGTTGATTGGAGATGATGAGTTTGTTGGAGGGGCGTAGCTAGCTCCTGGTGAAATAAATTGGGGAGGGGAGAATTTATTATATAGGTGTGTCAGTTGCAGATAATATAAATGTAAGAAAATATGAAATATAATAGTAGTATGAATTAGAAGCGGAAAAGAAGGTAGCCAGGTAATTTCAGTTGTCTAATCTTGACCTTTTGTGTGTGTGAGTGCGTGTGTTCAGAATATTTTGTTTGCATGCATAAGAAAAAAAAAAGGAAAGAAGAGAATGATCGGAAACTAATATATAATTAACTAAATGATCGATTGCTACGTACCCAATTGTTAGCTAGCTAGCTAGCTGTTTTCTTCTGTTAGGGTTATTGCAGTTGTTCTGCTGCTATTGCTCTTCCGTTGATGCGTTTCTTCTTTAATTTGATCACTCTGCTAACTAGCTGCTGCTGATCATATATATAAGAAGGAATTGAGGAGAGGTCGAGTTGGCCGACAAAGCTGTAATTAAAAAAATTGCGCCCACCCAAGTTGCTGCAGACAGGGAGACCAGGAGACTACTCTCTCTCAGTCTGTCTCTTTCCCCTGCTAGATTCGATGCGAGCGAGCACGAGCTGAGTATTTGACCAAAGTTAGTAATATTTTAGGGATTATAATATAATAGTAGGAACAAACAATTCTGGGTAATGTTTCTATGTCAATGGGGTCGGGATTCTAGAATCGAATTGCTTCAAGTTAAAGTAGAAAAATCAAAGAAAAGGAAACCAAGCGGGGACGCGGGACGGTCTACTATTCCGTGTAAACCCTGCGCTTACGCCACTATATATTTATAAAATCGTGAATGCAGGAGATTATGGAGACAAATTATGAGTGAGGTCTGGGTTTGAATTGTGGTTTGGGTTTGCGATTAACTAATTAATAAAGCCAGCCTTATACTTGGGTGAAGATTAATAGTAGTATAAGCGAGAATGTACCTACCTACGATACGATTGAGGAATTAAGTCAATTGACTGTTTCAAAAGACGAGAAAATGGAAATGTAACTCTTATTGACAAGAAAAGAGTTTTACATTGACTGTTGAATATTGATGAAGTAAAAGTAGTAAATTAGTGTAGGTTTTGATGCGCAATCTCCTACTACGTGGAAGTTTGTGATGAGTTACCCTCCGTCCCAGCCAAACCCTCCGACGATCAAACAGGTAGTACGTACTAGACTAGTAGTAGTCACTAGTCAGCTCCACGACCAGGAGACCGAAGGTCAAAGTCTCGCTTTGACATTTTGTTACCACTTACTACCAAAGAGTTAGTAATACGAGGATGGATCGATCCGCACGCTGGGCCAGTCAAAGCCCAAGTTTCCACACGCGGTATATCAGTCTAGTCTCAAGTCTGAAGCTTGGGCACGCAAAACACCCTACTACTACTACTACTGACCAAACCTTCAACTACGGGTTGGTTGGGTTGGGTTACTCTTACGCATCTAAGGACTTATACGTTTTGTTATTTATTTATTCATTTTCACTGGATGGAATTTTATTATTATTTGTAATGAGTTATTATTCTTTATTGTATTATATCTTCTAATTAACTAGTATCAACTTATTTCCCAAAACCGACACATTTCAGATTTTTCTTTTTGTGGGTCCATGCGGGAGTTAAGTATATCATGTTGGACCAGGGGAAGGACTACTTCATTTATTAGTAACTAAGCCCATGTGTCATACTTTATGTATTTTTTTGAAAAAGAAAAAGCCCATGTATCATATATACTTGGGATGCCTTGTTATCCTCAGTAATAGTGTTACTAGAGTCATGTTTGTTTTTGGTGTAATATATATCATCAAATAGTTATACGGTATATTACGATACAAACAGACTCTATGGTTTCTTAGGCATGACAAATTCTCCTACAATTCCCAAATTATATCTCACTCATCTTCCTCTTTAAAAGCCTTTGTGTGTTGCTAGCTAAGGATTCAATCACTTTATCAGAGCTGTTAACAGGCACAGATTTATAATCACCATTATAACAAACTGCCAGAATCACCATAAGGTTAGGCAATGATTGATACTAATATGTTAGTTAGTCGTACAGTTAATATTATTATTTTATGATATGCGGCAGGCCGTAGATGGAGTCGAAAATGAAATGCAGACAATTCATGTTAGACGGCAGCAGGTTTTAGATCAATTGTGTCATCAACAACATCAGCCAGAATGGGATGTTTTTTTATTACAATCTTGGGAACAAGATTTACTGCTCTTTTCTTTATATTTTTCTTTCTCTGCTTATTTCAAACTTGTTTAATGCTAGCTCTGATTTCAAATATTGAAAGGGACCAAAGGGTGAATGTTTTGTGGCAAATTTCATGAAATGTCACTATATTTTTTACTAATGGCATTAAGTCATAAAATGTCACTATATTTTCGTAAAAGTTCATGAAATGTCACTATAGTTATTGACTAGATAGAAAAAATGATAAAAATACCCCTACTAGTTAACAAAGTAATTTTAAAGTTCATATTATGTTAAAAAATTCACAAAAAATCACAAAAAAATCAAAATACATTAAAAATAAAATAATTTATAAAATTAAAATATTATAAAAATTTAAAAAATTAGAAAAATTTATAAAAAATGAAAAAAATGAAAATCTCATAAAATATTAAAACAAATAAATGTTTTATTGTTTCAAATTTATTTAGTACTATAAAAAGAATATTGTGTTCTAAACAAATAATTTAAACCAATTTTATTATCAATTTAGTACCATAATTTATACCAAATAAGTACCATAACTTTTACCATATATTTTTAATTGTTATTTTTTTATCAATTTAAAATATTTATTCAAAATAAATTATTATATTTATAAATTTAATTTTTTAAATTTATCATCAAAATAATAACTATAAAATATTTCTTTGAAGAAATAATTTAAATTGATAGAAAATAATATTTCAAAAATGTAGGTTAAAAATTATGGTACTTATTTGGTATAAATTATGGTACTTGGTAGAAAAATTGGTATAAATTATTTTTTTGAATACAATATTCTTTTTATAGTATTGAAAAAAAAATTTATATCTTTCACTTTTTCATTTTTATAATTTTTATAATTTTTAATTTTTATAAATTTTTAATTTTATAATTTTTTTTATTTTTTATTTTTTTTTATTGTATTTTGATACTTTGTGAATTTTTTAACACTTAGGACATATTGTAAACTTTAAAATTAATTTGTTAACTGGTAGGAGAATTTTTGTCTTTTATCCATCTGGTCAATGACTATAGTGGTATTTCATGGATTTTTATGAAAATATAGTAACATTTTATAACTTTCTTTTTTTAGTGACATTTAATGGATTAGCCCAAAATATAGTGGTATTTTATGAAATTTCCCATGTTTTTTATTGATAATATGATTATCCCAAGTTATGATAAAAAATGAATGAATTTCTTATTTGTATGTAAAGAAATTCGTCTTTAAATGTTACCGTTCTTCTTTCTTGAACTATGGTATCCCGACATCGAATTAGAGATGCAAGTCAATCAAATCAACAAAGTAAATGCATCTGATGATCTTGCTTGTATAAGCGATTTGGCGAGAGAAGATGTTATCGTAGAGAGAGATTTGATAATGAAAGAATCCTTATCAAATGCTATAGCCATGGATATATATATAGGCATAGGAAGTGTCTTTTCATAAAGACACTTCTCTTACATGGGTTGTGTCTTTTCATAAAGACACTTCCTTCCATAGGGATACTTCCTTTTATAAGGTCTCATTAGGATTAGCAACTTAATCCAAACGGAACTTACTCATAAAAATCACCAAAATAACCCTTCACGTCTATTTACCAAAATATCCTTATATTTTATATATTTTTATACAGTGGCGGACCTAGAAACGAAAACCTGTGGGGGTCAGTGGGGGATCCAGCAGCTTTGTCTTGTGGGGTTAATTTTTTTTTTTGTCGCTGCCACTCTTTTAAATATTATGTCATTTTGTATTTTTCCCAAAAATTTATAAGAGCATTTGACAAATTTTCAAAGTTTCGGCGGCCTTTCCTTTGGATCCGCCACTGGTGGGGGCAATATTGAAAATGTTGTTCCGTAGAAACTGGGAATGAAATAAAGACTATATAATTGCTCTTATCACCTAAAAAACAATACATAATAATATTATTGTTAATGAACTTAAAAGTCTGATTAATTTCACCTAAAATTATATAATTTCTTATCTAATTTTTCTATATATAGACATATATTTTTTATATTGTTCCAAAAACCTGTGGGGACACGTGCCCCACAGGTTAACACATGCGTCCGCCACTGTTTATATATATATATATTTTCCTACAAAAAATAATACAGACATTTGGAGTTAACGCT
Source organism: Limonium bicolor (assembly GCA_023374045.1). NCBI lineage: Eukaryota > Viridiplantae > Streptophyta > Magnoliopsida > Caryophyllales > Plumbaginaceae > Limonium > Limonium bicolor. The sequence continues at coordinate 291,593,747 of CM041778.1, forward strand.
CTAATTTTTGAATCAAATACGAACCCTTATTCTCGAAGACGATTAAAAATCCCTTGCTCAATCAAATATAATCTGTTTTATTCATCTCTTTCCAAAAAGGAAAACCAATGTCTCCTCTTTAATCTAATCATCTTTTTTATTTAAACGAGATTAGCCGATATTGTCCACATATAACAATAGAGTGCAGGTTCAACATCTCACACTATAGATTGTAATTAGGATAAATAGCATAAATTCGGTCTAAGTTGACACGGTCTTCGAATGTTACAAAATTGTTGAGGGCATTACATAATTCTTCAAGTGTCTCGATCAACAGTGTATGCGCGTTTGCGTTCATACGTGGCTACGTACGTGCGAATGCTCTATATATGCTGTAGTATGTGGGCATGGATTTGGTGACAGAGCCCCAGGGGCGGCTACGAGGGAGTTCACCCGGTGTATTAGAACAGGGCCCCAAATGAGGGGCCCCAAATTTTAAGATTCTTATTTTTTTCAGTTTTATATAATTATTATTTAGAGAGGAAAAAAATTGCACAATCAAATCATTAACAATAAATTATATTTTAACATTATTGAGTATTTAAAAAATGAATAGGTAAATAATTTATTTTCGTAGTATTGTTTTTCTCTTAGTAAAAAATACTTAATAATTAATGAGTTTTTAAAATAACTAGTATACATCTTTTTAGTTTGTAGCAACAGTTTATCTATATCTTTTAGATTTAACAATGTTATAGAATTCAATTTATAAGTACAAAATTGTGACACAACTAAACCGAAATTTTTATACTTTATATTAACATACTCCCTCCGTCCTGAATTGACCGTCCTCTTTACTTTATGACACGTTTTTTCCACTTCAATATTAAGCATATAAGATAAAATAATTTTATAAAACTAAATTTTGTAACTATAGTTTATCATGTAAGGAATCATATGCAAAACTTAAATTTTCAAATTAATTTATCTTATGTTTAAAAATTAAAGTTAAGCGACATGTCCAAATAGTAAACAAGACAGTCAATTCAGGACGGAGGGAGTAGTTTATATGGGGCCTCATTTAAATCATTTAGCACGGGGCCCCTCGAACTACAGAGACGCCCCTGCAGAGCCCTATTCTCCGTCGAGGACGGAACCAATTTTTTTTTTTTTTTCATTTATGAATAAGGGAATTGGAGCTGATTTGGTGACGGGTTTTTGAAATTCGTCGTAGACTAGTTGGAAATGAAGTGTTTCATCTCGTCTTATTTTACCCACTATTTTGATTTCACTTATATAGTTGTAAGTGAGTTTTTTTTTTCAATTCACTTATTCACCTTTTCTATCATGTATACACTAACGGGTATAAACTTTTTTTTTCGAGTAGAATTATCAATGTACATTTTTTGTATTATAATATCCTTTTATATTTTTAATATCTTAGTAAAATTATTCCTTATAAATCTTAACACTCTAATAACTTTTTTTATAATGAGTATACATAACTATTAAAAAAAAATTTAATCTAATAATATTTGTTGTTTATTATGAAAAAAATGAGTATACACCAATTGAAATATATATGCAATAATTAAAATAAAATTAAAAGAACCTAATTAACATAAATATACTTCAACTAAATATTTATAACTTTTTCTAAACCTAATTTATTTTAGGGTTTGACGTCAAGGGTTAAACCCTAAACCATAAACTCTTAAAAAATTCTAAGTTGATGACGACATTATAAAGTATAGAACGAGTTAAAAAAAGATTACTCTATAAACCACTCCCTAGAAACTTCCGAGGGATAGTTAGTACGTCGAAGGCTTATTTTTGCGGTGAAGAAACCCTAAACCACACATCATAAAAATATGCCGAGTCAACAACGACATTATAAAGTATAGAATGAGTTCAAAGAAGACTACCTTATAAACCACACACCCTAAAAATCACCTAGGACAGTTAAAACATCAAAGACTTATTTTAGGGTTTATGGTGAAAGAACCCTAAATCATAAACCCTAAAAATATGTAATGTGAGTAGCAACATTATAGAGTGTATAAGGAGTTTAACAAGATTACCCTACAAACCACACACCCTAAAAACAAAAAGATATATAATAGTTAGATTCATATTTTCTATAATTGTGATGGAAACGATTATAGAAGGTTATGTACATGTTTCTCATCATCAATGAAAATATATATAAGTTATCGTGGATACATAAAATCAAGGTTAAATGAATACGTAAATTCGACTCCAACAACTCAATTTATCTTTTCCAAACATTTTATATCCTTCATGTTTATCAATCAGCCAACCTCTGTAACCTGATAAATTGTAAAACTAATTCTTATACACAATGATTCGATAAGAACGCTCAAAAGAAAACATTTATAACAGTTAGTATAATCTTTTTTTAAAATAGTAATGAAAACGATTATAGAAGGTTGTGTATATGTTTCTAATTACTGATGAAGACGTTTATAAATTATCTAGATACATAAAAACCAAGATTAGATTAATACACATAATCGTCTCCAATAACTCATTTAATCGTTTCCAAACGTTTAGAGTCTTCATGTTTATCAACCAGCCAAGCTCTGTAAAATAAAAAAATTAAATAAAATATTCTTATGCACAATGATTCGATATGAAGGGCCAAAGGACAAGTGTAACAGTTAGTGTTATGATGGAAAAAATTATAGAAGGTTGTGTATATGTTTCTAATTACTGATGGAGACGTTTATAAATTATCTGGATACATAAAAACAAAGATTAGATTAATACACATAATCATCTCCAACAACTCAGTTAATCGTTTCCAAACGTTTATAGTCTTCATGTTTATCAACCAGCCAAGCTCTTTACTCTCCGATTACCCAGCCTGGAAGAGTCGTCAGAGATGCAAGGGAGGTGCGCCGTGAAGGACGGTGGTGGGGGAAAGGAGTTTACTCTCCGATTACCCAGCCTGGAAGAGTCGTCAGAGATGCAAGGGAGGTGCGCTGTGAAAGACGGTGGTGGGGAAAAGGAGTTTACTCTCCGATTACCCCAGGCTGGAAGAGGAATGGATGGCATGTAGGACGGTCGCAAGACGAGAATGTCCACCATATCGTCAGAGAAGCAAGGGAAAGGTTGTAAGAAGAGGTCAAGGAAGGTCCCTAGGACTAGAAAGGTTATGTAAGAGTTGAGTCGGTGTTATTTGATTTGCCCTTGTGGCACCCTAGGCCATGTGCCTATAATTATCAAAAACAAAAATCAACCAGCCAAGCTCTGTAAAATAAAAAATTAATTAATAAAATATTCTTATGCACAATGATTCGATATGAAGGGCCAAAAGAAAAGTGTAACAGTTAGTGTTATGATGGAAACGATTATAGAAGGCTGTGTATATGTTTCTAATTACGGATGGAGACGTTTATAAATTATCTGGATACATAAAAACCAAGATTAGATTAATACACAAAATCATCTCCAACAACTCAGTTAATCGTTTCTAAACGTTTATAGTCTTCATGTTTATCAACCAGCCAAGCTCTGTAAAATAAAAAAAATTAATAAAATATTCTTATGCACAATGATTCGATATGAAGGGCTAAAAGAAAGTGTAACAGTTAGTGTTATGATGGAAACAATTATAGAAGGTTGTGTATATGTTTCTAATTACTGATGAAGACGTTTATAAATTATCTAGATACATAAAAACCAAGATTAGATTAATACACAAAATCATCTCCAACAACTCAGTTAATCGTTTCTAAACGTTTATAGTCTTCATGTTTATCAACCAGCCAAGCTCTGTAAAATAAAAAAATTAATAAAATATTCTTATGCACAATGATTCGATATGAAGGGCTAAAAGAAAAGTGTAACAGTTAGTGTTATGATGGAAACAATTATAGAAGGTTGTGTATATGTTTCTAATTACTGATGGAGACGTTTATAAATTATCTAGATACATAAAAACCAAGATTAGATTAATACACAAAATCAGTTCCAAACGTTCTAGTCTTCACGTTTATAGTCGATCTTCATGTTTATAGAAGGTTGTGTATATGTTTCTTATTAGTGGAGACATTTATAAATTATCATGGATATGAAAAAAACACGAGTAAATGAATACATAAAATGATTCCAACAACTCAGATTATCGTTTCTAAACGTTTATAGCTCTGTAAACTTACAAAATGTAAGAGATATGTTTATACACAATTATTCGATAAGAACGACCAAAGGAAAAGTACTAGTGTCATCTTTTTAATATACTGATGCAAACAATTATAGAAGATTGTTTATATGTTTCTAATCATTAGCGTAAATGTTTATAAATTATCGTGGATACGTAAGCTCAAGTTTAATGAATACACACTCCATAGTTTAAGGTTTATATATTTTTGGATATCAAGATTAAGGTTAAAATAATATTTTTTGTTCAACCTTTACCTGGTAATCTGAAAGAACGAAACACATCTATAATTCACTAAATTTTATTTTTATAATTATCTTTATTTTGATTTATTTATCTTGTTAGCTAATTGTATTTTATTTAAACTATATGGTTTTAACACTTTTACTTTATATTTCATTCTTAAGAAGACTTTCAAGTTAAATATTTTTTAAATAAATTAGTGATATTTTTTGAATTTATAAAAAGTTGCACATATTTAATTTTGTGTTTTTATACGAGTTTAACTTCTTCTCAATAATAGCATGACATTTATTATTTAATTGATATATACTTAATTTTTTGTATAGATGTGTAAAATATAAATTTTAATATTAGATTAATAAAACATTATTTAATAATCATATATATGGGTACAGTCATATGATTTATTATATAATTGGTGACTTAGTCATGACAATTAAAAACAATTATATTATTGAAGTATTGTAAAAAGAAAGAAAGTTATAAATATAAGCTAAGTTACCGTTATAAACAACCAAATTTATTTGTATGTATTGGATGATAAAGAGAAAAAAAAAAGGAAAACAAAAGAGAGGGGTAATGTACGGAAAAGGTAGTTTCTGGATTAGACATGTATGACACAGTATAAAAGTAGATAATTGAGTGGTTAAGATTATAAAGAAAAAAAAAAGTGAAGATTGCTTCCGTCCACGACGGAAAATGTATGTCCGTCACGCTAGCCTTGCGGTAGTATGTGTCGAGAAAAACAGTGTATGCGCATCTGCGTTCATATGTAGCTACTCACGTGCGAACGTACATGTAAGTGTAACATCATCACGTTAGAAATATCAAGGGCAGAATTTTTATTTTTTTCGAAGTCATCAAGTGTAGAAATTGTTGTATTATATTTGTGTAGCTGGTTTTTTTAATCTACTTGAAAATAGGAAATTTTTATGGAATTTCATTGATTTTTACGAGAATATAGTGATATTTTATAATTTTCTTTTTTTAGTGATATTTCATGAATTAACAAAAAATATAGTGATATTTCATGAAATTTTTTTTGAAAATAAAATGTAGCACATAATAAATTCGGCAAATGACGCCCACTATGAAATATATTAAAATTATGATAAATATTATAGATATTTATGAAACTATATAAATTTTAAAAATAATGAAACTATAATTACAATTAATAGGTTTTAGAAAATTATATTTACAAATTGTTTTCTCTTATAATTTTTAGTTTTAATATTTTTGTAGTCTTTGTAATTTTGTTGATTTTTACCGTTTTTCAATTTTTGTCATTTTTTTAAATCTACAAGCTTACACAAAATTTTTACAAGTTTTTTATGTTTCATAGTGAAAAAGCTCTCATGAATAAATTTATATAAAAATTGTAAAAATAAAGAAAATTATAAAAGATTAAATCTATGTTTTTTATATCTTATTTTTTAAGAATTTTTTAATAGTGAATACTAAAGTTTTATAATTTTACTGTGTTATAATATTTGATTAAATCATTTGTAATAAAATATTTTTACTCAGATTTTTATTATCCCGTATAATTTAAAATGTGGTAAAAAATGATCTATTTTAGAACTTTTGTATGGTAAGATTTTCTTATTTCTCAAAAAAAATCAATTTCAAAAAATGTTAAAATAAATGACAATTTTAAATGTGTAAACTCATGAATACGTAAAATAATTTTGTAAATTTCATGGATGTATAGTATAATATCACTATACCTGATAGATGCAGTATTTTTTTTTAACAAGATAGATGCACATATTATAGCTTTACCGTTATATTAATTTGAACACATATATATTTAAGAAAGCGAAGTTGGTAGCAGACCGGCGTCTATACTAATATATTGGATGACATTAAAAGGTAGCCACAAAATATACTATAACGTAATTATTCTCGTACTCGTCAAGCGTACTATTGTCTCTATTAAATAATGTTTGAATTTTACCTCAAAAAAAAAAAGTTTGAATTTGGCAGTCAAGTTGCATATTCTGTTGAGGGCATGAATCTCCCTCCTCCAGTTGCGACCATCGAAGGTAAATGTATGAATAAGATTGTAATAAACTAGTATTAATGCTAAATTGTTCATAATACGAAAGCATATCATCAGCAATCATCAAACCGTTCGACCTTCTCAAAAGCGGTGAAGGCACAGGGATATTTCCTTCGTCAAGATGCTATAACAAACCCATAAGAAAATCATTCCTAATTAAAGCATTAATGTACTTCTACACTACACAGAATTATACCAAAAGCATTTATTAGATAAACTAAACCGTGACCAATTCAATATCTCGAGAAATTGTATAGGTACGTATGCAGTAGGTGTAGGTCAGTATCCACGGGCATGAATGAAAAAAAATAATACTAAGAACAAAATGTTTGTCCCCGAAAACGAAGGCAAGACGGATAAATAAACAAATTAAGAACATTAGATTCCCTCCCCTTTAATTTGGTCCGGGTTTAGTGTTACTAGTTGACATGGCTGCAACAAGTCTTTGAAATCTTGGAAACTAGAATTTGTACACATTTATGTGATCTTGTCTCCCATCAAATGGTGCTTCTTGCCTTGTCATTTTTCAAACGATCATTCTATCACTTTGAGCGATACTGAAGTTTTAAATGAACATTTTTTTACTATACGGTAGTGGATAGATTTTAAACCCATGACCTATGATTATAGGATATCATTTTATATCGATCAAGTCACAGGTTTCGATCTATAGTTTGGTTTTGCATTGAAATATGTAAAGAGAGGCTTACCATTTGTCACGTGTTGACAACTTGACATTGATTTCGATGATCACCTCAATTTTCATAACAGCCACATTGGTGCATTCAATACGATTATAAGCTGTAGTAGTGGGATATCAGATAAATGCTTCCGCTTCAACATATTTGGTTCATTCATGTTCGCAACTCATACCTAACAATAGCAAAAACCAAGAGCTACTCAAATTATACTCGGCTGGGTTTTGCTTATAAGATGCAATCATTATGAAAAATATATGGTCAGCTTTTTATAATTTGTAGTTATCAACATTTTTTATTCCAACTTGATTGGTGTACCTTAAATTATGATTATGAATAGTTTTAAGATTGATTTGGATCAAACATAATTGTATTTGGACTTAAAAATCAAAAAAATCAAAAAAGTAGTCGCGGCTGGTCCAAAAAAACAAAGACTCTGAAGTCATGTCTCATGCGGACAAAAAAAAACACAGACGGTCCAACATCATGTCTATTTTCAAACTGCCCAGAACGGACCAGTGAAATACGAAAAACTCTGAAGCCACATGTGCGGATTTAGAGACCTCAGTTTTTCTATGTTCGTTTCAGACAATGCACTCTACAGTCCGTTTCGGACGGATAGATCACCCGCAATCAAATTTTTTTCTTCAATTTTTAAACCCAAATCCGGTTCTGTTTGATCCAAATCATTCTCAAAACTATTCATAATCATACTCTAACGTAAAACAATCAAGTTGGAATAAAAATATTGGTGACTACTTATTCCAAAAATTTACTGCATAATTTTCTTAATGACTGTGTCAACTAAAAATCTGACTACAAAAACGAACACATTTGTAAAATTATCCTAGGATAAATTATTAGTGAGCGACCTAGCTACGTACGTGCGAACGTACATGTAACATCATCACGTTAGAAATATCAAGGACAGAATTTTTATTTTTTTTTCGAAGTCATCAAGTGTAGAAATGGTAGTATTATATATGTGTAGCTCGTGTTTTTATCTATTTGAAAATAGAAAAATTTTATTGACTTTTACAAAAATATAGTGATATTTTATAACTTTCATGAATTAACCAAAAATATAATGGTATTTCATAAAATATTCTTTGAAAATAAAGTGTAGCACGTAATAAATTCGGCAAATGACGACCATTATGAAATATATTAAAATTATGATAAATATTATAGATATTTATGAAACTGTATAAATTTTAAAAATAATGAAACTATAATTACAAATTAATAAGTTTTAGAAAATTATATTTACAATTTTTTTTTCTCCTATAATTTTTAGTTTTAATATTTTTGTAGTCTAATTTTGTTGATTTTTACCGTTTTTCAATTTTTGTCATTTTTTTAAATCTACAAGCTTACACAAAAATAAAGAAAATTATAAAAAGATTAAATCTATACTATTTTATATATGTTATGTTTTTTATATCTTATTTTTTAAGAATTTTTTTTATAATGGATACTACAGGAATATGGATCTATCGGGGCAATTTGTATAACATCAAGGGAGGCAACATAAAATTTGCCTCCAAACAGAGATCAAAGGGGCGAGCATTCTCTTGCCTCTAATTTCATGATCAACGGGGCGAGTTGAGTAGTTGGAGTTTATCAGTCGTCAATTATTTTAAGATCAACCGGGGCGAGTTTCTATGTTGCCTCTATTTTCCCAATCAACGGGGGCGACCTCAGATCTTTTGCCTCTGTTGGCATGTTGCTCGCTGCCATCCTATGGCTTCAATGGGGGCGATGTGTTCTAGGTCGCCTCGGTTGCTTAGTATCTAATCGGGAACAAGTTGAGTCGCCTCCCTTGAGCAATCTACGGAGGCAACTCGTTTAGTCGCCCCCATTGTATTATAATTAAATTTCAGAAACAATAAGCCCAATACGAGTTCTTCCGTTTTCTTTTCTCGCCTAAACTCTCCTCCCTTCATCTCCGTTGGGTACTTGTTTGAGCTCCATCTCTATTATCGATCTACCATTGTTAAATTTGGGGCAAAAATTTGAAATTAGGGTTCTCTATCTCCACATATTACATTATATGATCGATTCTTCCTTTTCTTCAGGGGTAGACAAATTTTAAGAGGCTAACACTTGGGCAAGTGACGACACTTGAGAAGAGCTTTGAACTGGGTAATAAACTTGAGCCTGAGAGGAAGAAACAATTAGCCAAAGTGTTGGGGTTACATCCTAGACAAGTTGCCATTTGGTTCCAGAATCAGAAGCAAATATAAGCAGCAGTTCTCTGAGGTACAAACTCATTCGTTCCCTTCCCATTTGCTTATCTAGTTTTAATTCATCTTTTTTAACCTGTCTGGCTTGACGATTCCACTGACATCTTCCAAGATTGTCAATGGTCTTTTGCTATTGGGAAGAATGTGAAACCAGTTCAGGATCAAGGAACTCCATACTAACTTTCTTTCGAAACGCCCAATATGCCTACATTTTCTTTTTTTTAGATCGATGCCTATGATCATTTATAGAGCATTGATTGATTATTCAATTTTTCATTATATATTTTGATACGCTAATTGGTGATCGAAATTCATATGTAGTAGAAAAACGGATCGCAATCTGATCAGAAATTGTTCATTAGGAGAAATCACCAACTGTGTGATGCTCTGTATAATTCAAGAGCATCCCTTATATCCTTCAAATTTCCACCAAATCGATTGTAGAATGAGCCTGTTGGTTCACAACACAGCTTTAACAAATCTACATGGTGACACCAAGTGCACAATAAACCATACATAATGATCAATACCCACACAGAATATAGGAATTGTATACCTGAAGAGACATTATATCCATGACCCCGTAATATTCTGAATGCCATTGCACATGTAGTAATGTCATCAAATATCTCTTCATCCCTTTGAGTCCATTGTCGGAATGCTTCATCCAGCACACTACTGATTTCTTTTGTATAATGTCGTTCAATTCCAAGCTTTTCAAGCATGTCTACCAAATGAAGTTGCCCAAATGTATCTACTAGATAAACTGCTGGAGCTGCATTTCCAAATTGTAAGAGAACAGAGTCAAGATAGCTAAGACAATCTGAATCTTGAATATGACAAAGGGCAGAGGTGGTGGCAGAGGGTGAATTTAAAAAGGACCCATTTTTTTTTGAAGATAAAGGGTAAGCTATATATTGAAGAAGACCAAAACCATACAAGCCTAACTAACCACAAAATGTAAACTGCAACAGGCTGCAGAAAAAATCGAACTCCCAATTACTCACCACACCTCCAATAGCAACAAGGTATACGGAAACCGAACCAAGACTATGTACTCAGAAATTCTATAAGCCCAAAGCATTTACAAATTCTAACATTCCTTCTTGTAACCGGGAATGAAAATTTACTCCATCTAATCTTCAATTCCAGCTGAATATTCGAAATGCATCTTGAGACATCTGGCTTTGAACTAGCAAAGATAGCATCATTTCTCATTTTCCAAATATGGTAGATAGTAACCCCCACCGCAGAACATCGCATCTTGAACACCAAAGAAGACTTACACTTCGAACTCCAGAGGCAGGCCATACACTCCACAAATGTATAAGGCAGTTTACACAAGAGCCAATCATGCATAATCATTCTGAACACCTCCTTACTGAACTCACACTCAAAAAACAGATGATTGCGAGTTTCAGTGCTATTGCAGAAGACACAAGCATCATCAACATTCACACACCATTTCCTCAATCTATCCTTGCTAGCCAGCCTGTTCTGGCAAGCTAGCCACCAAATAAAAGAGGAATGTGGGGTGCAGTAATTAGACCACAAAATTCGGTCCCAAACACCTCCAGCCTGAATCGGCTGAAACAACTCAAAAATATCACGGACAGAAACTTTATTCCTCTCCTCAATCAGACTTTCCACTTGTGATACCATATTTAACTCAACAAGTTCATCTCTAAGTTTAAGACAACTTTTCCACCAACCAGCATGGCTACCTTTCATCCGCACATTCCAGATAGAATCATTTCGCAACACATAAGCCTTACACCATCTACCAAGAGCAGATTGAGAATTTACCTCATTAATCTTCAACAGGGTACACAACATAGCTGCTTTGTTCCAAGAGAGGATTTCTTTAATGCCCAGCCCACCATTGCTTTTTGGTTTGCAAATATTCCTCCAAGCAACCGGAGCCTTTCTACCATTTTCACCACCACACCAAAGGAAACTGCGACATTTACTTTCAATCATGTGAATCACACACTTTGGAAACAGAAACACATTCGCCCAGAACCTTTGGATGGAAATCAAAGTACTTTCAACCAGCTTAAGTCTCCCAGCATAACTCAGTCTTCTCGCTGCCCAATGAGAGATGCGAGAAGTAATCTTATTAATCAGAGGAAGATAATCATCAGAGACTAATCTTTGAGAAGATAAGGGAACTCCTAAATACTTAACAGGGAGAACCCCCTCCTCGAACCCCAAAATATCAAGAATCTTCTTTTTATTATCATCATTTACACCACCAAAAAATACCCTACACTTCTGATTACTGAAAAATAAACCAGAAGTCATAGAGAAACAGTCAAGCAAATCCTTAACAATCTTTATCGAACCAGTATCTCCTCTGCAGAAAACAAGGAGGTCGTCAGCAAAACACAAGTGATTCAAACTCACTCTGCTGCATTTAGGATGAAAGTTGAAATCTGGCATATTCTGAGCCTTAGCCAGCAATCTGCTCAGATACTCCATACACAAACAAAAAGAAGAGGGGAGAGAGGATCTCCCTGCCTCAGCCCTCTTTTCCCCTCAAAAAACCCACTACTACGACCATTTATTAGAATAGAGTAAACAGGAGTAGTAACACACCTCATTACCCATCTAATAAACCTCTCATGAAAACCAAGCCCTTCCAAGACTTCCTCCAAAAACTCCCAACAGACACTATCATAGGCTTTCTGAATATCCACTTTAAAAGCACATCTGGGAGAAATATGCTTTCTCTTATACCCCTGTATAATCTCCTGACAGAGCAGAATATTGTGAACCAAGCTCCTCCCAGCAACAAACGCACCTTGACAATCACTAGTAATCCATGGAAGAACCACTTTCAACCTTGCAGTGATGATCTTTGAAATTATTTTATAGAGTACATTGCAGCATGCAATAGGCCGCAGGTCCTGCACTCTTGTAGGATTCTCAACCTTAGGCACCAGAGATATCAGAGTAGAATTTATTTGCTTTAGGATTTTACCCTTCACAAAAAAAATCTCTAACAGCCCTTCTGATGTCATTCACCACAATATGCCATGATGATTTGAAGAATAGAGCACTAAATCCATCAGGACCAGGAGCCTTAATGTTCTTTATTGAATTCACAGCCTCCCAAATCTCCTTATCTGAAACAGGGCAAATCAAACTCTCATTAAGCTCCTCAGACACACTGTTCCCCATAGCAAAAACACTCTGATCACAGCATACTCTGTGACTCCTCTTTTCCCCCAACAGACTCTTGAAGAAGCCCACAATGTGTTCTTCAATATCCTCCTCTGCCACTAGCCTTTGACCCAACTCATTAACCATAACATGAATTCTAGAAGAATGCCTTCTAGAGTTCATAACTCTATGAAAGTAGGAACTGGATTCATCTCCCATCTGTAGCCAGTCAATTTTAGCCTGCTGAGCCATTTGGGTGTGCAGCAGATCCAAACTCTTATTATACTCACTGATCGCCACATTCTCTTCCTCAATCAGACCCTTGTTAAACGGATCATTCACCAGTAACAGCTGCACCTTATGTAAACTCTCTCTGCAAGCATCAGCCAACTTACGCAGATTATAAAACTTAGTGAGATTCTTCTTAACCACTTTCATTCTCTGAACCACCCTATACATCAAACACCCTTTAACATCAGTATCCCAACTTCTCTTAACAACATCATAATAGCTACTGTCAGAAATCCAAATATTACGGAATCTAAACAAACTCGGCTACTTCCCAATATCTTTATCAATCCTAACCAACGCTGGGGAATGATCAGACACATCAGGAGGGCAGAACTCAGAATGAGAATCAACAAAATTATTTATCCAAACATCATTCACAAGCACTCTGTCAAGCTTACAACACATTCTAGAACTTGGATCACTAACATGTTTATTAGTCCAAGTATAGAAAGCACCAGAAAACTTCATATCATGCACATCAATCTCCTCCACACAACTAACAAAATTTGGGTCAATATCAGCCACCGTAGAGTTGCAAATTGATTTCTCCCCAAATTTAAGCAGGCAGTTAAAATCCCCCAAGATTATCCATGACTCAAACATAGACCTACCAATCCTCCTGAGATCCGCCCAAAGAATTTCCCTATCACCAGGAAGGTTAGCCGCATAAATTGCTGTCAAACAGAAAGAAACAACACCATTCTTAGACACAACTTGACAGTGCACCAATTGACTTGTGACCTCCAAACATTGAAGATCCCACAAATTCTCATCCCACAAAACAAGAATTCGACAATTCTTATCTTGATCCAGATTAGAAACCCACCTCCAATTCCTACTAAAGCACTTCATAACACTATCAAACTTATTACTCCTTATTCTAGTCTCCAAAACCGCAAACACACCAATCTTATTCTCCACAGCAAATTTCTCCACTGCGGACCTTTTATTAAGGGCATTCAGCCCCCTAATATTCCATGAGGCTAAATGATATCTACCCATTAGGCAGAGTAACAACACCAGCAGTACCCTCTGACCCTTTACAACCTTGGCCAACATCCATCCTCGAACCTTTCCTAGCTCCAACCACCCTCCAACCATCAGGATCAACCATCTCATGATTCTTACTACGACTCCCACTCAACTGAGTATTCACTTCCTTATTAACCCTACTTGTCCCCGCCTCTTGCACCTGATCAGAGACCAAAATAACTTCCTGAGGGAACCCCATTCTTATCAACCTCCACAACCTGCACCAAACTATCAACCACAGCAGCCTTACCCTTATTATCCTTCACCTGACACCTTGAAGTAGAATGGCAAAACTTCTTACAAACATCACAATACCACTACCGCCATTCATAGATAATCTTCTGCTCAAATCTGTTTCCCTCACCATCTTCTAAAATAATCTCATCTTTAGGCTTAACATTCGCATCCACCTCCACCAGTAATCTAGCATAACCAATTCTCTCCTTCTGAGTCGTAAGCTTGTCAGCAAGAATAGGTTTGCCAATTTTGCTAGCAATTCTCCCCAACATCCTAGCAGACCAAAACTGCAGATCCAAACTAGGCAATTTAATCCAAATCGGAACCGAAGCCAGGTTAGCAAGATCAAGACGACAACCCGGGGACCAGATCCGAAGAACTAACGGATGGTTCCCTTGTACAAACCATGGCCCCCCTTCGAACACACTCATCAGATCCTCCCTGTTCTCAAACCGGAAAACAAAAACTCCAGCATCATTGATATAGATCTTAGGAACAGCATACTTACTCCACCTCGCCTGAACGAAGCGCTCCATAGCAGAAAAAGAATAGCGCACCCCTAAAGTTGCACCCACCAAGGAGTTCTTCCAAAAGTTACACTCAGAATCCACTTCTGTCTTCGTAAATTTCAACACCGCAGAATCGTCCTCCTCAAAGCTCTCTAGGTTGAGACAATTCTCTTTATCCCTATTATTAGCGACCACCTCACTCTAGGTCTTCTTAACTTGCAGGATTTTCCCCAAATCCACACCCACCCCAGCCTTAGCTACCTGTTGTAGGTCTTCGATCTCACTCCTAACCTCATCGCCCGCGACATCCTTCTTCGCTTCATCCTTCTTCGCTTCATCTTCTCGAACTTATCATGACTTCCAACGTAAGAACCTTCTTCGGGCACCCACAATACAACGGGGATCTATTGATTAATCGGCGTCGCTAGATTACCAGGCAATGGAAGAGTAACTTTTGCCTTGCGTCCTCTGCCTCTCATGGCAGATGCACTGAGAAAGGAGATTAGAGAGATGACAGATCCTCTCTCTCTAGAAACATTGCAATGTCATTTTGTAGTTATTGGCTATGGCCACCGATTATAAAAAAATAAAAAATAAATAATTCTATAACCAAGAATACAAGGGAAACATCATTTCTATTTAGCTTTATTTAATTTGTAGATCTATTTATTCTATCATTTAGGGTTTTGTGTTCACATTTCTCGAGTTTTTAACTTACAGAAAATTGTACTATCGAATCTTATATTAAAAATACAATTTTTCTATATAATATATGTGTGAGGTTTTGTTATACATTACAATTTTTATATGTATATCGTATAGTTTCTTTATTATACATTTACTTAATGCCCCATTCTTTTGTAGAGTTAAAACTGAGAGCTGATGTTAGTTGTTAGGTGAAGTTAGAAAAAATAGAAATAAAAAGTAGGTAAGAGAAAAAGTAAAAAAATTAATATGACAATTGATGTTTATGGCATATGGCTCTGTTCGACATGATAGTTTTGCAGCTGTTTTGGTCTACCCCTTTTGCAGTTGTTTTATATGTGACGGTATAATATTGGAGTAGAAAGTAGGACCCACGTGGGACCCACACGGGACCCACCCATTTATGCCACAAATATGCCTAAGGCAAACAAAGCCATAGAGAGAAAAAATGAGCTGATCAAATAAACTTGTTTTCATAATATCGCAAAAGAATGGGGTCATGGTAATTTTAACTACATTTGATTTAAGTATAAACAAGCTTCTATATTCATCAAAAGAGTTCAGAAATGGTAAAAACATATCGAGTAGCAATCCAATAATATACAAGTGTCCCAAGGTTGGACAATTCTTATGGGTTCATTTTTTATATATACTTATAGGCACAAGGCCAAATCGACTATAACAATGGTAAACAAGCTTAAGGTGTGAGAAAAAAATGAGAAAAACAAAAAACCCAACAAACCTAGCTAACCCTTACCCAACCTTACATGTCAAGAAGCTATCAACTTTCCCTATCTCTTAGACCTTACTCTACTCTTTCCCTTACTAGCGATCTTACTAATACGAGAGAATTTACTAAAGCCCAATACAACCTTCTTTGATCTATGCTCTTTCCCAGACTTTGGTTTAGCTATGCTCACCGATCGTCTTGCATCATTATCTTCCAGTCCTTTCTCAACTACCTGGCGCCTTTGGAGGAAACTCTTCCTCAATTTCCGGATGATACCTTGAAAAATCCTACCGCTAGTGTGCAATGCGTCTGAGTATTGGACTGATGAAGAACAGATAACTTGAAAGACTAAAGAACTTAACTGACTTTAATATTAAAGCACGTATCACACCTGATACAAGTTAATCACGTACAACTTGCACTTCCTTACTTCTTTATCACGAGTACAAATACTCAGCTCACGTCTAGAAACGACTATCCCTCAAATTCCCAGCTCCTGAAGTTCTACCCCGTGAATAACTTCAGGTTATAAACCCATATCGATTATCGCAATTGTTGTGAATCGCCTCACATAAGAATCCCACTTGTGTTTCCCGTGTTTCCCACTTAGTTTCTCTAATTCGTAAAAACTTCCTCGCTAACCCTAGTATCTCCGCTACCTTTATAGATATCGAGTTGTTGAGTAACATATTGCTATTGAAGATTTTATTTATCTTTAACAGATAGATAAAATCATGCTTAATATCTTCTATCTTCTCTCTTTGTTCTCTCGGTTTAGGACTGACCGCGTCTTCAGGGATTGGTCTTTTTGTACTTGTCAGTTTGAAACTGAGTTTGCCGATCAAAACAGCATTAACATACCTTCAAGATTACTTAGAGTACGTCCTGCATCATAAACGGTGCAACCAAGCTCCTGTGCATCCCGAAGTGTTTGTCTCACTTCTTCTTTCACGTAGGCCTCCTCATGATCATGCTCCACCTCAGCACACCAACCTACCGGCTCAAACCGTGAAGGGAATTCCAGAACGTCAAAGAGGTTCCTAAGGTTTTCCCATCAGCCTCTCCCTCCTCTCCTTCCTCCGAATCAGCTTGCCTATGATCTAAAGCTAGGTCCGGCGCAGAGTGCCCTACACCTATAGTCGGACCTCTTACTCCTAGCTCAACCCCGAAAACGTCAACACTGCTATCCTTCTCACACCATCGCCTGTCATCCTCGGCTCTTTTCTATTGATAATCTCATCTACAACTGGGTCGTGGCTCACCTTCACGCTAGCATTAGATGCACGGATAGAAATTGGGTGGCGGTTCCCAAGTCCTTCGACACAAGCTGACACATAATGAGTCGGAAAAGAGGGAGAATACCAGTAGCTTGAGGTATGATTTTGCCAAACCAACCTAAAGATGACCCTCAGCTGCCTTGGAGAAATCACCTCTCAAGCCATAATGTCCCCAAAAAGACATCCCATTATGCTCCAGACCCGCCGATGGTAGTCCGGTCCAGTAGTACCCGTACAAAGGCGCATAAATAGGGTATTCCCACCACGGCACGCCGCTCCAGAAAAAATCCGGTGCTCCACTTACCCAAACAAGCGACAACCGATCATAACCACATTCTCCAGCAGGCGACACAATATTTACCGTCTTGGGACCAGAGAAAGACGATTCAAATTTCCCACCTGAATTATCATGCTCGCGCCCAGTGCCATCAGCACAATTACTCCTGAACCGTATACGGAAACGACCGCGCCGATTGGGATCCACCTCTCCATCTGCAATCTGCTCGAATCAACACAGGAGCAGCCCGCATCGATAACCACTTCCAGGACCTCAAACTGGATTGAGCTACCGGTGGCCGCATCGCAACAAGACTCCACCGCCGCCTTACCATCAGCGTCGCACCTGACTGACAACTTTAACTTCTCGCCCACCCCTAAAATAGCTTGCTTAGCCACGACATGGACTTTACCGGAAGTAGGGGGAGCACTGCTGCTATTCGTCACAGGAACGTCAATGCTAAGAATCTTTCCCGAAGAAGACTTTTGGCCT
Organism: Limonium bicolor; assembly: GCA_023374045.1. Classification (NCBI taxonomy): domain Eukaryota; kingdom Viridiplantae; phylum Streptophyta; class Magnoliopsida; order Caryophyllales; family Plumbaginaceae; genus Limonium; species Limonium bicolor. The sequence goes on from CM041778.1 coordinate 291,611,879, forward strand.
CAAGCATATTTGGCTCTCCCCACAAAGAGCTTATAGCCCAAGAACCACGAATTGTGTTGGTTGTCGCATCGACCTGAGAGACATCTTCTAGTTCCGCCGGGGCAAATGAAAGCGTATTATTACAACGGACTTTCAGAGAGATGAAGAGATCTTTGATCCTTCCAAACTTCTCTTAAAACTTTACTTACTCTACTGACGTTATCCATGAATAACATAGCAAGGCTGGTTGACTTGGACTTATCGGAAAGAAAACTGGAGCTTGACCTCTGAGCCTCCTCCTCACCTGTCTTGCTACCCGAAGCGCTGACATAGACCACCGCGGCTGCCTCTGCTTGGACACCTCTCCCCGCCGCCTCCTAGATCTCCTGTCACTGCTCCTTCCAAGAACTCTCGACCAACCCGCCACTTAATTTCATTCGAAAATTGAATAATTATGTCCAAATTATTCACTGTAACTAAAATACTATACAAGTAACTACAAGCTGTTACTAAACTGTAATGCTAGAAATTGACTACAAATAAAAACACTTTAAACACATAAAATATCAAAAAAAAATGGTAATATATATAATCAATGTCCATATTACTCCTATTAGGTTATCCCCTAACTTCTCTATAAATAGAGTATTGTACTGAGTTATTATACAATGAAACCTGAGTACCATTTTCTACTATTTATCTGTTCTCTCATTTTTAACATGTTTTCAGCACGCTCTAGATTTTGAAGTAACCCATTCTCTCATATCACCACAATTCACAATAGGTAATAGCCACTGTTGTCCGATCCAAATTTTTTTTCGTTGTTGTTTCTACCCTGATGATCAGAATTTCTCACAAAGGTAGGAAGTGCCATGACGGCACTACCAAAATAGGCGTTTGTGTAGGTGCCGATAATTGTATCGATTTCCCATCTTTTTTTTCTAGGTAATCTGACAAGTGAACTTCTAAATAGTAAAATCTTGATCACGATTTGAACTTCTTCAATTCCTTCTTTATGTGCTGCCTCCCGCACCATGAGATTCAAATTGCATATCTCAAAAAGAAAAAAAAATTGTCATCAAAATCCAAGATGTCCACGGATCGAATTCAATATGAGGGTTCCGTATCCAATTCCATATGCAAGCCGGTCTATATCTACTATATATTGCCCTACGCAAGCATCTATCCATTATTTATTATTTTTATTTAATTTATTATGCTTCGCACTTATTTATTTATTTATATACTAACCTGAGGCGATATGTCGGATTTTAATTTCACATGAGGTGCCAAATATTCAATATCATGTGAGCCATCACGTCAGATTTTGTTTATTGTTAATTTTATTTCATTTATTTTGTGGTGTGTATGTGGTGTGTAATTTATTCAATTTCGTTTATATTTATTTATTCATTAATTTATTTCTTTTGTTGTTTATTTATTACGTATCGTGTAAGGCATTGTGTCGTGAATAAATATCAGACGAGGCATTATGTCAGATATAAATATCACGTGAGGCATTATGCCAGAAATAAATATCACGTGAGCCATTGTGCCAGATATAAATATCACGTGAGGCATCATGCCATGAATACTTATCATGTGAGGCATCGTGCCTGATTCTGTTGTTATTTAATATTTCCATGTATTCTGCATTATTTATTTATTTTTGTGTTGATCTATGGTTCAATTTTATTTATTTATTATTATTTATAATGCTTACTTCATGAGGCATTGCGCCTGTTAAATTTTAATTTGTAAACATTGAGACATTACGCCAAAAAGTGGTGTCAGGAAAACGATACATCTTTGATCGTTTCTAATATCTGCCTACTTTATGACCGAATATTTAAGAATGGCCAACATTGCCAAAATATAAAGGACTGTGCCTGAAACTTAACTTAAGTATGTAGTAAAGGGCATTGTGCTTGGAAGTTTGATTTTGATATGCAATAAAAGGTATCACACCTTAAAGTTTTTTATATATAATGCCATATTACTTTGATTTTGATATATGATATTGGCATTGCGCCAGAAATTATTATAATTATTGGAGCATGAAGATGTCGCTGAGATAGTCAATCGCTTTGATGGAGTCACTCGTCCACGACAAAACACAAAGAAGGCGTCCTCCCGAAAACACAACAGAGTCTGCACAAAACTAAGAAGCATGACTGACTCTGTCACACCATTGCGATATTTAAGGAGTGAACGCGTCAACGTTCAAACGCCCCAATGGGCAGAAGGTTGCTCAGTCGACTTCGAAGTTTACGCCCGAAGACTGGCGCAACAACGCTCAGCACGTGCCCACTAAGTTAGTTCCGACATTCTAGGAACTAACTCTCTTAGCCGTTGTACTTGGAGACATTATAAATAGAGATGTGATTGTTAGTTTCAAGTGTGTTTTGATCGAGAAATTGTAAGAGAATAGAGAGAGAGCTGCTTTCCGATTTAGAGAGAGAATTCGTACCAAATTCAGTTAGAGCTTCTAGATAGACATTTTCTAGGAAGATCCTAGTTTCACTACGCTTATCATCGAGCTGATTAGAAATTGTATTAGGTGAGTGAGTGAAAACCACGAAGTAGATTTTATCTACGGAGTGGGCATTATAAGTTGTTTTGTTTTTGACAAGGTAATAAAATAGCTTATTCTGTGTATCTTGCGGAGTTCCACTTAGTCCTTCAGTCTTTCAAGTGTTGTTCCAAATTAGTTCTTCTGAGTCCGTTCTAAATTACAACTTCGAGTAAACTGCTTCCGCACTTAGTTCGACTAAGTGTTTCCACACTATAAACACTTCCGCATACTTAGCACGATTGAGTCAACCATTTCACAGACTAACACCTTGAGTTGGTTTGAGTCAGCTATCCAATCCTACACGTGGTATCAGAGCCTCGTCTGGCTGACATTCAATCAAATAGCAATGGCAGACCTCTTCTCCAATCAAAACAACAAGATGCACTTCGAGCATCCCAGGCTCACTTCCACGAACTACGATCATTGGAAAAATGAGATCGAGCAACACATCGAGTCAGTAAACTCTGAATTGTGGGAGATAGTCATTGGAGGAGATCTCGCAGTCAATCCAGATCGTTCCACATGGACTGTGGCAGATCACAAAAGGTATGAGCTGAATCGACTACACATGCCCGTCCATTCCAGAGCAAAGAAGAGTAAATAATTGTAAGTCCGCAAATGAAATATGGACTCTCCTCCAAGCCACCCACGAAGGAGTCACTGAACTCACGAAATGCAAGGCCCAAGAACTGCGAATGGATTATAAGAACTTTCTGTAAAAACCTGGTGAGTGTCTGAAAGATGTACTTGATCGTTTTTATCTATTAACAACAACTATGCAGGAAGTCAATATCCTACCGGATAGAGAGTGTGTCCTGCACAAGCCGCTCGATAGTCTCAGAGAAGAGTGGGAAGAAACTGTAATATCCACCAAAGCTTGCAAAGATCTTTCAAAATGGAGCTGTCAAGACTTGGGGTCTTATCTACAGTCTGTAGATAAGTACAAGAAAAATGTTAGAAAGAAGTGCGGTAACGCATCATCTTCTTCTCCTGGTCAAATTACTGCTATAAATGACCAAACCTTGCAGGTTAAGGTGACTCAACACAGTCAAGATGGTGCCTATATTCCTGATAACCAAATTAGACAAGAAAATGATGAATTAGTGGATATCATAGTTGAAGAAAGTGAGGCTGAGACTATGGAAGACTTCGTCTTCATAGTAAAGAATTTTTAAAAATTCATGCGTAGCCAGCCAAATCGACAGAGTTGGTCGCTCTCTAACCCGATGAAACACATCTTCAACTCTGTCACTTGCTTCAACTGTAACAAGCCTGGCCACTTCAAGAAGGACTGTCCCCTTCTCAAAAATCAGTTCGGAAAGCCTCAAGGGAGATCATGGATGGCATCCGTTGGTTGGGGAGACTCGGACTCTGATGATCAAGATGCAGAATCAAGCGGTTTGATTTGTCTCATGGCGTATGATCCAACAGAGTCGATGATCCCTGACAATAAGGTAACTTGCTCTCATCTTGAAATAGATCTTTATCATATTTCCCCTAAAGGTTTCTTAACTCTAATTGCTAAAATGGTCTCTGAGACTAACTCTCTTAAAGCTGAGCTTAACAGAAAAGATTCTGAGTTAACTGAGGAACTCAAGATTTCAAAGGGTCTTATGTACTGATGAGTGTCCAAATGAGCATGTTTTATAGGTGTATTTCTTATATAATATTAGCACTTTTCTTGCTCATTTCTCCACTTCGGTTGTTTTCCTCTAGTTTATGTTTTATTATTTATCTCACAAATTATTGGTTTAACATGAGGAAAACCAAGCCGGGAGTGAAGTAGACGAAGAGACGAACGCATAGACGCAGACGGCTCAGAAAACGGAGTCCAAACGAAGAATCTAGAGCCGGTCGAAGTTCGTAGAACGAAATAAGTCACGGTCAGCACTACAGCATTGCAACCGCCTGCACAACCGCCTGCACAACCGCCAAAAGGAGGCGGACAACAAGGCGGACCAGAGGCGGACATGGGGGCGGACAACACACAACCGCCTTGTTATGAGGCGGTTCCACACGCGGACAAGACTAAAATCGCGCCCGAAACAGTTTTCTTCTTCGCGCGACTCTGCAACTCGTATATGCTCCGCCTACCTTAATTTGCTCACGGTTCGGCTCCTGTCCCCTGCATTAAATGAAGCAATCAATGCTTCAATCAGTGAAGAAATCAACAGAGGCAATCAACTGCAAGTCTTCTACGTAGTCCTTCTTCTATAAATAACCATCCCTACCTTTACAGTGCACGGAGAAAACCAGAAAATCACTCACACTCACCTCATCTCATTCTCTTCCAGTAAATCACCCGTACTTCATTCACACCATTCAGTTCACAGTTCTTAAATTCTCTAATTCACCCACTTCACTTATAATAACCTACGTACATGTTTCACTCTTCCTCTCCATTTCTCCATTCACTAATCACGTCTCCGTGCTGTTATTACGTCCAACCTCTGTCAGATTTATTACCAGTTAATATGTCTGGCTAAGGAGGATTTGCTCGGGCAAGGTTTTTAATTATGGTTTGTTTAATTATGTAATCAATATTTCTACCGGTTTTAATAAATACAGTTTGTTACGCTTAAAGGTTTCTCTCACCATTTTAATAAATTACATGAATTTATTAAAATGCTTTCCTAAGTCTATTTTGATCAGACCAGGTGATAAATAGACAGGTTATTTAAGCCGTAAATCTGGAGAAAACTTATTATGATTTAATAAGTTAGTATTTACAGATGCAATTATAATTCCTGAATTTAACGTCCGTTTACATAGTATTGCTCGAACCTTGATTAGACCGAGCATTTTCTGGTAAACGAGTTCTTAAGGGTCTATGACTTAGTCCTTAGGATAATAACAGGAATTTTGCCAAACTAATTATTAAACCGGTAGAGATAGCATAATTAATCAGATTATATAAAACCTGAACCCGGAGTTCCATTTAATTCATCTGCACTCAGTAATTTAATCTGCTCTTTTAATTCTCTAAAAACAAGTCAATTAACTTCCCCCTTTGTGACAAGCTTAGGAACTATTATTCTCGCTAAGTCCCACGGTTGACCCCGGCCGCTTCTTTGCTCTACTACTACGACCGGGTTTTAATTTGCAGCCCGACATATTTTGAGTTAATTTCTTTCTTTTACTAACTCACTCTATAACACTCACGATAAATCCATCTGCAAAATGGCGCCGTTGCCGGGGACTTGATTTAATCTAGTCCCTAAGCCCCGGTTAATTCACCTGTTTATATTATAATAATTGTTAATCTAAAAAATAAAAAAAAAAAAAAAACTGTTAATCCAATTTCGGACATATAACCTCGGACATCTGATTTGGACATCGGACTTCTAACTTCTGATCTGACTTGGACATAATTTTGGACATCGGACTTCTGACATTTTAATATTATTTATTTATTTCTGTCATTTCGTTCCATTGTCATTTCGTTCCATTGTCATTTCGTTCCATTGTCTCTAACTACTAACTTTAAATTTCTGTCATTTCGTTCCATTGTCATTTCGTTCCCTTGTATACTAACTACTAACTTTAAATTTCTGTCTACTAATTCCTAACATTTTTATTATTCTAACGTATAACCAGTTTTTCTCTGTTTTGAGTGGTGTATGCCTTTCACCAGGTCACAGAGCCTCCCAGAGAATATTAATCACACGGTTGGTTACATCCCAGAAATCGAGAGAACCTTTCTGCGCAATCTCAGGCAGAGACGAACTCAACAAAATACCACCACAGTGATAGATTCTGACCCGGAAGCTAACATGGCAGCTACACCAGCAACGGTTCGAAATATCAACAGGCCGTCTAACCAAGGACAACAGCCTGCTATCGTCCTTCCTCACCTCAGCCCATCCGAATACGATGAGTGGCAAAAGCTGAAGCCATATCATCAGATTCGATGTGTGAAGGAGTTGGGCATGTTTGATGGCACCAGTCCAGACGAAGCCCTGTTACATGTTACAAAATTCTTACAACATGCCAATAGCCTTACTGCAACCGACGCAGTACTTCAATATGCAAGATTGTCTTATTCCCACACAGCCTGACGGGAAACGCGAGCAAGTGGTATCATAGCTTAACACCGAGTACCATTGTACCTGGGACGACATGGCCACCAAGTTCTATGACAAATTCCTACCTCCGAGCCGAACTTTGGAGATGATTGCTGAAATTTATAATTTTAAGCAACCAGGGTCGGAGAATATTTGTGAAACTTGGGACCGTTTCAAAGGTCTACTACTCACTTGTCCTCACCACGGTCTGACGAAGGAACAAGTATCACAATTGTTTTACAAGGGCTTGATCGGTCCGTGCAGAACAATGGTGTTATCTTCGTTAGGGGCTGACGTTCTGAAAAAGCCGGGAGCACAATTTCTGAACAGCATGGAGTCTCTCTGTGAGGAAATTAGAGACTGGGCCTCCGGTGGATCAAGGAGCGGTACTCCAGGATTATATCATGTTGGGGAGAGTGATAACAATTCGAAGCTCATGAGAAGCCATGAGCAACTCATGGAAAGCAATGCTCAGCAAGCAACAAAAGTGAGCACTCTACAGAAAGTGGTCGAACAGATGGCTATGAATTCCTTCCCTCAGCAAGCTAAGTCGATGATTTCCCGACCACCTACTACCCCTCCAGGCTATGCTCCTCAATCTCAACCATCACCAACAATTTCTTGTACGCAATGTTGCGGGCCTCATGACTATGAACAATGCCCCCAACTACAAGAAATGAAAGCAGGAGGAAGCAAACTACATCACCAACAATTCAGGATACAGACAACCATGGCAACGTAACATGCAATCCAACCTTAGCTACTCAAACACCGGAAATATCCAACCCACATACCCTACAAACATCCCAAAATTACAGACCTCAGTCCAATTTCCAAGGAGGCCAAGGCAATATCAACAACAGCCTTATGGCAATGAAGCTTCATCGAGTCGACCACTCACCTCCTTCGAATCCTGAGTCTGATATGTCTCAATGCAGAGATGTTTAAGGCAATGATGGGTAATCCAGAGATACGCAAGAGAGGTCGCAGCTCTGCGCAAAGACCAAACAGCCTTGCAGTCTCAGATTCAACAACTCCTAACTCAACAAAGACCTCCTGGCCAACTCCCTCACAAACCAATCCAAATCCAAAGAGTATGCAAAAGCAATTACGTAGTGGACCAGCCCATCACATTAGCTCAAAGGGAGCAACAACCCGAGAGTGAAATGGTCCCTGAAGTGGAGCAGCAGGCCGAGGAAGAATACCTCGACATGAACCAAATGAAGCTCTATGCCAAATTAGTTGCGATAAACGAAATGATGGAAGGTCCACTAGACCTTACATCACAGCAACCTGAGAGCAAACTGGTTCATGTAGTGGACGATTTACCTGAGGATTTGAGTTACTCAATACCACCACCCCCGTTCGAAAATGAGCAAACGGTATCAAACCTTCTGCTTGAGCTTGAAGACAAGCCATCAGAGGACAACTTCTACCTCAACTTCATGGAGTCTCCTCCCTCTGAAGTCAATTACCGTTATTTTCCCTCCTTCTCTGTGCTATACCCAGACAATGAGGATTGTTACATCCTCGAGAATGAAGAGGAGGAAATGCTCGCTCCCGCCAGAACATCCAAACAAAATACCAATATCACCTTCGAGGAACCACCCCCTCTGAAGTTGAATTCACCAAGGCTCTTCCTATGAGCCTCTCAAAGAAGACGAGGATTATTACATCCTCAAATTTGAAGAGGAAAAGCCATCCAACTTTGATCTTCATCTAGAGGATCACAGCCTTCCCCTCTTGTGCAACAAAGAAGTAGGGTGGAAACTCGAAGTCGGCTCGCTGAGTGAGAAGGCCATCTTTCCATTTGATCCAGGGTCAGAATTTGAAGATACAAATTTCCCAGAAGTTCTCCCTGAACCACTCAACGCAGTTAAGGATGTCTTCATCCTTAAATTTGAAGAGGATGATACTCACACTAAGGATCATCCATTGGAAAATTTGGGCCCTTCGACAAAGAAAAATAATGCCCACCCACCCACCCGTTGAAGCCACTTCCACCTTCATTTCGTTCCAGAGGAGGAAATTTACATCCTCGACTTTGAGCAAGCACCACCACTACCTTCTTGCACCCATACGGCTAAACAACAAAAGGAGAATGTTTACATTCTCCAGTTTGAGGAAGCACTACCACCACCACCGGATTTCAATACAATATTAATGGCAACAAACACCTCCTTCAAAACCAGGTTTTGTGGAGTTTGTCTTTTCCTACTATAATTGTTGCTGTAATTCTGTGTTTTGATCCAGGTGGTTCGGTCCTACGTATTGCCAATTTCCTGTTCCCGGTACTACCATTGTCAACATTCATTTATGATCCGGGATAATAAAAAAAAAACGTCTAGCTAGAGACGTTAAACCCGGGCAGCTTGGTGGGAGGCACCCACTATGTATCTTTTGTCTTTCCTTTAATTTAATGTTTTTTTTTTTGTACTATATTTCCCTTTTATTTGCTATAATAAAATGCAGGCTTCACTTGAGTTCTTCTCGCTGTGTAGAATATTCTTTACAGGTTAAATTCATGACATTCCACAGCAACACTCAAGTGTGGGGGAGCTCTACACACTCTACGAAATCTGGGGAGTACACTCTTTCCTTTAATTGCTTGCCCTATTAATTTTATTTCATCTACGCAATGAGGGCATTGCTTAAGCTTAAGTGTGGGGGAAGAGCCTTTTCAGGTCATCTAAATGCTTAAAATTGTTAAGTCTCTGCTTATCTTCTGCTTACCTCGCATTTGTTCTAATTGAATTATGTACCCTGCTAATGTAGGTTGTTCTCTTTAAAAACTAATACTATTATGAATTGTAGGATAAAGGGTACAAATTTTTCAAAATTTTACATTTGATTACTTTTGAGGAGCATTTTATATGCGGTGTGACCAAATAATCTGCAAATTGGTTGGATTTTATTGCTCAGGGTTTCTTTCTGTCTTCTCTCTTAGGGATTGCTAAGGGGTATTTCTCTGTTAAAAAAAAAAAGAAGAATACAAAAAAAATAAGGGACTTTCGAGACACCATTGGTAACCAACAAAAGAGAGTTGAGTGTTCTTGAATACAAAGGCATTATGCCTACATTTTCTCATCCCTCATGCAAAAGTGAAGCAAATGCATAAATCTTTTCTTCCTTTTATTTTCTCCTCAATGCCCATTCTTGAGAGAAGTTGGCCATGGTAAAAGTTCTCGGAGTCACCAAACAAAAAGAAACATTGAAGTACCTTAGATCATACCCCGAAACTCTATATTTTGTTTTACCCTGAGCACACCTATGCCACCAGCAGATAATTTTTCACACTCCTCAATAAGTTTTAGAGATCATGAACTATTGACTTTTTTATCCTACCCTTCATAATAATATTTGTTAGTATTGAGCATTCCTACTTGCTTAGGTACATGGTTTTACTTGAGGACAAGCAAAAAGATAAGTGTGGGGGTGTGATAAGTGTCTAAATGAGCATGTTTTATAGGTGTATTTCATGTATAATATTAGCACTTTTCTTGCTCATTTCTCCACTTCGGTTAGTTTTCCTCTAGTTTATGTTTTATTGTTTATCTCACAAATTATTGGTTTAACATGAGGAAAACCAAGCCGGGAGTGAAGTAGACGAAGAGACGAACGCATAGACGCAAACGGCTCAGAAAACGGAGTCCAAACGAAGAATCTAGAGCCGGTCGAAGTTCGTAGAACGAAATAAGTCACGGTCAGCATACAGCATTGCAACGCCTGCAAACCGCCTGCACAACCGCCCCAAAAGGAGGCGGACAAGGCGGACCAGAGGCGGACATGGGGGCGGACAACACACAAACCGCCTTGTTTGAGGCGGTTCCACAGGCGGACAAGACTAAATCGCGCCCGAAATAGTTTTCTTCTTCGCGCCGACTCTGCAACTCGTATCTGCGTCGCCTACCTTATTTCGCTCACGCGTTCAGCTCTGTCCCCTGCATAAATGAAGCAATCAATGCTTCAATCAGTGAAGAAATCAACAGAGGCAATCAACTGCAAGTCTTCTACGTAGTCTTCCTTTCTTCTATAAATAACCATCCACTGCAACCTTATACCAGTGCACGGAGAAAACCAGAAAATCACTCACACTCACCTCATCTCATTCTCTTCCAGTAAATCATCCGTACTCATTTCACACCATCAGTTCACAGTTCTTAATTCTCTAATTCACCCACTTCACTTATAATAACCTACGTACATGTTTCACTCTTCTCCTCTCCATTTCTCCATTCACTAATCACGTCTCCGTGCTGTTATTACGTCCAACCTCTGTCAGATTTATTACCAGTTAATATGTCTGGCTAAGGAGGATTTGCTCGGGCAAGGTTAATTATGGTTTGTTTAATTATGTAATCAATATTTCTACCGGTTTTAATTAATACAGTTTGTTACGCTTAAAGGTTATCTCTCACCATTTTAATAAATTACATGAATTTATTAAAATGCCTTCCTAAGTCTATTTTGATCAGACCAGGTGATAAATAGACAGGTTATTTAAGCCGTAAATCTGGAGAAAACTTATTATGATTTAATAAGTTAGTATTTACAGATGCAATTATAATTCCTTGAATTTAACGTCCGTTTACTTAGTATTGCTCGAACCTTGATTAGACCGAGCATTTTCTGGTAAACGAGTTCTTAAGGGTCTATGATTTAGTCCTTAGGATAATAACAGGAATTTTGCCAAACTAATTTATTAAACCGGTAGAGATAGCATAATTAATCAGATTATATAAAACCTGAACCCGGAGTTCCACTTAATTCATCTGCACTCAGTAATTTAATCTGCTATTTTAATTCTCTAAAAACAAGTCAATTAACTTCCCCCCTTTGTGACACGCTTAGGTATTAATTAATTCACCTAGTCCCACGGTTCGATATCCGGTCGCTTACATTTGCTATACTACTACGACCGGGATTTATTTGCAGCCCGACTATTATTTTGGGTCTTAATTTCTCTTCTTTTACTTATTCTCACTAGTATAACCACTCACGATAAATCTAATCTGCATGTACGCTTTGAGAGATGAAGCTGAGGAGCATAAGACTATTTCCTGCTCACTTAGGTTGGATCTACAAGACTCGAGGTGTAAAGTTGACTCCCTTAAAAAGGAGCTCGACAAAGCCAAGAGTCTTACTGAATCCAACCAAAGGGAACAAGAAGAGTCACTCACTCAGACTGACTCTCTCAAAAGGGATCTCACAGTTTTTACTGATAAATGTTGTTCTCTTCATAATGAGTTGAATTATTCTGAATCCATGATCATTTCCTTAAATTCTTCTATCAAACAACTCACTCAAAAGCTGAAAGAAAAAGAGCATGCTCTCTCTCTCTCAAACCAGTAAATTTCATCAAACAGGTTACTCCCTTCGAATTGCTTGAGTGGGCCAACTCCAAGATGAAGGAATTCAGTCAAGATCGTGATGATCTTCAACAGAAAGTAGAAAAACTTTCTGAAGAGATTGTCAATTTACAATCTGGAGTTGGAACCACTCAATCCAAGCCCAAGTGGCATAAAGGCAAATTCGACATTCCTAAAAATAGGTCAAAATCCAACAATAAACCCAAGCGCAAACAACAAAAAGAACATTTTGATTCTTGATGGAAAGGACAACAAAAATATGTTAACCTTCCCCCTACCAAGATTTGCGGTTATTGTGGAAACCTTGGACGTCGGGACAGTGCCTGTGATAAATTAAATAGAGATCTTGCGTTCAACCTCAAACGAGTTAGATTAATTCTTGAATCTCGAGAAAAATTGAAACAATCTGGTTCAAAATGGAACCCGAGTACATCTAGGTTCCCAAAACTAACAAATGATCTCCTTTTTTGTAGGTGAAGGCGAATGAAGACTGCTGGTACTTGGATAGTGGATGTTCTCGTCACATGACAGGAGATCTAAATCAATTCAATTCGCTTTCATCCTACAAAGGAGATAAGGTTACTTTTAGAAACAACAACCAAGGTGAAATCGTGAGAGTTTGATCTGTAGGTAACCCCTCCAAATTTAAAGTTGATGGAGTCCATCTGGTGTAACACCCCATCTCAATCCAATTGTGGTAATCGCAACTTAACATATATATACAAACGTTGCAGCGGAATTAATTACACTCCAGGACCTTGCCACGGTCTAACTAACAGAATATACCGAACATTAGTACTTACAATCCTTATTCATTTACATATCAATCTTACAATCTCCTCGCATCCTATACAACTTACTAACTCAAATTACCATACGAGAGTACATGCACAACTCGTAGGTCACACTTAAACCCGTAATACATCTACCTCATCTTACTCTCAGGGTTGTCATCTTCTGTCATTCACCTACATAATAAAAACAGCCCCCAAAGGGGGTTAGCAAAATTGCTGGTACAATCCTCTCATGGCCCCCAAGCTAATGTGGCTATGACGACTAATTGTCGATAGCATGGAGGTTGATTAGATGCACAGCATAATAGAAAGTGCAATAAACAACAAGCCAAATATGAACAATCAAAGTTCAAACACAATGAACGACTTAAATGTGTTCCCTTAGTTAGTGAGTCAATTGTTTAACTTCTTAAGTTATGTTTCCTCTTAATCTCAGTCCAACCTTATCTTACCTCAATCTTAGTCCTTATCTTAGTCTTAGAAAACAAACCATTCTTTAAATAGAAATGGTTGTAGCTTATCTCAGTCTTAGAATACAAACCATCCTTTAAATAGAATGGTTGCAACTTCTCTCAAACCTTATCTTAATCTTAGAATATAAACCACTCTTTAAATAGAATTGGTTGTATCTTATCTCAATCTTATCTCAGTTCTTATCTCATTAAGTCAACCGTTCTTTAATTAGAATGGTTGTTCCTTAATTCATTGTTTATCTTGTCGGGTCCAATAACCCTAACCAATGAGTTATTAGCTCCATTGGTTTACATAAACAATAATTGTGAAAATTAGTTAGGCATTTAGGTAGATCCCACCACAGCATCTCAGTATGCCTCCCTCCTAAAACAAGAAGTCTGAGGAGGTCGAGTCTATATGTCGACTCTAGGCGACGAGTCCAAAGACAAGTCATATTTGGAAGTCGGGACCTGATAAGGATACCGACCTCCCCTTATTCACATGTGTCGGTACCATTCCGGATTCCTCACTCCCCCAAGTTCTATTTAGTAGAAAGTCTCAAGTTAATGTTTGTTAGTTAACCTCTTTCGGTTACTAAGAAAACAATATTTGGGAGTGTTCCTTAATTTCACGCAATTCTTTACTAAACATTAGTTAGTAAGTTCTCACAGTAAGTTGTGTTAGTTTCCAAACATCACACAACAATACAATAAACATAATATTCCGGTTGCAGGTTTTATCTTGTTTAGTGGGCACACAAAAACAAATAGCACACAAGCCGAGGGACACCTCGTTAGCAAGCAGGTCACAAGAAGACTGTACCGTTCATCGTTGGTCGTTCGGTTGCTTACTTTCCTCCGGAGTCCAAATTCTCAAACCCTAAAACATTGATTGAATTGGGTGGTTAATTACTTTTAATCAACCTTGCTTACTTAATCACTAATGATTCCCATCTCACACCACTTAAGTTCTCACAAACTTAACCTTAAACACTTATACCCATTTACTTAACTTAACCCCTTAAATTCTTATATGCTTATTTACCTAATCATCCTTATCCTCTTAATGGCTTACTACAAATACCACTTAACATTCTTAGTGTTGAAATTTTTTTTTATAACTTAAGGGTCCACCGACCCACCGACCGACCCAACCCTGGGTCGGTCCATTCCAGTAACCTTCCCCGTTCACTAAACTCACCCGACCGACCCAAGGCCAGCCCGACCGACCCAAAACCCTCTGGGTCGGTCCATTATAGAAAAGTTTCATTTGTTAAATTTTGCCTGACCGACCCAAAGCCAGACCGACCGACCCAAGGTGAAATACCCCTAAATATTAAACGTGTTTTATAACTCGAACATATGATAACGTGTGACAAATTAAATTTAGCGCGGGCATATATACATGCCCAAAAACATGGCAACGTTATATACTATGTCGGTCACGTACTTATACATGTACGTTTATAAAAAATACATATACGAAACATTATCATACTACAACGTCGTACATAATAAATAGTAACGTTGCATCGTTATATATACATGACTAAAACGCGACAAAATAAAAGGGGTGTATATCTATATATATATACATATACATACATATGACTAATAACGTCACAAAATAAAGTAGTCGCGTAAGGAATTATTAACGCGACGTATTATATAGTCGCTCATACTTATAAATAAGCTTTTATAACTCATACAAAAAAAGGGGGGCAGAAATGCTCCCACCGAGATTCAAACCCCACACCTCTCGTATACACCCAGAACGCTTTAACCGGTTGAGCTATGCTCGAATTCAGTTACCAATACCAATCTAATCATACTAGTATATCGACTACCACTGTAACTACAAAAATAAATAATAAAACCACGCTTAAACACTGTCATCGATCTCAGTTGCTGAAGAAAGGAATTTGACAGAGACAAACATGCTGTTATCGATTGCAGATCAGACATGGGAATCAGGGCACTCTTACCTTGTAACTGGATACCACTATCTTCTTGTTCACTCAATAAACTATCAACCTGTTAACTGCTCTCTGTAACAGCAACTTAATCACAAAAAAAAAGAAGGAAACAACGGGTCATCGCATTCCCTTGTTCTGTTTGAATACCTGAAGCGCAAGCTATGTATTCTTAATTCCAGTAAAAGTACTCAAAGCAACCCACGTGAGTAGCGGAATTTGTTCCTTCTCAACTTCCACATCTCAGAGTTCGAGCGCACCAAACCTTCACAATTCCCATTGGAACTTACTCCCATTAGCTTCAATTTAATTCTTTGTGTCTGTTCCCTCCTGCATGCTGATATGCGATTTATACTCCTGTGCAACTAGTCTATTCTGTCCCCTGCATGCGTACATTTCTATCGGGCCAGGAACTCATTCCATCCTCCCTTAATGAATCACACCAGTTTAGAGAATCAGTAAGAGGGCCAAAGTCTCCTGAAGCAGCCACACCTTCTGTTCGAGAAACTAAATGGGTAGTACTCCTAAACTATTTTCTTTTCTTAACGCCTGCTGTCTCTGTGCTGTTGTTGTCCGAAAAATCTGGGCCATGGTGTCTAATCTCTGTCACGATTACAGGCATGACCCCTCTGTATACTTCTTCAACTTTTGCACCGAGATTTCCTTCCTCAGTCAGCTACCTTGCTGCTTGACAATCCTTAAAGGTGATGCTCCCAAACTGTGTTACTATTTTTTTTCTCTCTGTATTCTTGAATGACCGAGACTTGAACAGACATGCACTCAACGCTCTCTTGCTTCCCTTTCATGAATAAACTCCCTATGCAGCCTACTAGGCTTGTGTTGAAAAGCTTCTGGGCAAACAAAAAGAAACTGCTGTTTCAAAGTTATAACTCGTTCAGGTAAACTTTTAATCAGTTTCCATGGCCACTTTCTGTTTGGGTTGGCCGAGACTTTCCTTGCTGTCTAACCCGTTCCACCTGAATCCTTGCATAGCTCGATTGGTAACTCAAGCCATGAAGGTTGAGCCAGAACCCCACGAGCAATAGCTCATCTCCTTTTCTTTTTTAAAAAAAACATAGCCAGGTAAATCTGTTACCAGTTTTATATACGACCTGTTTCATTTGGCCTATCAGATTCTAATACCTGGGCAGTCTTCCTCAGCTATTGTCGAGTAACCAAGTGCAGGAAGTCTCCCATTGTGCCAGAAGAAACCGAGAGAAACAGCTAAGATTAAGAGGTAAGCTATCTCTAAACTTGATACATCCACAGAAAACAAAAAAAAAGAAAACCGGTAGCACAACAGAAAAGGGAGGAAGAAGGGTAGTGTACAGAGTTTTAGTTTCTGTTTTTAGTTACAGATATGGTGCAAAAAGGGGAGTTTAGAGGTGTAGATCTGATGGCTTTGAGTTATTTTAAGGTTAAGACTATGTTAGGACATGTAACTAGATGGCTAAAGATTTTAGGGATGGTCTGTCGACATAATGAAACAAAATAAGGTAACAGAAGAATACAAGAGCTAGATATCAGTTTCTGAAAAAAAGAAAACTTTCACGCTTTGTGCATTACTATTCTGAAGTAACTCAAATGCTGTGTTGGCTTAGTGACCAACCTGAAAGCTTACTAAAACGAGGGGCTAAGTGTGAAAGAACTGGGAGACTGGAAAGAAGGAAAAACACAGTTAACCACTTAAAAGAACAGGAGAGAATTCAACAGCCCATACCTCCTGATTTCTGTTTTTCCTTCAGTTTTACATATTTGTGTAAAGAAACTTGAGGAGTGCAGACCTTGTTGTCTTGGGTTTATTTTGGAGTAAAACCCTGATTAAACATCTAACTAATTGGGTAGACAAACTAGGGGGAACTAGAGGCGAAATGTGAGAACAAACAGAAAGAGGAAAAATAAAATTGTATAAGTCACATTGCGTTTTTCTGTACAATGGTGTTCAAGGGTATTAACCATGTGGTTTGGGGTCGGTATTGAGTTTAAAAGCTATATAACGTACATAGCTAGGTGGGCAGACAGGTTGGGAGGAAAGAAATTGAAAATCAGATTTGTAAACAAACAACAAAAAAAAAGTTAGGAAAGAGTATATCAGTCTAGTTCAGTTCATACAATTTCATGCTTCAGTATAGACAAGCTTCAGTGGGATATGAGTGTCTATTAACTCCCTTAAAATCTTGCTAAAACGCTTACGTGAGTGGGTAGACAATTAGGAGAGATTGGGAGTCAGGTTAAAGAATAAGAAGAGAAACAGAAGAGAAGAAAAGAAGAAAAACAGAAACAGATTCGTATTTTTCAGTTCTGCAGTTTTCTATTGGAAACTTAGGTTCTGTATGACTGTTACAGAGAACTATAAAAGATTGTATTGGGTGGCTAATGAGTCCAAAACAATTCTATTGCACTTGAGTAAACCTGTAAACACCGTGGGAAAGATAAAAATGGAAGTAACCAGAGAAAGAGGAATTATCAGATTTTGGGGTTTAACTTAGCAGGTTGTGGTTTTCTATGTTGAGAGTTTTCAGAATGTGTTCCTTGACATTTGGGATCTGTCTTGGGGATTAAAACCGTATTAAGACATTCAACCAATTAGCTAGATTATCGAGTGAGAGAAAAGAAAGAAAAGATGAACTGTAACAGGAGGTAATACAGAAAGGTTAACAGGAATAGATATTCCAGGTTGGTGTTGTTTCTGAAAATTTCTTTTCTCTGTACTGGAGTGCAGAAACTGGGTGAGTGTTCTACTGGGATGATTCTGAGTTTAAAACACTACTAACACTTATAGCTAGATGGGTAACCAAGAGAGGAAGAATTAAAAAAAAAACTGAAGTAAGAATAAACAGAAGGAGATCAAGGGAGTATATCAGTTGCTTTCCTAAACTTTGCAGCTTCTCTTCTGTTCAGTATATGGGATACAGCAGTGATTTAGCAGAGCTGTCTTAAGGTTGTTTTGAAGAAACAAAGCTGGAACATCGGATTAAGTAGGTAGATGTTTGAGGAATGAATTAAATGACAGACACGGGAGCAAACAGAGAGAGATCAAAAAGAGTTTAACAGGTTTGTATAAGTTCTGTCTAATTTCAGATTTCTTCGATGCAATTTGGGACATTCCAGTAGCTGGAACAGCTTGTTTTGGGTCTGTCTTTGAGGTTTAAACCAGGGGTAAACACTTAAGTAATTGTCTAAGAAGGTTGGGGGTGGATCGAAGGTCAAATTCATGGATAAAGTAAAGAGGAAGAGTGAACTGTATCAGGGTTGTGTTTTCTGTTTCTGCAGTAATGCAGCCTCTGTATAATAGGTTTTGGTGGCGTTAACAATGTGGTTGTGGGTTCACTGTGAGGATGAAATTACATTAAGATACTTAGCCAAGAAGCTAAACTGCTTGGGGAAGTAATGAGTCAGAATGGTAACAAAAAAAAAGACATACAAGGAGGAAATGGAATCTAGAATTTCAGGTTTGATGAGTTAAGTTCTTTCGTTGTTGCAGTTCAGTTTAATGTTGTACTGAGGAGGTTGAGGGAGTTGTGGTGAGTATATGATGAATCTAAACACCCCTAGTATGCCTTAGAAGGTTTATATATTCGATGGGAAAGAATCAAACAGCGGGAGAGTTAACTAGATACAAGAGCCAAGAGGTAATACTTAGACCGTTGTTCAGATTTAACAAAACTATAACTTCTGTGAAACTGATTTCATGGGGGTCATAAGAGTGATATCAGATTGATAATAAACCCCAAAACCCTCCTAATGTATCTAGCGAAACTTATGGAACACCTTGGGTAATCTAGACACCCTTAGATACATTAAAAGTGTTATAATATAAGGATATGTACAAGAACCTTAGTTCGGTTTTGGAACGCTTAAGCTTCTGTACAAAGGAGTTCTAGAAATAATTGAGGAGTGTTATTGTGTAAATAACAAGCTTAAAACATAGCTACTTAGCCAGGAAAAAAAATACACCCTAGACAAGTTAAATCCATCTTAGGAAAACTTGTTACCTTGAATACTCTAATACGTTAGCTAGAGAATAGACTTAGTTAACGTGTGAAATGACTATGTAAATGCCCTAGGAGTAACATAAAGTCTAACATGTGGGAAGTCCTGAGGGTTAATAAAGGTTGAACATTCAACGAAGATTTATCTAGGAAATAACACCCGTTAATAATTTAATAATTTCAGGGAGTGTCACAAAGGTTGCCACATGAAATCTTAAACTGACACAATGTTGTAATTAACGCTAGGGCCGTAGCGTACTCCGACCAGGACTCCGTGTGTGAGACTACTTGCTTCTGATCCAGGTATGGACATGTGTGGTTCGTATGTTGCCGTGTTACGCGGCTTGTTTGCTTTGTGTGCTATGTGCTTTGTGTGACAATGACTCTAAGACTAAAAGCATGAAAATTGGATTGCTTCTTGTGGCTTGCTTTTATGCGTGTTATATATATATATATATCCTTGTGGCATTTTACTTGCGCGCACACAATAGTTTAGTCCCTTTCTCGTTTATGGAACTTGAGACGAACTACTACGAACTATGAAAACAAAGAAAACTCAATAAGGGGAACTCCTCTCTAATCCATTGAGGACTACCATGACACCCACTATGGTGTCTATTCATTAATCATAATGAAGAGCAAGTCTCCTTGGGTGAGACATGACGAACCACGTAGACAAAACAAAAGAACTATACAAAGAGACGAATCCTCTCTAACTTTAGAGGACCGCTAATGACACCCACTATGGTGTCGAGATTATAATGATAATGATAAACCAGTAACATTGAGAATGAATAGGGAGACGGACCCTTGAATCCGGAGCAGAGGCGAGTAACATGGAAAAAAGGATAGGGAGACGGACCCTTGGTATCCGGGGCAAGGCCAGTAACATTTAAAAACAATAGAGAGAAAAAGAGCTATCCGGGAATGGAGGATTAGCTATGGACAAGATGTACTCCCAAATTGTGGTGATAAGAGAATTCACAGTAACCTATAAAGGAACAAGGAATCATTAGCACCTACATAATAAAGTCTCGGGATCTAATCTATATCCCCTGACTCGGTGCCAGGGAATAGAGGAAAACATGTGTAATGAGACCAAGCAATAAGAAAATTCACAAATGTGATTCTTTAAGAAACAAGGAAAGATTGGCACCTATATGATATGGTCACGGGATCTAGACTATATCCCCAGACCTGGTGCAAGGGAAGAGAAAGAAAATACACATCATGGGAACAAGAGAAAAGAAATGAAAAACACACAACGCTCGAACGATCCCATAGTGAGGATCATTGGTAAACAAACCTATGCACACGTCTGATGACTTACATGATTGTTGTTGCTATATTAGTAGCTTGTTGTGCTTGGTTGCGTGTTTGATGGGCTATGATGCCAGCTTGTTGTGCTTGGTTGCGTGATTGATGGGCTATGATGCCAACCTGTTGTGCTTGGATGTTTGTTGATATTGTTATGCTACCTTAAAGTGTGTTTGATATTATGATGTAATGTGATGTGCTTTACTGCTTTAATATAGCATGTAAAATGACTTAATAATATTCGACCAAGTAGTCGTGTGGCCCGGTAACATGCGGGCTTCACACGTTCATACTCGGCATAGTTTGCTGAGTCCTTTATTTTTACAGGTAATCATCTGGATCATGACGGAGTGTAGGTGAAGGACTATCATGGGGGTAGTCCACTATGGCAAGACTTTCAGTAGTATGCTTCCTTATGTATGAGTTATGTTGTTTAAGTTGTTAATTAAACTGTAGATGCTCGGTACTTGAGTTGTACTTTGTATTGTATTTGGATTTCGTTAAGTGGGACTTCCAGTCATTCAGACCGTAACTTGGAGTTGGTATTGTGGTCTGTCAACCACGTGGGTGGTTGGCGTCTGTAGCACCCGAATAGAGTACGAAACCGCTGCGTAGACTTCTCCTGCTAACTTAGGCGCGTCGTTTAATTGTTGGTTGTGATTCGGGGGTGTTACAGAAAGTGGTATCAGAGCGTAGTTGCGCTCTGATGACTGGAACAGAGGAGTACCGAGTATAGGAAACCTAAATTTGAGAAACGGGGTTACGGGTTAGTTTGTGAGGCTCGTTAGTTAGGGTCCATTTCAATCCGTAGGAAAACGCTGGAGAGGTAGAAAGCCTCCTCACACTCGGGAAAACCCGATCTGGCGTTTACACAATGGCATATAATCAATCCGGTAAGGAACACTAGGTACCCCTTTTCTCATCGATGTTTTGGTTTAGTGTAGGGTACGGGGGCGTACCCCTATTTTAAGGGGGTAAGCGCGTTTTGTTTTGTATGTGTGTTGATTTATTATGATGTATTCCTACAACCACTCGTGGTTGGTTGGTAGGTTTGTGTGTTTGGATTGTGTGTGAAAATGTTATGTACGAATGTCGTGTGCCTTGGGTTGCACTTTAGCATGTATACACATTGTTAGCTTCTTGGTCTACTATGAGAACTTGTGTGAAGCCACTGATGTGGCACGGTGCTTAGAAGCACCGAGCATTATAACTATGGACTTAATCCTTTGGGTATCGATAATGAATGCGGGACTGGAACCCTAAGATCTCTAGTAGTGGAAAATATAATTTAAGGAAGTAAGACTTCGGGACGAAGTCTCTTTTAAGGGGGGTAAGTTGAAATACCCCTAAACATTAAAACGCATAAAATCATAATGCGTTTTATAATTCGGACATAAAGTAACGTACGAGCAATTAAACCTAATATATGTACATATGTACGAATACGAAAAATACCCGTACGTAATGTTACGATATTGTAACGTTGTAAATAGGTGACAATAACGTCGCATAACTTCGTTACAAAAAAAAATATATATAATGACACGATATAATAGGTAGACGTATATACATCGTAACGTTGTAAATAAGTGACGGTAGCGCCGCATAACCGCGTTACAAAAAAAAATATAGAATCACATGAAATAATATATAGTCGTACATATATAAACAATCATGTATAACCTATACAAAAAAAAAGAGAGAAAGAAAAAGGAGCAAAAACACTCCTGCTGAGGTTCGAACCCCGTAACTCTCGTATGCCTAGTGAATGCTTTAACCGGTTGAGCTATGCTCAAATTCAGTTACCAATACCAATCTAATCATACTAGTATATCGACTACCACTGTAACTACAAAAATAAATAATAAAACCACGCTTAAACACTGTCATCGATCTCAGTTGCAGAAGAAAGGAATTTGACAGAGACAAACATGCTGTTATCGATTGCAGATCAGACATGGGAATCAGGGCACTCTTACCTTGTAACTGCAGACCACTATCTTCTTGTTCACTCAATAAACTATCAACCTGTTAACTGCTCTCTGTAACAGCAACTTAATCACAAAAAAAAAGAAGGAAACAACGGGTCATCGCATTCCCTTCTTCTGTCTGAATACCTGAAGCGCAAGCTATGTATTCTTAATTCCAGTAAAAGTACTCAAAGCAACCCACGTGAGTAGCGGAATCTATTCCTTCTCAACTTCCACATCTCAGAGTTCGAGCGCACCAAACCTTCACAATTCCCATTGGAACTTACTCCCATTAACTTCAATTTAATTCTTTGTGTCTGTTCCCTCCCGCATGCTGATATGCGATTTATACTCCTGTGCAACTATTCTATTCTGTCCCCTGCATGCGTACATTTCTATCGGGCCAGGAACTCATTCCATCCTCCCTTAATGAATCACACCAGTTTAGAGAATCAGTAAGAGGGCCAAAGTCTCCTGAAGCAGCCACACCTTCTGTTCGAGAAACTAAATGGGTAGTACTCCTAAACTATTTTCTTTTCTTAACGCCTGCTGTCTCTGTGCTGTTGTTGTCCGAAAAATCTGGGCCATGGTGTCTAATCTCTGTCACGATTACAGGCATGACCCCTCTGTATACTTCTTCAACTTTTGCACCGAGATTTCCTCCCTCAGTCAGCTACCTTGCTGCTTGACAATCCTTAAAGGTGATGCTCCCAAACTGTGTTACTATTTTTTTTTCTCTCTGTATTCTTGAATGACCGAGACTTGAACAGACATGCACTCAACGCTCTCTTGCTTCCCTTTCATGAATAAACTCCCTATGCAGCCTACTAGGCTTGTGTTGAAAGGCTTCTGGGCAAACAAAAAGAAACTGCTGTTTCAAAGTTATAACTCGTTCAGGTAAACTTTTAATCAGTTTCCATGGCCACTTTCTGTTTGGGTTGGCCGAGACTTTCCTTGCTGTCTAACCCGTTCCACCTGAATCCTTGCATAGCTCGATTGGTAACTCAAGCCATGAAGGTTGAGCCAGAACCCCACGAGCAATAGCTCATCTCCTTTTCTTTTAAAAAAAAAACATAGCCAGGTAAATCTGTTACCAGTTTTATATACGACCTGTTTCATTTGGCCTATCAGATTTCTAATACCTGGGCAGTCTTCCTCAGCTATTGTCGAGTAACCAAGTGCAGGAAGTCTCCCATTGTGCCAGGAGAAACCGAGAGAAACAGCTAAGATTAAGAGGTAAGCTATCTCTAAACTTGATACATCCACAGAAAACAAAAAAAAGAAAACCGGTAGCACAACAGAAAAGGGAGGAAGAAGGGTAGTGTACAGAGTTTTAGTTTCTGTTTTTAGTTACAGATATGGTGCAAAAAGGGGAGTTTAGAGGTGTAGATCTGATGGCTTTGAGTTATTTTAAGGTTAAGACTATGTTAGGACATGTAACTAGATGGCTAAAGATTTTAGGGATGGTCTGTCGACATAATGAAACAAAATAAGGTAACAGAAGAATACAAGAGCTAGATATCAGTTTCTGAAAAAAAAGAAAACTTTCACGTTTCTGTGCATTAATATTCTGAAGTAACTCAAATGCTGTGTTGGCTTAGTGACCAACCTGAAAGCTTACTAAAACGAGGGGCTAAGTGTGAAAGAACTGGGAGACTGGAAAGAAGGAAAACACAGTTAACCACTTAAAAGAACAGAAGAGAATTCAACAGCCCATACCTCCTGGTTTCTGTTTTTCCTTCAGTTTTACATATTTGTGTAAAGAAACTTGAGGAGTGCAGACCTTGTTGTCTTGGGTTTATTTTGGAGTAAAACCCTGATTAAACATCTAACTAATTGGGTAGACAAACTAGGGGGAACTAGAGGCGAAATGTGAGAACAAACAGAAAGAGGAAAAATAAAATTGTATAAGTCACATTGCGTTTTTCTGTACAATGGTGTTCAAGGGTATTAACCATGTGGTTTGGGGTCGGTATTGAGTTTGAAAGCTATATAACGTACATAGCTAGGTGGGCAGACAGGTTGGGAGGAAAGAAATTGAAAATCAGATTTGTAAACAAACAAAAAAAAAAAGAGTTAGGAAAGAGTATATCAGTCTAGTTCAGTTCATACAATTTCATGCTTCAGTATAGACAAGCTTCAGTGGGATATGAATGTCTATTAACTCCCTTAAAATCTTGCTAAAACGCTTACGTGAGTGGGTAGACAATTAGGAGAGATTGGGAGTCAGGTTAAAGAATAAGAAGAGAAACAGAAGAGAAGAAAAGAAGAAAAACAGAAACAGATTCGTATTTTTCAGTTCTGCAGTTTTCTGTTGGAAACTTAGGTTCTGTATGACTGTTACAGAGAACTATAAAAGATTGTATTGGGTGGCTAATGAGTCCAAAACAATTCTATTGCACTTGAGTAAACCTGTAAACACCGTGGGAAAGATAAAAATGGAAGTAACCAGAGAAAGAGGAATTATCAGATTTTGGGGTTTAACTTAGCAGGTTGTGGTTTTCTATGTTGAGAGTTTTCAGGAATGTGTTCCTTGACATTTGGGATCTGTCTTGGGGATTAAAACCGTATTAAGACATTCAACCAATTAGCTAGATTATCAAGTGAGAGAAACAGAAAGAAAAGACTGAACTGTAACAGGAGGTAATAACAGAAAGGTTAACAGGAATAGATATTCCAGGTTGGTGTTGTTTCTGAAAATTTCTTTTCTGTGTACTGGAGTGCAGAAACTGGGTGAGTGTTCTACTGGGATGATTCTGAGTTTAAAACACTACTAACACTTATAGCTAGATGGGTAACCAAGAGAGGAAGAATTAAAAAAAAAACTGAAGTAAGAATAAACAGAAGGAGATCAAGGGAGTATATCAGTTGCTTTCCTAAACTTTGCAGCTTCTCTTCTGTTCAGTATATGAGATACAGCAGTGGTTTAGCAGAGCTGTCTTAAGGTTGTTTTGAATTGGAAACAAAGCTGGAACATTGGATTAAGTAGGTAGATGTTTGAGGAATGAATTAAATGACAGACACGGGAGCAAACAGAGAGAGATCAATAAGAGTTTAACAGGTTTGTATAAGTTCTGTCTAATTTCAGTTTGGGATTTCAGATTTCTTCGATGCAATTTGGGACATTCCAGTAGCTGGAACAGCTTGTTTTGGGTCTGTCTTTGAGGTTTAAACCAGGGGTAAACACTTAAGTAATTGGCTAAGAAGGTTGGGGGTGGATCGAAGGTCAAATTCATGGATAAAGTAAAGAGGAAGAGTGAACTGTATCAGGGTTGTGTTTTCTGTTTCTGCAGTAATGCAGCCTCTGTATAATAGGTTTTGGTGGCGTTAACAATGTGGTTGTGGGTTCACTGTGAGTATGAAATTACATTAAGATACTTAGCCAAGAAGCTAAACTGCTTGGGGAAGTAATGAGTCAGAATGGTAACAAAAAAAAAGACATACAAGGAGGAAATGGAATCTAGAATTTCAGGTTTGATGGGTTAAGTTCTTTCGTTGTTGCAGTTCAGTTTAATGTTGTACTGAGGAGGTTGAGGGAGTTGTGGCGAGTATATGATGAATCTAAACACCCCTAGTATGCCTTAGAAGGTTTATATATTCGATAGGAAAGAATCAAACAGCGGGAGAGTTAACTAGATACAAGAGCCAAGAGGTAATACTTAGACCGTTGTTCAGATTTTAACAAAACTATAACTTCTGTGAAACTGATTTCATGGGGGTCATAAGAGTGATATCAGATTGATAATAAACCCAAAACCCTCCTAATGTATCTAGCGAAACTTATGGAACACCTTGGGTAATCTAGACACCCTTAGATACATTAAAAGTGTTATAATATAAGGATATGTACAAGAACCTTAGTTCGGTTTTGGAACGCTTAAGCTTCTGTACAAAGGAGTTCTAGAAATAATTGAGGAGTGTTATTGTGTAAATAACAAGCTTAAAACATAGCTACTTAGCCAGGAGAGAATACATTTAGACAAGTTAGATCTATCTTATAGAAACATGTTACACGTTGACGCTTAAATGCTCTAAAACATTAGCTAGGACAAAGGACTTAGTTAACATGTAAAATAAGGGTGTGAATGCCCTAGGAGTAACATAAAGTCTAACACGTGGGAAGTCCTAAGGGTTAATAAAGGTTGAACATTCAACGGAGATTTATCTAGGAAATAACACCCATTGATAATTTAATAAATTCGGGGAGTGTCACAAAGGTTGTCACATGAAATCATAAACTGACGCATTGTTTGTAATTAACGCTAGGGCCGTAGCGAACTCCGACCAGGACCCCGTGTGTGAGACTACTTGCTTCTGATCCAGGTATGGACATGTGTGGTTCGTATGTTGCCGTGTTACACGGCTTGTTTGCTTTGTGTGCTGTGTGCTTTGGGTGACAATGACTCTAAGACTAAAAGCATGAAAATTGGATTGCTTCTTGTGGCTTGCTTTATGCGTGTTATATATATCCTTGTGGCATTTTACTTGCGCGCACACAGTAGTTTAGTCCCTTTCTCGTTTATGGAACTTGAGACGAACTACTACGAACTATGAAAACAAAGAAAACTCAATAAGGGGAACTCCTCTCTAAACCATTGAGGACTACCATGACACCCACTATGGTGTCTATTCATTAATCATAATGAAGAGCAAGTCTCCTTGGTGAGACATGACGAACCACATAGACAAAACAAAAGAACTATACAAAGAGAAAACCCCTCTTAACTATAGAGGACCTCTAAAGACACCCACTATGGTGTCGAGTTATCAAAGATGATGATAAACCAGTAACATTGAGAATGAATAGGGAGACGGACCCTTTGAATCCGGAGCAAAGGCTAGTAACATTGAGAATGAATAGGGAGACGGACCCTTTGAATCCGGAGCAAAGGCTAGTAACATTGAGAATGAATAGGGAGACGGACCCTTTGAATCCGGAGCAAAGGCTAGTAACATTGAGAATGAATAGGGAGACGGACCCTTTGAATCCGGAGCAAAGGCTAGTAACATTGAGAATGAATAGGGAGACGGACCCTTTGAATCCGGAGCAAAGGCTAGTAACATTGAGAATGAATAGGGAGACGGACCCTTTGAATCCGGAGCAAAGGCTAGTAACATTGAGAATGAATAGGGAGACGGACCCTTTGAATCCGGAGCAAAGGCTAGTAACATTGAGAATGAATAGGGAGACGGACCCTTTGAATCCGGAGCAAAGGCTAGTAACATTGAGAATGAATAGGGAGACAGACCCTTTGTATCCGGGGTAAAGACCATAACATTGAGAAGGAATAGGGAGACGGACCCTTGAATCCGGAGCAGAGGCTAGTAACATGGAAAAGGAATAGGGAGACGGACCCTTGAATCCGGAGCAGAGGCGAGTAACATGGAAAAAGGAATAGGGAGACGGACCCTTGGTATCCGGGGCAATGGCCAGTAACATTTAAAAACAATAGAGAGAGAAAGAGCTATCCGGGAATGGAGGATTAGCTATGGACAAGATGTACTCCAAATTGTGGTGATAAGAGAATTCACAAGTAACCTATAAAGGAACAAGGAATCATTAGCACCTACATAATAAAGTTCGGGATCTAATCTATATCCCCTGACTCGGTGCCAGGGAATAGAGAAAACATGTGTAATGAGACCAAGCAAATAAGAAAATTCACAAATGTGATTCTTAAGAAACAAGGAAAGATTGGCACCTATATGATATGGTCACGGGATCTAGACTATATCCCCAGACCTGGTGCAAGGGAAGAGAAAGAAAATACACATCATGGGAACAAGAGAAAGAAATGAAAACACACAACGCTCGAACGATCCCATAGTGAGGATCATTGGTAAACAAACCTATGCACACGTCTGATGACTTACATGATTGTTGTTGCTATATTAGTAGCTTGTTGTGCTTGGTTGCGTGTTTGATGGGCTATGATGCCAGCTTGTTGTGCTTGGTTGCGTGATTGATGGGCTATGATGCCAACCTGTTGTGCTTGGATGTTTGTTGATATTGTTATGCTACCTTAAAGTGTGTTTGATATTATGATGTAATGTGATGTGCTTTACTGCTTTAATATAGCATGTAAAATGACTTAATAATATTCGACCAAGTAGTCGTGTGGCCCGGTAACATGCGGGCTTCACACGTTCATACTCGGCATAGTTTGCTGAGTCCTTTATTTTTACAGGTAATCATCTGGATCATGACGGAGTGTAGGTGAAGGACTATCATGGGGGTAGTCCACTATGGCAAGACTTTCAGTAGTATGCTTCCTTATGTATGAGTTATGTTGTTTAAGTTGTTAATTAAACTGTAGATGCTCGGTACTTGAGTTGTACTTTGTATTGTATTTGGATTTCGTTAAGTGGGACTTCCAGTCATTCAGACCGTAACTTGGAGTTGGTATTGTGGTCTGTCAACCACGTGGGTGGTTGGCGTCTGTAGCACCCGAATAGAGTACGAAACCGCTGCGTAGACTTCTCCTGCTAACTTAGGCGCGTCGTTTAATTGTTGGTTGTGATTCGGGGGTGTTACAACGAGATGGCTTAGGAGCCGTGAAAACTATGAAAATGCCCCTCCTAATGACCAAGATGTCACCAATGTCCTGAGATGAGATAATCAACCCGGGATTCTGCCTCATTTGACTAAATTACTCTGTATGGCACTGGTGTGCTAAAGTACCCTTTTACGGGGGTCAAATTTTGGGTATAACAATATGTATAAAACATGTGTGTATGGCATGACATATATCTTGTTCTATTTAATCACATATAGAATTATTAGTGGTCATGAAATTCAGAGCATGAAACCACATCAACTAGTACTAGTCTCATACCGCATCTACCAGAAAGCCAAGATAAAAAAACAGAACAATTCCACATACACAAAGGCATCGATTTGTCAAAAACAATTTATCAGCAACAAGTATTCAAGACAAGTGAAAAATCCCTAGACCGTACTTTCTGAGTAAGTTGCTCACAACAAACTCAGAAGCAGATTCACAGACTCACTAAGAACAAGATAATCAAGAGAATAATATGTGAATGATTCACGTGATAACTCACTTCTTATTAACACGTATTAAACTCAATACAGTCTCACACTCTTAGAGAACAAGCTTTCTATAGAGTAAACACGTAGTTGAACTCAACTTCACAAATCCTAATTGAATCACAATTCACGAGATTCTTCTCTCAAGCGCGCCAGATTATTCCCTTCTCTTTTCTCACTTCAAAACGTCATTTCTCTTGACCTAATGTCTACTATATAAAATGCATTGATTTACAGTTGCATTATCTAAAACATTATCTTTAAAGATATATATTCTTTAAAGATAGAATATGAAGAACCGACTAAGATACAAGAAACAAGATGTTCTCTAAAGTACCAACTAAAGATAAAATTTGCCTACTAAAGATAGAATCCACCCAGATCATATTTAGAGTCGGTTTAAAACTGAGAGATCTTCGCTTGAAAATCCAATATCTTGGTCAGCTCAAGCCTCAGAGTTCTGTTTCTACGACTCATTCTCAGTATGCAGCTGAGTTTGATTAATAAAAAGTGTTTGCAGTAACAATTTCCCCCTTTTGATTGGGAAAACTCTATGAGTCTTGAACTGAGATGTTCCCCCTCAATTTACTTTGTGAGTCTTGAACTGAGATGCTACCCCTCAATTTATGTATAAACTTCAAGACAGTTTCCCACTTTTGCCAAATTAAAAAGAGACTAAGTCATAAACCTCATGGGTAAGGAGATAATTGTGTGTCTTGGTCTGATCACTAGAAGGAGATGACAAGCTTGAGAAAGATGAACTAGCTACTTTTTTGAGTCTTACCATGCTGATTAGTCTTAGGTACCCATACCTACTTAAGCTCGGTTGTAGACACAAACTTAGATTATTTGTAGGAACCCATCTTTTAGTTTATAATCTACTGGCTCTATATTGAGCTCCATCTTGATGTTCTTCATGCAATCTTTTCTCACAATTTGGGACACCATCTTATCTTGTCTCCTAGTTGATGACAGTACTGACATGAGTTCAGTCTTCACTTAGAATGCCCATTGAGTCTTCAACTTTCTCGTCTTAGACTGAGTAGGTTTCTCCTTGTTTATATCCTAATCCACACTTACCTAAGTTGTTCTTTGACAACATCTGATTCAGATTTGCCTTTTCAGTATACCAAGTGGGATTAGTCTGTGTCTGAAGCTCTACCTTTCGATTTGCGTCAGCTAACATGCCCGAGAGAGTTTCACATTCCCTTTCAGTGATTGGTTACGATCTAAAGGGAATTCACCTCTTCTTGTGCCCAACATGGAAGAATGAGAATTCTAGTCTCCAAAGGACTACAAGTTGATCCTTGGCTTATCCAGACTCATTATGATACAATTTTCATCTTCAATCGATAACTTACTTAGATCTTCCACTTTAACCCCGAGTTCTCTGGTCTTAGTATCATATTGATGCTTCAGTGCCTTTATCTTAGAGATGGTAGAGGTTGACATAGTAAACACCTCTTCTTTCTCAAGATTGTCCTTCTAGTGATCCTTCTCCTTTATGCGGTACTCAAGATTGACGCCATCATCTTAAGCAACTACTGCAATGCAGAACTATGTTTCCTCCTCTAATTTTGAGTCTATAATTGAGATGTCATATCCCCATGTAGTTGGCGCTGTGTTTATGTGTTTCTCAACCTTCACCTAAGAGCTTTCCTTCTGGTGGAGAAGGCAAACATGACCAGCCTGTTACACTTAAAACATGTAATTTGTCCCTTCATTGGCTTACTCTGTTGGTTTAACCTTTGTTGTCTACCATGCAACCTCTGAATTCTGTTCATAATCTCAATAAATTTTCTCATTTAAGTCAAAATCCTCATAGTCTTATTGTGTGGTAGTTTCACATGTGTTTAAGGCCAGATCCTTAGTTTGAGTGGCAATTTCACCTTTCATCTTCCCTTCATAGACATGAGTTCAGAACTGAGTTCTTCTAGCGACATATATGACAGATCTTGTGTAGCTTCGAGCAAGGTGGTATAACTTAGCCACTATTTTCCCAGACTGTCAAGTCATCTCTTGTTAATAACATCAGTTGAGAGTGTTACACCAAAAACTTTAAGATCTTCGAGAATTTTCTCAAACTTTTCCAAAGTCTAAGTAATAGACTCACCTTCTCGCATCTTAAAGTTGTCTAACTATCTCTTAAATTGCTTGCATTTTGCCTTTCTTACGGAGTTAGTTCCTGCATAGGTAGTTTTTAGAAAATCCCATACCTCTTTGGCCATGCGCAATCCTAGTACCTTCTGCTGATCCGAGTTTGACAGGATGACATGATGATTATAAGAGCTTGTCAATTTTTGCTGACCGTCTTGTTATCATTTTCATTCCAGGTAGTACTCCATTTTCTCGATCTTAGGTTTAATATCTCCTTCAGTCACCACATCCCATAATTGCAAATCGATTGATATCAACTGGTCATCCATCTGCTCGCACCAACTAGTGTAGTTGAATTTCGTGAGCTTGGGGGAGGGGGCTTGACATAGTAGGAATTCATCTTTGATCTCCCCTGAAGATTTCTCTTCTATCGTAAGAGGAGCATACTCTGATACCAATGGAAATTCCTAGACCATACTTCTTGAGTCAGTTACTCACGAAGAACTCAAAGCAGAGTCATAGACATACTAAGAACAAGATAATGAAGAGAACAATATTTGAATGATTTCACGTGAAAACTCACTTCGTATTAACACGTATTGAACTCAATATACTCTCACACTCTGAGAGAACAAGCTCTCTATAGAGTAAACACGTAATTCAACTCAGCCTCAAAAAACCTTAATTGAATTACAATTCACGAGATTCTTCTCTCAAGTGCACCATTTTATTGCCTTTCCTTTTCTCTGTTCAAAATGTCATTTCTCGTGACCTAATGTCCACTATATATAGGCATTTAATTTACAATTGCATTATCTAATGCATTATCTTTAAAGGTATATATTCTTTTATAGATAGAATCCTAACACCGACTAAGATACAAAAGAAACAGATGCTCTCAAAAGTATTTACTAACGATAAAATTCGTCTACTAAAGAAAAATCCACCTAGATCATATTTAGAGTCGGCTTATGTAACACCCCAACGGCTAATCCTATTATTATCCTCTAATCATCTCTATAATTACTATACTCGCAGTGAAATTTCTACATACTCTGGCGGGTGATACAATGTCGTTAGCCACCCAATGACTAACTATGCTCATGCTACTTACTGTAACGGTCTGATGAATAGAATATACCGAGCAATAAATAGTACTTCCATTACATTCCAAACTTACAGACATCCTTGGATTACCGAGTATACAAAAGTATATCAAATACATCCCACTTTCACAAGCCTAACAAAAGCTATGAGTTTATACATCTACTCATTTCGACCAAGCTCACGATTTCCAAAATATCCAAAAGGGTGTACACACATGGTACACTGGCCACTCAAAAAGGCATAAGCCATGTAAAACTCGGTACACCATTTCCAGCCTACTAACTACTCAAAAGAGTCCATCACAGTCGTAACTCGACTATCATTCTTCATGGGTACCTGGAAGAAATAAAAATAGTGCCCCAAGGGGCTCAGCAAAAGCTGCATATGAAATTCACATACTTCATGTGCTAACGGGGTACGCCGACTACTTGGTCGCATACATGGAGTTCATTTTATTTATACATGCATACACGCTTTAATGGACAATAATACACTCACACCATAGAGCATACGTACATACAATCCACTACATACAAGGAAGACAATACAAGTCAACCGTTCATACTTACCGAGGCACTAAGATACACTTCACAATCTCATATGCATTACTTTGTTAGTTACTTACTCATCCGGGTTAATCGGATGTACTTTACTCTTTTACTCGAGATCCTTGACTTACACCAGTCATGATCTTTACTTGGCCAATTACTCTTCTTACATTAATACTCAAGTAAGTTGATGTGACCTCCGGGCAGGGACTACGATATCCCACCACCGGGCTTTAAGGTGGCTTACTTCCTAAGGTTGCTACCCATTTTAGGGTTTGGACCGCAAGAAATAATAGGCCAGAACTCGGAAACAACCTCGCATATTTCCTCATTCTCACGCATCGCCAAAGCTATATTAAACTTCTCACATTACTCCAATTTACCATTTTACACAAGGTTAGAAGGGTTACTTAGTTAGGAGTCAGTGAGAATCAATCTTTCCATACAACTTGGTTAGTACACTTCACACCAAGGCAATCAAACACTCCATTCATAATCATACATATCATGAATTATACAAACTATGAGTTCAAATACAATCAATCAAGGAACAATACATCACAAGCTTGAGAAAGTACAATAAACCCGATTCGTGCATTTTATCTTATTTAGGTGATCACAGAAACACACAAATCAGGTAACCACAGTAGCATACGGGGTAGAAAATCATACCGTTCACCGTCGTACTTGGACTCCGATTTTCCTTCACGATTCCACTATTCGAGTCCTATAACATACATAGAGTTGTGCTGTTAATTATCTATTATTAACCTAACCCGTTTCTTCATTAATGTTTCCGATTTACAATTACTAACTCTTTACAACTCATAGTTGGTCACACCATTCATTCACTTGTCATTATTTCTTAAGCTTGTCTTCATAAGTTCTTAAGTACATATTATTTACTTCTTACCATCATTACTCTCCTAATGGTTGGCTACTTAAGCTCCACATTTTTTTTGGTTTGGACCTGACCGACCCACTATCTTGACCCGACAGACCCAACCCCTCTGGGTCGGTCAAAGTCAGTAAGCAATCGGGTCTTGGAAGTCTCATCTCGACCGACCCACGATCGACTCAACCTCCTGGGTCAGTCAAAGTCAGAAGATTTACGGTTTGAAAGTTCTTGCCCGACCAAACCACATCCGACTCAACCTCCTGGGTCGGTCGAGATCAGAAGGCATACGATTTGAAAGTTTTAGCTCGACCGACCCACAACCGACTCAACCTTCTGGGTCGGTCGAGGTCAAAATTTCCCATTTGACTTTGTTTCAACTCCATTCTTCTACCCATTTCTTCCCAATATTCCTACATGTAATCTAACATGTTTTAACACTAATTAGACCCTCTAAACTACCTTAGTTCATTCATTAAGCTCATCACTAATTCTTGGTTTCCTTACACAATTTTCCCACTCTTGTTTTTCCTAAAACTCATGCTACAGATTTTTGTTTTCTTTCTCTTCACTAGCTTAGTGGTTCTTTAACCAATGTGTTACTAGTGTTCTTAGCATTGTTCTCACCTCACATGCTACTCCATTACCTATCTCTCCCAATCTAGTTCTAACATGGTTAACTACTCATTTTAAACACCAAAACACACCTAGTTATATCCTAGGTTATTTCTTCTCCTTAGAACACTTAAGTCCCTTAGTTTCTAGACAAATTTTGACAGAGGTTCCCTACATTTCTAAGCATTCTCACCACACTATTTTGCTCATACAACTCAGTTTTACATCCCAGTTTACTCAAGACATTAACAACACTAAAATAGTTCAATCTCTTACTTAATATTTTCCTACACAAGCTCAACAATAACCTCATTGTACAATCAGTTAAATACTTAGCTCTAAGGCCCTTAAATATCGACACAATTCATACTAAGATACCTTTCCAACATTTGTTTTACCTTTACTATAGTTATACAATACTTAGGCATTAAAACTCTGTTTCACATCACCTGCAAAACTAGCTCAAGGGTAAGTTCATTTACCTTGAATTTGCTAGCTTCCTTTCTTTCCTCATTTCTTCTTCTTCTTCTTTCCTTCCCCTTTGGTTTCCTTGTTCACCACCGGTCCAGTGGGAAGTTAGAACTCTAATGCTACAGCCCATATTTAGAAATACTAATGAGCATTAATGGAATCCTTAACTTCTAAAATCAGCCCTAGACTACAAGGAGGTTTAGAGCTCTAAAAGGATATTACCTTGGAACTCCTAGGTGGAGTTTTCGAGCCTTAAAACAACAAGCTCCAGCACTTCTTGGAGGGACTAAAAACCGACTGAAGCAAGAGGGGTAACAAGAGTTCAAAATCTGGAAAAATTCTAGGTTAAAGAGGAAGAGCTAGAAAAATGGGTTTTAAGGTTCCTTTCTTACCTTAAAACTACAAGGAGAGGATGGATGTCACAATGATGTTCTTCAAGCTTCAATGAGAGCTCTAGCCATGGAGATGAAGTGTGAGTTTTTTGATTTTGAAAAGAGGGAAATACTCTCCTAAGTGAGGGGAGTTCAATGGTGCAGTTTTATAGCATTTGGACAAGGTTTTGGCTTTCAAAAATGGAGGAGGAGAGGGCTGCTGTGTGTTGCTCTTCAAATCACCATGAATGGCTGGGAGAAGAAGGAAAAGTCTGAAGAAGGGGAAGAAAACGTGAGTGAGGGAGAATGGGTAGGAGAGAGACTCACCCATTTACTTTTGTACTTTTGCTACCTTACTTTATTTATTTGTCTTTTTGTGTATAAGAGTGAATTAAGAGAGTGAGAGGGGGGAAAGAAATTGGCACAGACACACAAGGGGGAAATCTAATTTTTATTTGTAAATGGGGGAAGTTATTTTGGTTTTATTACAACTAACACCCCACAAGTTCTAGTTTTTACACTATTCACTAACTGGAACCCGTTTCCCGGAATTTTCTCATGTAATTACTTTTAATGGTTCTAGACCTTCACTAAGGTTTAATTATAGCTATTTGATTGACTATAATTGTTACGAGTCTATTTAACCCGCTTTAAGTCACGTTTTCCTGGTTTCCTCAAAAACGCGCCTTAAGGTTCAATTATTCATACCGTTCACCGATGTACTCGGACTCCGATTTTCCACCGAAGTTCAATTATTCAATTCCTATACATACATGGAGTTGTGCGGTCAATTTAGTTATTATTGACCTAACTCATTCTTCCATTACTATTCCCAATGCGCACTTCCTAGTTCTTACAATTCGCACTTAATTATGACAATCATTCCCTTCACATTATTTCTTAACTTGCTTCCTTACACATATACATATTTACTAACCCATTACTATTCTATCAATGATGCGCTACTAAAGCCTCGTACATTTATATATATATACAGACATATACATGCATGATTGTTAATCTTTTTTTTTTGGACCCGACTGACCCACGTGTGACCCGACCGACCCAAACCCCTCTAGGTCGGTCGAAGTCAGAAAGAAAATCGGCCCTTGGACCCATCTCGACCGACCCACGACCGACCCAACCTCCTGGGTCGGTCTAAGTTAGAAAGT
Organism: Limonium bicolor; assembly: GCA_023374045.1. Lineage (NCBI taxonomy): Eukaryota > Viridiplantae > Streptophyta > Magnoliopsida > Caryophyllales > Plumbaginaceae > Limonium > Limonium bicolor. The sequence goes on from CM041778.1 coordinate 291,648,691, forward strand.
TTCCTGTTTGAAAATTCATGCCCGACCGACCCACGACCGACTCACCTGTCTGGGTCGGTCGAAGTCAGAGAGTTCACGGTTTAATGGTTTTAGCTGACCGACCCATGACCGACTCAAACGTCTAGGTCGGTCAAAGTCAGAATCTCCCTATTGAATCTGTTTAAGCCCCATTCTTCTACTCATTTCTTCCCTAATCTTTCCTACTTATAATTTATATGTTTAACACTTAATTACCCTTCTAAACCTTTCAAAACCACATATTAAGTCACCTAGTTAAACCTAAGTGAATTACACAATTTCTCTTAGTTTTTCCTAGAGCACCAAGTGCAGTTTTTGTTTCTTGTTATTTTCCTAGCTTCATAGTTCACTTCTAATGTCATGCCACCTTCACCATTTGCATCATTTCCAGTTACACTCTACCCACCTTCACACTCAATCTAAACTTAATTTCCCAAGCCATTCACTACTCAAGTTAACTCTTAAAACATAACTAATCTTCATAAACTGTTTTTACCCAATTAATCACCTAAGTCCTTTACTTTGCTACAGAAAATTCGCCATAGTTTCCCTATATTTCTAGACATTCCCACAACATAATTTTCAGTTCCTAGTCATCAATAGCTAACCAAATCCCTCAAGGGATTCTAACAGCACACAAGTTCAATAAATTCATAAATGTTTTCCTGCACAACACCCATTGTTTTTCCTTGGTTTCCAAGTTCTTAAACATTGTCCGAAAAATTCTAAAACAGCTTAACTCACCTCCTTACTATACCACAACCTAAACCATTATTCAAAGTACTTCAAGTTCCTCATTTTAGACATTAAAATCTGTTACACTAAGCTACTCAAAATCAACTCAAGGCAAGCACATTTACCTTGGATTTCTAGCTTTTCTTTCCTTCTTTATTTCTCCTTCTCCTTCCTTCTTGTTTCTTGATTTCTTACTCATGTTCCCTCCTCACCAAATCGGCAATGCTACAGCCATCCACACATACACACTAACTCAGAAAAACCATTCCTTAAACTACCCTAGCACTTAATACTAGTTAGGGTTCATAAGAGGGTATTGCCTTAGGCTTCTTAGAGATACCTTTGGACAGAAAATAAGTGAAGTTTCCAGCTCCCAAAATGTACCGCAAAAACCGGCTGGATAGGAGAAGAGCAAGACTCAATTGTGATTTTCATTTTGCAAGAAAACTGGAGAAAAAGTGGAACATTAAAGACCATTTTTACTTCAAGCTCCAAAATGTGCTACAGCCATGGTGGAGAAGTGTAAGCTTTTCAATTTTTAAGAGGTGTAAAAGAAAGCTTTAGAAGAGAGAGTTTCAATGGTGCGATTTTTATGTGATTTGGAGTTGGTTTGCACCATCAACAAGGGAGAAGAAGAGAGGGCTGGTAGAGGGTAAGAAAATCGCCAATGGAGGATGAGAGGAGGAAGAAGACAGCCCGAGGGGGTAAAACGTGAGAGATATGGGTGGTTAGGAGAGAGAGAGAGAGAGCTCTTTTTTTTGTACATTCTTTCTTTATTTCCTTTTGTCTTGTAGTGCATTAGGAAAAATTATAAGGGTGAGGGAAGGGACAAATCGACAGCCCCAACACACACCCATTATTTTTCTGATTTTTAATTACAAGAGGGACATGTTAATTTAGCTTATTTATGCTTTCACCCCACAACATTCATTTTTTTTGCACTATTCACTCCCGAGCCCGTTTTTGGAAATTTTCTCGTTTAATTAATTTTATTGTTTCTAGACCTTCATAATAGTTTAATAATGACTATTTGGTTGACCAAAATATTACGGGTCTACTTAACCCACTTAATGTCACGTTTTCCGGTTTCCTCGAAAAACGCGCTTTAAGGTTCGTTTGTATTTTAATCCGTTTTAAGGATCCGTTTTCTTCGGGATTTGTTCCCTCATGATTATTTAGGTGTAATTAAGCTTCTAAAATCTTAATTAGCCTAATCAATCACTATTATAAATTTTGGGGTATTTCAATCTACCCCCTTAAGGAACTTTGCCCACAAAGTTATTCAAGTTGGTGAATTAGTTTTCTCTGTTCAATTGACTCTCAATTATCAAAGACCATACACACGACATCTTACAAAATTAAAATTCTGTCACACAAGAGTATTCACCTTAATCACAACCACATTCTCAACGCAATTCAAACCATCCCATCTCAAACCAATTCAAATGATACCACAATTCCATTCACTTCAAACACAATTCACTTCCCCATTATAATCAACCTTCTACAAATCCAACAAAATGTAATACAATTTACATACAATGCAATGCTTACCCTGAAGCAATGCCAAAAACAAAATGGTCCTACCCCCCTTAAAAGGGGTACGATCCGTACCCTCTAAGCACTAGATACACTAGTCTGTGAATAGTTACGGGTACGTCACCTTCATGGCGTCCTCTAGTTCCCAAGTGGCTTCCTCGACATCGTGGTTTGACCACAAGATCTTCACCATTCGCACTGACTTGTTGTGAGTTTCTCTGTCTTGGTGTCAAGGATTCGCAAGGGGGTGTCGACGTATCTCATCGTCGGCTCTAGGGATAAGTGTTCAGGCTCTAACACATGAGAAGGATCAGATATGTATTTCTTGAGCTACGAAACGTGAAACACATCGTGAACACGTCCCAACTCCTCAGGTAAGGCTAACCTGTATGCCACGGATCCAACTCTCTCAATAATCTCATAAGACGCTACAAACTTCGGGCTCAGCTTGCCCTTCTGGCCAAATCGAAAGACACCCTTCATTGGCAAAACGTATAGGAACACTTGGTCGCCCACGGCGAACTCAAGGTCGCATCGTCTCGCATCAGCATAGGATTTCTGTCTATCCTGGGCTGCCTTCATGTTTGCTCGAATCTACTGAACTTCAGCTTGCACTTGCTCTAGATATTCCGGTCCTATGATGACCGCTTCGCTCGACTCATCCTAACACAATGGGGTACGGCAAGGTCTCCCGTATAAAGCTTGGAAAGGCGACATCTTGATCGAAGTGTGACAGCTATTATTATATGAAAACTCGATAAGATGTAGCTTATCGATCCAGCTCCCCTGAAAATCTAAGGCACATGCTCTAAGCATGTCCTCAAGTGTCTGGATGGTCCTTTCTGTCTAACCGTCGGTCTGTGGATGGAAGGCGGTGCTAAGTTCCAACTCGGTGCCCAGCGTTTCCCTTGTAGCTCTCTAGTATCTCGAAAGAAATCTGGTGTCGCGGTCAGATACAATCATCTTCGGGACTCAGTGGTGTCGGATAATCTCCCGGTCAAATAGCTCAGCGAGCTTCGCCACCTTCCAGGTGTCCCTCATCGGTATGAATCAGACAACCTTGGTGAGGCGATCAACGATGACCCAAATCATGTTGAGTCCTCCCCTTGCAGGTGGGAGTCTAACAACAAAATCCATGGAGATGTCATGGAATTTCTACTCCGGAATTGGCATAGACTGTACCATTCCGCCGGGTCTACGGTGCTCGAATTTTACCTTCTAGCATGTGAGGCACCTCAAACATATTCGGTCACATCAGATTTCATCCCTGACCACCAGAAGTACCTCTTCATGTCTTTGTACATTTTGGAGGCTCCCGGATGGACATGCAATGTGGAACAGTGTGACTCTCGCAGAATGTGATCCCTCAGCTCAGCATTGCTTCAGGGGACGCATAATCTGCCATTCAGTCATATTAGACCATCTTCATGAAGCTTGAAGTCGTACTTCTGCTTCTCGAATGTGCCTTCTGAAATTCTCTGCCTGATCTCTTTCATATAGGGGTCACACAACTGAGCCTCTCGTACCTCATCAACCAAGCCAGAAGGCGGGCAACGAATGGATTGAGTGTGCTCAGCGACTCAGGGCGTCGGCTACAACGTTCGTCTTCCCCTCTTTATACTGAAGGTCGATGTCGTAGTCTGATAAAAACTCCATCCACCTTCTGTCTCAAATTTATTTCCTTTTGGGTGAACACATATTGCAAACTTTTATTGTAACACCCCTAGCATTAATACAATCATTACCGTCCAATCTCCTCATGCTTCCCGAGTCACGCAGCGGATACATACTTACATACATCGGGTGATACAATGCCGTTAGTCACCCACGTGACTAACAAGGCTACTACTCCTACATACAGCATCGGTCTGATGGACCGGAATATCCGAGTACTACGCAAACACAATACATACTCCCATTACTTACTGAGTACTACAATACTCCATTCAATACAATACTCCATAATTCAATACAAGATAATGCACTACACATACCGAGTTTACTAAGTTCCAATACAGATACGATACCTCTTCAATTCCGTGCATACTCATTAAGAGTCTAACCACTACCCATTCCTCACAACTACTTACTTTCTAAGTACAAGGGGTGTGCCACCTCGTACACTTCTACATTCTACTTCTACTTATCCAAGTGTAGCCTCCGGTCTTTCACCTTGACCACATCCGCTTCGGGTGCCTGCATACTAAAAACGTTCCCCCTAGGGGGTCAGCTTACGCAGAATATGATAACTGCATACCCCGCGTACTAGCGAGGGTACGCCGACCATTTAATCGAATACATGCAATTCATTTTACAATACATACATACATACATACATGCTTTCATTCACGATACTACAACTACACCAAGGTATACATACATACGTACAGTACAATACATGCTTGGAAGACAATACAAGTCAACCAATACTTACTTACCATCTTCCAGAATACACATACACAATACATACCCATTACATACTCAATACGTAATACGGAGATACACTTCTCCAATTCACACAGGAGGCTTATTAGCTTATTTACACACCCGGTTAATCGGGTGTTCAATACTCATTTACTCATGGTCAATGACTTACAACAGTCAAGACCGATACACATACAATACTTACTTCTTACTTACTTTACTCGAGTCAAGTCGGTATGACCTCCGGGCAGGATTACTACATCCCACTACCGGGCTTTAGGGTGGCCCACTAATCCAGGATGCTACCCATTCAAGGGGATTGGTCCATGGAAAAGATTACAGCCAGGATTCGGATCCAACCTCTTGTGTTTCCTTATCCTCACGCGTGGCCGAAACTATATCGGACTTCTACTCATTCCATTTTACTCAATACTCAAGTTAGGAGTTAGGTAGTTAGGAATTAGCAGAAGTCATTACACCCATACCAAGGGTTAATACACTACACAAGTACACATCCACATACATACACTTCATTCTCATCCATACATTTCATGAATTATACAAGCTAAATGTTCGAGCGAATACAGCAAGAACAAAATAGTCCAAACACAATTAACTGCGATAAAGTCTAATTCGTGCATTTATCTTATTTGAGTGATCACATAAGCACACAAATCGGGGTAACCAGGTTAGGATACAGAGCATGAAGAAATCATACCTTTCACCATTGATTTCGGACTCACCGACTCCTCTTCGGTGTTCGACTAATCAAATCCTATCACATACATACAGTTGGGTGGTTAATTATCCATAATTAACCTTACTCGTTTCGTCTTTTATATTTCCCGACTTATAGTTACTCTGTCTTTGCAATTCTTACACTTACACATTGTTTACTTACTCTTCATTACTTTTAAAACTTGTTCATACCTTTAATGACCTTTAAACATCATTAATTAAGTACTAATTACCTTATACTATCATTACCACTCAATTCCCCATCTTAAATTAGCTTTAAAATGGATTCTGTGAAGAAAATGGGGTGGTCCTGGTTGTGTCCTGGTTTACAAACCTGGACCATCTCTTCAGAGACGTTTCCGTCAAGTTTTTATGGTGGTCCGGGTTTGTGTACCAATTTACAAACCCGGACCATCACTTTAGAAACTTTCTGTCGTATTTTTAAGGTGGTCCGGGTTTGTGTACTTGTTTGCAAACCCGGACCATCCTTCAGCGATACTTTCTGTCAAGTTTTTGAGGTGGTCCTGGTTTGTGTACTGGTTTGCAAACTAGGACAATTCCAGCGAGAAAGTATTCTGCCCATTTTAAGAGGGGTCCTGGTTTGCGTACTGGTTTGCAAACCAGGACAAATCCAGCGAGAAAGTATTCTGCCCATTTTAAGAGGTGGTCCTGGTTTGCGTACTGGTTTGCAAACCAGGACAAATCCAGCGAGAAAGTATTCTGCCAATTTTAAGAGGTGGTCCTGGTTTGCGTACTGGTTTGCAAACCAGGACAAATCTAGTCTGTTGCAAATTTCTAGTTTTAAAGTTTTGTTTCAACTTCAAACTTCTATCAACTTCTTCCCCAATATTCTTACACATAATCTAGCATATTTCAGCAGTGATTAAGCACTTTAAATTAGCCTAATCCACTCTCTAAATTCCTCTGTCAATATCTTTTTTCTTGCAGATTTTCCCACTGCAGTTTCCTCCTGTTACAGTTTTTGTTCTTCTTCAAATGCTACAGATTTTTCCTTTCTTCTTCCCACTACTCCTATGGCTCTTTCATTGCCTCATTTGCATTTTACTCAACCCAAGTCTTACCCACTACCATACTTATTTCACCAAGTCTTACACATTAATCTTCCTTGCTTCTCCAACACATTCAAAAATCCCTTGCTACAGATCTTATATCTTTTCATTCTCTTACCACAACTACTACTCCTTATTTACTAAATCATTTCTACCCAATCCAATACACACCTTGGTTCTCCCATTCACCAAGTCATTCTTAATGCACAATTCCTACTAAAATTTGCCATAGTTCACCTACTTTTCTTACTTATCCACACATCTCTTTTCTAATCAAATTCATCCCTATTCTAGCCAAACCACAAGGGTTTCTACCAGCACACATACCAAACCTCAATACACCAATACTTCCTCAATTACATACCAATACATCATTACTTCCTCAATCCATCATACTAATACACCTACACAATTTATTTGGCTCTAAGGCCTACAATCCAAATACAAACTCATAAATACTCAAACTTCCACAAGTACAATACCAATACATACTTGGGTTTCTTTAATTAGTTTACCCATTCCCATTACACTAATGCATTTAAAATTTAACATCAAGAAGAAGCTCTTACCTTAAGCTCTTATTTCTTCTTTTCTTTCCCATTCCCTCTCCTTCTCACTTTCTTGCACAATCGGCTACATGGGGAATGGAGTTGCCAAACTCCGTTCCATCACCCAATACACACAAAATAAGTGCAATTAATATACTAACCCTTAGATTTATACTAATCCTTTGAAATGTTCAAAACACAAATTCTAGGGTTTACCTTTGGAGTGTTTTAGGAGGGGTTTTAGCCCTTGGTTTGAGAAGGTGATTCCACCACCATTGCAAGGTTGAGATTATGCTCAAAGAGAGAGAGAAAACAAGGCATTACAAGGGGGTAGAAATCGGTTACAAAAGAAGATGAAGGAACATGAGTTTTTCATGTAGATTTTTACCTTATGGAGAGAGGAGACTCCAAGATTTACTTTGGTACCCTTTTCTCTTTGAATGGGGAAAACCCATGGAGATGAAGTTCTTCCTTTTCGAATTTTGAAAAGATAGAATTGTAGAGAATGATGAGGGGAGTTCAAATATGTAATTTGTTTTTGATTTGGAGCTTAAAGAAAGCTTGGGCAAGCTTGAGAAGGTGAGCTGCCATGGTTGTTTCTTTGGAGCTTCAAAAATCGCCCAGCATAGGAAGAAGAAAGAGAATCGGCTGGGAGAGAGGAGAGCTCACGCGAGAGAGGGAGGAAAATGTGAGAGTGGGAGGAGAGAGGTAAAGTAAATACCTTTTTACTTTTTGCACTTTTTGCTTTTTGGCCCTTTAATTAATTAGCTAGTTACATGTGTGTGTGTGGGGTTATTTGACTTAATAAAAATCGGTCCCCCTACTGTATTACTAGTTGGAGCGTTTTCGTCTTTTACAGAAAACGCTCGTTAGTTTACCCGGTTTTGGTACTATTCACTAACCGGGCCCATTTTCTGGAATTTTCTCGTTTATTTAATTTTATTGGTTATTAAGCTTCCATAAATGCTTAATCATTGTTATTTAATGATTTATAATTTTTACGGGTTCGTTTGACCACTTAAAGTCACGTTTTCGGGTTTTTCTCGAAAAACGTGCTCTAAAGCTCTATTAGCGTTTTAATACATTATTTGGATCCGTTTCCTTCGGGAGTTGTTCCCATATTTTATTTAGGTCTTATTAAACCTTTAGAATCCATATAATACACTAACCGAGGTCTCATACCTCCTATGGTTATTTAACGCTTATTTAGCGTTTTCCGTTTTCGTTTACTTTTTTAGCTTTATTTATTTTTCTTTTGATTTATTTATACTTATACAATACTACTCAAGAATTATTAGCTCTTAAATACGGATTAGAATTATCGTAATCACTATATTTAAGTTTGGGGTATTTCAATCTACCCCCCTTAAGAACTTTGTCCTCAAAGTTGCTCAAGGTTATAGGATTACAATACTTACTCATTCTTACTTGCCTATGCCAAAGGTCGTACATTCTTCCTCCTTACAATTCTGAATTCCTTACTCTAGGTTTCTACATTCCATACAATACAAATATACCATACTTGCTCCATCCGCATCACGTCCCTCCATCTGGTTCCGCATTACAAGATTTATACATACATGTGGTGCAAGGCTATCCTCAAAGCAATGCAATACACATTACAATCCCGCAGGCACTCAGGTCATTCAGACACAGGACTCCTCTATGTCCCTCTGCCCTTGGAATAATACAATATGATACACTACTACCTTCTCAGGCATACACTTCTAGCAAATCCTTCATCTCCAGGCTAAGAAAATTCTTTCGCAACTACTACTTAGAAGTCCTCCACAGCATACAACTCCAAATTCCAATTTGTATTTATTGCTTCTACCCTATGCGTGATTCTTGTGATCACTTGAGGGGAGCTTCAAGAATCATTCGACCCTGATGTGATCAGCATCAGTGTTGAACTATCTTTCCACCCCAATTGTGTGTTCGGTTTCCCTTGATCTGATCAGGATCAAGTTCGACTTCCCACATCAGTTTCAAACAACAGATAATTCAATCATTTTCATTTTCTACCTTTTTACTCTTCCTAGTCATATTACAATTTCATACACTCTAGAGGATGGAATTCAGTCCATCAATCATTCTCAATCTACTTCCCAAATACTTTCCTCGGAATTCGATGCCTAAGTGCTCATTTCATCACCTTCTCCACTTTCTTCCATTACCCTCTATTATCTCTACTATTCTGACTAGGGAATACCGTACTTATGAAATTCAGCTGTCCTCAATTTACTTCCAATAACATACTTACGAATACACCACTCGTGGGTTACATTCCTCTACTACTCATAGTCAATCCGTACTACTTCTTTAAGAATACAATACTTGTGGAGCTCCGTCCACTACTCATTCTCAATTGTCTCAAGACAATCACCTAGGGAACTCAATTCCTCTAGGTTATACATCGGTTTTATACCGACTCATGCATCATAATGCCATGTCTAACTTCAGATAGGCACACACTACAGGGATTATCGTTTCCCCAGGAGTTACTCTACTCCTCTTTACTAATACTTTTACACTGGGTTACAAGATGGGTATATTCATCTTATGGTATTCGCATTACAATATGAATGAATACGTATGTTATTTAACATAAGTACCAATCATTAAATCAATTCTCATTTGTGCTATACACATTATAGTTTACGTGTTTTTATGTGATACTTACATTAAGCGTTTTCACTCTACTCCCCTTAAAAGGGATTACGCCCACGTAATCTACCATATGTTACTATTAACATTGGTTTACTCGTTTTGGGCAATCTGAAGCGTTTAGCTTCACTACGATATACTATACAATATGCTCTGGTCAAAGGGTCTTAACCATACCAATGGTTTAGTCTTTGCACCGAGGATTCCTATATGAGTTTATTTACCTCATAATTAATTCAGTTCTAGCATATTAGGCTTCAAGGCATTAATAGCCATTCTTCATACTTACTAGATGTATTACATTTCCTAGCTAGGGCCCACTAGCTTCTGCTGCGCGACCCTGATAACTTGGGTTACTCACCCTTCATGTTATCCTTAATGTGCTATACATCACCTTTTTATCCTCTATTGTGGAAATAAGGTTTACTAACAGTGTGGTATTCTTTTACCGCTGTTTGAACTCAATGAGTTTTAGATTGTAACCAGCTCTCTGGTAATCTATTACCATACTATTCGTACTCCCACGAACTATTCGGTGGGTTCCTCCGACTTATTGTCGGGTGAGGTTAAGTCACTACTTAGTTTTAGTGCCTCTTCTGTTGTCACTAGTTTCTGAATTATACCAGTTCTTCTGGTTCAATAACAAGTGTTCTTTACTTGTATGACCTTGCATTTTCTATGGCGCTGGTTCTAGTGACTTTCCTGTAATCTCCTTTCACCTTTTATTCCAATGGAATTCACATCTTTGATGGTTAGTGTGTTCTACACTCTTCGTGTTTCTTTGGCCTTAGGCCGCACGGTTTGTTACTACGCTTGCTTGACTGGCTTGTGCCATGTTCGTTGGTGAAAGAAAAGTTTACTACGATTTACATTCTCCATATTCCTAGCTATCCCACTAGATCATTAGCTGTACAAGTGCAATACCAAAACACTCAGTCATATAGAGTGCAGAGGCGTAAACACTTGACAGTAATTCTTTTTATGCGATAGGAATGAATATTCTGTCTGCCTTCTTATACTTATACTCCGTGTCATTGACTAACTACCTCCTCATAGCGGTCACTTGTTGTGCACCACATTCTTACTCATTATACAACATCGTTCATACTGATTCCGTACTGTGGTAGTTTCTCTTTACTCATTGCCATTGTCGTTGGCACCATTCCCTTATGGTGTATATACACCGAGGGTTTTCATATATTCGTGTGTATTACGGTTACCGTAGCATACCGCAATATTACTATCTTCCAAATGCGGAGATGATTTATTGCACTGTGTATTTCATGTGTAGGTTAGCTTACCTCACATTATCCCATTCATGATACAATTTCCCATGTATCTTGGTTGACACTGGGTGAAGTAATTTGTCGGGTTACAAGCTCTCTTGAGCGTCGGTAATTCATGGTGTGCAATGTGTATTCACATTGATTGTTTTTGACAATTACTGTCTCCATAGTGCTGAGCATTGATCATAGGCTCTAGCTATGCAGTTTTACTTTTACATGTACATCACCGGACATCCCAAGAACTTCAAGGGTTTTCTAGTCCCTTCTCTCCAATTGGAGGGTATTCTGTCACTAACAAGTGAAGGTTCTTGTTGAGGGTTGTCTCCACCCGTAGGTCTCATGACGAGGTTTACCATGTTAGTATTTATACAATGGTTCGCCACATGTTTGGGTGCATAAGGAGTATACTTACTCCTTCAAGCTTCGATGCTCTTAAGCGATGTGCTTCTACAATCCACAGCCTCTTGTAGGCGTAGTGGTTTGGAAATCTCATTCCTTATTCATTGTCTCTTGGCAATATCTATGCACAAGTTTTGTTGTTATAGTGGGTGGAAGCCTTTTTTAAGGGTTCACATCTTCACCGCATTGGTGGTTTTCTGTTAACGAGAGGTACCTTCCCTCGAGTTTCTGTAGTGTCCAAGTGTGGACTAGGCCATTGTTGGCATTAAGAAGGCATCGAGGGTAATTTAAAAGTTTGTCAACTGTATACTAGACTGATGCTCTAGTGACAGTAACACTGAGTTGACCATTACTCCAAGCCACTCGGGATGTTGGATTTGAATTGATTGTCCAGTTGTTGATTTCTTCTTATGAGGCAATATCTCATGCAAGTCTTGTTAGTAAATGGTGTGGGTTTTGCAACCATTTGAATTCCCATAACGTAGTTGGTTGGTGGCCTTCAATCCTTATTGCTGCAAGCTATGCTCTTTGCAAGCTGCTTATACACGCTCTCACTCCTAGTATACCATCATAGGGTTGGAGGTATTACTGGGCTCCATGGCAAGGCGTGACATCACGCTTCCGTTCATGGGAGATCCTTTAGGCAATCTGGTGTTAATCAGTGCCTTCTCGCGGCTGAGGGTATTTCCTGTTATGCGAAATCCCTTCGGTGTCCTAACCGAATGTTCGTTCTAGCTTCCGTGCTCTTATTATGCCGCTTGTACAACTGTTGTTAATCCAGACACCCTTCATGGATTGCTCCTGGGTGTTGTTAGGTTATGCCGTTACATCCGGCTAAAGTTTAAGACATTGAATCACTATACCGCCTTGTGGTATTGTACTTCGAGCTCCCTTTTGGGGTTATAACGTCTCCCGTTCTTGGGTAGACTGTTGGTACTTGTTCATAGTGCTCAAGACTAGGTTTAATATCCTCCTCAATGATGGATTATACTTCGTGGTAACCTCGTGATCGCTCTTGGGAATTCCGTCCCGTTTGTTGAGCATCGTGGTGTTCACGTTAGGCGATTGCCTTACTGTGTTTAGGCTGGGTATACTTTCCAGCTGTCATGTATTTACTTGATGTCCTGAGACATATCCAATGTCTATACTTACTAGTATGTGCTCTTTGGACTATCTAGTTCTTATTCCTTATCTTCAGATGGATTCTCTGAGTTCCTTTATACTTATTTCTTAGCTGAGTTCCTTCTCCTGGATCGTCTGAGGTGTCCAGTTGTTCTGGTTTGAATTTACTCATGGTCCGTAGAACGGACTTGACTACTTCCCGTGTGTCGTACACTACATGTATACATACGTGGGGTACCATGTTGATACGTTACCACTTACCTAACTATATGTCAGGCCCGCAAGCTCCTTCGGAGTGCGGTTGTCCCACATCCCGTAGTTGGGTACACTCGTAGTGTTCGTCACATGCCTAGGTGAAGTATTCCGTTGCCAACTCCTCTTGTATCATCCTATGATACTCACCGTAATTTTGTTAGTTTGGTTTTAAAATCCAAGGTTTAAAAGAAAGGTTGGGTTTTGAAAGAAAGCTTGGTTTTGAAAAATAACAGTTCGGTGTTTAAAGAAGTTCTTCATGGCATAGCCATGTTCGAAGTCTTGTCCAAGTCCAGCTTCCTGCTGACTGATATACTCTTAATACAATGGTCGGGCCGTTAGGCCTTTCCAGGGTTTCGTTCTTCCAGTTTAGGATGTTTAATCCTGTAGTTGCTTCATTGCTGTCACGGTACCTTACTATGTACCTGTGGTGTGTTAGAGTTCCTCTGCATATTCCTGTTCTTACTGCACTTGCGGTGGCAAGTGCGTGGTACTGGTGGTTTTTGGATAAACCGATACCGGTCACGGTATGGTTTCCACTGGTACTTGATCGTCTTGTTGACTCTCCCTTTGATCTTATTGATCATCTACTTAGGTTAATTAATCTTCTGAGTAACTTCTCAGTAAGTTTGACATGGCTGTCATTGATCAGGGTACTTCTCCAATCCTTGGAGATCCCTAATTATTTTTTGTGTTTTCCCTTGCTGTTCGTTCCCACACATTTTGTGTTACTGAGCTTTTAGCTTGTTTAGGCACTACTTCTGTAGTCCTGTCGGATTATATCTTGTGAATGTTCCTGTAGCTGTTTGAGCTATGTTGGCCAGGTATTGTAACCTTAATGGCGTTATAGTTTTGGAGTGAACCGCTCCTGACTATGTCCTTAATCAGCTGGTATACCTTTGGTGATATTATCTAGCTATTACTGTTCCATCGACTTGTATCTTGGGCTCCAATACTGCTCTTTCCCATTTCATTGCACGGTTAGTGCTTCTTTTCCTGTTACTGGTTGATTAGCCAGGTTCCGCGACTGCTAAGCATGTCGCCCCATGCTGTTGTAAGTCGTAGCCTCCTCATGATTGGAGCGCTCATCCTACCGCTATTAAGTGCGGGTATCATTGTTCAACCGGGATCCATCTCCGGGTCTTCCATTCCTTGGAACCTACTATATGTCAGCTTCTTTCCTCTTGTAGGAATGTCTCATTACTGCCAGATCGGGTTTTTCCGAGTATGAGAGGACTTTCCTTCTCTCTGGCGTTCTTTTCCAAGTTATACAATGGGGAATGCGGTGGGCGGGGCTGGTATTGCAGGTATCCGATACACTCCGGTGATTCCTAACTAGCGTGTCTCTAACGCTACCACTCAGCCCTTAGCCCTAAGCTCCCAATTCCTAACTCGGTATTTCCTAAGCTCGGTATTTCCAGTCATCGGAGCGATACTTTGCTCTGATACCACTTTTTGTAACACCCCTAGCATTAATACAATCATTACCGTCCAATCTCCTCGTGCTTCCCGAGTCACGCAGCGGATACATACTTACATACATCAGGTGATACAATGTCGTTAGTCACCCACGTGACTAACAAGGCTACTACTCCTACATACAGCATCGGTCTGATGGACCGGAATATCCGAGTACTACGCAAACACAATACATACTCCCATTACTTACTGAGTACTACAATACTCCATTCAATACAATACTCCATAATTCAATACAAGATAATGCACTACACATACCGAGTTTACTAAGTTCCAAATACAGATACAATACCTCTTCAATTCCGTGCATACTCATTAAGAGTCTAACCACTACCCATTCCTCACAACTACTTACTTTCTAAGTACAAGGGGTGTGCCACCTCGTACACTTCTACATTCTACTTCTACTTATCCAAGTGTAGCCTCCGGTCTTTCACCTTGACCACATCCGCTTCGGGTGTCTGCATACTAAAAATGTTCCCCCTAGGGGTCAGCTTACGCTGAATATGATAACTGCATACCCCGCGTACTAGCGAGGGTATGCCGACCATTTGGTCGAATACATGCAATTCATTTTACAATACTTACATACATACATACATGCTTTCATTCACGATACTATAATACTACACAAGGTATACATACATACGTACAGTACAATACATGCTTGGAAGACAATACAAGTCAACCAATACTTACTTACCATCTTCCAGAATACACATACACAATACATACCCATTACATACTCAATACGTAATACGGAGATACGCTTCTCCAATTCACACAGGAGGCTTATTAGCTTCTTTACACACCCAGGTTAATCGGGTGTTCAATACTCAATTACTCATGGTCAATGACTTACAACAGTCAAGACCGATACACATACAATACTTACTTCTTACTTACTTTACTCGAGTCAAGTCGGTATGACCTCCGGGCAGGGATTACTACATCCCACCACCGGGCTTTAGGGTGGCCCACTAATCCAGGATGCTACCCATTCAAGGGGATTGGTCCATGGAAAAGATTACAGCCAGGATTCGGATCCAACCTCTTGTGTTTCCTTATCCTCACGCGTGGCCGAAACTATATCGGACTTCTACTCATTCCATTTTACTCAATACTCAAGTTAGGAGTTAGGTAGTTAGAAATTAGCAGAAGTCATTACACCCATACCAAGGGTTAATACACTACACAAGTACACATCCACATACATACACTTCATTCTCATCCATACATTTCATGAATTATACAAACTAAATGTTCGAGCGAATACCACAAGAACAAAATAGTCCAAACACAATTAAGTGCGATAAAGTCCAATTCGTGCATTTATCTTATTTGAGTGATCACATAAGCACACAAATCGGGGTAACCAGGTTAGGATACAGAGCATGAAGAAATCATACTTTTCACCATTGATTTCGGACTCACCGACTCCTCTTCGGTGTTCGACTAATCAAATCCTATCACATACATACAGTTGGGTGGTTAATTATCCATAATTAACCTTACTCGTTTCGTCTTTTATATTTCCCGACTTATAGTTACTCTGTCTTTGCAATTCTTACACTTACACATTGTTTACTTACTCTTCATTACTTTTAAAACTTGTTCATACCCTTAATGACCTTTAAACATCATTAATTAAGTACTAATTACCTTATACTATCATTACCACTAAATTCCCCATCTTAAATTAGCTTTAAAATGGATTCTATGAAGAAAATGGGGTGGTCCTGGTTTGTGTCCTAGTTTACAAACCCGGACCATCTCTTCAGAGACGTTTCTGTCAAGTTTTATGGTGGTCCGGGTTTGTGTACCAGTTTACAAACCCGGACCATCACTTTAGAAACTTTCTGTCGTATTTTTAAGGTGGTCCGGGTTTGTGTACTTGTTTGCAAACCCGGACCATCCTTCAGCGATACTTTCTGTCAAGTTTTTGAGGTGGTCCTGGTTTGCGTACTGGTTTGCAAACCAGGACAATTCCAGCGAGAAAGTATTCTGCCCATTTTAAGAGGTGGTCCTGGTTTGCAAACCAGTTTGCAAACCAGGACAAATCCAGCGAGAAAGTATTCTGCCCATTTTAAGAGGTGGTCCTGGTTTGCGTACTGGTTTGCAAACCAGGACAAATCCAGCGAGAAAGTATTCTGCCAATTTTAAGAGGTGGTCCTGGTTTGCGTACTGGTTTGCAAACCAGGACAAATCCAGTCTGTTGCAAATTTCTAGTTTTAAAGTTTTGTTTCAACTTCAAACTTCTACCAACTTCTTCCCCAATATTCTTACACATAATCTAGCATATTTCAGCAGTGATTAAGCACTTTAAATTAGCCTAATCCACTCTCTAAATTCCTCTGTCAATATCTGTTTTCTTGCAGATTTTCCCACTGCAGTTTCCTCCTGTTACAGTTTTTGTTCTTCTTCAAATGCTACAGATTTTTCCTTTCTTCTTCCCACTACTCCTATGGCTCTTTCATTGCCTCATTTGCATTTTACTCAACCCAAGTCTTACCCACTACCATACTTATTTCACCAAGTCTTACACATTAATTCTTCCTTGCTTCTCCAACACATTCAAAAATCCCTTGCTACAGATCTTATATCTTTTCATTCTCTTACCACAACTACTACTCCTTATATACTAAATCATCTCTACCCAATCCCAATACACACCTTGGTTCTCCCATTCACCAAGTCATTCTTAATGCACAATTCCTACTAAAATTTCGCCATAGTTCACCTACTTTTCTTACTTATCCACACATCTCTTTTCTAATCAAATTCATCCCTATTCTAGCCAAACCACAAGGGTTCTACCAGCACACATACCAAACCTCAATACACCAATACTTCCTCAATTACAATACCAATACATCATTACTTCCTCAATCCATCATACTAATACACCTACACAATTTATTTGGCTCTAAGGCCTACAATCCAAATACAAACTCATAAATACTCAAACTTCCACAAGTACAATACCAATACAATACTTGGGTTTCTTTAATTAGTTTACCCATTCCCATTACACTAATGCATTTAAATTTAACATCAAGAAGAAGCTCTTACCTTAAGCTCTTATTTCTTCTTTTCTTTCTCATTCCCTCTCCTTCTCACTTTCTTGCACAATCGGCTACATGGGGAATGGAGTTGCCAAACTCCATTCCCATCACCCAATACACACAAAATAAGTGCAATTAATATACTAACACTTTGATTTATACTAATCCTTTGAAATGTTCAAAACACAAATTCTAGGGTTTACCTTTGGAGTGTTTTAGGAGGGGTTTTAGCCCTTGGTTTGAGAAGGTGATTCCACCACCATTGCAAGGTTGAGATTATGCTCAAACGAGAGAGAGAAAACAAGGCATTACAAGGGGGTAGAAATCAGTTACAAAAGAAGATGAAGGAAACATGAGTTTTTCATGTAGATTTTTACCTTAATGGAGAGAGGAGACTCCAAGCTTTACTTTGGTACCCTTTTCTCTTTGAATGGGGAAAACCCATGGAGATGAAGTTCTTCCTTTTCG
The DNA here is from genome assembly GCA_023374045.1 of Limonium bicolor. Taxonomy (NCBI): domain Eukaryota; kingdom Viridiplantae; phylum Streptophyta; class Magnoliopsida; order Caryophyllales; family Plumbaginaceae; genus Limonium; species Limonium bicolor. The sequence goes on from CM041778.1 coordinate 291,666,501, forward strand.
AATTTTGAAAAGATAGAATTGTAGAGAATGATGAGGGGAGTTCAAATATGTAATTTGTTTTTGATTTGGAGCTTAAAGAAAGCTTGGGCAAGCTTGAGAAGGTGAGCTGCCATGGTTGTTTCTTTGGAGCTTCAAAAATCGCCCAGCAGAGGAAGAAGAAAGAGAATCGGCTGGGAGAGAGGAGAGCTCACGCGAGAGAGGGAGGAGAAATGTGAGAGTGGGAGGAGAGAGGTAAAGTAAATACCTTTTTACTTTTTGCACTTTTTACTTTTTGGCCCTTTAATTAATTAGCTAGTTACATGTGTGTGTGTGGGGTTATTTGACTTAATAAAAATTGGTCCCCCTACTGTATTACTAGTTGGAGCGTTTTTCGTCTTTTACAGAAAACGCTCGTTAGTTTACCCGGTTTTGGTACTATTCACTAACCGGGCCCGTTTTCCGGAATTTTCTCGTTAATTTAATTTTATTGGTTATTAAGCTTCCATAACTGCTTAATCATTGTTATTTAATGATTTATAATTTTTACAGGTTCGTTTGACCACTTAAAGTCACGTTTTCGGGTTTTCTCGAAAAACGTGCTCTAAAGCTCTATTAGCATTTTAATACATTATTTGGATCCGTTTCCTTCGGGAGTTGTTCCCATATTTTATTTAGGTCTTATTAAACCTTTAGAATCCATATAATACACTAACCGAGGTCTCATACCTCCTATGGTTATTTAACGCTTATTTAGCGTTTTCCGCTTTTTAAGCGTTTACTTATTTCTTTTGGATTTATTTTTCCTTACCAATACTACTCAAGCATTAGGGCTCTTAAATACGGATTAGAATTATCTTAATCACTATATTTAAGTTTGGGGTATTTCATTTATGGTCGGAGTAGATGATGATGCTTACCCTGTAGAGATAGTGTCACTATATCTTCAAGGCGAAGATAATGGCTCCTAACTCTAAATCGTGTGTCGGGTAATTCTCCTGTGCTTTTTCAGCTGGCGAGAGGCATATACTACTACCTTGTCATGCTTCATGAGTATGCATCCCATGCCTTTACGTGATGCATCGCAATAAACTTCAAATCCCTCTGTGCCCTCTAGAAGAGTGAGAATGGGCGTTGAGGTCAGTGAGTCCTTTAGGCTCTGGAAGGATATCTCGCACTCGTCCATCCACACAGATGGTGCATCTTTCTTCATTAGTGTCGTCATGGGCTTCGCAACCTTTGAAAAGTCCCTGACAAACCTCCGATAGTAACCGGCTAGACCAGAGAAAGCTCCAAATGTCGGAAACATTATTAGGTCTAGGCCATGAATGGACTGCTTCAATCTTAGCCAGATCTACAGAGATACTAGCGCTCGAGATCAAGTGACCAAGGAAGGATACCTGGTCAAGCCAGAACTCGCATTTGGAGAACTTCGCGTATAGCTGGTTCTCGCGTAACGTCTCAAGTACACGCCTCAAATGGCTCTCATGCTCATCCCTCGACTTCGAATAAATGAGAATGTCGTCGATGAAGACCACCACCAATGTGTCTAACTGTTCACTGAACAACTGATTCATCAAATCCATAAACTTAGCTGGCGCATTCGGCAGTCCGAATGGCTTCACTGTAAACTTAAAGTGGTCATATCTCCTATGGAATGTTGTCTTCTCAATGTCGGAATCTCTGATGGCAATCTGGTGATACCCTGATCGGAGGTCAATCTTGGAGAAGACTGAAGCTACCTTCAACTAATCGAACAAGTCGTCGATGCGTGGCAACGGGTACTTGTTCTTCACAGTGACCGCATTAAGCTCGCGGTAGTCGATGCAAAGGCGGAGACTACCGTCCTTCTTCTTCACGAAGAGGACCGGTGCTCCCCAGGGTGATATGCTCGGGCGTATAAACCCCTTGTCAAGTAGATCCTTCAACTGTATTTTCAATTCGTCCATCTCTGCCGGTGTCAAACGGTATGGCGCTCTAGCAATCGGACCCTTGCCCAGTACAAGCTCTATCTCAAACTCAACTGCCCTCTATGGTGGCATGTCGGGAAGTTCCTTCGGAAACACATCCAGGAACTCCGACACTACCGGTATGTCAGTGTTGAACTCTGGATCTCGCTAAAGGTCTTGCACATAGCAAAGGAATACCTCGTGCCCCTTTCTGAGCTCTCAGTACATGGACATAGTGGAGATGATTTTGGTCGAAGGCTCTCTCGGCTCTGGCGGTAAGATACTGTAACCCAAGATGGGCTCCTGAGTAGCAATCTATGCTCGGTGTAGAGGATTCGCCCCTTATGCCGCTCCAACCAGTTCATCCCGACAATTAGGTCGAATCCCAAACCACTGAATTTGATGAAGGAAATAGGGAACGCCTCGCCCTTTATTTGAATAGTGGCAGCTCGGTAGTATTTCGTACACTTAATTCGCTCCTTCGACAGGAGAGTGACCATAAAATCTGGCAACTCTTCTGCGTCTAGCCCCAACCTCTTCGGGAATGATGGTGAAACGAAGATATGAGAGGCGCCGGAGTCGAATAGTACTGTGGCATCAATGCCATTCACCGGGAAGGAACCTGTGATTATGGTGCCCCTTTTGCTGGCCTGTGTCTCAGTGAGTATACTTAGGGATCCTTCCGTACCGAGTCCACATCCTATTGATTCATAAGTTTTATGAGTTGATGGTAAAATGCAAGTGGGAAAGATTGATAACCAACACTGCTTTATTGATAAACAACCTTCATACATTGTGTGCCTCTAATACACATTACTGTCATATTACATGATGTTACAAGTTCAATACTTCCTAAAGGTAAGGTTCAAGCGTCCGAGTTTCAGGTGTGTAGCGTTGACCACCGTCGATGGTGTCGTATTCATCTTAATCTTTTTGATACCATGATACAGCATTATCGACTCACCTCCCATTATTAAGACATCTCCTGACCTAAGTACCAATTTCTCTGCGAGGTCCACACACTTCTGCTCGCTAAATAAGAATTCGGCATCGTCACCAATGGACCAAGACACCACGGGCACCCCCAATTCGAGAGATTCCGCTGTCTCGTCCTTATCTTGGTGTAAACCAAGTCGTCCACCTTCTTCGTAGAAGTTGATAATACAAAGGTCCGCTTCAAGTGTAGGAATTGGGCCAGCCTCTAGTTGTTGCGCAATCTCCACAACTTGTGCGTTAACCGCTTGAAATTCATCGAGTATTGCTGGTGGTGTTGCTCCGTCTTCCACTCTTGTCTTCTGGTATGTCTTGGTATAAGGGTTCCAGTCCTTTAGCACATCATCTTCAGCTTCATCTTCGCTCCACCGGGGAATTCGGGTGTATAAAATCCCCCTGGACCCGCACCTAGTTCGTTGCATCGTTGGATGATGGATATTTGCGCTTCGGGTGTCAGGTATCCTTTTAATAAAATCATACCTGGTCGGATGACCTGACACTACTCATTGGTGATGTGGTGAGTGGTGAGGTCGGCTTCTTCGAGGAGTGGGTTTGAAGGAATTGGGTAACAGATATTGAAGGTTCTTATGGTGGTAAATTGTATCTAACGTGAGTTCTAGTTTTAAACTAGTTTGGTTCATGCTCAATTCATACAAAGATCTCTAGGTCATTCAAGTATTCACTCATGCAAACAATTCAAATATTTAGGCATGATCTCAAGGATCAAAGGTGTTCGAAGGTACCTAAGCAGGACTTCGTACCGGTCCCCTCGCGATCAATGATATGTAGGGCCGGCTGCCTCTGCGGTGCACCCTTCTGAGTACCTCGGGACCCCTGTCCCTGCGTGGTCTGCTGGGCTTATGCATCGCCAGATGCAACTTCCTTGCCTTCTCTTTGCTTGAAGCCATAGTAATTGCCCTTGGGCTTGGACTTGTTCGGGCACTCGAAGGAACGGTGACCCATTTGGTTGCACTCATACCGTCTCACTTCCTTCCCCTGGCAATCGACGCCGGGGTGGTTCTTCCCGTAAGTTATGCAGTGGTAGTATCGGCCTCCAGAGTGGGCCTTGTTGTGGTTGGAGCCATAACCTGAGGTTGGCGTGTTAGCAACATCCGGTGTGGTAATACCAATTCATATAAACGCAAGTTTCATCTGATATCTTACCCTTATACAGTTGGGATCTCAGTGGTTTAGCAGCCACTGCTGTAGGGTAGGCTAGCTGTAACTGCTCAGCCGCCTTGCCCTTCTCAGCTTGGGCATTGTTGTCTTAGGGGGTACTCTTATAAGGTGGATGGGTGTACTTCCCCTTCTTTGGCTTCCAACCCTTGTTCTTATGCTGCTCCTCTGAGCTAGCATTCTTGGGGTAAGTCTTGCGCTTGAGCGCATTCTCTTCGTCCCTCAGCTGGACGGTGATTTCGACTCTTGAGGCGGCATGGTAACACTCCTGAGGTTCTCAGGTGTTAGAGAGTGTATCTCACATAACAAGTCACTAATTCATATAGACAATGGCACGATGGATTTCAAATTAAGGTTTACCTGGAGGGAGGTCCATCTTATCCGTCACTTCAGGCGTCAGCTCAAGCGCTTCTTGGTCTAAACGTGTTCAGGATAGTATTTTGATCTGAGGAGGGAGGTGTAGGCTTCCCAATCAAAGGCCGGATCGGCGGTGTGCTCAGCTTTGACCAGTTTCCACCAATCCATGGCGGCATCCTTGAGGTAGTAGGCGGCTATCCTCACACGAACTTCAGCAGGAGCTTCGAGAGTCTCGAATGCCGCCTCCATTTCAGCAATGTAAGCCTCTAGTTTGGCAGGGTCGCTCTCGCCTCTGAAGCAAGGAGGTCGGAGATCTGCGACTGCCTTTACCCAGTTTACCTCTCGGGGTTGCGGTGGGTCGGGCTGTTGTTGTTGTTGTTGGTTATGTTGGTCTTGTTGGGTTTGTTGTAAAATGGCTATTACTTGAGGTAGCATCTGTGCTACTCTGGCGGTGACGATTTCAGCTATCATCTGCGCGCCCGGCTCATTCGTAGCCTCGCCACGGGGTCGACCTCGACCTCATCCTGACATCTGAACAATTAACATTTTACATTAGGTACTGTGACCAATATCACCATGACCAGTTGGTCTTGAATTTAAGCAATGGTATCGTCCGCAAGGACGTTAAGGGGTATCCGTAATGATTACGGTCATTCAAGGTTAGGTTCCTAATCCTCTTTATAAAAGGTTTGTAATCCTAACTCGGTAATCACTACACTCAGTAATCCTTGGCTATTAGAGTGACACTTCGCTCAGATACCACTTTTTGTAACACCCCTACCGCTAATCCCCTAATTATCTCCTAATTGTCATGGTCACTAAGCTAATCATAGCGGAACAAACAACCTAAGTAGAGAGTGATACACGCTGTTAGCCACCCATACGACTAACTAGGCCTCAAACAACAATAGTACGGTCTGATAGCAGAAAATACCTAGTTATCAATTACAACTTCAAACAAGTCCAATCCTTAAACATATCCCAACAATATATGCATCCTTGTTCCTCCACAACAATATCCCAAAAAGTGATTACCGAGTCTAAGAGTTTAGTTCGCATTTTACAACCTTTCAAGTCTACAAAACATTAACAGTTTACAGTTTCCAAAATCCAAAAAGGTATACCCCATGGTACACGGGCTACAAGTCCTAACCGTGTACTACTCGGTACACCAATCAAAATAGCTAATCTAGCAAAGAAGTATCTCGGTCATCCCCGACCCTTCCCCATCTCGAGTTCCTGCAATTAAAAACAGTGCCCCAAGGGGCTCAGCAAAAGCTGCATATGACTTCCGCATACCCCGCGTACTAGTGAGGGTACGCCAACTAATTGGTCGCCAACACGCGGTTCATTTTATAATAATAACATGCTATATAACTGGAAACGTAGGCATGTAGGACAACAAGCAATCACAGTATATTAATCAAGCACAAGTCTCACATTCAACAATCCAAGTCCAATCTCCAACAAGCTTCACCATGGGGGTTAGCCCAATTACCATCCGGGTTAATCGGATGTTATCATCTCATTACTCAAGATCAACAACTCAACAAGTTCAAGTCTTCTTCCCAAATTAAATTTTCCTTCTCTTATCAAATCTCAAGTTAAGTTGGTATGACTTCGGGCAGGGATAAGGCTATCCCACCACCGGGCTTAAGGGAGGCCACTTAAATAGGTTGCACCATTTAAGGGGTTTGGACCATGTAATAGATTATAGACAGGAATCGGTAACAATCTCTCTTGTTACCTATCCTCACGCGTGGGAAAACTATATCGGACTCTCAAGTTCTCCTAATTACTCAAATCCCAAATTCTCAATGTTAGAGTGTTAGATGGTTAGGGAGCTAGTGAGAAGCCCACGAGCAACAAACCAATCAGCTTCCACAACAATCAACCAAACATTTCACAAGTGAACATAGCTCCAAGCTCATTCACCAGACAACAGGCAACAATAACTACATTTATATATTGGAAAGTGCAATAAACCGTTTACATGCTCTTATCTTGTTTAGGTGGTGGCAAATAAACACACAGCAAACAATCCGGGTAAACTCGTTAGGATACAGGGCGTGAGGAAATCATACGCTTCACTCGGACTCCAATTTTCCTCCGAAGTTCAATTATTCGATTCTATACATCATGGAGTGTACGGTCAATTTAGTTATTATTGACCTAACTCATTCTTCCATTACTATTCCCAATGCGCACTTCTAGTTCTTAACACTTCGCACTTAATTTGACAATCCTTCCCTTCACACTATTTCTTAACTTGCTTCCTTACACATATACATATTTACTAACCATTACTATTCAATCAATGGTGCGCTACTAAAGCATTTTTTTTATATATCCTCCTATATCATATATAATATACATACATATATATGCATGATTGTTACTCTTTTTTTGGACCCGACCGACCCACGTGTGACATGACCGACCCAAACCCCTGAGAGTCACAAATCAAATCAGAAAGAAAACGGCCCTAGGACCCATCTTGACCGACCCACGACCGAACCAACCTCCTAGGTCGGTCTAAGTCAGAACGTTTCCCGTTGAAAATTCATGCCCGAACGACCCACGACCGACGCACCCGTCTCGGTCGGTCGAGAAGTCAAAGAGTTCACGGTTTACGGTTTTAGCTCGACCGACCCACAACCGACATCAAACGTCTGGGTCGATCGAGTCAGAATCCCCCCTATTGAATATGTTTCAGCCCACATTCTCCCTACTCATTTCTTCCCTAATCTTCCTACTTTTAATTATAGTTTTTAACACTTAATTACCCTTCTAAACTTCCAAAACCACATAATTAAGTCACCTAGTTAAACCTAAGTGAATGAAGTACACAATTTCTCTTAGTTTCCCTAGCTAGAGCACCAAGTGCAGTTTTGTTCTTGGTTATCTCCTTGCTCCATAGTTCATTTCTGATGTCATGCACTTCACCATTTGCATCATTTCCACCTCACTTTTACCACCCTCACCACCTTCACACTCATTCTAAACTTAATTCCCAAGCAATCAAAACTACTCAAGTTAACTCCTAAAACATAAACTAACTTCCTAAACTGTTTTTACCCAATTAATCACCTAAGTCCTTTACTAACTACAGAAATTCGCATAGTTTCCTACATTTCTAGACATTTCCCACAACATAATTTTTCAGTTCTAGTAATCAATAGTTGTTGGAAGAAATATGTGACTACTTCTTCAAACTAGGCAGTGTACCTATCGTTTGCGGAATAGTGGATTTGTGGGTTGTCGTACTCTTGGGGACCTCGCTGTGGATTAACTGATAGTGTAGTAATTGACTGAGATTTCTAGTAAACAGATTTATCATTTTTTGGAAGAGTAAGATTAAAGCTAACTCATAAGACAATAATAAAAACAATTAATCAAAACAGAAAAGAAATAGAAATTGTAAATCTTTTTGTGTTTTAAAGAGCATCCCGGGTTGTTCTGCTCACCTATTTTATCTAATTATATGATTATAAACTTCCCACTTTAGCAATAAACTCAGGAATCTTAATTAGTTCATTGACCGGTCTTTGTACAATAAACCCTGACTAACTTAAACAACAAGCGTTTCCTTGCCCAAGTTATTATAAATTAATCGCTTTATTAACCAATTCCTATTGGAGACAGATTAACCTATAGGCGAAAACTCGCTTCTAGTCGTTAACCATTTTGACTTCCTATGTGTTAGAACTTGTCTCAGCACTGCATTTCAAACAAAGAGCTACAAATATCACTTTAATATTTGTACACAGAAGATTAAAGCGCATTAAGGACAAGAATCAAAATACTGCTTAGATAAATTATAGTGAAAGCTTACATAAAACAATTATATAAAATAGGCTCGCTTCCAAACCCGGGAAGCTAAGTTATTACTCAGACATTAGCAAGGATAAAATAAAGAGATAGAAATAGCCATTATTTTGGAGACTGCCGGAGGAGACGGGACTGCGAATCGCTTCTGCTCCAGCTGTGCTTTTCTTCTCTTCTTTAATCCTGGTCCTGCCGAGGGTGGTGGAATGAGAATGAAATAAAAAATAGGGAGAAGTGGGGGTAAGAGGATGGAATGGATCGTAGGTGTGGGTCGTATTGTGGTGTGCGATGGATGATGGATGGATTATTATTTGAGCAGAAGGAGCGTGGGTTTTATAGGAGAAAGGAGGAGGAAGAAGACAGGCTGCGACAACGCGTGAGGATTTTCAGGAGTGGGGCGGCGCCTGATATTGCTGATGGGCAGATAGATATGTTATCAGGCGCCGCAAGAAAAAACGGGGAAGACGGACGGCGGGCGTCAATTATTCTGGATTGGGTTGCACCTCTATTTCTCGTCCGGTCTTTCTCCAAGGACATGCCACGAACATTTTTAGCCTTGTCCTCCTTATTTCCACGGACAGAGCACGGACGTGCCTCAGTCTTGTCCGGCTTTTTCTACCCGGTCATGCCACGAACACACATGCTATGTCCGCCCTTTATCACCGGACTCAACACGGACACACATGCTCTTGTCCGGCCAAATATCACCGGACACACACGGACGTGTTGTCCTTGTCCGCTCTCTGTCCGGCCAAACTTCCACGGACATGGTTGTTCCTTGTTACTTAAATGTTCGTTCAGCTCCGATTTAAGATCCGTTTGCGCCCACGCGTTCGTCTCTCGTCTACTTTGCTCCTAGCTTGGGTTTCCTCATGTTTAACCAATAAATTTGTGAGATAACCAATAAAACATAAACTAGAGGAAAAACATATGATAAGTGAGAAATGAGCAAGAAAGTGCTAATATAATATATGAAATACACCATAAAGCATGCTCATTTGGACACTTATCAATAGCTAAACCAAATCCCTCAAGGGATTCTAGCATTACACAAGTTCAATAAATTCATAAATGTTTTCCTGCACAACACCCATTGTTTTTCCTTCGTTTCCAAGTTCTTAAACATTATCCAAACAATTCTAAAACAGTTTAACTCACCTCCTTACTATACGACAACCTAAACCATTACTCAATGTACTTCAAGTTCGTCATTTTAGACATTAAAATCTGATACACTAAGCTACTCAAAATCAATTTAAGGCAAGCACATGTACCTTGTATTTCTAGCTTTCCCTTTCCTTCTTACTTTCTCCTTCTCCTTCTTCTTGTTTCTTGATTTCTTACTCTAGTTCCCTCCTCACCAAATTGGCAATGCTACAGCCATCCACACATACACACTAACTCAAAAAAACCATTACTTAAACTACCCTAGCACTTAATACTAGTTAAGGTTTATAAGAGGGTATTGCTTTAGGCTTCTTAGAGATACCTTTGGACAGAAAATAAGTGAAGTTTCAAGCTCCCAAAATGTACCCCAAAACTGGCTGGAAAGGAGAAGAGCAAGGCTCAATTTGTGATTTTCATTTTGCAAGAAAACTAGAGAAAAAGTTGAACTTTGAAGACCATTTTTACCTTGAAATGATATGGAGATGAAGGAGGTTGCAATGGGGGACTTCAAGCTCCAAAATGTGCTACAGCCATTGTGGATAAGTGTGAGCTTTTTAATTTTTAAGAGGTGGAGAAGAAAGCTTAAGAAAAGAGGAGTTCGATGGTGTGATTTTTATGCTATTTGGAGTTAGTTTGCACCATCAACAAGGGAGAAGAAGAGAAGGCTGGTAGAGGGGAAGAAAATCGCCAATGGAGGATGAGAGGAGGGAAGAAGACAGCCAGAGGGGGGAAAAGTGAGAGATATGGGTGGTTAGGAGAGAGAGAGCTCTTTTTTTGTTTTGTACTTTCTTTCTTTATTTCCTTTTGTCTTGTAGTGCATTAGGCAAAATTAAGAGGGTGAGGGAAGGGAAAAATCCCCAGCCCCCCCCCCCCACACACCCATTACTTTTCTGATTTTTAATTACAAGAGGGACATGTTAGTTTAGCTTATTTATGCTTTCACCCCACAACTTTCATTTTTTTGGACTATTCACTGTCGGAGCCCGTTTTCCGGAAATTTTCTTGTTTAATTAATTTTATTGGTTCTAGACCTTCATTATAGTTTAATAATGACTATTTGGTTGACCAAAATTATTACCGTCTACTTAACCCGCTTTAGGTCGCATTTTCCTGGTTTCCTCGAAAAACGCGCTTTAAGGTTTGTTTGTATTTTTATCCGTTTTAAAGATCCATTTTCTTCGGGATTTGTTCCCTCATGATTATTTAGGTGTAATTAAGCTTCTAAAATCTTAATTATCTTAATTAATCACTATTTTAAATTTGGGGTATTTCACGTCCAATTATGACCGCTTCGCTCGACTCATCCCAACACAACGGGGTACGGCAGGTTCTACCATACAAAGCTTGGAATGGCGACATCTTGATCGACGCGTGATAACTATTATTATAAGAGAACTCGATCAGATGAAGCTTATCAATCTAGCTCCCCTGAAAATCTAAGGCACATGACCTAAGCATGTCCTCGAGTGTCTGGATGGTCTTTTCTATCTGACCGTCGGTCTGTGGGTGGAAGGCGGTGCTATGCTTCAACTCAGTACCCAGCGCTTCCTGTGTCGCTCTCCAGTATCTCAAAAGAAATCTGGTATCGCGGTCAGATACAATAGTCTTCGGGACTCCGTGGTGTCGGATAATCTCCCGGTCAAATAGCTTAGCGAGCTTCACCACCTTCCAGGTGTTCCTCATCGGTATGAATCGGGTAACCTTGATGAGGCGATCAACGATGACCCAAATCATGTTGAGTCCTCTCCTAGCAGGTGGGAGTCCAACAACAAAATCCATGGAGATATCATGGAATTTTCACTCCGAAATTGGCATAGACTGTAGCATTCGCCCGGTCTACGGTGCTCGAATCTCACCTTCTGGCACGTGAGGCACCTCAGAACATACTCAGTCACATCAGATTTCATTCCTGACCACTAAAAGTACCTCTTCATGTCTTTGTACATTTTGAAGGCTCCCGGATGGACGGACAATATAGAACAATGTGATTCTCACAGAATGTGATCCCTCAGCTCAGCATTGCTTTGAGGAACGCATAATCTGCCATTCAGCCGGATCAGACCATCTTCATGCAGTTTGAAGTCGTACTTTCAGTTCTCAAATGTACCCTTAGTGATTTTCTGTCTGATCTCTGTCATATAAGGGTCGCTCAAGTGAGCGTCTCACACCTCATCAACCAAGCTAGAAGAAGCGAGTAGCGAATGGAGTGAGTGTGCTCAACGGCTCAGGGCGTCGGCTACAACGTTTGCCTTCCCTTCCGTATACTGAAGGTTGATGTCATAATCAGATAGGAATTCTGTCCACCTTCTTTGCATCAAATTCAGTTCTTTCCTGTGAAGACGTACTGCAAGCTCTTATGATCAGAATAAATAGTGATGCTTACCCCGTATAGATAATGTCGTCATATCTTCAATGCAAATACAATGGCTCCAAGCTATAAATCGTGCGTAGGGTAATTCTCCTCATACTTCTTCAGCTGACGGGAGGCGTAAGCTACCACCTTGCCATGCTGCATGAGTACGCATCCCATGCCTTTACCAGACACATCACAATAAACCTGGAATCCCTCTATGCCCTCTAGGAGAGTGAGAACGGGCGCTGAGGTCAACGAGTCTTTCAAGCTCTGAAAGGATCTCTCACAGTCATCAGTCCATACAAAGGGTGCATCCTACTTCATCAATGTATGTAGTCATGAGCTTTGCAACTTTGGAAAAGTCTTTCACAAATCTTCGGTAATAACCGGCTAGACCAAGAAAGCTCGGATGTCGGTAACAGTCTTAAGTCTAGGCCATGATCGTACTGCTTCAATTTTAGTTGGATCTACTGAGATACCCACGCTCGAGATAACATGACTGAGGAATGATACCTGATCAAGCCAAAACTTGCATTTAGAGAACGTCGTATATAGCTGGTTCTCGCGCAATGTCTCAAGTACTTTTCTCAGATGGGTTTTTATGCTCTTCCGCTGACTTCAAATACACAAGGATATCATCGATGAAGACTACTACCGAAGTATCCAACTGATCACTGAATAGACGGTTCATCAGATCCATGAATTTGGCTGGTGCGTTTGACAAACCAAATGGCATCACCGTGAATTCGTAGTGATATCTCGTACGGAATGATGTTTTCTCAATATCTTACTCTCGGATGGCTATTTGATGATACCCAGATCGGAGGTCAATCTTAGAGAAGACCGAAGCTCCCTTCAACTGATCGAACAGGTCATCGATGCGTGGCAATGGATACTTGTTCTTTACAGTGACCGCATTCACTTTCCTGTAGTCGATGCAGAGGCGGAGGCTACTGTCCTTCTTCTCATGAAGAGGACTGGTGCTCCCCAGGGTGATATGCTCGGGCGTACAAACCCTTTGTCAAGTAGATCACGTAATTACTCTTTGAGTTCTGTCATTTTGGCCGGTGCCATATGGTATGGTGCCCTAGCAATGAGACCAGTACCAGGTACAAGATTGATCTCGAACTCTACTATTCTCGGGGGTGGCATACCAGGTAGTTCTTTTGGGAGCACATCGAGAAATTCTGATACAACTGGCCCTCGGTGCTGAATTCTGGATCTCTCTAGATCTTGCACATAGCATAAATACACATTGTGCCCCTTTCTGAGCTCCCGGTACATAGCCATAGGGATATGACTGTAGTCAAAGGCTCTCTTGGCCTCTAGCGGTATGAAACAGTAACCCTAGATGGACTCTTGAGCAGTAGTCTATGCTCGGCGTAGAGGATTCGCCCCTTGTACCGCTCCAACTAGTTCATTCCGATTATCAAGTCAAATCCCGACCCACTGAATTCGATGAAGGAGATGGGAAACTCTTCACCCTTGATTCGGATAGTGGTGGCTCGGTAATACTTAGTACATCTTACTCACTCCTTCGATGGGAGTGTAACCAGGAAGTCTGACAGCTCATCTGCGTCTAGCCCCAACCTCTTCATGAATGATGGTGAAACAATGGTATGAGAGGCGTCAGAGTCGAACAATACGGAGGCATTAGTACCATTCACCAGGAAGGTACCCATTAGGATGGTGCCGCTCTTATCGGCTTGTGCTTCGGTGAGGATACTCAGGTTACCTTCGGTACCGAGTCCACTACCTAATGATTCATAAGTTTGTAAGTAACGATGGTAGGACACAAGTGGAATTTAATAACCAATACTGCTTTTTATTAATAACCAACCATCATACATAATGTGTCTCTAATACACGTTACTAATGCATTACATGATATTACAAGGTTAGTATTTTCTGAAGGTAAGGTTCAGGCATCCTGGTTTCATGTGTGTGGCATTGATTATTGTCGGTGGTGTCGTATTTAACTTGATCTTTTTTATTCGTGATACAGCAACCTTGATTTTCAACCCATGATTAAGACATCTCCTGATCTCAATACCATTTTCTCAGCGAAGTCCACACGCTTCTGCTCGCTATACAAAAATACAGCATCATCACCAATGAACCAAGACACTACGGGCACTCCTCGTTCAAGAGATTCCGTTGTCTCGTCCTTATCTTGGTGTAAGCCAAGTCGTCCTTATTTCTCATAGAAGTTGACGATGCAAAGGTCTGCTTCAAGTGCAGAGATTGGATCATCTTCACATTGTTGTGCAATTTCTACAGCTTGTGCAACAAGCGTCTGAAATTCAGTGGGTATTGCTAGTGGTGTTGCTCCATCTTGCGTTCACGTCTTTTGGTATGTCTTGGTATAAGGATTCCAGTCCTTCCCCAAGAACATCATCTTCAGCTTCATTTTTGCTCCACCGAGAAATTCGGGTGTGTAAAAATCCTCCTGGACCCGCTTCTAGTTTGTTGCATCATCGGATGATGGCAATTTGCGCTTCGGGTGTCAGGTATCCTTTTAATAAGATCATACCTGGCCAGATGACCTGACACTGCTCACTGGTGAAGTGGTGAGTGGTGATGTCGGCTTCTTCATGGTTTGGGTTTGAAGGTATTGGGTAGTAGATATTAAATCTCCCTAAGGTTTTAAATTTTCTATCATGAGTTCTAGTTTCAACTAGTTCATTTCATGCTTCAATTCATACTTTAAGTGCTTACGCATTCATGCATTCACTCAAACAGGTAATTCAATACTTTAGGCATGCTCTTCAAGGATTAAGGGTAATAATTAGTACCTAGGCCGGACTTAGTACCGGTCTCATCACGATCAATGATGTGCAAGGCCGGCTACCTCTGGGGTGCGCCCTTCTAAGCACCTCGGGACCCTTGTCCCTGTGAGGTCTGCTGGGTCTGAGCATCGCCAGATGCAACCTCCTTGCCTTCACGCTGCTTGTAGCCCTGGTAGTTGCCCTTGGGCTTCGAGTTGTTCGGGCATTCATTCGCACGGTGCCCCGGTTTCTGGTAGTTGTAGCATCGAATCTCTCTACCTTGGCAATCGGTGTCGGGATGATCTTTGTTGTAATGTCGGCAGACATAGTTGCGGCCATCACTTTGGTTCTTACCATAGCCAGAACCAGAACCTGTAGCTTCGAAGTTAGCAAGGTTCGGTATGCTTACACTAATTCATATGCATACTAATTCGGTTTTGGGTTCTTACCCTTGTAGGGCTGAGACCTTAGTGGCTTTGCAGCCACTGGTGCAGTGTAGGCGAGCTGCAACGGCTCAGTTGCCTTGCCCTTCTCAGCATGGGCACTGCTGTCTCCTAGGGTATTCTTCTGATGTGCTGGGGGTGAATTTCCTCTTCCTCTTCTTCCAGTTCTTACCCTGGTTCTGCTCCTCTGAGCTGGTGTTCTTGTTATTTGCTTTGCGCTTAAGCGCTTGCTCTTTATCCCTTAGCTGGCAAGTGATCTCAACACGGGATGCAGCGTGATAGCACTCCTGGCGTCACCAGGCATTAGCTAACATTCGTTGCATGTAAGGGATTAGTTCACATAGACTACAACACTAAGAGTTTAAAAGTTGTTTACCTGAAGTGAGGTAAACCGTGTGTACCCCATGTCATACCGGAGTCGATGGCTCAATCCGTCGTAGAAGCGGTCGACCAAGACTTGGCCGGTATACCCAAGGTCGGGTAGCAGTCTGAGGATATATGTGAATGTATGGTAGTACTCATCGACCGTCATCTTCTCTGTCATTTGAGGGCGTCAAGCTCAAGACGCTTCTTGGTCTTGACATGCTCGGGGTAGTATTTGGATCAGAGAAGGGCGGTGAAGGCTTCCCAATCAAAGGTGGGGTCAGCAACGTGCTTGGCCTTAACGAGCTTCCACCAATCCATAGCCGCGTCCTTGAGGTAGTACGCAGCTATCCTCACCCTCACTCCAGCAGGAGCCTCAAGGGTCTCGAAAGTCGTCTCCATCTCGGAGATATAGGCCTCGAGTTTGGCGGGGTCGCTCTCGCCTCTAAAGCAGGGAGGTCGAAGGTCGGTGACGCTTTTTATCCGATTGGTTTCTCGGGGTTGAGGCAGGTCGGGCTGTTGTTGCTGGTTTTGTTGTACTTGCTGCTGGGCTGCAGTCATTAACTGGGGCAACAGCTGTGCCACAGTGGCGGCAACGATCTCGGCGACCGTCTACGCACCCGGCTCAGCATCAGCTGACTCTCCACGGGGCGGCCTCGACCACGGCCTCTTCCTGACATCTGAACAAGTATGGATTACATTAGATACTGTGACCAGGTGGTCTTGATTTAAGTAATGGTATCGTCTTTCAGACGTTAAAGGGTATCCGTTGTCATTAACAGTCATTCAAGTTTAGGTTTCTAATTTTCCGTTGTAAAACGGTTTGTAACCCTCACTCAGTAATCACTAGGCTCGGTAATGTAATCATCAGAGCGCAGCGCTCTGATACCACTTTTTGTAACACCTCAACCGCTAATCCTACTATTATCCTCTAATCGTCTCCATAAGTACTATACTCGCAGTGGAATTTCTACATACTCCGGCGGGTAATACAACGCCGTTAGCCACCCAATGACTAACTAGGCTCATGCTACTTACTGTAACGGTGTGATGAATAGAATATATCGAGCAATAAATAGTACTTCCATTACATTCCAAACCTTACTTACATCCTAGGATTACCGAGTATACAAAAGTATATCAAATACATCCCACTTTCACAAGCCTAACAAAAGTTATGAGTTTATACATCTACTCATTTCTACCAAGCTCACGATTTCCAAAATATCCAAAAGGGTATACCACATGGTACAACGGCTACTAAAAAAGGCATAAGCCGTGTACAACTCGGTACACCATTTCTAACCTACTAACTACTCAAAAGAGTCCATCACGGCTGTAACAGGGTACCTGGAAGAAATAAAAACAGTGCCCCAAGGGGGTCAAAAAAAGCTGCATATGAAATTCGCTACATACCGTGCTAACGGGGGTACGTCGACTAATTGGTCGCATACATGGAGTTCATTTATTTATACATGCATACACGCTTTGGTCAATAATACACTCACATCATAGAGCATACATACATACAATCCAATACATACAAGGAAGACAATAACAAGTCAACCGTTCATACTTACCGAGGCACTAAGATACACTTCTCCATCTCAAACGCATTACTTTGTTAGTTACTTACTCATCCGGGTTAATCGGATGTACTTTACTCTTTTACTCGAGATCCTTGACTTACACCAGTTATGATCTTTACTTGGCCAATTACTCTCTTACATTAATACTCAAGTTAAGTTGGTGTGACCTCTGGGCAGGGACTACGATATCCCACCACCGGGCTTTAGGGAGGCTTACTTCCTAGGGTTGCTACCCATTTAAGGGGTTTGGACGCAAGAAAGAATAGGCCAGAACTCGGAAACAACCTCTTGTATTTCCTCATTCTCATGCATGGCCGAAGCTATATCGGACTTCTCACATTACTCCAATTTACCATTTTACTCAAGGTTAGAAGGGTTACTTAGTTAGGAGTCAGTGAGAATTAATCTTTCCATACGACTTGGTTAGTACACTTCACACCAAGGCAATCAAACACTCCACTCATAATCATACATTTCATGAATTATACAAACTATGAGTTCAAATACAATCAAGCAAGGAATAATACATCACAAGCTCGAGAAAGTACAATAAAACCGATTCGTACATTTTATCTTATTTAGGAGATCACAGAAACACACAAATCAGGTAACCACGGTAGCATACGGGGCATGAGAAAATCATACCGTTCACCGTCATACTTGGACTCCGATTTTCCTTCACGGTTCCACTATTCGAGTCCTATAACATACACGGAGTTGTACGGTTAATTATCTATTATTAACCTAACCCGTTTCTTCATTAATGTTTCCGATTTAGAATTACTAATTCTTTACAACTCATACTTGGTCACACAATTCATTCACACTTATTATTTAAGCTTGTCTTCATAAGTTCTTACGTACATATTATTTACTTCTACCATCATTACTCTCCTAATGGTTTGCTACTTAAGCTCCACATTTTTTTTGGTTTGGACCCGACCGACCCAACCCCTTCTGGGTCGGTCGAAGTCAGTAAGAAATTGGGTCTTGGAAGTCTCATCTCGACCAATCAAACCTCCTGGGTCGGTCGAAGTCAGAAGATTTACGGTTTGAAAGTTTTTTGCCCCCGACCCACGTCCGACTCGACCTCCTAGGTCGGTTGAGGTCAGAAGGCATATGATTTGAAAGTTTTAGCTCGACCGACCCATGACCGACTCAACCTCCTGGGTCGGTGAGGTCAGAATTTCCCATTTGACTTTGTTTCAACTCCATTCTTCTACCCATTTCTTCCCTAATCTTCCTACATGTAATCTAACATATTTTAACACTAATTAGACCCTCTAAACTATCTTAGTTCATTCATGAAGCTCATCACTAAATTCTTGGTTTCCTTACACTATTTTCTTACTCTTGTTTTTCCTAAAACTCATGCTACAGACTTTTGTTTTCTTTCTCTTCACTAACTTAATGGTTATTTAACCATTGTGTTACTAGTGTTCTTAGCATTGTTCTCACCTCACATGCTACTCCATTACCTATCTCTCCCAATCTAGTTTCTAACATGGTTAATTACTCATTTTAAACACCAAGACACACCTAGTTATATCCTAGGTTATTTCTTCTCCTTATAACACTTAAGTCCCTTAGTTTCTTGACAAATTTTGACAGAGGTTCCCTACATTTCTAAGCATTCTCACCACATTATTTTGCTCATGCAACTCAGTTTAACATCCTGTTTATTCAAGACATTAATAACACTAAAATAGTTCAATCTCTTACTCAATATTTTCCTACATAAGCTCAACAATAACCCCATTGTACAATCATTTAAATACTTGGCTCTAACTTAAACATCGACACAATTCATACTAGGATACGTTTCCATCATTTGTTTTACCTTTACTATAGTTATACAATACTTAGGCATTAAAACTATGTTTCACATCACCTACAAAACTAGCTCAAGGGTAAGTTCATTTACCATGACTTTGCTAGCTTCCTTTTTTCCTCCTTCTTCTTCTTCTTTCCTTCCCCTTTGGTTTCCTTGTTCACCACCGGTCCAGTGGGAAGTTTAGAACTCTAATGCTACAACCCATATTTAGAAATACTAATGAGCATTAATGGAATCCTTAACTTCTAAAATCATCCCTAGACTACAAGGAGGTTTAAAGCTCTAAAAGGGTATTACCTTGGAACTCCTAGGTGGAGTTTTTGAGCATTAAAAAAACAAGCTCCAACACTTCTTGGAGGGACTAAAAATCGTCTGGAGCAAGAGGGGTAACAAGAGTTCAAAATCTAGAAAAATTCTAGGTTAAAGAAGAAAAGCTAGAAAAATGGGTTTTAAGGTTCCTTTCTTACCTTAAAACGTCACAATGGTGTTCTTCAAGCTTCAAAGAGAGCTCTAGCCATGGAGATGAAAGTGTGAGTTTTTCTGATTTTGAAAAGAGGGAAATACTCTCCTAAGTGAGGGGAGTTCAATGGTGGTGCAGTTTTTATAGCATTTGGACAAGGTTTTGGCTTTCAAAAATGGAGGAGGAGAGGGCTATTGTGTGTTGCTCTTCAAATCGCCATGAATGGCTGGGAGAATAAGGAAAATTCTGAAGGAGGGGGAAGAAACTGTGAGTGAGGGAGAATGGGTAGGAGAGAGAGTTTCCCATTTACTTTTGTACTTTTGCCACCTTACTTTATTTATTTGTCTTTTGTGTATAAGAGTGAATTAAGAGAGTGAGAGGGGGGGGGGGAGAAATCGGCACATACACAAGGGGGAAATCTGATTTTTATTTGTAAATGGAGGAAGTTATTTTGGTTTTATTACAACTAACACCCACAAAGTTCTAGTTTTTACACTATTCACTAACCGGAACCCGTTTCCTGGAATTTTCTTGTTTAATTAATTTAATGGTTCTAGACCTTCACTAAGGTTTATTATATCTATTTGATTGGATATAATTATTACGAGTCTATTTAACCCGCTTAAAGTCACGTTTTCCCGGTTTCCTCAAAAAACGCGCTTTAAGGTTCGTTTGTGTTTTTAATCCATTTTAAGGATCTGTTTTCTTCGGGAATCATTCCCTCATGTTTATTTAGGCATAATTAAGCCTCTAAAATCTTCATTGGCCTAATTAATCACTATTTTTAATTTTGGGGTATTTCAGCTTAACATCGAGATATCTTCACCAACAATCTAATACCTTGATCAGTTCAAGACTCGAACTTCTGTGTCTACGACTCATCCTCAGTATGTAACTGAGTTTGATCAATCAAAAGCATTTGCGGTAACAACATACTCAAGTCAAGCTGATAAATTGGTTTTCTTTCTACCAAATTGTATATTGATAGTTGTATAAGCTTTTAACTGGATTTACAAACAGATTAAGATTGAAACATTTTAGAAGTAGCATAATTAGTGGTCATGAAATTCATAGCATAGATGAAACAAATTGACATATTTGGTCAGGGATTTAGATTCAACTAAAATTTTACTTACACAAGGTGAATTGAAGCCAGAAAAAAACATACCAATTATATAGAACATTTAGAGAAAATAAAGACCTTTGATACTCTGAGTGAAGAAGTTGATCTGGCTGCTTCACATGGATTGGAATTTGATCACCGTTGGTTAGATTGATTTGGAATTTGATATGACTGCTTCTCGCCAGCTGGAATTTGATCACCCTTAAGTAGATTGGTTTAGAATTTGATCTGGATGCCTCTTGCCAACTGGACTGATCACCGTTGGTTGATTTAGGTTGCTTGAGTCAATGTGCGAGGGTGAAGAATATGAACTGGATTAAGCCTATACACTACGTGAAATTCATGAAGAAAGGAGATCGAAGTACATGTACAAACCAGTAGCGATGTCGTGTCAGACGGTATATTTTTTTTTCCAAGAATGGATTAAGCTTAACTATGAGTGAAACTCAAGAGAAAACCATACCAACTAAAACCTAACTTATGCAAGCATTCTCAAAGCCAAAAAGGACAGAGAAACATACCTGGGATTGTGAATTTCATAGAGGATAAAAAGACTTCCGATCTCCCCAAATTCCTTTACGATTTACTCTCAAGTTGCTTGCGAATTGGACTTATGACACTTATTTGTGTGAGCAAGCAGAGAGACAAAAGAGATTCAAAGAAGAAAGGCAAAAAGGGAGAAATCAAGTCAAACTAAACTGAAATACTTGTTTGATTCAAGGTAAGATGAGAGAGTATGAGATGAGTTGAGCAGGGAAGAAGATAGAACTTTATTTTTGTATGAGACAAGTTCAAAAGAAGAATACAAAGAAGGTACAAGAAAACATTATCTCGGGAATAGATAACACATTGTCGATGGATATTCCGTTAGCACATATATGAATAAAACAACACAATATTGCTTAGAAAACACCCATGAAAACAAATGAAGAATTCATCGACGGATTACGTTCGTTGGTAACATTATATAATAAATTAAAAGAAAATCCACCTACGGATAGAGTCTGTCGGTATCTTATTTCACTAAGTTCCCTTATTTTCGAAGGAAAAGTCCGTCAGTAAAACTTGGATACCTCTAGTGTTTCTTACGACACATATCCGTAGGTAATTTCATAAATTTACGCACCATTTGGTGTGAAATCTCCCACATCCTTACTTTCAAAATTGCTTGCAGAATGTTGTGTAGGTAATATATTTTTATACCGTAGATATACCGTAGGTAATTAGGCAGAACTCCGTAACCCAACATGAGATACCAGAAATCATAGGTATTCCGTAGGTACATACTGACAAAATAATTTTTATATGTAATTTCTGTAGGTAATATGATAGTATTTTAGTAGTGAAACCTTACCAGATATGAATAGTAACAATGGTAGAGAAGAAGATGGAGAACTTTAGATCAAAATGAAGCCTAAAGAAGAAGGAAATCATCTTTAGTTACCAACTACCACTAATAATTAATTTAAAAGAGAGATTTGAGTGAGGGAAGGGATGAGTGTTGCTGTTGCTGGACGTTTTGGACATAAAAGAAAGGTGCTGGAAAGTGAAAATAAATGAGGAAGGAGAGAGAGATGACTTATAGGACAAGGAGGCATGTTGAAATACCCCAAACCTAGATATGGTGTTTAGATGATAAACTAAGGTATAATAAGTCTGAATAATGCCTTAGAAACATTAGGAAACAATTTAAACCAAAGAAAACACAAGGAAACACCATAAGAGCAATTTAAGCAAAAATGTGCTCTAAGCTTGGAGTAACTTGGGTTAGTACCCAAATATCATTCTTAGACCTTAGTAACATCCTAATGGTCATGTTAAATCGATTACCAAAGAAAACCAAGCTCAAAAACAAGTTAAAACACAAATTGTGCTATAAGGACTCTTAAAGCACATTTTTGAAAAATTGTCTTAGAAAGGGGTTTTAGGTGGCTAAATGCCTATGATTACTCCTTAATCAACTTGTGTACTACTTAGTATCACATTAGGAAGTCTAAATCAATGGGAAATCAAAAATTTCACAAATATGTGCACTAAATTATGAATAGTAACCAAATAGTGCCTAGTTTAGTCTTTAGTCAAATAAGTTTAATTAATTGGTCAAACAAGACCATGAATAGCCTTAATTAACAAGGGGGCCGGTTTTATAAGGGGGTGAGTCACCACATGAATAAGCAAGATTGTAAAAGAAGAGGGAAAAGTAGATTAGTTACTATTTGCTTTAAGGAAACAAATATCTCTTTTATGCTACCTCTCTCCTCCTTTCTTCATTTCTTCTTCTTCCCACCGATTTCACCATCTTCTTCTCTTCTTCTTTCACGTAAGAGCAGCCCCCATGCCAGCTTGACCTTGCCTTGCCCATAACCTACTCATTTTAACTCCAAAATCAAAACCAAGCACATATTCTTCTTAGTTAGCTCAAGCTCTTTCTTTTTATCCTTTCAAATATCCAAGAGCTTCATTCTTCATTCTCTTAAGGTAAGGAAAGGTAAGAAAAACTAGGTTTTTCTTTCCACTACCCCTTTCTCTCTAATCTTATCAGTTGTCTATTTCCAAGGGCTGAGAACTTCTTATTATATCCATCTCATTAACAAATGTATCTCATGGTGCTTGTTTCTTTTTCTATGTTCCCTGGCTTGGACAGGTGGTCTTTCTTTTATATCCAAGGGCTTCTAGAGGAGACATATCCAAGCTTGTCTTAAAACATCCAATTCAATACCTTTAAACACATTTTTAACCTAGGTTTTATTCCTTAAGGTTAGTGTATTGTTTAGCATCATGGAGTCATTGGATATTGATTAGAACATTGGCAAGGGAAGTTTAAGTGGTGACCGAGATTGGGTCTTGGGAAATCTTGGAAGTCTCATCTCGACCAACTCAACCTCCTGGGTCGGTCGAAGTCAGAAGATTTACGGTTTGAAAGTTTTTGCCCGACCGACCCACGTCCGACTCGACCTCCTAGGTCGGTTGAGGTCAGAAGGCATATGATTTGAAAGTTTAGCTCGACCGACCCATGACCGACTCAACCTCCTGGGTCGGTGAGGTCAGAATTTCCCATTTGACTTTGTTTCAACTCCATTCTTCTACCCATTCTTCTTCCCTAATCTTCCTACATGTAATCTAACATATTTTAACACTAATAGACCCTCTAAACTATCTTAGTTCATTCATGAAGCTCATCACTAAATTCTTGGTTTCCTTACACTATTTTCTTACTCTTGTTTTTCCTAAAACTCATGCTACAGACTTTTGGTTTCTTTCTCTTCACTAACTTAATGGTTATTTAACCATTGTGTTACTAGTGTTCTTAGCATTGTTCTCACCTCACATGCTACTCCATTACCTATCTCTCCAATCTAGTTTCTAACATGGTTAATTACTCATTTTAAACACCAAGACACACCTAGTTATATCCTAGGTTATTTTCTTCCTCCTTATAACACTTAAGTCCCTTAGTTTCTTGACAAATTTTGACAGAGGTTCCCTACATTTCTAAGCATTCTCACCACATTATTTTGCTCATGCAACTCAGTTTAACATCCCTGTTTATTCAAGACATTAATAACACTAAAATAGTTCAATCTCTTACTCAATATTTTCCTACATAAGCTCAACAATAACCCATTGTACAATCATTTAAATACTTGGCTCTAACTTAAACATCGACACAATTCATACTAGGATACGTTTCCATCATTTGTTTTACCTTTACTATAGTTATACAATACTTAGGCATTAAAACTATTGTTTCACATCACCTACAAAACTAGCTCAAGGGTAAGTTCATTTACCATGACTTTGCTAGCTTCCTTTTTTTCCTCCTTTCTTCTTCTTCTTTCCTTCCCCTTTGGTTTCCTTGTTCACCACCGGTCCAGTGGGAAGTTTAGAACTCTAATGCTACAACCCATATTTAGAAATACTAATGAGCATTAATGGAATCCTTAACTTCTAAAATCATCCCTAGACTACAAGGAGGTTTAAAGCTCTAAAAGGGTATTACCTTGGAACTCCTAGGTGGAGTTTTTGAGCATTAAAACAACAAGCTCCAACACTTCTTGGAGGGACTAAAATCGTCTGGAGCAAGAGGGGTAACAAGAGTTCAAAATCTAGAAAAATTCTAGGTTAAAGAAGAAAAGCTAGAAAAATGGGTTTAAGGTTCCTTTCTTACCTTAAAACGTCACAATGGTGTTCTTCAAGCTTCAAAGAGAGCTCTAGCCATGGAGATGAAGTGTGAGTTTTTCTGATTTTGAAAAGAGGGAATACTCTCCTAAGTGAGGGGAGTTCAATGGTGCAGTTTTTATAGCATTGGACAAGGTTTTGGCTTTCAAAAATGGAGGAGGAGAGGGCTATTGTGTGTTGCTCTTCAAATCGCCATGAATGGCTGGGAGAATAAGGAAAATTCTGAAGGAGGGGGGAAGAAACTGTGAGTGAGGGAGAATGGGTAGGAGAGAGAGAGTTTCCCATTTACTTTGTACTTTGCCACCTTACTTTATTTATTTGTCTTTTGTGTATAAGAGTGAATTAAGAGAGATGAGAGTGGGGGGGGGGAGAAAATCGGCACATACACAAGGGGGAATCTGATTTTTATTTGTAAATGGAGGAAGTTAGTTTGGTTTTATTACAACTAACACCCCACAAGTTCTAGTTTTTACACTATTCACTACCGGAACCCGTTTCCTGGAATTTTCTTGTTTAATTAATTTTAATGGTTCTAGACCTTCACTAAGGTTTAATTATATCTATTTGATTGGATATAATTATTACGAGTCTATTTAACCCGCTTAAAGTCACGTTTTCCCGGTTTCCTCAAAAACGCGCTTTAAGGTTCGTTTGTGTTTTTAATCCATTTTAAGGATCTTTTCTTCGGGAATCATTCCCTCATGTTTATTTAGGCATAATTAAGCCTCTAAAATCTTCATTGGCCTAATTAATCACTATTTTTAATTTTGGGGTATTTCAGCTTAACATCGAGATATCTTCACCAACAATCTAATACCTTGATCAGTTCAAGACTCGAACTTCTGTGTCTACGACTCATCCTCAGTATGTAACTGAGTTTGATCAATCAAAAGCATTTGCGGTAACAACATACTCAAGTCAAGCTGATAAATTGGTTTTCTTTCTACCAAATGTATATTGATAGTTGTATAAGCTTTAAACTGGATTTACAAACAGATTAATTGAAACATTTTAGAAGTAGCATAATTAGTGGTCATGAAATTCATAGCATAGATGAAACAAATTGACATATTTTGGTCAGGGATTTAGATTCAACTAAAATTTTACTTACACAAAGGTGAATTGAAGCCAGAAAAAAACATACCAATTATATAGAACATTTAGAGAAAATAAAGACCTTTGATACTCTGAGTGAAGAAGTTGATCTGGCTGCTTCACATGGATTGGAATTTGATCACCGTTGGTTAGATTGATTTGGAATTTGATATGACTGCTTCTCGCCAGCTGGAATTTGATCACCCTTAAGTAGATTGGTTTAGAATTTGATCTGGATGCCTCTTGCCAACTGGACTGATCACCGTTGGTTGATTTAGGTTGCTTGAGTCAATGTGCGAGGTGAAGAATATGAACTGGATTAAGCCTATACACTACGTGAAATTCATGAAGAAAGAGATCGAAGTACATGTACAAACCAGTAGCGATGTCGTGTCAGACGGTATATTTTTTTTTTCCAAGAATGGATTAAGCTTAACTATGAGTGAAACTCAAGAGAAAACCATACCAACTAAAACCTAACTTATGCAAGCATTCTCAAAGCCAAAAAGGACAGAGAAACATACCTGGGATTGTGAATTTCATAGAGGATAAAAAGACTTCCGATCTCCCCAAATTCCTTTACGATTTACTCTCAAGTTGCTTGCGAACTTGACTTATGACACTTATTTGTGTGAGCAAGCAGAGAGACAAAAGAGATTCAAAGAAGAAAGGCAAAAAGGGAGAAATCAAGTCAAACTAAACTGAAATACTTGTTTGATTCAAGGTAAGATGAGAGAGTATGAGATGAGTTGAGCAGGGAAGAAGATAGAACTTTATTTTTGTATGAGACAGTTCAAAAGAAGAATACAAAGAAGGTACAAGAAAACATTAGCTCGGGAATAGATAACACATTGTCGATGGATATTCCGTTAGCACATATATGAATAAAACAACACAATATTGCTTAGAAAACCCCATGAAAACAAATGAAGAATTCATCGACGGATTACGTTCGTTGGTAACATTATATAATAAAAAAGAAAATCCACCTACGGATAGAGTCTGTCGGTATCTTATTTCACTAAGTTCCCTTATTTTCGAAGGAAAAGTCCGTCAGTAAAACTTGGATACCTCTAGTGTTTCTTACGACACATATCCGTAGGTAATTTCATATAAATTTACGCACCATTTGGTGTGAAATCTCCCACATCCTTACTTTCAAAATTGCTTGCAGAATGTTGTGTAGGTAATATATTTTATATACCGTAGATATACCGTAGGTAATTAGGCAGAACTCCGTAACCCAACATGAGATACCAGAAATCATAGGTATTCCGTAGGTACATACTGACAAAATAATTTTTATATGTAATTTCTGTAGGTAATATTGATAGTATTTTAGTAGTGAAACCTTACCAGATATGAATAGTAACAATGGTAGAGAAGAAGATGGAGAACTTTAGATCAAAATGAAGCCTAAAGAAGAAGGAAATCATCTTTAGTTACCAACTACCACTAATAATTATTTAAAAGAGAGATTTGAGTGAGGGAAGGGATGAGTGTTGCTGTTGCTGGACGTTTTGGACATAAAAGAAAGGTGCTGGAAAGTGAAAATAAATGAGGAAGGAGAGAGAGATGACTTATAGGACAAGGAGGCATGTTGAAATACCCCAAACCTAGATATGGTGTTTAGATGATAAACTAAGGTATAATAAGTCTGAATAATGCCTTAGAAACATTAGGAAACAATTTAAACCAAAGAAAACACAAGGAAACACCATAAGAGCAATTTAAGCAAAAATGTGCTCTAAGCTTGGAGTAACTTGGGTTAGTACCCAAATATCATTCTTAGACCTTAGTAACATCCTAATGGTCATGTTAAATCGATTACCAAAGAAAACCAAGCTCAAAAACAAGTTAAAACACAAATTGTGCTATAAGGACTCTTAAAGCACATTTTTGAAAAATTGTCTTAGAAAGGGGTTTTAGGTGGCTAAATGCCTATGATTACTCCTTAATCAACTTGTGTACTACTTAGTATCACATTAGGAAGTCTAAATCAATGGGAAATCAAAAATTTCACAAATATGTGCACTAAATTATGAATAGTAACCAAATAGTGCCTAGTTTAGTCTTTAGTCAAATAAGTTTAATTAATTGGTCAAACAAGACCAAATAGCCTTAATTAACAAGGGGGCCGGTTTTATAAGGGGGTGAGTCACCACATGAATAATCAAGATTGTAAAAGAAGAGGGAAGTAGATTAGTTACTATTTGCTTTTAAGGAAACAAATATCTCTTTTATGCTACCTCTCTCCTCCTTTCTTCATTTCTTCTTCTTCCCACCGATTTCACCATCTTCTTCTCTTCTTCTTTCACGTAAGAGCAGCCCCCATGCCAGCTTGACCTTGCCTTGCCCATAACCTACTCATTTTAACTCCAAAATCAAAACCAAGCACATATTCTTCTTAGTTAGCTCAAGCTCTTTCTTTTTATCCTTTCAAATATCCAAGAGCTTCATTCTTCATTCTCTTAAGGTAAGGAAAATGTAAGAAAAACTAGGTTTCCACCACCTTTTCTCCATTACCGAAAATTACACTCATGGGGCTTTATTTGTATGCCTTGTTCTAGTTGGTTTCTATTCTCCAAGGGCTAGAGGAGGTCCTTCTTGATTCATATCCAAGCTTGTCTTGAGACTCCAAGGTAAAACATCCAATTCAATACCTTAAAACACATTTTTAACCTAGGTTTTATTCCTTAAGGTTAGTGTATTGTTTAGCACTCATTGGAGTCATTGGATATTGATTAGAACATTGGCAAGGGAAGTTTAAGTGGTGACCGAGATTGTTCAAGGAAAAAGGCTAAGGAGGAAAGTTTATGAAGCTTGCAAAAGAACAAGGTAAATGTCTTATCTTAAGGTGTTTTTATGCATTAAGGGATGGGATTTAGATATATGGTGAGTTTGGCTTAGAGTTTACTTTAGGAAAGGGTTATAAAACTTAGGAGGAAGAACATGATTATATTGAGAACTTGTGACTAAGGAGCAAATGAGAAAGAGATAGATAAACAATGTTAAGGTGAATTAATTAAGAACATTTATATTTCAATGGGAGCCTTGTTGTGTGTATTTGCAGGTCAAAGGCTATATATATTATGGAAATTCAGTGTTTAAGATTTATGCATTTAAGGGCCTAAGTGCCAAGCAATTTAAGTTTATACACTATATTGTGATGTAGTGTAGTTTGGGTGTATATTGTGTGCTAAGATGGTGTATTAAGGATTTGAGTGCTCATAGAAGTTTAATGGTGGAAAACCTAAGTGCTTGGGTGTAGTAATATACTAGGGAAGCCATGTCAAATTTTGGTGAAGGAACTTGGTGTTTAAGATGTTCTAAGGAGATTTTATGACTAAGGAAGTGCTAGGAAACTTTAGGAGTTGTTTTGATGAAAAAAAGTGAGTTTAAGGTGTTCTTGTGAATTGGGATGACTTAGGTATGTCTAGGAGGAACTAGGGGTTACAATGGTGAGTTTTAGGCACCAAGACCATGATAAAAGAAGTTAGGAAACTTGTGCAAAGTTTGATGGAAATAAGGTGTAAAACTTTGAAATGACTTAGGTGAGAACTAGTGTGTATGCCATGAGGAAGTTTTGGTAAATGGAATGGGGTTGAAAAATGATGCTTATGGAATGGTCAAATTGTTAAGGAGGGAACACTTGGGTTAGTTGAAATTCTAGGTGGGTTGCATGTTGGAAATGTAGGAAAATAATGTTAAGTGTTAGGAGTTTCAGTAAGAATTGAGTAAATGTTTAAGAAGATCTTTGTAGGTTGTTTAAATGAGTTTGGTGGATGTTTTAAGGTGAGTTTAAGTGCCTAAAAGGTATTAGGACATATGGGGAACTTGTGGAAAAGTTTGGGAACAATTAGACAATTTTTAGGAAGTTTCTACACTGGACCGACCCTGTCTGGGTCGGTCGGACCTTGTTACCCAGCGGAAATGTTTCTGGAATCGACCGACCCAAGGGGTTGGGTCGGTCGGCAAAGTTTAACGAGTAAAAATTTTCTGGAACGGACTGACCTAGAGGGTCTTGGGTCGGTCGAGCTGGCCTTGGGTCGGTTGGGTGAATTTCAGAGAACGGGAATGTTACTGGAATGGACCGACCCAGTGGTTAGGTCGGTCGGTGGGTCGATCGACCCTTAAGACTTAAAAAAAAACTCTAAGAATGTTAAGTGGTATTAATGGTACACCATTAGAGAGCAATGATGATTAGGAAGATAAGGACCTAAGGGATTAAGTTAAGTTAAAGCTTAAATGTTTAAGGTTAAGTTTATAAGATTAAGTTGTAAGAACTTAAGAGGTTAAGTGGGGATTATTAAGGGTTAGGCAAGTTAAGTAATGTATAAGTTAATTAATCTAAGATGGATGAATGTTTTAGGAATTGGGAGTTTGGAACCAGAAGGGAATTTAACAACCGGGACACCAACGGTGAGAACGGTACAGTTTTTCTTGTGACCTGCTTGCTAACGAGGTGTCCCTCAGCTTGTGTGCTATCTGTTTATTTGCTATAACTAAAACAAGATAAAGTATGCAACCGGTTTATATTGTTCTCGTTGTGTGTGTTTTTCCTTTCCACTACACTAACCCACGACTTAGATTAACTACTAATTAAGCTTAGTACCTACTGAATGAAGAGAGAGGAACTATATTTCGGTAACGGTTGGTTAATACCCGATAAGGTTTAACTAACACATGGTTTGTAAGATTTTCACTAACTGGAACTTAAGAGGAGTGAGGAATCCGGGACTGACTCCGGTCATGCATGTTAAGGGAAAGGGGGTCGGTATCTGAATCAGATCCGACTCCGCTTAAGGACTCGTCTTCGGACTTGTTGCCTAAGGTCGAATGTCGGCTCAGCTACATTGGATTTCTAGTCCAAGGTAGGAAGCATTAAGATAGGGTGCGATAGGATAACTTAAATCCTAAAATTTTAAGATAAGTTGTTTATTCAACCAATGGAGTTAATAGCTCATTGGCTAGGGTTGCTTTTGACCCGACAAAATAAACATTGAGGTAACATACGACCAATTCTATTTAAAGGACGGTTTGTATCCTAAGACTGAGATAAGGTTTAAGGGAAAATTCTAAGTTGTTCATTGATTGTGGACTATGTATTGTTTATCTGTGGATTGTTTTTTACTGCACTTCATACTATGATTGTGTATCTAATCAATCTCCATGCTATTGACAATTAGTCGTCGTAGCCCCGTTAGCTTGGGGGCCATGAGATAATCGTACCAGTAACTTTGCTACCCCCTTTGGGGGCTGTTTTTATTTTGCAGGTAAGCGTCCCATGAAGAGTCACCCTGAGAGTAGGGGCGGTTAGACTTAGGCTGGGTTATTTTTGAGCACGGGTTGTGCTTGTGCGCCCGTCTGTTAATATTTATCTGGTGAAGAATTATGTGGTTTGTTGAGAAACTTATAAACTCAGTTGGTTTGTATATTTTTGGATTAGTGGTTGTAAATGATTAAGGCTCGGAATTTTCTGTTGTTTAGACCGTGGGAAGGTCCTGGTGTTAGTTTAATTCCGCTACGACGTTATATTAATGTTGTCAAGTTTGCGATAACCACGATTGGCTTAGGACGGGGTGTTACACATATGATAAGTAGATAAGTGATCATGTACTAAGGATTTGTTTTATGTGTTTAATTAATGTTTGTCTTGTTCATTTCTCTACTTTAGCTGGTTTTCTATTAGTTTTGTGTTTTATTGGTGATTTTACACATTTGTTGCTTAAACATGAGGATGAGCTAGCTAGGAGCAAAGTAGACAAAAAGAGGAGCATGCAAGAAGACGTAATATATGACATGTTCAAGAATTAAGGTTGTGGGAAGTATGTCAAGGACAATAGGACATTTCGAGAAGATTTCAATGTGAACAAGATGAGTTCTTAATGACTTCAAGATTGGACTTATGCCCTTAGGAGTGTAATGTATTTCTTGGAAGTATTTCTAATGATAAAGGAAGAAGGTATTATGTAAATTATTGGCTTTGTTAAGGGAAGTTGCCTATAAAATACATGCGTATCTTTCTATCATCTTAGAGATTCACAATGGATGACTATAGCCCGTGGATTAGTAGCTTGATGCAGAAAGCAACTCATTCGGTAACCAAGAAATTGAGTTCTTCAGGTGAGTAGCAGTTGATTCAGAGCTCAGTGAAGAGCCACGACCATGTCCTAGTGTTTCATCTCAATAAAGGTCTTCAAGATTATTTTATAGTACTAATTCCTAATGAACTCGATCTGTGCTTAAATATTTTATAGGCATACAATTAACACGTTGTTGACAAAGATATGTTAGGGAAAGTAAATTTGAATTTATAATGAGGTGAAACATGGCTTAAATCCTGCGGATTTGTAACATAGGTCAATTTGTGCGGATTTTGACTCTTTGCATTAAAGGGATGTCAAAACTTATTTACACAATTTTAAAAATTATATGCCGCATGACAAAATTCTATAGCCATGAACTAGTACAAAACCATTCTAACCACAAAATCTTCAGATTTTTCAAAACATGCACTTTATCGGAACAGTAACCAACATATTAAAGCTAACACTTGTGAGAAACCTGAATGTTCCTCAGTGTCTTCCACAATAAATCAGTGGTTTTATCTTTTTTGTGTGGATATTATGTAATCATTTCGTTCATTTTATATGGCATTCAAGAAAACGTGCGGCCCCACCATTCGTAGTGTTGTTCAACAAGAGCTGCTATATATACGTCCAACTTCATGCTTAGCACCAGCAGCCACTTCTGAATAAAATTTCCAAGCTCGGTCGAAAGAAAAGAATAAAACTTTCCCTAAAGACCAATTAAACAGTTGTAATTAAGCAGAGTGAGTGACAGAGAGAAAGAAAAGAGGAAAAGGAAAATAATAATTAAAGGAAAAAACATTAGAGAAGGGAAGTCTAGGAACGGCAGCAATGGCAGAGGTCTCCCCGCACTGCGCTCAAATGTCTTGCTTGGCGACTCTCCGTCTTAGAAATATCGCCCGCCGCGCCTATAAATTCAACCTTCCATCTTCTTCTCCCCCCGTCCTCCGCTCCCCGGTTTCTCTCCCTTTTAATCTCACCAGCCCTCCTAACCCCCGAATCTCTCTCCCTTCTTCCGCCTATCGACCATTCTGTACTCCTACACCCTCTGCTCCCTCCATGGCCGCCGCCGCTGCCGCAGTACCACCGTCTTCCACCATTACTGATACCACCATGGACGCTGTTCAGCGTCGTCTCATGTTTGAAGACGAGTAAGTTCTGCAACTTCTGACCTTCACTTTCCCGAATGAACGAATCGCCACGACGTACTTTCTGAAATCTAATTCGCGCCAATTCTCATGTTGCCTGGCTGATTTGAATGTTTTTTAACACCTAAAAGTGTTTTAGGACTACGAATTGTCAACGACTTCCTTATTCTCTTTCCTCTATTTCTTTGGGTTAAAATGAAGATTTGAAGCATCTCTCGAAATCCTAGCTTTGCTTTTGTTGCGATTAAATGGCATGGTGTACTATTTTTGTTTGATTTTGGTTGCTTAGACTGATATTGACATCCCGTTAGAGATAAATTGTGTGAAGATAACATCTGAATGAAATTGGTAGCAGCAGACATACAGGTAGTTGTTTGTTTTCTCCGTGTTCCCCGCAATTCTAATGATCCTTTTCGATCCGTCATTTCACATTTGTTTATTATGACCCGCCGCAGACGATTTTCATTTTAGCTATTGGATCTGCTTTTAGCTTTCCTTCAGGCTTGCTTGATCTATGTAATGGTAGCGAATCAGTGACCACCAAATTTCTCCTTATGGTCAAATGCTATATCGGCCGCCTTCTACTATGGTGTTCTGAATTAAGAACTTAACTCGCTTGATCTCTCTCTATTGTCCAAGTTAGATTGTTGAGGTTGATCTGACGGAGCTTTTTCCATGAAGAGCTAGAGTCGATGAGAAGTGACCACACGGTCGGCCTATCTTTTCGTGCATGATTACACGTCTGGCAGTCTTTGTGTTGCAAAACAAATACCATATCATCTTATATTAAGATTTAAAAACCACTTTTTTTTTTTATTAGATTCTCCGGATAGTCTTGGCATGTATTGGGTTATACCGTTCTACTGAACTCTCTATGTTCTCTTGTCTCGATCTTACTTTGTCTACTTTTTTTTTTTTTCCGTTTTTTGCAGATGCATCTTAGTTGATGAGAGTGACCGTGTTCTTGGCCATGATTCCAAGTATAATTGTAAGTTTTTTTACTTTTATGAGTAGATGCTTATGGAAATAGTTTTCTTTCAGTTGTAAGGAAGAATACCAACATCTGCCTGTGGACTTACTATACCGTCAAAATGACTTTCTTACTCACTTTATTTGTCATGTTTAGCAGCTAAAATGAATTTTGTTGGGTGTCTTGTTGGTGTCCTGTTGGTTTTTTCCGTTGTGTAGGGCTTTGGTACGGTCTACTTTCATTGTATCTCTATTTCTTATTTTGTTGGTTGTGTACGCAGGGAAGATGTATTGTTTATGCATTTGAATATTAGATGAGGTCTGCAATATGAAGTGGAAGATTGATGTGGTAGCCCAAGAGATTAGCCGACTCTGGTCTTGTTTGAGTCAGTTGCTGATTTCAATTTCAGTTTCTCTTTTCAGAAAACTCAGAAAAAAAGGGGTCATGTTTTTAGAAACAACAAACTAGTAACACTTTTATAGAAAGTGAAAGTCCACTATGGTGAATAATTGAGTCTTTGGAGCAAAACTCACTATTTGTGTTTGTTTTTTACTTCTGTTTCTGGATTCTGTTTTTGGTTTAGTTTTTCACTAATCTAGCCAACCAAGTCTTTAGTGATTCTGTTAATCTTCATCTCCATGAAAAGAGTGGGATAGAGTCTTCTTGTTCCGGTCTTTTATATGGTGTTATTTATATTGTTTTTCTTTTAACTTTTGTTTTGACTAGAGTCTTTTCCCAAATACAATGAAGTTGATGAAAGAGTTATTGTTTGAAGCCTACATATTTCTGCCCTCTGCAGACATTACTTAGTAGTTTTCTTAAACATTGGGGTATTCTATGGCAGCACAACCAAGAGATGATGATTTGGATGTGGTGTTTTTCATTTCTTTTTCTTTTTTTTCATTGTTCGAGTTCTCAATTATCAGCAACCCACTTATCTATAAGCGCTGCAGGTCATTTAATGGAAAATATTGATGCTGGAAAGGCCCTTCATAGAGCATTTAGTGTGTTCTTGTTCAACTCCAAATACGAATTGCTACTTCAGGTACCTTATTAATATGTAGTAACAAAATATGAGCATTACATTGTGCACTTGACGTCTGGATCTGAAATGTGTAAGATTAGATCTAGAAACTTTCCACTGCTATCTGATGATGTTTTAAGTCTCAGTCAAAAAGTTTATCTAATACTAGTGCTGTAGTAGACACAGCTGCACATTACGGGCTATAGGGATTTCTAATGAAATTTGTATGTTTGAGTAGTGTCTTCATAAGTGGACTTCATACCCTGCTCTGGAAACATGCTTAAGTTCATGGACTGCATGGGGGATTCACATTTGTTAAGGGCCCTCTAGTGTTAACAGAATCGCACATCTATGCGCTTATGGTATTCTAGATCCTTTGCTATTAAGCTTTAATGCTTTATAAACTAGGATGTCTCAAACTCTCAATTGGTTGGTGAGTTTTGTAGTCGGCCTGTTTGCCACTATCGAAAGAAATGAGTTTGAGTGGTAAAATCAAGATGGTTCTACTTTTTCATTGACTACATGAAAATTTAGTGGTCGGCCATGGTTACTACCTAGTGAAACATGTAATCGAGAAGTTGCAAATGTTAATTTAAAAAGTATCATATGTGTAGCTGGACTAATTTGGCATGTTACCCAGATGAGATAGAGCAATTTTTAAGCTGCTATTATGACAGGCTTTCCCTTTTTTATTGTCACAGTTGAGATCCATCTGATGTCTATATATGAAAAATAGTCTATTTATATATTGACGTCACAAGTCAAGCCTGTATTTCGTCCCAATATTCTGTATTTTTCTGATGCAGCAACGATCGGCCACAAAGGTGACTTTCCCCATGGTATGGACCAATACATGTTGCAGCCATCCTCTATACCGTGAATCTGAACTGGTTCAGGAGAACTGTTTAGGTAATTTTCACTTCCGTCAAAAGTGAATATTTTGCCACTCTCACTAGTGTCAAAACCATCCTGGTCCATGCAGCTTGAGCTTATTCCTTTCTTGGTCATGATATCACATTTAGGGGTGAGGAATGCTGCACAGAGGAAGCTTCAAGATGAATTGGGTATTCCTCCTGAGGACACTCCTGTGGATGAATTTACCACTCTTGGTCGCATGCTGTACAAGGCGCCATCTGATGGTAAATGGGGAGAGCATGAATGTAAGTAATAAATTGCACGTTATTTTTTCCCTATTGTTCTCAAGTGCTCAAATCGGAAAACCTAAAGCCTGAAGGCATTTATATGGAAGTTATATATCACATGATTGTTTTGTGTATGTATGATTATTTGAATTCTAGAAAGGTCTTGGGCTTACTCTTTTTCTACCAGCAGTTACACTAATTTATGTTTACTGGAGTTGCTGGACAACAATTACTCCAGTATTGTCTATCTAACCTGGTCCTCATTGCGGATGCAGTGGACTACCTTTTGTTTATTGTGAAGGACGTGAGAATGGAACCTAACCCGGACGAGGTGGCTGATGTTAAGTATGTGGGCAAAGAGGAACTGAAGGAGCTGTGTAGGAAAGTGGATGCTGGAGAAGAAGGGCTGAAGCTATCTCCATGGTTTAGGCTAGTTGTGGACAATTTCCTCTACAAGTGGTGGGATCATGTCGAGAAGGGCACCCTGGACGAAGTTATTGACATGAAAACCATACACAAGTTGACTTAAGGCCATTTGCTTCCGGTTCTGCTGTCAACAATGGACTACCTTTTTAGCTTTTTAAGTTAGTATTGTTTAATTGGGAATGTCATAAAGTTTTTGCCTTGGATCCCTTTCTCCGGAATCTTTTTCCTTTTTTCTTTGTTTTTTGTGTCCCTATGCTCTCGGCCCCTGTGGGCAATGTATTGTCATTCAATTAGACAGTGCTCTGTGATATCCAAATTTCCGGCTTTTGTGATTGCGTGCCCTTCATTTAGTGGATTAGATCCCATCCTGCAGACTCACGCCTACCAAATTGTCGTATATGGTTGTTGGTCATTCGTATCTTAGACTGCCTTAGCGCATCTATTTTTTTTTAATCATAACTTGAAATCTTTTCTCCCATCCAAACTTTAAAACAATCTACACTATTGTACATAAGAGAGATTAGCTTAATAGAAAAGTTCAGAACCGAATTGTCCAGAAAAAGATTACTAATGTTACAAACTTGAGATAAACAATATAACTGTTCCCAACTGTCATTGGAATAGAGCATGGAGCTCTGCTCATTTTTGTTCTTCAAAGGAAAAGATATCCTGGTTTCTCACATCGATTTCCACTTTCTGGAAGCCTCTTTCATACGCCCATTTCATTGCAAAACCAAGCCCTGCAACTCAGCATTCATTCCGAGCAAGAAGGTTTCATTTTCCTGTTAAAAGCCATCAAAATAAGACCATCATGTCTTCTTATAGATCTCACTAATATCATTGTATACCCTCTTTTCTTTTTCATTCCACAGTTAATTTTAACAGCATCATACAAAGGAGGAGTCCACTCATACTTAGGCAGGATGTTATGTTTTCTGTTTTCCAATCCTATCTTAACAGCCTTAACAAAAGCTTGGTTTGCTTCTATTAAAGCCATCCAAGATAATTCAGAATTATGTTTAACTGAGTTTTTTGCATCATACACAACCCACATAGTATTAATCACTTGCTCTAGCTTATCATTGGGCCATTTATCAGCTCCAGTGAAAATGTACTCCTGGGTATCATTTTCATCTGGGGAGAAGTTATAGTTTAACTGAAGAATGCCCTCCCACTGCTTCCTGACCATAATGCATTCAAACAGGGTATGATACATAGTATCATGCTTTCCACGGAAGCAACAAGTAGAAGAGCCTCCTAGTCTTCTAGCAATATTAGCTACACAAGGAACAATGTTTTTGTTAATATGCCAATACAGTTTTGCTCTCGGGCTGCAAGACAACTTATTAACTCTTTTGTCTAAATCCCCTTTAACTTCACTAGCTGAGGAGAGAGCAGTTTGAGCGAAAGAGATAGTTGTTTGATAGGCTGATTTCACTGAGAAACATCCATCTTTGGTGTGGTGCCAAATCCACGTATCTTCTTCATGGGGTCTGGTTTTAATTTTTCTGATCTCTTCGATATCAATATCCCACAGATGCTGGTGGAGGAGGTGGAAATTCCAATCATTGCTGGACTGATCCCAAAATCGGTCAACTAAAACTCTATCTTGATTAGTAGGTTTGGAGAGAAAATTTTAAAGGAGGAAGGTCTCTCTAGCCAAGGTCTAACCAGAAACTGGTGGTTTTACCATTTCCTAACTTTTCCTAACTTTTTCCTAACTCATTTTTAAGAAGATCAAGAGAGGATACCAGAGAAGTCCAAATTGGGCTATCTGATTTTTTTCTGACACAAATCCAAGTTAGGAAAGTAAATCCCTTTGACAGTCTTGGCTACCAAAGAATTAGAATCCATTAAGATCCGCCATGCCTGCTTGGCTAACATAGCTTTGTTGAAGGCTCCAGCTGATCTAAAGCCCATCCCACCTTTATCTTTACTCTTACAAATTTCCTCCCACTTCAACCTGTGAAGACTTCTTTTTCACAGATTTCCTCCCCACCACAAGGAAGCTAAAAGGGAATTGATTTTGTCAATAATGCCTTTGGGAAGCTGAAAGAGAGACATCGTGTAAGTAGGGATGGCCTAAAGCACACTAGAAACAAGAACAGATCTAACACCAGCTTGAGACATAGGTTTACCACATCTAGTGACTTTCCTGCGAATGGCCTCTACAACATAGTTGAACATTTGACTCTTGTTCCTACCCATGCTCGAAGGGAGCCCCAAGTACTTTGGAAGGAGAGAGTTTCCTCATATCCTAGAGTGCTACTGATCTGGTTCTTGCATTGAGAGTTGAGCTTTTTACTGAAAACAATTTTCTGATTTCTGACTGTTGATAGCATGGCCTGAAGAAAGCAAGAGGCTTCTAGAGTTGCTTTAAGAAATGTAACATTTTGTATAGAACTTTGACCATGGACTAGCAGACATTCGCAAAGGCTAAGTGGTTGATAGGGGGGCCTCGGGAAGACAGCTTTATACCTTTGAAATGTCCCATACTCTCAGCTTTATTCAAATAACTAGAGAGAGCCTCTTGGGCTAAAATAAACAAGAAAGGGGATAAGGATCCCCTTGCCTGATTCCTCTAGGGGGGAGAAGAACTCTCCTGGAGAACCATTAATCAGCACTGAGCATTTAGTGGAGGAGATGCAATTCATAACTGGAAAGAGCCAGACATCAGGAAAACCCATTTCAATAGAATATCTTTAATAAACTGCCAATCTAACCTATCATAAGCTTTACTCAAATCCATCTTGAGGGTAAAATGACCCTTCTTAACAGCCTTCTCTTGAGGAAATGCATTATCTCCCCTGAGATAATCATATATCAGTGATGAGCCCCCCTTAACAAACCCAAACTGATTAGAGGAAATGATATCGGGTAAAATCCATTTAACTCTGTTAGCTAAGACTTTAGAGACAATTTTGTAAATGAAATTACAGAGGGCAATTGGTCTAAAGTCCTTAATATTAACAAGACCTTTCACTTTAGAATTAAAGCAATAAAGAACTGGTTAGTCAGGTGAAATACCCCAAACCTTAATATGTTAATTAATTATGTAATTATGATTCTCTGAGGCTAATTAAGTCCTTAAGATCATTGGTGAAGAAATAAAAACCAAAAAGAAAAAGAAAATGCGTAAAAGTCACAAAACGTGAAAAAGCGTATTTAATTATTTTAGGAGGTATATAACCTTCATTAGGGTTATAAATATATTTTTATACCCTAATTACACAATAAGAACATGTGGGGAAAATTCCGGAAGAAAACGGATCAAAATAATGTGTTAAAACGCTAACGGAGTCTTAAAGCGCGTTTTTCGAGAAAAACCCGAAAACGTAACTTTAAACGGTCAAAAGACCCCGTAAAAATTACAGTTCATCAAATAATAAATAATTAAACATTAATGGGAGTAAAGTAACCATTAAAATTAAAGAAACGAGAAAATTCCGGAAAACGGGCCCGATTAGTGAATAGTGCTAACCGGGTAAAAATAACGAGCGTTTTCTGTAAAAGACGAAAACGCTCCAGCTTGTACATATATATGTGGGCCGATTTTAATATATTAATTAGCCCTCTCACACTCTCACCTAGCTAGAAAAGAAAAGAAAAGTCAAATAAAGCAAAAAAGGGGATAAACACCTTTTCTCTCTTTCCTCTCATTTCCTTCTCTCTCTCCTCCCTTTTCCTCCTTTCCATCGTGAGCTCCTTCCTCCTTCCCCTACCTCTGGCGATTTTGAGCTGAAACAAGAGCTCCCATGGCTAGCTCACTTCCTCTTCATGCCCAAGCTTCATTTAAGCTCCAAATCAAAAATAAATTACATATTTGAACTCCTCTCACCATCCTCTACCTTTTTCTCTTTCAAAATATAAAAATGATGAACTTCATCTCCATGGGTTTTCCCCATTTGAAGAGAAATGGCACCAATGTGTAGCTTGGAGTCTCCTCTCTCTCCTAAGGTAAAAATCTCCAAGAAAAACTCATTTCTCTTCCTCCTCCTTTGGTGACCGATTTTCCCCTCTCTATACCTTGTTTTCTTCTTGTTTTTGAGCTTCATTTCAACTCACCAATGGTGGTGGAACCATCTTCTTGATTCAAGGGTGGAAACCCCTCCTAAAACTCCAAAGGTAAACCCTAGAATTTTGTGCTTTAAGCTCTTCCTTGGGTTAAAGAATTTCCAAAGGTTTAGGATTTTAATTGTGTGTATTTTTGTGTTTCTTGAATGTTGGATGGAGTTTGGCAACTCCATTCCACTTGACCGAAATTGAGAAGAGGAGGAGCAAGAGGAAAATTAAGGAGAGACTTGTGAATTAAGGTAAGAAATCTACCTTAAGGCTTATTTGGAATGCTTTAGGATTGGGATGGGTTAAATAAAATAATGAACCCAAATTATGTGAAATAATGTAGTTGGTTGAAATTGAGAGAGATTGTGAACTTGTGTTGATTTAAGGGCCAAGTGCCATTGCATTTGAGTTTGTGTTTATATTGTGGATTATTGAGATTTTGGAGTTATGTTGTTGTTGATGGACTTTGAGGATTCATTATGTGCTGGTAGGACCCTTGTAAGGGTGTGGCTAGATTAGGAATGAAAAATGGTGACAAGAAGAGTTGGACATGTAAGGTTTATGGGGAGGTTATGGCAAAATTTCGGTAGGAAATAAGTGCTTTTGGGTGGCATGGTAAGTGAGAGAACTTAGGTGTTCATTTGAGGTTGTTTAGTGTTGAGTAGAGTGGAGTGGTATCCTTATAATGGTAGATGGATAATGGAGATAGAGAGTGCAAAATCTGTAGCATAATGATGCTTGATAACTTGGAATTTCAAGAAAAAGAGTTGGTGGTTGTAACTTGTGAAACAAGGAGTGAATGTGGGTTTTAGAAGTGCATTTAGGTAGGAGTGATTGGTAATGGTCATTGATGATGGAGTTGGTAAGTTTGGTAGGAGGTAAGAACTATCAAAAGGAAATAGAAATGCACAAGGGTGCAAAATGCAAGAATGTGAAAAGTGAGTTTGTTGAATTTGAACAAGAATTGGGTGGTGAATTGGACCAACGTTTTAGGAGTGTTTTAGGGTGTTAAAACATGTATAAAACATGTGGAAAGATTATGGAATGATTAGGTGTGAATTAAGGTTGGTTTAAGGGTTAAAAAGTGGACTTTTATCAGCTTTTAGCAGGGTCCGGGACCTAGCCCTTGTATAAGGTCCCGGACCAAGCTTAAAAACATGTCGAGAGTGAATGCAGGAATTGGTCCGGGACTTAAGTCCAGGACCAAGTCCAGGACCAGGGTAGTAAAACACGCCGAGAGTACACTGAAACATTGGTCCGGGACCTTGGGTCCCGACCAAGTCCCGGACCAGAACAAAAATGGTGCAAAATGTGTTTTTAAAGTGTTCTAAAGGTGGGGGATTGATGGGTAATGGTTTTGGATGTTGTTAAGGCCTTGTTTGGTGACTTTAAAAAGGTCCTAATAAGTATAAACAAGTGTTGGAAGTGATTGAGAAAGTTGTGAGGTTAAGTACACAAAGTTAAACCGAAATAACGGGATAACGGGGTAAGTAAGGGAGAGTAGCAAGTATGTACCTACAGTAACACCTTAACATTAATTGAACCATTTGACATGTAAATAGTGGTTCAAGAGTATGACATGAGGAACAAGTGTGAACCGAGGAGCGTGAGAACACCCGGTAAAGTGATTCCCTGCGGTGACAGGTATGGTTTTCTTGCAACTGTGTCCTACCGGGTTACACCGGCTTGTATGCCAACTTGTTTTCTGTGTGTTTTCCACCTTGCAAGATAAAGCATGAAATGAGGTTACAGTAGTTCATTAATGTGGCGTAAATAATTCCGATACCGTTTAACCTTAATTATGTGTTAAACCATAGCTAACCGACTCTAGGATCACATAAGAGATCGGTATTCGGATTAAACGTCCCAACCCATGGGAACGTACTAACTACGGCTATCCGTGCTTTAGTTGTATGTTGTGGTTATGTGTGTTGTGTGTTGCTTCGTTTAATGTATCGTTGTTTAACAAATGTTGTTGTCCATGTTTGTCGAATGGGATGTTACCCCCCTTGTGTGTGATTAACCAAACTTGTAACACCAAATGGTGTATGTATGTGATAAGTTCCATAAAGGAACTTCTAACTATATATGTATATATTATGGGGGGGGGGGGTGAGGAATCCGGTCGTTCCGGTCGCGCGTGTTGTTTGGGAGTTGATGTATATATGTGAATTAACTCCCACTCTGTTATGTTATGGTTGTTTTTCCTTCTTGGATTACAATCACCCACAAGCTTAACCAAGGCTTACCTGCCTCATTATATTCAGGGCTAGGGGGAATACTATTATGTTAAGGTTGCTTTCCTTCCCTGGATTACAACCACCCACAAGCTTAACCAAGGCTTACCTACCTCACTATTATTTGGAGCTAGGGGGGGAAATGTGTATGGTGTGATCGGTCCTATATTACGGCCGACACATCTAAGTGAAGTAAATGTGTACGGTGTGCTAGGGCCTATATTTCCTCCGGCACATCCTAAGTAAAGTGTACGTTCTCTAAGAAGAATGGTATTAAGTCGTATACATGTTATTAGGTGAAGTATGTTGTTATGTTGTGTACGTTGATCTCCGAAATCAACCCCGTACAAAATAAAGGGGTAATTAATTAAGTATAACCCGATTAAATGGGTATGCGTCGTCTAGCAAGGGATAGCTCCATTAGGGTAGAACCCTCAAGGGCCAAAGAACACAATAATGTGATCTAACCAATGTGATGTGCTAATCTTATGTTTGTATCTATTCTTTGGATGTGTGATTTGTAAGCATGATATGTGTGTATAGTTTCATGCATGTTTTAAATATAATTAACTGCATGCTCAGACGATAAATAGTTGTGCATGGCCCGGTAGCATGCGGGCTGCTCGATTACCATACCAACAAAGGTGCTGACCCCCTTTGGGGGGCCCCCATACTTTTCAGGTACAATGGAGTTGGCAACCGTTCGAGAGTAGGACGGGGTAGCTGTTTATACTTGGATAGTTATTTGGTTGTTTATGTAGTTGTAAGGGATGT
Source organism: Limonium bicolor (assembly GCA_023374045.1). Taxonomy (NCBI): domain Eukaryota; kingdom Viridiplantae; phylum Streptophyta; class Magnoliopsida; order Caryophyllales; family Plumbaginaceae; genus Limonium; species Limonium bicolor. The sequence continues at coordinate 291,710,029 of CM041778.1, forward strand.
AAAACCGAAGTTCGATAATCGGTAGCTGAAAGTATAGACTCGGTACAGTTGTAATGTAAATGTATGTATTTCAGTTTAGAAACGGTTGGTAATGTAAAGTGTAGTGCTCGGTAATCTTGTCCATCAGACCGGTACACTATGTATGTATTAGCCTTGTTAGCCACGTGGGTGGCTAACGGCGTGTAACACCCATGGATTAAGTTAAGTGTTGAGTTGTAATTCCGCTGCTAAATGTTGTTAAGTATGGTGTTTGTAGTTGGGGTGTTACAAAAAGTGGTATCAGAGCGAAGTATCGCTCTTGATGACTAGAAATACCGAGCTTAGGAATTACCGAGTTAGGAGTTTAAGACTTGAGGTTAAGGGTTGAGTGATAGCGTGAGAAGTACGCTAGTTAGGAATTTCCAATGTGCACTGGATACCTACAACATCGTTCCCGCCCTCCACAAACCCCTGTTTTATAACTCGGGAAAGAACGCCAGAGAGATGGAAGGTCCTCTCATACTCAGGAACAAACCCGATCTGACTGTTATGAATTATTCCTGTAAGAACCAAAACCTGTCATACGGTAGATTCCAAGAACTAAGAATCCTAGAGACGGAACCTGTTTAAACACCTGTACCCGCACTTAATAGTGGAAGATTAAGAATCCTATCTACAAGAGACTGAAATTTCCGGCGACCTGGGTCGACATGCCTAGCAGTCGAGGAAACCCAACCAACAAGGAAAAAAGCACTAACTGTGCACAGAAGCGGACAATGGAGAAGCAACAAACCGAGACACATGTCTACGGGAACACAAATGTTAAATAATACCGACAATGGTATAGTAACCGACTAAGGAACTAGTCAAGGCCGGAAGATTCCAAACCTACAACGCCAAAGAGGCTGTTGTAACACCCCTATAATAATAAAACAACAGCGGAAAATAAACTAAAGGTGCTACAGACCATCGGGCTCCAACACCCCCGGTACCAACCTCACCAATTACACCCATTACAATTAACTAAGTTACGGTCTAAACTTCGAGAAAACTTAACATTAACATAACCATAAAAATACATTCACTCTCCATAAGCCTAATCCCATCCCAATCACTTATGCTCTTCGTGGCCACCTGTAAATCAATTTATACCTGCAAGATGAAACCAAGCAGCCCACCCGGGAGGGGTGAGTCAGTTCCCTGGAATGGAACTGGTACAATTCTCTAAAACAATCTTTAAAACATACTCCTCAAAATAAACAGTAACTTGAAAAAACTCTTGAAAGTAAAGCAGGGAAACAAGGCACTTTAAAATCACCAAGCCAAAGATAACAAGTTAAGGATAAATATAAATAATAGAAAAGGTAAAGTTAGTGAAACAAAACCACCTCATGTTAGTGAACATCCATTGCCTTAGTTAAACCCAATTCCAGTTAGGAGTAGAAAGACTCAAATAGTCACAAAGGACTAGGAATGATAAGATAGATCCAAGAACCAATAACTCAAGAATGGAATAATACCAATTGGGAGAGATGGCCCCCACCGCCAGATTAAAAATGTCCGTATCGACGAGGGATATACAGCCCCCTGCTGTCAGATTAAAAATGTCCTGATGGACGAGGGATATACAGCCCCCTGCTGTCAGATTAAAAATGTCCTGATGGACGAGGGATATACAGCCCCCTGCTGTCAAATATAAATGCCCCTATGGGCGAGGGATATACAGCCCCTGCTGTCAAATATAAATGCCCCTATGGGCGAGGGATATACAGCCCGCTGCTGTTACCATTGAAGACGCGCGCACGTCGAAACATCAAGAACCAGCTCATGGATGAAATGATATCCAGAGTCAAAAAAGAATTACCAAAATTGATCTTTTCCAAATTCCCACCAGATCACTAACTACCCAGAGCAATACCAAATCACTCAGTCCTACAGAGTGCAGAAGCGTAAACCCTAAGCAGTCAATGTCTAATGGAACAACCAAATAGAAGGACCCAATACCCAAGTGAGTTTCACATTCAAGGCTCAGTTAGACACCCAAGCTGAGTTAGTCACACAACCATTTCCTTTTTAGAAATTCCTCTTAAAGTCAGTTAGCGTTTTCCAAAACATTCCACAAGTCAATCAGCAAAAATATCGGAGTACGAGAAATCGTACAAAACATTCCATAGAGTCCAAAACACAACACGCTGAGTACGAGAAATCGTACCTGGGTAACGCTGTAGCAGTTCTAATCAACTTGCACAAACAATCAACAGTACTCTGAAGAATATTAAAGGTAATCTATCATCAATCACTTGTAGCCTATGTTACGCTTAAATAAACTCCTTACTCTTATTTCAAAGTCTCAATTATCTTTTAAGCCCTCACTTAAATGTTATGTATAATCTTTGTGTTATCTGAGAACGTTGTATAGCCCAAGGTGGTAAGATCAAGGAATGTATTCGATTAACATTTGCTAATTGTCCACTCCTATCCACTTTATTCATACTTAACCACAATCCTCACATTCAAGACTTTTAAGACCACTATATCATAAATGTGTTTATGTTATATAATTAAATCTAAGAATTTCAACAATAATCTTAAGCTCAATACCTTTATTCTTAATTTAGAATAAACATTGTATTATGACCTATGATGGATTCATCCCATAATACTATACTATTATTTCACAATGTAATGATTATGTATTTTATCAATATCTACTAGATAATCCATTGTGATTAAGTTTTCCCCTTAACTTAATTAAGATCTACATCTTGTATATTGGAACCATAGTGTTGTAGACGCATTATATCATAACCTAATTGAGTTACTAACTCATTTATCTTATCTTTAGTCTAGAAAGACTTTTTATTACATCCAGCTAATAATCTTGACATGAGATGTTAAATTACTTTTCATCTTGAAACAACTATATTATAGTTAACTTAGACTTATCGAACTCTTACATTTAGTATTCACAAGGTACATTATTTGCTTAATTATTACCTATATAATAAGGTGTTTAAATATAACCTTTTATGTATCCTTACTTACCTTTAATCTCCTAAATATTTTATTTTTACACCCATTCACTCTATAGACTATGTATAATCCTTTTGTACTAAACTTCAATAAACTTAAGCCTTAAATACGTTTTAAATTGTGTACAAAACCTAAGGTTTCAAAGGAATAACCTAATAAATTAATTTCCTTTATTGTATTTAGGATGGACAATATATCTACATAGAGTAGAATTTATCAGACAATTAAATTCTGGTTCATAAATGAAATTGTTAGTTATTTAATAAGATAATCTATTATGAAAATTCTCATATCTTATATTCAAATAACCTATCATTACTTCCCATTACCGTAAAGTATATCAATATAATATCTTATGTAACTTAGTTTTATCTAATAAAAAGGTTCAAAGGTTTTAAGTATCAAATTCCTATCTATAAACCCTCCTATAAATTCTCACCACTAAATACCTCACTTAACTGTAAACTCACATCCTGAATATTGGTAATAAATGTATTTTATATGGCTTATCTAATTCTAAGAAACTTAAGGATAATTATTTAGATAAATTCCCAAATCATCGTTTAATATAGATTATATCACAATCCTTTTAATGATCCTATCTTAAAACATTAAGTTATATTTCACTACCATAAAAGTTAAGAAATGATTAAATCAAGACTTACTAATCCACCTCACATTTAGATGTAAAAGTATTTTACTTATTTTATTATGGTTTATATATTAAGAATATTTAGATGTAATCATACTACATTTGTTATCATTAATTATAGAATAAGATCTATTTGTGCAACATTTTATGTAATCTAATCACAATTTTTCCTAAGTTTTAACTTATTAATTACTTAATCCCAATTTTAGATTTACATCCTGGTTATTGACAAATAATACTATACATGCATTTTAATATGGTTATATATAAACCTTAGAAACTCAAAGGTAATTCTTAAGCCTAATACATAACTATAATCTAATACCACCTCATATAATATTCTGTCATTAGTATTATGTAGAGGTTTAGTTTAACTTACTAATTCCTTCGTATTATATTTCCTATAAGGTAACTAATTTTATTATATATATTATAATATTTATATATACTAGGATTTGTTTAAAACATTATTTATGTAATTTATTGTATTTAATTATGTTTAAAAACTTTTAGGCATAACTACAACCGATATACGGTTTATAAAATAAAGTGTTTCCCTTTAATATATATAAGTATACCTGTATTAGAATTTAATTAAGACATTCCCTACGTAACTTATTATATTTAAACTATCTTATTACTAACTGCATTCCATGTATGTTCTATAAAGTATTTCCTTTAACTATATCTTAGGATACTAGCTCTTATAATATTTAGTTATTATAAGTGGTAATTTAATTAGTTCCTTGACTTACTTTAAGTTACCTCTTAATTCCCTTTTATAAATGCGTAAAAATATATATATATTTATTCCTTAATTAATTAAAAATATTAACTCCCATATAATATAGTAAATAAAACGTAGGACAATTAAATTCCTTAATTATATAAGTTTCTACTTAAGTAAGTATATATACATATATGTAAATAATTTCACTTCTCTTAAAAGCTAATACCAAAACATTTATAAACTTACTGTTATAAAATGTTAATTTAGTTTCCTTTATTTTCCCCAGCCTAAAAGTTAATTAACAAACCATACTTTAATTTTGGTTACATTAAAAACCTTATATTATGGGTTATTCTTATGAAAAACTCATAAACACAATTTTTAAAACCTTTTCCAGTGCCCAAAAATTCCCAATTTAATATACAGTAACTATAACATTTTAGACATATTATGAAATTTTTATTTCATAAAAATATCTTTTTAATTTAGCCAAATAATTCCAGAAAACCCGTAACTTGTAAAAATCATAACTTATGTTTAAAAACTCCAAAACCATAATAATTTACATCAAAATAAACTAGATTAAATAAGGAATCTATGGTTAAAATTTCAAGTCAAAATACCTTCGGAAAGATATTTAAATTAACCCAACAAGTTAGGACTATTTACTGGAATTTATAAACTTATAATAAATATTTAATAGCACGATCTAATCTCGGCCGTCCAATCTTTAAAACGAGATCGGACGTCTCCTGTACTCCTAGTTCATCAGCGAGTTCGAATTCCAAACCGAGTAACTAAATTCATAATATCTCCTAATCTACAGAACGAAATCGAGTGATTCTTGTTTCTATGGATTCGAAATCGAATTTCGGTTCTATTGATGCCAATTTCCCCAATTATAATGCAGTATCCATCGAGTTTCGAATTTAGTTCGAAGGTTAGGGTTTGTTTCGGGTACAGAATACGATTTGAATGAAATCTTAACAAATTCTCCTAATCTAACACGTAATTGACTAAATTGAGACATGTGTTAGATCGGAAACATGACTACGAACAGCAATATCGGAGCAATTTGATCGGAGACTCACCGGAGTTGTGCGAATTGGGTGATTTCGAAATCGGAAATCTGGAAAAATATAAACTTTGAGCAGTTTGTGGTGCCAACTTCGAAGATCTATAACTAGCAGTACAAATCGAGTTAGGCTATGAGTAAGGGCTCATTGGAAAGAACAAGCTTAGATCTACGTATTCATAGCAAGAACTAAACCTAACTCGCACCACACAGAAAGAAATTGAAGTCGCAAATCACGAGTTTACCTCTCTGTTTCGGTATTATTTTATGTGCTGGCGAAACCGAAACTTTAGACACCTTCCCTTCCAATCGGTTGAGAATTGGCTTAAACCATAAACATGAAAGTTTTGGAGGTATTAGAGCTCTTCAAAACGAGCTAAAGAACATGGAATTTGGATGAGTAACGAAGAAGTTATGATCGACGCAAGTTACCTGAAATCGATGAGAAACTGGAATTCTGGAAACACGTTTCGCAATGTGCCAACTTTAGGTCAGATTTGTGGCTGATGTATAACGATTAGGGTATGTGTGAGTAATGGTTGGAAAGAGGACGTTTTGAAGAAGAGAATGAAGAAGACGGCATGGAAAAATATTGAGAGATGAGTGAGATATAGCCGTCCAAAGTTAGGGCTAAACACTGAATTCGGTTATCGAAATTCAGGGAAAGAATCGGCTAAGTGTTGGCGACCCGTTACAGAGTGACACGTGGCATCTTTCAAATTTTTGATTCAAAACTTCAATCTAGCATAACTTTGGCTAGGATGATCCGTTTTTGACGTTCTTTTTATCGATCTTCATGGTTTTCCATAACCTATTTATTGGTATATGTTTCATGGCCTGGTTTGACCATTATCAAAAAGTCAACTCTAGCAAAGCTTAATAAGCTTTAAGGTTTCTAGAATTTTATATTGACTTTTATGTTTCAAAACAATGTTCCAACACTTCCTAAAATCTTTATAATATAGTTGGAGTGTTTAGGAATTTTCCCAAGATTTATTGACTTATAAATCTTATTATTAAATTCGTAATACTATATAATAATATATAATAATTAGGGTTAAATAGGAGAAAACCCTAAATGCATTTCACAATTCCATATAATAATTTAGTATTCATAATTCCATATAATAATTTAATATTTATAATTCCATATAATAATTTAATATTATTAAAAGAAATCCCCTAAATTAATTTAAATTAATTTAGGGGTATTTCAGTATATCCCCCTTAAAAGAAACTTCGCCTCGAAGTTTAACAATCAACTAATAGGCACTCACACCGCTTCGGGTGTGCTGAGACAATAATAATTCCAATGAAATTCCATACCAATTCAATCCTTTATTTCCACCCATTCCCATAACAACATTCCAGTCGAGATTACTTAAAATCAAAACGAACCAAGATATACCAAGACATAGCATGATGAAAATCAAGAGTCACATACTGTATCATAATGTAAAAACCAAGCACATACAAACACCTCTCATTCTGTTAATACTGTTCTCCCTTTACTAACAATGCAACGAGGCATAATCCGGATGAGATAACGAAGGAGGAGTATGCCAGCATATCCCCTTAAAAGAGCTAAGGTACGCCCTCGTACCGCTACTAACGGCACATTCAAAGAATTCAACACCTTATTAACCAGCTTTGTTGTGAATTTACTTCACCGTTGATTTATCTATAATCGTTACATATATCTGTATCTCTTGATTGTTATGTAATTGTATTTCCTTGGTGTTATAAAATTTTATCTTATGATTATTATCCATTCATTTAATGACTGATACGAATTATATGTCCATATATGATCATTTATCATATCAATTATATTACCAAGCTATAAACCAGGTGTAACGTACTTGAGTAGTTTAACATAATATTCCCGATCATTTAATAATCCTCAATAATCTTCCAAAATTATCTTCAAAGGTTTATTAGTCAACCATATGTTAAAACTCTATAAGATAAATATTTTCTGTGACTTTTCAAGTTTCAATTGTTTTTATAATTAACTATCGTATTTTAGACGATTCATTCAGTGTTTACCTTATAAAATTTACTTATTATATAACTTCACCCAAGGTAGAATTTTAGGAAGTTCTTCCAAAATCTGATTCCTTTACCTTAAAATTTATATATATATATATATATATTATATATATATATTTTTAAGGTAGGGACTCTATATAAAATTTTAAGTCAAATGAGCTAGTCTAATGAAAACTCACTCACTCTTGGTAATTATTTTTCTTAAGGTTTGTTCTATGTAAGTATTCTCCTGATTATTAAATCTTAGTACTCCCTTAGACAATGGTGGCTTTTGTAAATATCACTCTTAGTGTAACTTCTAAGATTTTGTCTATGTATAAGGTTAAACTTCTAAATAAACATGAGGATTTCCAAATCTTTAAGTAACTCTCAATTTTTCACTAGACACTCAATACTCCAAGTATTTAAGGCTCATAATATTTAGTTTATTATTACTCATGTGTTTTCACTCCATAGGTAAGTATTTTTCACCAAGGATTTAACTTCGTAAACTCTTTACATGCATGAATTTAGTACTGGATCTTAATATACGAGTTTTGAACTGTTCATTGTGGCTAGTAATGAAATATGCCTAGCTCAAGATTCCATGATGGTAACGTCTTACCACCACCTCCCCTCAAGTTCAACACAATCCATCACCTACGTAGAAGATTATTTACAGTTAGATGACAAGGCTTGTCTAGCCCCTAAACTTCTAGAAGTGGGTGTGCACCCCCACTACTTTCAGCCTAGGAGTTCGTCGCACCAGGCACTTCCCGTAGGGTGTTAGGTTTAGGTGTTTTCTTCCTAAAGTTAGCATAGAGTTTAGTGCGGTTTAAGGTCGGGTGTATGCTACTAGTGTTTGTTAACTTAATAATTTTCTAGACTTAAGATTTATCCAAATATTACCTTTAGGCAACATTTGTACCAAGTAATTCTTGAGATTTATTTTTAAACCTTAAAGGAGTTGAAGTACTTTCACATAATATCAATACTAACTTAGTTATTCAAAGCTCTATTGTATACTGTTTTCCATCAAAGTATTCTTTAAAATTCTAGGAATTTGTGTACTAGCTTTTAAAGGATTGCATTTTTGGCAATGTATTCTCCATGAGTATGCTTTTGAAAAATAGCTTAATATTTGGTTTATCTTAACCAAAATCTTATCGTACTTAATATAGGATGTTCTAAACTATATATATATATATATATATTCTTTTTTTGTAGTTTATTGTTGGAACGGTATAACAACACATCACACTCAACAGACATTCACAAAAGAAAAGTGTGTAAAGGAATCATTCACAATTCCAAGAAGGGTTAGGAGTCGTGCCTTACTGGAGTCCTCACTTCCCAATTCTACCCCAGTTCCCCAGTTTTAAGTGCACCTATAATCTAAGTATTTCACTCGGCTTGTTTTCTCGGGTTCAGAGCGTAACTACGCTCTGATACCACTTTCTGTAACACCCCTATAATAATAAAACAACAGCGGAAAATAAACTAAAGGTGCTACAGACCATCGGGCTCCAAACACCCGGTACCAACCTCACCAATTACACCCATTACAATTAACTAAGTTACGGTCTGAACTTCGAGAAAACTTAACATTAACATAACCATAATAAAATACATTCACTCTCCATAAGCTCAATCCCATCCCAATCACTTATGCTCTTCGTGGCCACCTGTAAATCAATTTATACCTGCAAGATGAAACCAAGCAGCCCACCCCGGGAGGGGTGAGTCAGTTCCCTGGAATGGAACTGGTACAATTCTCCAAAACAATCTTTAAAACATAACTCCTTAAAATAAACAGTAACTTGAAACTAAACTCTTGAAAGTAAAGCAAGGAAACAAGGCACTTTAAAATCACCAAGCCAAAGATAACAAGTTAAGGATAAAGATAAATAATAGAAAAGGTAAAGTTAGTGAAACAAACCACCTCATGTGTTAGTGAACATCCATTGCCTTAGTTAAACCCAATTCCCGTTAGGAGTAGAAAGACTCAAATAGTCACAAAGGACTAGGAATGATAAGATAGATCCAATAACCAATAACTCAAGAATGGAATAATACCAATTGGGAGAGATGGCCCCCACCGCCAGATATAAATGTCCGTATGGACGAGGGATATACAGCCCCCTGCTGTCAGATTAAAATGTCCTGATGGACGAGGGATATACAGCCCTGCTGTCAGATTAAAAATGTCCTGATGGACGAGGGATATACAGCCCCTGCTGTCAAATATAAATGCCCTATGGGGAGGGATATACAGCCCCCTGCTGTCAAATATAAATGCCCCTATGGGCGAGGATATACAGCCCCCTGCTGTTACCATTGAAGACGCGCGCACGTCGAAACATCAAGAACCAGCTCATGGATGAAATGATATCCAGAGTCAAAAGAAGAATTACCAAAATTGATCTTTTCCAATTCCCACCAGATCACTAACTACCCAGAGCAATACCAAAACACTCAGTTCTACAAAGTGCAGAAGCGTAAACCCTAAGCAGTCAATGTCTAATGGAACAACCAAATAGAAGGACCCAATACCCAAGTGAGTTTCACATTCAAGGCTCAGTTAGACACACAAGCTGAGTTAGTCACACAACCATTTCCTTTTTAGAAATTCCTCTTAAAGTCAGTTAGCGTTTTCCAAAACATTCCACAAGTCAATTAGCAAAAATATCAGAGTACGAGAAATCGTACAAAACATTCCATAGAGTCCAAAACACAACACGCTGAGTACGGGAAATCGTACCTGGGTAACGCTGTAGCAGTTCTAATCAACTTGCGCAAACAATCAACAGTACTCTGAAGAATATTAAAGGTAATCTATCATCAATCACTTGTAGCCTATGTTACGCTTAAATAAACTCCTTACTCTTATTTCAAAGTCTCAATTATCTTTTAAGCCCTCACTTAAATGTTATGTATAATCTTTGTGTTATCTGAGAACGTTGTATAGCCCAAGGTGGTAAGATCAAGGAATGTATTCGATTAACATTTGCTAATTGTCCACTCCTATCCACTTTATTCATACTTAACCACAATCCTCACATTCAAGACTTTTGAGACCACTATATCATAAATGTGTTTATGTTATATAATTAAATCTAAGAATTTCAAATAATCTTAAGCTCAATACCTTTATTCTTAATTTAGAATAAACATTGTATTATGACCTATGATGGATTCATCCCATAATACTATACTATTATTTCACAATGTAATGATTATGTATTTTATCAATATCTACTAGATAATCCATTGTGATTAAGTTTTCCCCTTAACTTAATTAAGATCTACATCTTGTATATTGGAACCATAGTGTTGTAGACGCATTATATCATAACCTAATTGAGTTACTAACTCATTTATCTTATCTTTAGTCTAGAAAGACTTTTTATTACATCCAGCTAATAATCTGGACATGAGATGTTAAATTACTTTTCATCTTGAAACAACTATATTATAGTTAACTTAGACTTATCGAACTCTTACATTTAGTATTCACACGGTACATTATTGCTTAATTATTACCTATATAATAAGGTGTTTAAATATAACCTTTTATGTATCCTTACTTACCTTTAATCTCCTAATATTTTTATTTTTACACCCATTCACTCTATAGACTATGTATAATCCTTTTGTACTAAACTTCAATAAAATTAAGCCTTAATACGTTTTAAATTGTGTAAAACCTAAGGTTTCAAAGGAATAACCTAATAAATTAATTTCCTTTATTGTATTTAGGATGGACAATATATCTACATAGAGTAGAATTTATCAGAGAATTAAATTCTGGTTCATAAGTGAAATTGTTAGTTATTTAATAAGATAATCTATTATGAAAATTCTCATATCTTATATTCAAATAACCTATCATTACTTCCCATTACCGTAAAGTATATCAATATAATATCTTATGTAACTTAGTTTTATCTAATAAAAAGGTTCAAAGGTTTTAAGTATCAAATTCCTATCTATAAACCCTCCTATAAATTCTCACCACTAAATACCTCATTAACTGTAAACTCACATCCTGAATATTGGTAATAAATGTATTTTATATGGCTTATCTAATTCTAAGAAACTTAAGGATAATTATTTAGATAAATTCCCAATCATCGTTTAATATAGATTATATCACAATCCTTTTTAATGATCCTATCTTAAAACATTAAGTTATATTTCACTACCATAAATGTTAAGAAATGATTAAATCTAGACTTACTAATCCACCTCACATTTAGATGTAAAAGTATTTTACTTATTTTATTATGGTTTATATATTAAGAATATTTAGATGTAATCATACTACATGTTTATCATTAATTATAGAATAAGATCTATTTGTGCAACATTTTATGTAATCTAATCACAATTTTTCCTAAGTTTTAACTTATTAATTACTTAATCCCAATTTTAGATTTACATCCTGGTTATTGACAAATAATACTATACATGCATTTTAATATGGTTATATATAAACCTTAGAAACTCAAAGGTAATTCTTAAGCCTAATACATAACTATAATCTAATACCACCTCATATAATATTCTGCCATTAGTATTATGTAGAGGTTTGTTTAACTTACTAATTCCTTCGTATTATATTTCCTATAAGGTAACTAATTTTATTTTTATATATATTTATATATACTAGCATTTGTTCAAAACATTATTTATGTAATTTATTGTATTTAATTATGTTTAAAAACTTTTAGGCATAACTACAACCGATATACGGTTTATAAAATAAAGTGTTTCCCTTTAATATATATAAGTATACCTGTATTAGAATTTAATTAAGACATTCCCTACGTAACTTATTATATTTAAACTATCTTATTACTAACTGCATTCCATGTATGTTCTATAAAGTATTTCCTTTAACTATATCTTAGGATACTAGCTCTTATAATATTTAGTTATTATAAGTGGTAATTTAATTAGTTCCTTGACTTACTTAAGTTACCTCTTAATTCCCTTTTATAAATGCGTAAAAATATATATATATTTATTCCTTAATTTAATTAAAAATATTAACTCCCATATAATATAGTAAATAAAACGTAGGACAATTAAATTCCTTAATTTATATAAGTTTCTACTTAAGTAAGTATATACATATATGTAAATAATTTCACTTCTCTTAAAAGCTAATACCAAAAACATTTATAAACTTACTGTTATAAAATGTTAATTTAGTTTCCTTTATTTTCCCCAGCCTAAAAGTTAATTAACAAACCATACTTTAATTTTTGGTTACATTAAAAACCTTATATTATGGGTTATTCTTATGAAAAAATCATAAACACAATTTTTAAAACCTTTTCCAGTGCCCAAAAATTCCCAAATTTAATATACAGTAACTATAACATTTTAGACATATTATGAAATTTTTATTTCATAAAAATATCTTTTTAATTTAGCCAAATAATTCCAGAAAACCCGTAACTTGTAAAAATCATAACTTATGTTTAAAAACTCCAAAACCATAATAATTTACATCAAAATAAACTAGATTAAATAAGGGTAAAATTTCAAGTCAAAATACCTTGGGAAGATATTTAAATTAACCCAACAAGTTAGGACTATTTACTGGAATTTATAAACTTATAAAATATTAATAGCACGATCTAATCTCGGCCGTCCAATCTTTTAAAACGAGATCGGACGGCTCCTGTACTCCTAGTTCATCAGCGAGTTCGAATTCCAAACGAGTACTAATTCATCAATATCTCCTAATCTACAGAACGAAATCGAGTGATTCTTGTTTCTATGGATTCGAAATCGAATTTCGGTTCTATTGATGCCAATTTCCCCAATTATAATGCAGTATCCATCGAGTTTCGAATTCAGTTCGAAGGTTAGGGTTTGTTTCGGGTACAGAATACGATTTGAATGAAATCTAACAAATTCTCCTAATCTAACACGTAATTGACTAAATTGAGACATGGGTTAGATCGGAAACATGACTACGAACAGCAATATCGGAGCAATTTGATCGGAGACTCACCGGAGTTGTGCGAATTAGGTGATTTCGAAATCGGAAATCTGGAAAAAATATAAACTTTGAGCAGTTCGTGGTGCCAACTTCGAAGATCTATGACTAGCAGTACAAATCGAGTTAGGCTATGAGTAAGGGCTCATTGGAAAGAACAAACGTAGATCTACGTATTGATAGCAAGAACTAAACCTAACTCGCACCACACAGAAAGAAATTGAAGTCGCAAATCACGAGTTTACCTCTCTGTTTCGGTATTATTTTATGTGCTGGCGAACCGAAACTTTAGACACCTTTCCCTTCCAATCGGTTGAGAATTGGCTTAAACCATAAACATGAAAGTTTTGGAGGAATTAGAGCTCTTCAAAACAAGCTAAAGATAATGGAATTTGGATGAGTAACGAAGAAGTTATGATCGACGCAAGTTACCTGAAATCGATGAGAAACTGGAATTCTGGCTGGAAACACGTTTCGCAAGGTGCCAACTTTAGGTCAGATTTGTGGCTGATGTATAACGAATTAGGGTATGTGTGAGTAATGGTTGGAAAGAGGACGTTTTGAAGAAGAGAATGAGAAGACGGCATGGAAAAATATTGAGAGATGAGTGAGATATAGCCGTCCAAAGTTAGGGCTAAACACTGAATTCGGTTATCGAAATTCAGGGAAGAATCGGCTAAGTGTTGGCGACCCGTTACAGAGTGACACGTGGCATCTTTCAAATTTTTGATTCAAAACTTCAATCTAGCATAACTTTGGCTAGGATGATCCGTTTTGACGTTCTTTTTATCGATCTTCATGGTTTTCCATAACCTATTTATTGGTATAGGTTTCATGGCCTGGTTTGACCATTCTCAAAAAGTCAACTCTAGCAAAGCTTAATAAGCTTTAAGGTTTCTAGAATTTTATATTGACTTTTATATTTCAAAAAATGTTCCAACACTTCCTAAAATCTTTACAATATAGTTGGAGTGTTTAGGAATTTTCCCATGATTTATTGACTTAAAATCTTTTATTAAATTCGTAATACTATATAATAAATATAATAATTGGGTAAATAGGAGAAAACCCCTAAATGCATTTCACAATTCCATAATAATTTAGTATTCATAATTCCATATAATAATTTAATATTTATAATTCCATATAATAATTTAATATTTATTAAAAGAAATCCCCTAAATTAATTTAAATTAATTTAGGGGTATTTCAGCTGTAATACCCGATTATCACAGTTTAGACAACTGTGGGAGTATTGGTGAAACATACTTCAATAGGACTATGAAGTAGTACATGAACTAGAAAACCAAGTCTCGGTAACCACGACAAATGCGTGGGGAGGAACATTAAGGAAGAACACAGAGTTAAGTGAATGGAGAGACACCCTAGTTAACGACTACCATGTCAAGACCAATGAGTGTCGCTCGAATGTTCTATTATCAAAACTGTAAGGTCAAAGGAGGAGCCATAAGGCTACCGAACACGGTAATGATAAAAGTAGTACCGAAACCAGTGTGTGTTGAACCGACAACTAGCCAGCATGGCGCACTTTGCATGGCAAGTGCAGCTATAGCGAAGCTATTCGGGAAAATTTTAATGACTATGAAGTACTTAGTGGAGTATTGTATTGGTGAACGAAGTAGTTATAGAATCTCGAATCCGAGAAGTTGGAGAGTGAAACCTGGAAGGGCTTAGTGGCCTAACCATTGTATGTGAAGATATACCAGTCAGCGGGAAGCTAGACTTGGTCAAGCATGAAGACATCTTAAATACCAGGAAGAATTTTCTATTAAACCAGGTTTTTCTTCTAAACCCAGATATTTCAAACCGTTTTCACACCCAAATCTTCTTCCAACTCATAATTATCTCAACTTTCCTTTAAGCCCAATTTTTTTCTCAAACTTCATATTTCTTTAAAAATCAAAACCATAGGACCTACACCGGCCTCAGCGCCACACAGTAGGTAAGTTGTACCCATTTGCTTTCGAGTAACTTTAGAACAATCCTACAACCCGAGGGTATTAACCCGACGGAAGGGATCCAGTTCATACTAGATACAGACAGTGGACAAATTTCCCTTAATATATAGTTTGGGAAGCACGGAATGCATACTATCATAGGACGATATGAGGGAGTTGACCACAAAATACTTCACCTAGGCGTGTGACGGACACTACGAGTGTGTACTAGCTGGAATGTGGGATGACCGCACTCCAATAGGAGCTTGTGGGCCTGACAGACCTTTTATGGGTTAGTCGGGCAAGTAGCAATGTATCAGTAGGGTATCCCACATATGTATACGAGTGGAGTCAGGAACACGGGAAGTAGTCGCCTCCATACTACGGTCAGTAGTAAAAGTTAAACAAGAGCAACGAGCTGCCAAGAATGGTTGACGTAAACGAACCCAGTTAAGTTAAAGAGACTAAAAGGATCAGTGAATCCATTTCAAGGAAATTTTTATGAGTCAAGAAGCGTGGAGCGCACTGACTAGTAAGTAAAGACATCTCATATGTCTCAAGAATCTCGATGAATAAAACATGATAGCTGGAACAAATACCCAGTCTATACATAGTAAGGCCAATGCCAAATATGGACATGTTAATGTGCAACGAATGGGATGAAACTCCCGGAATGATCACCAAACTACCAGGGAATGTAGATCTTCATAGAAGAGGATAGTAAACCCAGTAAAGAACGCAAGGCAATATAGTTAACTAAACGTATACAAGCCAGACGTAATGGCATAACCTAGTAACACCCAGGAGCTATCCTTGAAGGGGTTTGGGTCAACTGAAGTTGATCGAAATATTGTGATAGAAACACAAGAGTTGAAACTAATACTCAGTTGAAACATATGTCGTTGGAAGGCAGACTGACATTCTTAAGGGGCATCCCATATAAAGAAGCGTGATGCAACGACCTTGTCAGGGAGCCCGATACAACCTCCAAACCATGTGATGGTGTACGGAGAAGTAAAATTTGTGTGAACAGCCTACGATGAGCAGAGCTCGAGACAGTAAGGCTTATAAGCCACATACCAAATGTGTCATGTAAATTTAATTGATGACGAAAGTTTATGTTGTACAAGTGAATAGAGCGGAGAATGAACCACTGCTTAAAGAGTGGGGATACCTCTTGATATTGTGAAACCGCGGGAGCGGTAGTTATGCGAACCAAGTTCCATAAATATGTTAAGGATTGACCAGATTATTGTTACCCCCAGAATAATTTGAATAAGAAAAATACGGAAAGTAGTGTTTGTACCAGTGGTGAAGACTGGGAGCGTAATAAGTCTAATAGCAACCACCATAGGTGTGGGATGCTAAATGCAGAGTGAACAACGCTCAAGGAGCATAAAGACTCGAGGAAATAGTGTATTCAGTAGTCATCCAAATGAATGACGAACAAAAAAAAATACGAATGATGGAAGTACATGAGCAGAAGCTAATATGAGAGTGGATGCCATGTAAGTTAGTGTTGTACAAGAAGTAAGAATGCGGTGTGCAATAAGCGACCGTTGTATAAGTATGGCTAAACGAAAGTATGGCAAATAAGCAGAATTATGAGTTAAACTCAGTGGAGATACAATGGTAAGTGATAACAAATAAACTAGGCAGTAAATCAGTAGCCAGTATTATGAGATAAACATCTCAGTGAAACACAGTGTTCATTCCTATTGCAATCCCATAAGAGATTTACTGCCAAGAGTTTACGCCTCTACACTCTATACGACTGAGTGTTTTGCTATTGCACTTGCGCAGTAATGATCGAGTGGGATAGCTAGGAATTTGGGAGAATGTAATTGTGGTAGTAGTGGGAAAGAGACTTATAACGCTATAAGGACCGAGGCATAGGAGATGTAAGGTCATACAAATGAAGGAATACTTGTACAGAACCAAGTGTGGAGGCATGATTAGCAATAAGTGACTGCAGTAACATGAAATACCAAATCCGGTATGGAATATACCTTAAGTGTTGGAAATAACCGAGGGAGAACTACATATTAGGTAGTAGCTCAACCTCAACCGACCAACAAGTCGGATGAAACTAAGTGAATGATCACGAACTTACACAGCTGCATATGCAGTAAGTTATCTGAACAGTGGATGGAAAGTTTGCAACTCACCGAATTAGCGCACGGTAAGAGATACCATGCGTCGGTTGAGAAACCGTAATTCACAAGATAAAGGTGATGAATTGGAGATGTACAATACATTAAGAATAACGAATGAAGCAAACTAAGCTCTAAGTTATCAGAGTTGTGCAACAGAGGCCAGTGATTCAAATGTGGAATGTGCATGATGAATACGAGTAAATGACTAATTATAAATGCCCAGAAGCGTGACAGGCCAGAATCGAAACCGATTATGAGTTAAATAAGCTCCAATGAGAATTCTTGGTTTAGAGACTAAACCTCCAATAGGGTTAAGATCCTCTAACCAGAACGCATGGTATAACAGACCGCGTGGAAGTTAAGACACTTCATGGCGGCAGAACATTTTAAACCAATGTTCAGTGATTGATTACGTGGGCGTAATCCCTTTTAAGGGGGTAGAGCCTAAAACCGCTTAGTGTGTTTTAACATACAAGTGTACGTGAACTATGTTGTGCATAGCACAAAATAATTTGTGTTGATGATTGATGCGTATGTAATATGAACATGCGCATTCATTCATGGTTTAATTGTGGTAATTGCGCATAGAAGATGCGAATACCATTGTGATAAATGTATATACCTTGTTAACTGTTTTGTGTGAGAGTACAAGTGTAAGGGAGTAAGAAACTCCCGGGGAACTAAAACCCCGACTATGTATGTCCATACAATACTAAATGTAAAATCGTGTATTGTATTTTGATAAAGTATATATATATATATATATAATATATATATATATATATATATATATATATATATACAGTATTGTGATTTATGAAGAGGTATGACACCAACATAGAACCTAGTGAGAATTAAATTCCCTAGGTAACTTGATTTAAGATGAATCTGGAAGATGATCGATGGACAGAGTTCCACCCTTGGAGATGTAATGATTATGACTAGATGGATTAAAAGATAGAAAATGGTACATGCTTGATTAGTTGTTGTTTGAAAATGAAGTGGGAGGTGAAACTTGATTATCATGAGATCAAGGGAAGCTGAACACAAATTGGGGTGGAAAGATAGTTCAACACTGATGCTGATCACATCAGGGTTGGATGATTCTTGAAACTCCCTATAAGTGGTCACAAATAATCACATTAAGAATAAGATGCAGTTAGCAATAATTGGACTTGGAGTTGTATAGTGTTTTCAAAAGAATTTTAAATTGGTGTTTTCAAATTTTCAATTGGTATTTTCAAGACTTCAATAAATATTTCCAAAAATTCTTAAATGGTGTTTTCAAAGGAATGATTTCTTTTACTTGACCTTATAGAGGATTTTCAATTAGTATCCTTCCAATAAAGGATTTGTTATACTTAACCCCATAAAGAATATTTTCGTATTACTTGCTCACGAGCTGAGGACGTATGAGCCTTTGTCTTCGGACCGGTGACTGTTGGGCAAAATAGTAGTTAAACTATCTTGCTACTTATGAGCAGTGAACCCAATCATTGTAGTACAACAAGGTCGTATCCACAGAGACTTCGCAACTATCTAATTAATTATCAAGTTAGTAAATGTACAAGAAGATTAATAAAAGTGCATAAATTGTAAATTGGGGGTTTAGCCAGTGGCAATCTTGGTGTTGGGAAAATAAAAATAATTAAAAGCTTAAATAAAACTGTAGTGTATTGAATGGATGGAAAATGTGCTAAGGAAGATGAAATCACCCAAATATACTTTAGACATTAATTATAATCCTAATTTGCTCTATTTGTCTGTTTAAGAATTTATCTTGTGGCCTTCCTAAATCATAGATAAGGACAACTCTTAATTAATTCAATAGACTTATTACAATCAGAAAAAGTCTAAAAATCATTAATTAGCATTAAGCAAGAATTCTTTTAATAACAACGATAGATTTTATCTGCTAATCAAGGAGATAATATCTAACGTTTGTCTCTCTTTGTGATCTATTCTCAAATTTACAAAATCATTGAAATAAGAGAAACCGTAAATGTGTAAAAATGATCAGTTCTTAAACATTTAATAATTTAGAGAGACAAAACAAATATTGATAAGCAAACTTGGTATTATAAATAAGTCTGAATTATTTGGGGTTAAACACCCATCCTAAACACAAATATAAAATTACTCAGACATTAACACAAATGAAAATAAATAAAGATAGAAGTGGCCATTATTTTGGAGACTGCTGGAGGAGACGGGAGTGCGGCTCGCTCTTGCTCCAGCTGCTTCTCTTCTCTTCTTCTTATCCTGCTTTGCTGAGTGGTGGAATGAAGAATAAAAATAAAATGGAGAAGTGGGGGATAAGAGGATGGAATGGATCGTAGGTGTGGTTTATGTTGTGGTCGATGGTCGTGGTTTGATGAACGGTGGTCTTTGGATTCTGAGGAAGGGATGTAATTTGAGCAGAAGGAGCGTGGGTTTTATAGAAGAAAGGAGGAGGAAGAAGACAGGCTGGAACACGCGTGAGCAATTTAAGGAGTGCGCCGGCGCCTGATAGTGCTGATGGAGTAGATAGATATGTTTGCAGGCGCTGCAGGAAAAACGGGGAAGACGGTCGGAGCGTCAATTATTCTGGATCTGGGTTGCACCTCTATTTGTTGTCCGGTCTTTTCTCCACGGAATTTCTTTCTTGTTCGTCCAAATTTGGGCGGACGTCTCTATTTGTTGTCGGTTATTTATCCACGGACAGGATTGTATTGTTTTCCTGTCCTGCCTTATTTCCACGGACAAACACAACTCTCCATTCTTTCTTGTCCGGTCAAATATCCACAAGAGGCGAGGACATTTCCTTCTGTCCGGCCTTTTCTCCTCGGACAGCACACGGACTCCTTCATCTCTTGTCTGCCCTTTTATCATCGGACGTCTCACAAGCCTCCATCCTTAGTGTTGTCCGGCCAAACATCCATGGACATGACTTTGTCCTTGTGTCACATCCGGCCTTTTTTCCACGGACGTGACCCGAACGTCTCTAACACATCGATCCGTGTCACGTCCGGCCTTTTGTCCCCGGACGTGACCCGGACGTGTGTATTTGACTCGTTTTCTTTTGCGAACTTTGACCGGCTCTAGATCTTCGTTTGGATCCGTTTTACGACCCGTTTGCGCCTACGCGTTCGTCTCTTCATCTACTTTGCTCCTAGCTTAGTTTTCCTCAAGTTTAACCAATAAATCTGTAAGATAACCAATAAAACATAAACTAGAGGAAAACTAACCAAAGTGGAGAAATGAGCGAGAAAAGTGCTAATATAATATATAAAATGCACCCATAAAACATGCTCATTTGGACACTTATCACACCCCCACTCTTACATTTTTGCTTGTCCTCAAGCAAAACCATGTACCCAAGCAAGTAGGGAATGCTCATTACTAACAAATATTATTATGAAGGGTAGGATAAGGAGGTGAACAGTACATGATCTTAAACTTTTTGAGGAGTGTGAATCATCACCTACTGGTGGCATAGGTGTGCTCAGGGTAAAAATAAAATATAGAGTTTTGGGGTATGATCCGGAGTACTTCAATGCTTCTCAGTTAAGGTGACTTTGCGAACTTTTACCATGGCCAACTTCTCTCAAGAATGGGCATTGAGGAGAAAACAAATGGAAAAATAGAATTATGCATTTGTTTCACTTTTGCATAAGAGATGAGAAGGTAATATTTAGGCATCAAGCCTTTGTATTTAAGAACACTCAACTCTCTTTGTTGGTTACCAATGGTGTCTCGCAAGTCCCTTATTTATTATTATATTTTTTTTGACAAAGAAGCACCCCTTAGCAATCCCTAAGAAAGAAGACAGAAGGAACCCCTAAGCGATAAAAATCTAACCATTTCAGATCATTTGGTCACACCGCAGAAAAATGCTCCTCAAAAGTAATCAAAATGAAAAATTTTGTACCATTTATCCCACAATTCATAACAGTATTTATTCATAAAGAGAACAACCCACATATAAAGGGTCCACGATATTGAATTTGGAAAAACGCAAGATAAGCAGAGAGATTAAGCATTTTAATCACTAAATGTCGCCGAAAAGGGCACTCCCCCACACTTAAATTGAACAATGTCCTCATTGTTCACCAGAAAAACAAGGGAATGTTTTTGAAGACCTTTTCGGTAAGTAGATAAAATAGAGAAAACACAAAGGTCACAAATAGACATTTTAGCACAGGAGATCTTCACAACAGAATTTAGCAAAATAAAAGCATAATTAAAGAAACTGGTACTCCCCTGAGATTATTTTTGCTATCGTTATAGGAGTTCCCCACACTTGAGCTTCAGCCTCAAGTAGCGTAGCTTGGTTGCAGTGTAGACATGAAGTTGCACCTGCATAAGACACTAGAAGCAACCATACTACAAACGGGGTTAAGAGTTAGCAAAAACAAAATTTAAAGAGAACCTGGAAATTAAAAGAGAAATAAAAGCAAATGAAAGATAATTTCATCCGGGTTGCCTTCCGGGAAGCTGCTCTTCTTTAACGTCTTTGGCTAGACCGTACCACCGTGAAGTCAACCGGGATCGAATATGAACGTTGAAGTTGGCTTTAACGGGTGGGCGGGATGGGCATCATGAAAAATTGAAAAACAACCCGGATCAAAAGGAAAAGCTATCCCAACACTTAGAATGTAGAAGTGCAGGCTCCACTGATCTTTAGTCAGGTGGAGGTGTTGAGATTGCTGATCCTTGGTGCGAGGATCGAATTTTGGTGGAGCCTCCTCTTTGAAATTAAGGATGAAGACATCCTTATCTTCAATGAGCGGTGCAGGGAGAGCTCTGGGGCAGACTTTGTTTTCTATCTCTAGTCCGGGATAAAAAGGGAAGGTGGCCTCCACACTTAGTGGGTGAATTTTATGCTTCCACCTTACATCATTGTTGCTTAGGTGGGGAAGGCCTTGATCCTCCAGACGAAGATCAAAGTTGGATGGCTCCTCCTCCTCAAATTTGAGGATGTAGATGTCCTCATCTTCTTGGTGAGGCTCATCGGACGAGCTTTGATGTAAATTAACTTCAGAGGGAAGTGGCTCCTTGAAATTGATTATAGCACTCTCTTCTGATGGCTCGGGGGAAGGCGGCATCTCCTCCTTCTCAAGGTTGAGGATGTATCCACCCTCATCTTCTGGGTAGAGCACAGAGAAGGAGGGGAAATAGTAGTTGATTTCAGAGGGAGGAGACTCCATGAAGTCCAAGGAGAAACTCTCTTCTGAGGAGTTGTCTTCATAATTAAGCTGATGGTTGTTTGGTGATGGATTCTCTGATTTGAATAGGGGAGGAGGTGGAGAGTAGCTTAAGTCCTCAGCAGGTTGTTCCTCCTCGTGAACCACTTCATTCAGTTGTTGAACCGGTTGTTCCATGTGTTCTACCTGATCTAGCGTTCTTTGCTGGATCATTTCAGAGGTTCCAAACTTTGAGGTAAAATTTGCCATCATTTCCCTTAAAATGGCGTTGTATCTCTCTATTGCAACCATAGGACAATGGGAAATTTCATGATCTCCTCCACACTCTCGGCACACAAAGATGGGGATAGACTTGAGAGATGACTTGAAATCCTCCTAGAGAGCTCTCAATTCAGCATTTGGGTCTGAACATTGGGGGCTTTCATGGTACTCTCTGCACCTTTGACAGACACTCCATTGATTGTAGTTCTCTGCGCCATAGGGGTAATCATACCAACCTCCTGCTTGATCGTAGTGACCATCCATCAGAATTAAGTACCTTAAAAAATCAAAACAAAAATTTAGACACAAATGGGACAAATAACAGAAATAAAAGAAAAACTAATCAAATAATAAACCAGATAGTTGGACCGAAGTCCCCGGCAATGGCGCCAAAAACTTGTTGGGAAAAATAGTAGTTAAACTATCTTGCTACTTATGAGCAGTGAACCCAATCATTGTAGTACAACAAGGTCGTATCCACAGAGACTTCGCAACTATCTAATTAATTATCAAGTTAGTAAATGTACAAGCAGATTAATAAAAGTGCATAAATTGTAAATTGGGGGTTTAGCCAGTGGCAATCTTGGTGTTGGGAAAATAAAAATAATTAAAAGCTTAAATAAAACGGTAGTGTATTGAATGGATGGAAAATGTGCTAAGGAAGATGAAATCACCCAAATATACTTTAGACATTAATTATAATCCTAATTTGCTCTATTTGTCTGTTTAAGAATCATCTTGTGGCCTTCCTAAATCATAGATAAGGACAACTCTTAATTAATTCAATAGACTTTTTACAATCAGAAAAAGTCTAAAATCAATAATTAGCATTAAGCAAGAATTCTTTTAATAACAGCGATGGATTTTATCTACTAATCAAGGAGATAATATCTAACGTTTGTCTCTCTTTGTGGTATATTCTCAAATTTACAAAATCATTGAAATAAGAGAAACCGTAAATGCGTAAAAATGATCAGTTCTTAAGCATTTAATAATTTAGAGAGACAAAACAAATATTGATAAGCAAACTTGGTATTATAAATAAGTCTGAATTTTTGGGGTTAAACACCCATCCTAAACACAAATATAAAATTACTCAGACATTAACACGAATGAAAATAAAATAAAGATAAAAGTAGCCATTATTTTGGAGACTGCTGGAGGAGACGGGAGTGCGGCTCGCTCTTGCTCCAGCTGCTTCTCTTCTCTTCTTCTTATCCTGCTTCTGCTGAGTGGTGGAATGAAGAATAAAAATAAAATGGAGAAGTGGGGGATAAGAGGATGGAATGGATCGTAGGTGTGGTTTGTGTTGTGGTCGATGGTCGTGGTTTGATGAACGGTGGTCTTTGGATTCTGAGGAAGGGATGATTAATTTGAGCAGAAGGAGCGTGGGTTTTATAGAAGAAGGAGGAGGAAGAAGACAGGCTGGAACACGCGTGAGCAATTTAAGGAGTGCGCCGGCGCCTGATATTGCTGATGGAGTAGATAGATATGTTTGCAGGCGCTGCAGGAAAAACGGGGAGACGGTCGGAGCGTCAATTATTCTGGATCTGGGTTGCACCTCTATTTGTTGTCCGGTCTTTTCTCCACGGACAGTTCTTTCTTGTCCGTCCAAATTTGGGCGGACGTCTCTATTTGTTGTCCGGTTATTTATCCACGGACAGGATTGTATTGTTTTCCTGTCCTGCCTTATTTCCACGGACAACACACAGCTCTCCATTCTTTCTTGTCCTGTCAAATATCCACGGACAGGCGAGGACATTTCTTCTGTCCGGCCTTTTCTCCTCGGACAGCACACGGACTCCTTCATCTCTTGTCCGCCCTTTTATCATTGGACGTCTCACAAGCCTCCATCCTTAGTGTTGTCCGGCCAAACATCCACGGACATGACTTTGTCCTTTCGTCACGTCCGGCCTTTTCTCCACGGACGTGACCCGGACGTCTTTAACACATCGATCCGTGTCACGTCCGGCCTTTTATCCCCGGACGTGTGTATTTGACTCGTTTCTTTTGCGAATTTTGATCGGCCCTAGATTTTTCGTTTGGACTCTGTTTTTTGACCCGTTTGCGCCTACGCGTTCGTCTCTTCATCTACTTTGCTCCTAGCTTGGTATTCCTCATGTTTAACCAATAAATCTGTAAGATAACCAATAAAACATAAACTAGAGGAAAACTAACCAAAGTGGAGAAATGAGCGAGAAAAGTGCTAATATAATATATGAAATACACCCATAAAACATGCTCATTTGGACACTTATCACACCCCCACACTTACCTTTTTGCTTGTCCTCAAGCAAAACCATGTACCCAAGCAAGTAGGGAATGCTCAATACTAACAAATATTATTATGAAGGGTAGGATAAGGAGGTGAACAGTACATGATCTTAAACTTTTTGAGGAGTGTGAATCATCACCTACTGGTGGCATAGGTGTGCTCAGGGTAAAAATAAAATATAGAGTTTTGGGGTATGATCCAGAGTACTTCAATGCTTCTCAGTTAAGGTGACTTTGCGAACTTTTACCATGGCCAACTTCTCTCAAGAATGGGCATTGAGGAGAAAACAAAAGGAAAAATAGAATTATGCATTTGTTTCACTTTTGCATAAGAGATGAGAAGGTAATATTTAGGCATCAAGCCTTTGTATTTAAGAACACTCAACTCTCTTTGTTGGTTACCAATGGTGTCTCGCAAGTCCCTTATTTATTATTATGTTTTTTTTGACAAAGAAGCACCCCTTAGCAATCCCTAAGAAAGAAGACAGAAGGAACCCCTAAGCGATAAAAATCCAACCATTTCAGATCATTTGGTCACACTGCATAAAAATGCTTCTCAAAAGTAATCAAAATGAAAAATTTTGTACCATTTATCCCACAATTCATAACAGTATTTATTCATAAAGAGAACAACCCACATATAAAGGGTCCACGATATTGAATTTGGAAAAACGCAAGATAAGCAGAGAGATTAAGCATTTTAATCACTAAATGTCGCCGAAAAGGGCACTCCCCCACACTTAAATTGAACAATGTCCTCATTGTTCACTAGAAAAACAAGGGAATGTTTCAGAAGACCTTTTCGGTAAGTAGATAAAATAGAGAAAACACAAAGGTCACAAATAGACATTTTAGCACAGGAGCTCTTCACAGCAGAATTTAGCAAAATAAAAGCATAATTAAAGAAACTGGTACTCCCCTGAGATTATTTTTGCTATCGTTATAGGAGTTCCCCACACTTGAGCTTCAGCCTCAAGTAGCGTAGCTTGGTTGCAGTGTAGACATGAAGTTGCACCTGCATAAGACACTAGAAGCAACCATACTTCAAACGGGGTTAAGAGTTAGCAAAAACAAAATTTAAAGAGAACCTGAAAATTGAAAGAGAAATAAAAGCAAATGAAAGATAATTTCATCCGGGTTGCCTTCCGGGAAGCTGCTCTTCTTTAACGTCTTTGGCTAGACCGTACCACCGTGAAGTCAGCCGGGATCGAATATGAACGTTGAAGTTGGCTTTAACGGGTGGGTGGGATGGGCATCATGAAAAATTGAAAAACGACCCGGATCAAAAGGAAAAGCTATCCCAACACTTAGAATGTAGAAGTGCAGGCTCCACTGATCTTTAGTCAGGTGGAGGTGTTGAGATTGCTGATCCTTGGTGCGAGGATCAAATTTTGGTGGAGCCTCCTCTTTGAAATTAAGGATGAAGACATCCTTATCTTCAATGAGCGGTGCAGGGAGAGCTCTGGGGCGGACTTTGTTTTCTATCTCTAGTCCGAGATCAAAAGGGAAGGTGGCCTCCACACTTAGTGGGTGAATTTTATGCTTCCACCTTACATCATTGTTGCTTAGGTGGGGAAGGCCTTGATCCTCCAGATGAAGATCAAAGTTGGATGGCTCCTCCTCCTCAAATTTGAGGATGTAGATGTCCTCATCTTCTTGGTGAGGCTCATCGGACGAGCTTTGATGAAAATTAACTTCAGAGGGAAGTGGCTCCTTGAAATTGATTATAGCACTCTCTTTTGATGGCTCGGGGGAAGGCGGCATCTCCTCCTTCTCAAGGTTGAGGATGTATCCACCCTCATCTTCTGGGTAGAGCACAGAGAAGGAGGGGAAATAGTAGTTGATTACAGAGGGAGGAGACTCCATGAAGTCCAAGGAGAAACTCTCTTCTGAGGAGTTGTCTTCATAATCAAGCTGATGGTTGTTTGGTGATGGATTCTCTGATTCGAATAGGGGAGGAGGTGGAGAGTAGCTTAAGTCCTCAGCAGGTTGTTCCTCCTCGTGAACCACTTCATTCAGTTGTTGAACCGGTTGTTCCATGTGTTCTACCTGATCTAGCGTTCTTTGCTAGATCATTTCAGAGGTTCCAAACTTTGAGGTAAAATTTGCCATCATTTCCCTTAAAATGGCGTTGTCTCTCTCTATTGCAACCATAGGACAATGGTAACTTTCATGATCTCCTCCACACTCTCGGCACACAAAGATGGGGATAGGCTTGAGAGATGACTTGAAATCCTCCAAGAGATCTCTCAATTCAGCATTTGGGTCTGAACATTGGGGGCTTTCATGGTACTCTCCGCACCTTTGACAGACACTCCATTGATTGTAGTTCTCTACGCCATAGGGGTAATCATACCAACCGTCTGCTTGATCATAGTGACCATCCATCAGAATTAAGTACCTTAATAAAAACAAAATAAAAATTTAGACACAAAAGGGGCAAATAACGAAAATAAAAGAAAAACTAATCAGATAATAAACCGAGGAATCCGGTCGTTCCGGTCGCCCGTGTTATTTGGGAGTTGATATATATATGTGAATTAACTCCCACTCTGTTATGTTATGGTTGTTTTTCCTTCTTGGATTACAATCACCCACAAGCTTAACCAAGGCTTACCTGCCTCATTATTATTCGGGGCTAGGGGGAATACTATTATGTTAAGGTTGCTTTCCTTCCCTGGATTACAACCACCCACAAGCTTAACCAAGACTTACCTACCTCAATATTATTTGGAGCTAGGGGGTAAATGTGTATGGTGTGATCGGTCCTATATTACGGCTGACACATCTAAGTGAAGTAAATGTGTACGGTGTGCTAGGGCCTATATTTCCTCCGGCACATCCTAAGTAAAGTGTACGTTCTCTAAGAAGAACGATATTAAGTCGTATACATGTTATTAGGTGAAGTATGTTGTTATGTTGTGTACGTTGATCTCCGAAATCAACCCCGTACAAATATAAGGGGGTAATTAAGTATAACCCGATTAAATGGGTATGCGTCGTCTAGTAAGGGATAGCTCCATTAGGGTAGAACCCTCAAGGGCCAAAGAACACAATAATGTGATCTAACCAATGTGATGTGCTAATCTTATGTTTGTATCCTATTCTTTGGATGTGTGATTTATAAGCATGATATGTGTGTATAGTTTCATGCATGTTTTAAATATAATTAACCGCATGCTCAGATGACAAATAGTTGTGCGTGGCCCGGTAGCATGCGGGTTGCTCGATTACCATACCAGCAAAGGTGCTGACCCCCTTTGGGGGGCCTCCATACTTTTCAGGTACAATGGAGTTGGCAACCATTCGAGAGTAGGACGGGGTAGCTGTTTATACTTGGATAGTTATTTGGTTGTTTATGTAGTTGTAAGGGAAGTAAAACCGAAGTTCGATAATCGGTAGCTGAAAGTATAAACTCGGTACAGTTGTAATGTAAATGTATGTATTTCAGTTTAGAAACGGTTGGTAATGTAAAGTGTAGTGCTCGGTAATCTTGTCCATCAGACCGGTACACTATGTATGTATTAGCCTTGTTAGCCACGTGGGTGGCTAATGGCGTGTAACACCCATGGATTAAGTTAAGTGTTGAGTTGTAATTCCGCTGCTAAATGTTGTTAAGTATGGTGTTTGTAGTTGGGGTGTTACATCAGGTCTGAGATTGGGTTACCTTGGAGGATAGCCAAGACAGAAGTGATTACATCATCTCCCACCACACTCCAATAGGTCTTGTAAAATTTCCATTATACCCATCAGGGCCTGAAGCCTTATTGCCACTGAGATCTTTCATGGCTGAGACGATTTTTGAAGCTGTATAAGGGTTATGGAGAGAAGAAATGTGCTCTGAAGAGAGCCTACCTCTAGCTGTATCCAAGAATCTAGAGTCAGTTGATGAGTTAACAGACTAGAAAAGATGTTGGAAATAATTTCTAGCTATAGACTCTATACCGCTCTAATCATACACCATATTACCAGAAGGATCGAGAAGCCCAAAGATAAAGTTTCTTCTTCTTCTAGCAGAAGCTTTAGAATGGAAGAACTGGGTGTTTCTGTCTCCTTCCGAGATCCATTGCTGTCTAGATCTTTGGCACCACCAGGCTTCCATCTTAAAAGAGAGAAGTTCCAACTCAACTAGAATTCTCTTTCTGTTGTTCTCCACCTAAGAGGAAGGCTGCATCTGATTTAAAGAGTAGAGTTCCTCTTTCTTTTTCCTAAACTTCCAATTAATCTTAGCAAAAGACCATCCCTTCCAGCTAGAAAGAGCTTTAACACAAGCTAAAATTTTCTTATCCAGGTTCCTGCTTCTAATTCCCCTAACATCTGTCACAATGCTAAGACATTTATCCTCCTTCATCCAAAAGGATTCGAATCTGAATACATGCTTCTGTTTCCTCTGATGTTTGAAGAAGTGGATTAAAATGGGTCTGTGATCAGAGTGTTCCCACTGAAGATGTTCAACTGATAACATAGGAAACATGTTCTGAGCTTGCTCACACACCAATGCTCTATCAAGCCTACTGATAGATAAGTTGTTATCATCAAATTGCTTATTAGAATATGTTCCTGACTCTCCAAAATATCCTGCATCGGTGAGCCTGCAACTGTCCACTGCATCTCTAAACGAAAACATATCAACTTCCTTTCTTCTCTTACCTCATGTTTTTTCAAAGTTCCACATGATTTGGTTAAAGTCTCCTACGACTATCCAAGGCAACACAGCTTGCTTCCTCAGCACTCTTAGCAGACTCCAAGAAAGATATTTCAGTTTCCAATCAGGCCATTCATAGAAACCCGTCAGATTAAAAAGGAGTCCTCCTGGAAATAAGATCTCAGCTGCAATATGGTGCTTAAATGTATTAATCTTAGAAACCTTGATAAGTTTCTTCCACAACAAAGCCAGCCCTCCACTTCTACCTACACTTTCAGAGCTTAATAGTTCATAATATGTAAACTCCTACTGATTATCTCCATTTCTACATCTGTCCTGTGGGTCTCCATTAGAAATACCAAATCTGGGGATTTAGATCTAAGAAGATCTCTCACCCAGTTAACTGCCTAGGGACGACCCAACCCCCGACAGTTGTAGCTAAGGCAAGTAATTTCTCTTGGCAGCCTTACTTCGAAGCAAGGTCTGCCTGTGACTGAGAATGGGCTTCCTCGAAAGAGTCCTTAGTTATAACTCCCTTAGAAGGAGATCTAACTACTGGAGACTTCAGGTTATCACTTTTCTCCTTTTGATTTTTAGAGTGAGAGTTTTTTCCTTCATACAAGACTTGAACACAACTCCCTTTCCTTCCCTCTGTAAGAATTTGTTGACAGAATTTTTTTCCTCTGTACTTAGCAGCTTAGAACTAGACTTGCCTTTACTATTAACCTCCACCTCCTTCATAATCTGAGAGATGGATTTGTCTATGTCATCTTGAGAGCTTGCAATAACCTTAGCTTTCTTGGATGATTGAGAACTGAAATTAGCACTAGTAGAAAAAAGATTTTAAATGACGCACTTTAAACCACGGTTAAATCTTTAACCGTCGTTTAAATATTTTAAACCACGGTTTTTAAGCAAACCGTCATATATAGTGCACGCCTCATTGCATAAATGACGGTTCTCCATATAACCGTCATATATAGTTCGTACGCTTTGAAGATAAAACGACGGTTCAGTACTAACCGTCGTATAAAGGGTTTATAAACCACGGTTCGTTTGCAACCGTCGTTTAAAGTTTTACCGAAAGAATTATAAACCACGGTTTTTTACAAAACCGTCGTTTATTTGTCCAGTCACATACGTCTTTAATGACGGTTCCTTGATTAACCGTCGTTTAAAAGTCTTTTAATAAAAATAAAAACCCGACCTTTCTTCTTCCTCCTCCCCGCTCTCTGTTTCCCCTGCGATTTATCGACGATTTTCCACCGCCCCGTCTCCCCGCCGTCGAGCTTGTGCCCGTCCTCCTCCTCCGGCGCCGTCGAGCTTGTGCCCATCTTCCTCCGCCGTCGACTGTGTGTGCCGTCCTCCTCTGTCTCTGCCCGCGTCGCCATTCTCGGCCGCCTCACCAACCGTCCCCCTCGCCTGAAGTCTCGACCTCATCAGCGCCGGTGCCCCAAGGTAAACCCTAAACTATCTTCGTTTTTTTATTGTATGGGGTGTATAATATATGATCGAGTGTCTACGACTGAGGAGTGATAAACCGTGGAGACTTGCGATGGTGGTTTTGTACGCGATGGTGGTTTTGTAGATTGACATGGATAAGCTCTGTGGTGAACGAGAAATGGTAAGTGGAGGAAGTGGAAGTGGGGATTCGTCTGTGAGTAAGAAGGCTGTTGAATTTGATATGGTTTCTTGCATTATCTGTCTAGCTAACTTACTTCAGTGATGAAATAATGATCGAGAAACAGATTGATTTGGGTAGCTGGTTTTGTTCATTAATGAAACAGCTTTGTGATTAGTTTTCCTAGGGATTGATAGCAGAGAGTTGGGATTTTGGATCTTTCAATTTATGGGTTTCATCCAAAAGACATTAATCTTTCACTTATCTTCACTCAATGTATATATATAATATATATATATATGCAATGGTTTTGAATATCGAATCGATCTCTCCGGTTGAATGCGTGGGATTTCCAATGGTGTCTGATAGCTATGGTGGACTGATGTGTTAATTGTTTATGTCTTCTTTGTTTTGGTTGTTTTGATTTTCTAGTGTCGGTTGAGATATTATTTTTCTGTCACATTATGATTATTATTGTTGTTGTTATTGTGATCGAGGGAGGGAGAGAGAGAGAGTCGTACGACGTATGTTTATGCAGGGGAAAAAAGAATGAAAACAATTCTCTACAGTTCTCTTAAAAGTTTGTTTATGCAGGGGAAAATGAAATGGTTTTCGTAGTAGTCTTTGATGTTGGTACTATGTTTGTTTCTGCCTTAAAAAAATGGGAGTATATAAAAATACGCAAAGGTCATGCCAATTTTTTTCCAGAATTTAACCTTATTTTAATTTTATTGAATAGGTGTTTCTACGGTTGAACAATCCCTCTTCCTTCCCATTTGTGACTTGATCATCCTTATTCATCATTAGGTTAGTTTTTTAAAAATGTTATGGTTTATTCAAAATATATCTGTTTGTTAATTTGTTCAATTATTCATATATTTTTCAAATTAAAACCTTGTACTCTAATTTCATTGTATTCACTACACACAGTCGGATTGTCTACTTGTCGCACTATCTGCTGCTGTCAACCTCTGCCACCGGTTTGCCTGATCAGAACCCACGGTAAATCACTTGCATTTCTGATTATAATTTTAGAAACAAATACTAAATAAATGTATATATATGTACATATATATATATATAATATTGTCACAAATAGACGTTATACTAAATTCTACTTGTATTCTGCAATCATTAGAATATGTATTTGCATAGTGTGGTTGAAATGTGATGATGGGGTTGAAATGGGGTGGATGTTTTTGTTCATTGATCATATATATATATACATTTACTATATGCATACTTGTCTGTCTGATAATAATTCGTATGGTTTGCCGAGAGTTAATGTTGCTGCTATGTTTGTTAATTTCTGCCTTAAAAAAATGTGGAGTGTCTAAAAATACGCAAAGGTCATGCCAAATTTTTTCCAGAATTTAAGCTATGTTCGTTTGTTTAATATGTTCAATTATTCAAGTTTTTATAAAATTAAAACCTTATTCTAATTTCATTGAATAGGTGTTATATACTACGCGCAAGAGCATTTGCCTACTTCTTCTTCTTCTGTGCTGTTCGCGCTAGCTGACCATCCAGTACTCATCAGGTTGGTATTTAAAATGTTTCAATTTATTTTTGTTTTTCTATTAAACAATGGAAAATCAATTCAAACATAGAATTACCTGTCTGAGATTTACCTGATAGAGGTATGTCTTAGATAGTCCCTGTTGGGACTATCCAATGGCCTTTGATCTCACCATCTAGGTTGTGAATGAGTTAATAATATACAGTAGTTCAGTGATAATTTCAGCAGCATTACCCTAGTGTTCTTCTAGTGTACATATATATATGTGAATTGAAACGATTCATATATATAATATCTACACTAGGAGAACTGTAGGGTAATGCTGCCGAAATTATTACTGAACTACTGTATATTATTAACTTGTTCCTATGTGAGATCGAAGGTGATTGGATAGGTTTAGGTTGTTAAATCTGTAAATAAAAAAAGAGGAGATCAATGGAACGAGTTCACGACATCTGGTGTGTGTTGAAAAAGAAGATGGAGCGCTCAGTGATGTACAGTGACAGATTGGACATCAAGTACCTAGAAGGGGTCAATAAATTTTGCAAAGTCCTTGTTGACAATCTGAAACCAAGGGATAAGGGATATATTCGATGTCCTTGTGTCGATTGCAAGAACGACTTCAAATACCGAGGTGTGGACAAGATTAAGGATCATCTGATTCGCAGAGGGTTTACAGAAGATTATGAAGCCATAACAATACTGCATGGTCAACATTCAGTACAAGTGTTTGAATGTGCTGATCATAACGTCGTTGCAGAACAATCAGAAATGGATGCTTCACAGGATTTTGGGGATACTCAAGATGATTCACTAGTTAGTGATTCAGATGATCAGGAGGACCTTAATGCGATGATGGAAGATGTTGAACAACATTTTTCCAACAAACCCAAAACATTTGAAAATCTGATGCAAGCATCAAGGAACGTTGTACAGTGGATGTGATACGCAAAAGCAAAACAAATTGAGCGTTGTCCTAAAACTATTCAATCTGAAGGCGAGACATGGATGGAGTGATGTCAGTTTTACAGATCTTTTACAACTGCTGAAGGATGTACTACCAAAGGACAATGTGATACCCACAACAACTTATGAGGCAAAGAAGTTAATGTGTCCGATGGGTATGGAATATAAAAAAATACATGCTTGTCCAAATGGGTGTATGTTGTATTGGAAGGAGAATGAGTTGGATGACCATTGCTCTGAATGTGGGGAATCACGCTATGTAAAAAAGGGTGACAGAAACCACATAAGCACTAAAGTGGGCTCTCCTGCGAAGGTGTTGTGGTATCTACCGATAATTCCCCGATTCAAACGTTTGTTTGCAGTTCAGAAAGATGCTGAGAACCTCCGATGGCATGCTACCCATAGAAAGGATGATGGTAAATTGAGACATCCAGCCGATTCACCACAATGGAGAAACATTGACAGAATATACCCTCAATTCGGTACAGACCCAAGGAACTTAAGACTTGGTTTATGCACTGATGGGATGAACCCTTATGGCACTTTGAGCAGTATACACAGTACTTGGCCTGTTTTATTGACAATATACAATCTGCCGCCATGGTTGTGTATGAAACCCAGACATATTCTCCTCTCTCTGTTGATATCGGGTCCAAAACAACCGGGAAACAAAATTGATGTGTTTTTGCAACCACTTATTGACGATTTAAAATTGTTGTGGAATGAAGGTGCGACGGTGTATGATTCATATGGTATGGAAAACTTCACGCTCCGGGCTATGTTGTTTTGTACGATCAATGATTTCCCTGCATACGGTAACCTCTCGGGATACACAATTAAAGGAGCTCTAGCGTGCCCTATATGTGGAGATAGAACTTGCAGTATACGGTTAAAACACAGTGGAAAAAATGTGTACATGGGCCATCGGAAATTCCTCCCTAAAGGGCACAAATACCGTAAGATGACAAAAGAGTTTGATGGAAAAACGGATCATGCAGTCGCTCGACCACCACTATCTGCTGCTGAGACTTACAATCAGTTGAAGAATGTTGTGAACAACTTCGGTCCACCAATTAAAGCCACTGAAAAGAGCATCTGGAAGAAAAAATCAATATTTTGGGAACTTGAATATTGGCAACATTTAGAGGTGAGACATTGCATTGATGCTATGCACGTGGAGAAAAACATTGGTGAAAGTGTATCTGCGACACTACTAAACGTGAAAGGAAAGACAAAAGACCATTTAAAGGGTAGAAAAGATCTGGTTGAATTGGGTATACGAGAAGAACTCGCGCCACAACAAAGAGGGAAAAGAACATTCTTGCCTCCCGCTTGTCATACATTATCCAAAGAAGAGAAAATAAGTTTTTGTAATTCTCTTCGTCATATTAAAGTGCCATCCGGTTACTCATCGAACATATCAAGTTTGGTATCAATGTCTGATCTTAAATTGGTAGGGATGAAGTCTCACGACTATCATGTGCTGATGCAGCACTTACTTCCGGTTGCTCTCCGTGGAATCCTTCCAGCTGATGTCAGGAAAACTATTACAAATTTATGTGTTTTCTTCAAAGGAATTTCGTGTAAAGTGCTTGATGTGGAGACACTGGATAAACTACAGAATGACCTTGTGATCACCATGTGTCAGTTGGAAATGTATTTTCCTCCTTCGTTTTTTGATATTATGGTGCATCTACTTGTTCATCTTGTTAGAGAGATCAAACATTGTGGCCCGTTATACCTTCGATACATGTATCCGTTTGAGAGATATATGGGTATACTGAAAAAGAAAATGAAAAACCGTCGGCGTCCAGAGGGAAGCATAATTGAAGGGACAGTAACAGAGGAAGTAGTTGACTTCTGCACTCATTACTTAGACGGTGTTGATGTTATTGGATTACCGAAAGCAAGACATGATGGCAGGCTTAAAGGGGTTGGTACCTGTGGGAAAAAATTATGCAGAGTTGATATTGATACATTGAACAAGGCACATCTGGTTGTGTTGAATCATTCTGAAGTTGTTGAACCGTATTTCGATGCACACCTAGCCTACCTCAAAACAAAACACCCAACGATGAGTAATGCCAAATTAAAAAAAGAGCAGAATGCAACATTTGTTAACTGGTTCAGACAGAAGGTGTTGTATGAAGATTCAGGGAACGTGGATGAAATGATCCAGTTGCTGGCACTTGGTCCAAATCTCGATGTGTTGTCTTATGAAGGATATGATGTAAATGGATTTTCTTTTTACACTGCACGTCAAGATTGTAAATCGACAAACCAGAACAGTGGCGTGCATCTTATCGCTTCACAAGACATTTTCACAGGAACAAGTCGTAATACACTGAAGAACGAATATTATGGTGTTATTGAGGATATTTGGGTCTTGAATTACACTAGTTATGAATCTTGCGTATTTCGTTGCAAATGGGTGGACAACAAACAGGGATATCGTGAGGAGGATCATGGTATGAAGCTAGTTGATTTAACGACAGCGGCTCCTACTGATGAACCCTTTATTGTTGCGTCAAAGGCAAAACAAGTATTCTACTGTCGTGATCAGTCTAATCCCAGATGGTCTATTGTAATGCAGAGTAAAAGATCGATAGTTGGGATTGATAATATTGTTGATGAGGATGAATACGACTGTGAAGATGAAACAGATGTACCTATTCGGTTGCCGATGGAGGTAGATAATGTAACTAATTTTGAATATCGAAGGTCCGACCACAATGAAGGATTGTGGATTGAACGATGAAATGTTATTTTGTAAGTTTGGTTGACAATATTATATTATTTCATTTTTGTCATGTTTCAATATTTGATTCAGTAGATGTTCGTATTAACCTTGTTAATTGTTGATTATTTTTCAGATTATGGATCCTGACGATAGAGTCGAAGAGGACTTACTGTTGGGGTTGGATGATATTGACGATGACGTCCCTACTGAAGAACCACCAGTCGCATCTACTTCGCAGAACCCTCGGAAGGGACGTGGACCGACCCGTGGGTTGAAGGAGAAGAAAAATTCTCCTATCGATTTGATCTGGGACAAGTACCTCCGACATCGTGGTGGGTCGAAGCAGCAGTTTGCTTCCTACTTGGGATTGATGGTAAAATCCCATTGCTCGATTAATAAGGATTGGAAAGATCAAGAAAAGGCAGACAAAGACATCATCTGGCAGATGGTGCAGAAGAAGTACAAGTCGCGGATGAACTTCGGACGAAGATTGAATCACTTCTAGCGACATCACTGCGACAGTTCAAGCATCGGTTGGTAGATGGCTGGATTAACAAACCGGGCTCCAAGAGGTCACCGCCGTGGGTAGTGTATGATGGTATGATCACGGAGGAGGACTGGAAGATATTCTACGACTCGCCAGACTGAAGAGTTTAAGGTACTTTTACAATTATTCTTTCTTAATTATTTAAGGAATAAAATTTAACAATATTTTTTTATTATGTATAACTTACAAATATACAAATTTTGTAACAGTTACAAGAACAAGCGAGACGTAACCGGGCGAAGAATATCTACAAGCACTTCATGGGGCGAGCTGGATACACGGGGCGGTTGGAGAAGTGGAAGAGCGAGGGCTTACTGACGAAAACTAATGAAGACGGCACTCAGTCAGTTATTGATGATGTTGACGATGCAAGTAGAGTGCAGACATTTATGCTGGGTCGCATGAAGAAAAATGACGAGGGAGTATATGTGTTCCCGCAGAGCGAGACTGCTGAGTTGGCGTCCAAGATTGTAAGTATATATATTTAAAAGTTGTTGTTTACTAATTAGTAAGTTCATTTCTAATATTTTTGTTAATTTAAAATAGTCTGGCTCGACTGAGCGATGGGAGATGGGTCCGGCCCCTCCGTCTCAGGATGATCCACTGAATAAGGCCCTTGGGCAAAAGGATCATCCAGGGCGAGTGCGGGGGCTTGGAGGGGAAGTTCGCCAAAAGACGTGTTTCCTACGTCTCGATCGAGAGTACCACAGGCTGAAATGATAGAGAGAATGGTGGATGAACGGGTGCATGACCGGTTGGAGGAGTCGGAGAGTCACGCTGAGTCGGAAACGCCACGCTGAGGAGCGTCAAGCCTACGAGGAGCGCCTGCGAAGACTTGAGGCTTTAGTATTGGGCCAGGTGCATGCTCCTACACCGACACCTACTCCTACACCGGTGTCTACTCCTACCGCGACGGCGGATACATCGATAGTGGCCGTGTCTCCTACACCGGCACCTACTGCTAGACCGACGTCTGCTCCTACCACGACGGCGGATACTGTCGATGATCCTACACCGACGTCTGCTCCTACCACGACGGCGGATACTCCGATGGTCGATCATCCTGCACCTTCTTCTCCTACCAGAGACACATTTCCTTATCAAAACCTTTCGGTTTGTTCTTTTTCCTCCTTAGTTATTTTAACATTACTTTTAAAACAATATAATTTTATTAGCTTGCTTACTGTTGTGAGTTGATGTAGGTGGCTAAATCATGTCATTTGTTTCAAGTGTTGGATTGTGGGACTGTTCATGTTGCATTCGGTCGGGTTTTACAGACCGGACCGAACACTGTAGTACATTTCAAGCCCATCCCACCTCTCCACGCTCGTGTGATGGTAGACGATATTGTGAAAGGTCATGAGGACTCTCCCCTTCCGTTGGAGTGGAATCAGTGGAGTAAAATAGGTCAAGCAAAATCTTCAGTTGTTCCATGGCCATATTCTCTCATTGATGTCAGTAGTGACAAGGTAAACTATTTAATACATGCTTACTGTTTAGTTTTTAACTTGACTGTTGACTGATATGTTTATTATTTAAATTTTGTATACTATTAGATTGATAAGGAATTAAGACCGGTTAAGAAGAGGAAAGTGGATAAGGGGAAGGAAGTTGTGAAATCAAATGAGGAGAGTCAGAGTGTGAGAAAGGAAGTGGTCAAACCTTTCGATATGACTCCTAGGAGATCCCCCATTCTGACACCCAAGTATCTGAAGATGTTGACCTCCCATCAAAAAATGCTGTATGACTTTTTCATGACGAAGCCGCAGTCTGTCACCAATTTCAACATGAAAGTGTCTAAGCATGTTTTCCACTCCCCCGATCCCAGAGATCTGATGATTACCGTGAGCGATCTTAGAGAATTTTTGATGGGAGACCTGCTTAACATCTCTGTGATTCAGGCCTATTGTGTGTAAGTATCTTTTAAATTATTAAATTATCTTTCATTTTTTTAAGCTATTTAACATATCTTATGAAAAAATGTTGTTTAGGTGTTTGACTACTAGACTGATATCGAACAAGAGATTATCTTCCATCTCTTTCTTGTGCCCACAATTGATGTCAGCAAGTCAGGCCGCATTGGATGCGCAAGGATGTGCACAGCACGTGAGGCAGGGATTTTGTGCTGCGGTGCGAAGAAGAAGCAAATATTTGCTGATCCCATATCATCAGATGTAAGTACACAATAACTGGAATTTTTCGCTTCCTAATTGTGAATTAAAATATTGTTCTACAAAACATTCTTTGTTTTATTGTTGCAGCAATCATTGGATGTTGGTGTTGTGTATCGACACCTCATTGTTGTTGATACTAGACCCATTGGGCGGCCCTGATGACCTTCGAGAGATCGCTGTAGAGAAATATTTGAAGGAGTGAGTATTCAAAAATTTTAATGCATTCTGTATTTATTTTAAGCTTGTCCTAGATTATTGACAATAAATGGCTTCATTTTAAAATGCTGTATTTATGCAGGGGTCATAAGCTTGGTTTGGTGATGCGAAGAAACCATTCTCCATCTTGGACTTCCATTACATACGTGTAAGTAATCATTTAATTTATGCATTTTTGTATTAAAGTTAAACGTTTAATTTTTTGATCTATCTAAAGTTGGTAATCCATGGATGGTGTGATGACAGTGTCCTCAGCAGCCTGATTCACGAAGCTGTGGCTATTATGTGATGCGGTACATGTTCGAGATTGTACAAAATATTGACACGCTTGCTGATGATGACAAGGTAAACCATACCAATCAAAGTTTTAGTTAAAGTTATTGCATTTGAAATAAAATTGTGTACTAATGATGATCAGTTTCTTTTTATGGACAGATCGTTTCTTTTTTCACAAAGCAGGGAGCACGTATTCCAAAATGGATCTCGACTTTGTAAGAGATCATCTATCGCAGTTTTGGTGTAAAAATTACTTGAGTGTTACTTAGATCTTATCCTAGTGTAGTTAGACTTAGACTTTTGTTTTGCTGAAACAACGTATACTCTCAAAGTTTGTAAAGTTCAACTCTCTCTTATTTTTGAAAGTTTGAATGGGTTTGTTTGCAATTCGTTTTCAATGTTGCAATTCAAACTGGCAACTTTGGTTTATGGTCATATAGTGTGGTTGGTTATCAAAGGGCAATACCAGTTGGATGCCCTGTACAGGTTGTATATGCGATTGTAAATTGTGGAAAACATTTGTGGTAGAGGCTTAAAAAACAAAAAAAAACTAAAAAAAAGAAAAAAAAACCACGGTTACTTGAAAACCGTGGTTTAAAATTCAGTGGAACGACATTTTAAACCACGGTTGTCTACAGAACCGTCGTATAAAAGTGTCATATACCACGGTTTTACAGAGGAACCGTCGTTTAAAAGCCTTATATACCACGGTTATAAAGCCAAACCGTGGTATAAAATCGGTCTGATCCGCGACAAAAACGACTTTAAACGACGGTCATATAGCAACCGTGGTTTATAATCGCACTTTTAAACGACGGTTTTGAACCGTGGTTTATAGGCATTTTCGAATATACGACGCGCGTATTAACCACGGTTCCAAACCGTGGTATATAGGCTTTTTAACCGTGGTTAAAAACATTTTCTGCACTAGTGTAGCCAAAGCAGTCACCCAGTCAAAGGCTTGATAGAAGTCTCTTTTAATAGTTTCTTGTGAAGCAATTTCTTTCTCTGTAGTCTCTTCCCCAGGAGACATCTCGAGGACTTTAGAGCTACCAATAGGAATGATATGCTCAAAGCCAGGAGGAACCTCAGGAGAATTCTCCTTCCCCACTAAAATTTCTTCTTCCTCTAAGCCTATCTGCCCAAGGACTGTATCCAAGAGATCTGAACCATTTCCACAATTACCAGCACTATTACCCTCGAGATCCAAGTGATCAGTACCCTGGATAAGTTTTTGTCCTATAGAGTTATCCCCTGAAAAAGGCTTTAATTCTCTGATAGGATCCACAACCACCTGCTCTTTACCTTTCTCTCCAAATTTCGCACATATGTATCACCTCCTTGAGTATGACTGATATCAGTAGTGACTCTACTGATAACATCACTCTTCTTCACATTTTTATACTGTTGAAATTCCATAATTCTAATTCCCCTTCCTTTCTCAGGAGCACCTAAGAGCTTAAGATTTTGATTCATCAGAAAATCCTCAGACAAAAAGCTGCTATAGATCCTGTATATTCTGACCTGAGCCACACACCATATCTATCCGTATCATCCTTGTTTTCTTTCTGAACTTCACATTCCACTGAAATGTGGTCCAACCTACCACATCTGAAGCAAAAATAAGGCAGGTTATCATAAGACAGTCTACAACACCGATCTTTAACACCATCATTGATAATTAAACTCTGCATAGAGGCTCAGTGATATCTAATTCCACTCGAACTTTAGAAACTTTTGTAGACAACAGGTTAAACTTATCTGGACAGCTTACAAATACTCCAATCTTGTTGCCTAGCGTTATAACTGAGCTTTTGTTAAAGAACATCATCGGGAGGTTGTGAATCCCCACCCAAATCTTGATCTTACGGTTGTGCTCATCTATATGGATAGATGGGTTTATAGCCATAGTCGCTAGCAACCTGTTGTGGAAGTGCCACGGGCCGTTGGAGATAATATGAGTAACATCACTATAGAGTTAAAAGAAAAAGTGAATCTGTTAGGACCAACTTCCCTGACTGTAAATGGAGCTTTTGGTTTCCAAATATGGACTAGGAAACTCTGTAAGGCTTTGGCTGAGATTCTACTTGGATGCCAAACCTTACCAAACAAAGAGTTAGCCATCTTTGAGCTTCTAGCATCTTGGCAAAGCAGTTCTCCTTCTACTTTCTCAAGTTCACCCGGGTGAATCTTGAGGTT
This sequence comes from Limonium bicolor, assembly GCA_023374045.1. Lineage (NCBI taxonomy): Eukaryota > Viridiplantae > Streptophyta > Magnoliopsida > Caryophyllales > Plumbaginaceae > Limonium > Limonium bicolor. Next base: position 291,752,280 of record CM041778.1, read on the forward strand.
GGACCACTTAGATAGAATACTATCCATAAGAACTAGAATCTTCACACTAGCCTCTCTCTTTGTGCTCCTCTTTGCTCTATTGGTTGAGAAAACAAAAACGCCTACCCAGCTTCCGTTAGAACTCTTACTGATGTAGGATCTCTTGATGGTAACAACACCACACCAGATTATCCAACGAACAATGACCGAGATCAGATATCCATGTCCTTGGGAAATCTGGAAGGGCAAGGGAGGAGCTTCCCCTTCAATGATGGTAATTTCTTTCCCAGAGAAAGTACTAATGCCATTAAGATAGTAGTTGAAACATGCTTGGGATGAGGACACATAATCTACTTCCTTGCGTGGGCTAACAGAAGCCCTTGGATTAGAGCTAGTAATAGTGATTACACTGATGCCCATCACTTCTACTTTTCCTTTTGTAATGAGTCTGGATGGAGTTAATGTGGTAGATTTCACGTCCACTCCCATGACAGCCTACAAACTTCTCCTATCTAAAGCTTAGAGGCGGATGAGAATCGCCGAATAAATTGCCCCTCAATCGCCTTCTTTCAGAGCGATAATACTCTCTCAAATTTACACGAGCACTTGTGAGATCCCTTTTCCTGCCTTAGTGCATCTAAATACGGAGAGATTATTCTCTTATTTTCTACTACAGTGTTATAGTTGAGTTAATCACCATGTGAGATATAATAACCATATTTTCTGGCATGGAGTAAGAGGGTTAAATCTAAGTCACGCCAAGAACGAAGACGTAGCAAAGAGGTTAAAGTTAGCCATACTGATTTTTTCATTAGGTTCTGGTTTTGGATTTTTTTTAAAAACTAGTTTACACATATCGATTCTAAGTATGCCTCTTTCTTTTTTTTAGTTTTCCTATATCTGTATAGTGAAAAAAGTGGAATTCTTTATTATTGCAGTAAATTGTAATTTAATAATAAATTATAATATTGAGATTACATAACATCTAAAATTGTGTTAAAGTATCTAAATTATTTTCTTTAAAAATATATAAGGGAAACTTCTGAAGCGCCTCTATATTTTTGGCTAATTCATGAAATGTTACTAAAAAAGAAAGTCACGAAATACCATTATATTTTTACAAAAGTCCATATGAAATGCCACTATAACCATTGACCAGAAGGAAAAGTGACAAAAATACCCCTACTAGTTAATAAAGTACTTTTAAAGTTCATAATATGCCCTTAATTAAGTGTTAAAAAATTCACCAAAATTCACAAAAATCAAAATACTAAAAATATAATATATAAATTAAAAAATTAAAAAAGGTAAAAGATTAAATATCATAAAATATTGAAAAAAAATAAAATTTTCTTAGTGTTTTTTAAAATTATTCAGTACCATGATGATATAACACTAGGTGGATAGAAGAGAGTGTAGTAGACAAGATACACGTAATTGACATCCACCTTCTCATTCCATTGTACATCCTTATATAGTATACAATACTAGCCATTACCGAACCTTTGAGTGGTAGGAAAGCAAAAGATCAAAGGTCTACTAATGAAGACTTTGGGGAGGGTACAGAAGTTACACAGACGAAAGGTCTAAGGTAGACCAAAGGATGATTGGATGTACATTCACTAATAATATTATTTATAACACTCCCCCTTGGATGTACATCCTACTGTCTCATTAAAAACCTTGCCAGGAAAAACCCATTGGGACAAAAATCATGGTCAAGGGAAACAGAGTACAATTTAAAATGTTTATCCCCCCTCAATTTAACAGAATGTCTCTTCGATGTCACATACTGATATCACGAACGAGCTTCTTAAAACTCTTGTAGGAAGTGACTTGGTAAATAAATCATCTAGATTCTCTTCGGACCGAATCTTGCGAACATCAAGAATACCCTTGGTCTAAAGCTGATGGATTAAGAAGAATTTTGGTGATATATGCTTTGTTTGATCACCTTTGATGTATCCTTCCCTTATGCAGTGCATGCATGATTATCCTTGCATATCACCGTCGGCTTCTTTGAATCTGATTGAATGTCACAAAACTTAATATATGATGGATAACTGATCTCAGCCACACACATTCTCTTCCCGATTCTTATAACACAATCAATTTGGCATGATTTGATGAAGTTGTCACTGTAGTCCGCTTCGCTGCATGCCATGAAATGGCAGTTCCACCATATATATCATAGCACTCCTCTTCGTATATAAATCTCATGATAGAATCCTCATTAAAACTTTGTTCAGAAAACCGTGTGGTGTAAAAACCAATACAAAAGAGAAAACATAACCACATAAAGATTCTCCCCCTGAATTTGACATATATGAATGTGTGCCAACATTCATTCCCTAAATATGTCGTCAATCATCATCATCTTAACGTTGATGAAGAGGGAGAACTATAGTGATATATGTTTACTAAGAATCATCTCCTTACCAGATGGTAAGTCTTATATCACCATTAAATCATTCACAAACAAGTACAACATATATAATGGATTCTTGACCCGAGCTACACACATTTCTTTTCTAGCATATAAAGGATAATACATTTGTGTGATCCAAGTTGCTCCCAACGTCTATTTGATATTCACATAAGATGAATATCCTTTTACTAGTCATGCATTATCAGCATAACTTTACTCAACTCAAATATATGAGCCTAGTGCAAACAAATAATGCACTCTCATGTATTTCAACTTAATACCCACACATAAACCTCTTAGAGGGTTATGCCATACCATTGGCTCAATTGACATATCGATATATATAATTTTATGAGTTGTGACTTGATACCATTCGATTATGGTTTAGATGGTTCTCCAAGTCACCGTTGATCATATAAAAACATAAGGCCTTTAAAGAAAATCATTCTCAAGATTTTCATCTAATATCAATTCCTGGGAATTCATATGTTCACATTACGCTCTCTTTGAGAGTTTAGATCCTCTTTCAAGGGATACACATAAGTTAACATGGTGTACTATTTATCAAGAAAGTTTATAGCTCCTTTTCCAAGGGCTATACACCTTTTCAAGGGTTTACTATTTTCCACCAAAGTTTATAGCTCCCTTTTCAAGGGCTTGACACCTTTTTCAAGGGTCTACTATCTTCCACCTTTATGATATTACAACTCCTTTATCCACTAGGATGAACACGTTCATTTTTCATATTGGGGTGGATTATAACATCTCATATGCACAACTCTAGTGCATTATCATGCTAGCATCATACGCTTTGGCGTGTTTATGATTTGTCTTTAACAACTTTTGGAAGTCATATTCCGCACTTCCTTTACTCTTGGAATATATCATTTTGGCAGTTTCTTCCCCCCCTTTCAAGGGTTTGAACTCCTCTTTCGAGGATTCGAATCCTGAAACTCCTAATTTCCCTTTTGCTTTTGTGTCATTTGGCATATCCGCCCCCCTTTCAAGATACTGGACTCCTCTTTCGAGGGTTCAAATCAATCCTAATTTGCCTTTTCCTTTTGTGTCATTTTGGCATATTCGTCCCCCTTTCAAAGGATTGGAATCCTCCTTCGAGGGTCCGAACTCCTCTTTCAAGGGTTCTTTGGATCCCAAGGGTCGACCACGCCTCCAGCATACTTGGGATTCACTTGCCATAGCGGTTGTCTCCCGCACTTCTAATCGAGCTAGAACATTCACATCTAGTATATATATGATAACGTTACTTTATTCATATCTATGAACGCATCAAGTAGTTGCAACATTTTCCAAATGAATTATTCTTTGAACCTTTAGTTCATTTTGCTGCCATGTATGACATAATTCATAGTCCATTAACATTTGGTTAAGGACATTCAAGTTAGAGACAATCGCTCTCTAATTTGACATCTTATAAATTCATAAGCATCTTTGACACTCATACTTCCTAGAAGCATGGTTGTAGCAACATTCAATATGTGCTTGTTTTTTTTGTAATCTTACAATAACACACAATTGGTTAATACTCATAAGACTTTGTGTCAAATATCAAACTTATATCATTCTCCCCCTAAAGTTGAGAATGCTTAAGAACTAAAGAAGTTCATTATTCTCAACTTTCCTTTTTGTAACCCTTTTGATATTTTTAATGGGGGAGGTATAGACACAAACCCAATTGTCTAACTTTTCTTTTGCTCTATAAAATTAACGACTTAGTAAGGTCGCTCTTAGTGGGAGTATAAGTTACTAAAAACCACTATTCTTTCAACTGTCATATTATCCATCTTAATCTCAAAATCACATGGATAATCTCATAATAGCTAGATTTTTGTAAATCAATAGCTCAATGAAACAATACTTCATGTGACCATTATTTGATGTAAGAAACATCATACATATATCTCAAAGGTACACATGGTAATTTTTCCCCCATAATCAATCCATGATATTTCAAGGGGTATAAAAATTTTCATCCACTTCCTTTTGAATGATATCTTTATATCGTATATGAACTAGTGTCACCCGAATAAGAACCTGAAAGCTCTTGATTGTAACACCCCATCTCGATCCAAGCGTGGTTATCGCAAACTTATCACCATATATACAAACGTTGCAGCGGAATCAAATACATTCCAGGACCTTGCCATGGTCTGACTAACAAAATATACCGAACATTAGTACTTACAAGTCTTAACCCAATACATATCATTCTTACAGTCCCCTCATATCTTATACAACCTACTAACTCAAAATACCATACGAGTGTACATGCACAACTCGTAGGCCACACTTAACCCGTAACACATCTACCCCATCTTACTCTCATGACGGTCGCCTTCTAACGTTCACCTGCGAAGTAAACATCCCCCAAAGGGGGTCAGCAAAATTGCTGGTACGATCCTCTCATGGCCCCCAAGCTAACGTGGCTATGACGACTAATTATAGATAGCATGGAGGTTGATTAGATGCACAACACAATAGAAAGTGCAATAAACAACAAGCCAAATATGAACAATCAAGTTCAAACACAATGAACGACTTAAATGCGTTCCCTTAATTAGTGAGCCAATTATTTAACTCCTTAAGTTATGTTTCCTCTTCATCTCAGTCCAACCTTATCTTACCTCAATCTTAGTCCTTATATTAGTCTTAGAAAATAAACCATTCTTTAGATAGAAACGGTTGTAGCTTATCTCAGTCTTAGAACACAAACCATTCTTTAAATAGAAATGGTAGCATCTTATCTCAAACCTTATCTTAATCTTAGAATACAAACCATTCTTTAAATAGAAATGATTGTATCTTATCTCAATGTTTATTTTTGTCGGGTCAAAAGCAACCCTAGCCAATGAGCTATTAACTCCATTGGTTGAATAAACAACTTATCTTAAAATTTAGGATTTAGGTGATCCTACCGCACCATCTTAATGCCTCCTACCTTGGACTGGATGTCCAATGTAGCTGAGCCGGCAACCGACCCTAGACAACAAGTCCGAAGACAAGTCCTTAAGCGGGAGTCGGATCTGCTTTAGATACCGACCCCCTTTCCTTAACATGCATGACCGGAGTCAGTCCCGGATTCCTCACTCCCCCCAAGCACCAGTTAGTAGAAGTCTCAAGACAATGTTTGTTGGTTAAACCTCTTTCGGTTATTAACAAAGTAATATTAGGGAGTGTTCCTTAGTCTCACTCAATTCTTTACTAAACGTTAGTTAGTAAGTTCTCACGGTAAGTTGTGTTAGTTTTCAAACACGACACAACAATACAATAAACATAATATTCCGGTTGCATGCTTTATCTTGTTTATCCGGCACACATAAACAAATAGCACACAAGCTGAGGGACACCTCGTTAGCAAGCAGGTCACAAGAAGAACTGTACCGTTCACCGTTGGGCGTTCGGTTGCTTACTCTCCTCCAGAGTCCAAATTCTCAAACCCTAAAACATTGATTGAATTGGGTGGTTAATCACTTTTAATTAACCTAGCTTACTTAATCACTAATGATTTCCAACTAAATACCACTAAGTCATTGTAGTTTAACCTTAACCACTTATGTTACTTACTTCTCATTTTAACTCACACTTGTTCACACCTCCAATAGTCTTTAAACTCCACCAAACAACTCTTAACAACCTTATAATAACATTCCCCTACAAGCCCCCTCCATTTACCACCTTAAAAACACATTTTCCTTGTAAATTGCCCTGGTTTGGACCTAAGGTCCCGGACCAATATGTCTGATGTGTTCTCGGCCTTATTTTAGCTATGGTCCGGGACTTGGTACTTACCCAAGGTCCCGGACCAGTCCCTGGGTACATTCTCGACCTGTTTTTAGTGCTGGTCTGGGACTTTATCCAAGGACAATGTCCCGGACCACACTTTAAACTGTCAAATTTTACAGTTTTGAGCCTCTTTCCACATGTATTCACACATATTCTAACACCATTTAAGCACCTAAAACCCTCCTAACTCATGGATCAACTCACCTCCAAATTCCTTGATCATTATTCAAGTTCTTATTAAACTCTTAACACTTGTAACTTAATTCCTTACACTTCCAACATGTAAATTTGTCTAAACTTCAACTAACCAAAGTGTTTCCTTTCAACCAATATAGCTACTCCCTAAACATCATCATTCACCCATTTTTCCTTTGCTAAACATTCCAAGGTTATCTTGCATCTTCATGCACAATTTTCTCTCCTTTCCATTTGTTACACATCATTCCTAAACTCCTAAACATTCCTATACATTTCTTTTCATCCTCTTAGCACCTTGGCATTGTTCTTCGTCTACCTTGACCCCCATGCTTACACCCTCCTTAGGACATTTCCATCTCATTTACTTAGTAATTAACTCACCACTTCAGAGCCTACCCTTCTCTTATACATTCTTAGTCTTTTTCCTTGACATTTACAACCTTCTCTTGCAATTCTCTCTTCCATCACCCAAGTCCACTCCCATTACCATCCAACTAGAGCCTTATTAATCCACTACTAGCATCCTCACTACTTACACAAGCTACCAGATCTCTCATTGTTATATTCTCAGTCATACCTAAATCATCACTCAAAACATTATACATCATTTCCTCTAGATTTTTGCTCAAGTCTCAAAATTCCTCAACCATGATTTTGGTGTGTTTAATACACCCACCAATCCTCTAACTCCGTAGACATCTCTAGGCCATACTAAACCTCAAGAAATCCTTAATTAACTCATTTCCACTCAAATTCTTTTTAATGTTCTCCTAGTAAACCCTAGGTCATATTAATTTTAAACATCATCACTAACACTTGTGTTTCTACTCAAATTTCGCTATAGCTTCTCTAGTATATTATCATTCTCAAAGCATTGTTTTTCTCATTAAATCATCCACACACACATCAAATCCTTTCTCACCATATTTTCTCACCCAAATCAACTCATTCATAATGAACTCAATATAGTGCAATAAATCTTAAATTGCATAGCACTAAGCTCTTAATGACATGGCTCTTAGCCCTAAATGACTTAAACTTAAACACTAAAATTTCCCATATATAAAAGCTTTCAACCTGCAAATACACACAACAATGCTCCCATAGCAATATAAGTGTTCTCTTAATTCACCTTAAGCTTATCTTACTAACTCATTTCCATTGGCTCCTTAATCACAAGTTCATAGCTTGTTTAAATTCTTTTTCCTAGGTTATATAACCCATTACCTAATGTAGCTTAAAGCTACATTGGTACTTATCCAAATCTCATCCCTTAAAACCTTAAACCACCATTAGGTAAGCAATTTACCTTATTTTCCTCAAGCTTCTCTTACTTCCCTCCTTAGGTTTTCTTGATTGGATTTTGGCAAGGACTTCAATCCTCTTGCCCATGTTTCTAATCCACATTCAAATAATCTAATGAGCACTAAGCAATATGCCTAAACTCATAGAATTCCTTCTTAGGTTAAAATATGTGTTTTAAAGCTTAAAAGTGTATGTTTACCTTTGAATTTTGGAATGGCTTTCATAATGAAGCAAGGAAGACCTCCTCAAGTATTTGGAGAATAGAATCAAGCTAGAACAAGGATAAAACAAGGTCCCATGAAGAGATGAATTTCGGTTATGAAAGAAAAGTGATGGAAACTGGTTTTTCTTACATTTTCCTTACCTTGCATGAATGGAGAAGACAATGAACACCTCAAGCTAGTTTTCCCCCCTTCAATGGCATTTCCCATGGCTTTAAAATGAAGCTTTTCAATTTTTGAAAAGATAGGAAGCAAGGCCTTGGTCTAACTAAGAGAAATCTATGCTTAGTTTTTGATTTGGAGCTAAAATGAAGATTTGGTGGGCAAAGCAAGGTGAGGCAATACTATGGAGCTGCTGGGAACGGTTTAGAACATAGAGAAGAATAAGAAAACCGTGGAAGAAGAAAGAAATGAAGAAGAGAGGAGAGAGGTAGGCTAGTATAAGATATTTGCTTTTAAAAGTAAAAGAATTAACTTTCTTTACTTTCCTCTTCTTTTCCTTAATGTCCTGGCTCATGTGGTGACTCCCCACACTTAAAACCGTCCCCCTTAGTATGTAGGATATTTATGGTCTTGTTGACCAACTTATTGACTATGTTGACTAAAGCCTAAATAGGCACTATTTGGCACTATTCACAAATTAGTGCACAAATTGTGAAATTTTTGGTTTCCCATTGATTTAGACTTCCTAATGTGATACTAATTAGTACACATGTTGCTTAAGGTGTAATCATGGGCATTTAGCCACTCAAAACCCATTTCTAAGACAATTTCTTAAAAAGGTGCTTTAAGGAGTCTTAAAGCACATTTTGTATTTAAGCTTGTTTTGAGCTTGGTTTTCTTTGGTAATTGATTTAAAATGTCCATTAGTATGTTAAAAAGGTCTTATAATGATATTTGGGTGCTAATCAAAGTCACTCCAAGCTTAGAGCACATTTTTGCTTAAATTGCCCTTAAGCATTTCTGGTGTTTCCTTGTTTTAAATTGTCTACCAATATTTCTAAGGCGTGTGTTTTAGCCTTATTACCTCATAAATTGATGTTTAATTAGCATACTTAGGTTTGGGGTATTTCAATCTACCCCCCTCAAAAGAACTTTGTCCCCAAAGTTCCCATGCGTCTTATCTTATTAGAATACATGGCTTACCTCATTCCATAGATCATATAGATCTTACTTATATGTACCTAAACTTATTGACTCATTAGGTCTGTCATATACCTATCCTCAATTATCACTCACCATGCTTAAGCATGTATAGCACTCAAAATTCCCTTTGTTCCTCTGTGATGATTAAAACAATCACAAATTCATCGTATTCTCCCATGTCACCGGTCCGTAGACAAAGGCTCGTTCGTCCTCGCCACCATGGGCCAGAATACAAAACAACTCTGCTCTCCCCATGTCACCGGTCCAAAGACAAAGGCTCATGCGTCCTCGACTTCATGGGCGAGACTCAGTAAAAAGGAATCTTTTTTACGAGTTCAAGTGAGGGATAATTCCCTCTATTTGAAAATACAATCAACTCCAATTTCGTTTTATCCTAACGCCTCTATCCTTAGCGTGATTTAATGGTGACCACTGGTAGGGAGTTTCAGGACTCATCCAACCCTGATGTGATCAGCATCAGTGTTGAACTATCCCTCCACCCCAATTTGTGTTCGGTTTCCCTTGATCCCTAGAAAATCAAGTTCCACCTCCCACGTCATTTTCAAACATCAAATAATTCACTCATTTCCAATTTTCTATCTTTTTAATCTTTCTAATCGTAATCAATACATCTCCAAGTGTGGACTCAGTCCATCAAACATTCCCAGTTCATCTCTTAGTACTTACCTCAAGGCTCTCATTACTACTAAGTTCTATATCAGTCTCATACCAACTCTCACCGTCTTATACCTCATAGCATTACTATTTCCTACCTCATACTCATATCAAATAATATCTCATAGTGTTATCTATTCTTATCTCACATGTAGTTTCATACCGACTCATATCTCATATATTCCTTAAGTCTCCTTAATCCTCTTCACTACTTCTCTTAACTTGTACTCACACCAGAGTTAACAAGATAGGTACTTAATATGTATGGTATTCGCATCTTCTGTGCGCATATAACCATAATTTATCTCAAAATGTTTATGTAAAACAAATTCTCAAATTCTTTTGTGCTATGCACACCGTAGTTTACGTACTCAGTACATAAACATACGCTAAGCGGTTTTCGCTCTACCCCCCTTAAAATGGATTACGCCCACGTAATCAACATTATATCATCCTTGAACATAGGTTCAAGATGTCTAATTCTCACCAAGCATTCTAGCTTCGATGTCATCTATCTCACTTATAATTCGATCAGAGGGTCATAACTATGTTAATGGCTTAGTCTCTGTATCGAGGATTCTTAACGGTGCTTATACCCTTTTCTTAACTTAGTTTGGTCTAACTCAAAGGTTCTGATCTGCTAGCTTCCGCTGCACGACTCTGGTAATCTTAGGCTTAACTGCCTTTCTTTCCTTAATAGTATTGCATATCCTTCCACCTCCTTACAGTTTAGGAATATTGGTCTCTCAGTGGACACGTGTTATCTTTATATATACACGGCCTTAATGAGTTGTAACTCGTCTATCCATTCTCCCTGAAGATCTAATGTTCATACTCTTAGTGTTCTCTCAGGTGTCTAAATTGTTCTTTCGATCTGACCTTTGGTCTGAGGATGATTCTTAATCTGAAACTACTATTTAGTGCTTATTGCGCTTTACAGTTTAATCTCTAACGTCTTAAGGCAAGTCCTATGTCTATACTTAACAATCGGTGCCCTTCGCACTTCATAGTTCTTAATTATTTGTTCTCTGATTCCTCTATGGCGTTGGTTCAACTGAATTCCTTCTCTTCAACTATTGTGGCGGTAGCTGTTCTTGTCTGATCTTGCGTCGTTGACCGTGGTACGGAGTCGACTACTTCCGTGTTCCTTACACCACTCATCTACATGCATAGGGTACCTTACTGGTACATTACTACTTACCCGACCAACTTATAATGAGTCTGTCAGGCCTGCAAGCCCCTGTGGGGTGCAGTCGTCCCACATCTCATTTTAGTAAACTTGATAAGTGTCCAAATGAGCATGATTTATAGGTGTATTTCATATATTATATTAGCACTTTTCTTGCTCATTTCTCCACTTCGGTTAGTTTTCCTCTAGTTTATGTTTTATTGTTTATCTCACAAATTTATTGGTTTAACATGAGGAAAACCAAGCTCGGAGTAAAGTAGACAAAGAGACAAACGCATAGACGCAAACGGCTCAGAAAACGGAGTCCAAACCAAGAATCTAGAGCCGGTCAAAGTTTGAAGAAAATAAGTCACGACCACACATAAGCTACCGCATGGGCAACCGCCCCATACAAGGGACGTGATAGAGGACAACCGCCCCACTCTGGGCGGACGGCCGGGCGACGTGAGTGAGTGACCGCGCGAGGATAGGATAGCAGAGGCGTCCGCTTGAGCCTTAGGCGGACGGCGTGCGGACGACACAAGTGACCGGGCGGACAAGGCAAGGACGTGTGAGACGTCCGCGTGGGATTAAGGCGGACGCAGAGGCAGATGCAAGGCGGACGCGACTATAATCGAACGCAAAACAGTTTTCTTCTTCGCCCGTCGTCGTCTCCAACTTGCCTTCGCCGACTTCTGCAACTCGCCCACTGTCTGCAACTCGTCCACTGTCTGCAACTTATCCATCTACTCTGCACACGCTCTGTCCCCTGCAATAAATGAGCAATCAATGAGCAAATCCCTTCACGCGTGATCCAGCTCTATCTTCATTTTCTTCTTCCTTTCCTCTATATAAGACGCACGTACCTTCTGTTTCAATAAATACATCGACCACCCATCCATCATCGCTCCACTTCACCACAAACCTCACGTCCATCCCATTTCTCTTCTCCCATCTTCTCCATTTACTTATTTTCTCATTCCACTATATCCACCTCTAGACCTACGTATACAAAATAGCAGAACGAATGCAGGAGTGACTACATATGATTTCTATTACTCTTGTTTCTGTTTATCTATTTAATATGTTAGGCTAGAATATTTATACTCTGGGAGTGGTTATTATGTGTTTGTATTAATTATGCAATATGTTTACTGGTTTTATTTAAATACTTGTTACGACCTAAAGTTTATCTCTCGCCTTTTTAATAAATGTCATGAGTTTATTAAATTGCTTGCTAAGTCTATTTTGATCAGACCAGGTGATAAATAGATAGGTTAATTAAGCCGTAAATCTGGAGGAAGCTTATTATGATTTAATAAGTTAGTACTCAGATGCATAAATAATTTCTCATATCTAAACCGTCCGTTTACACGTATTTTGCTTGAACCTGATTAGAACCTTGCATTTTCAGGTAAACGAGTTCTTATGAGGCTATGATTTAGTCCTTAAGATAATAAGAGGAATTTTGCCAAACAATTATAATCAAACCAGTAGACCTAGCATAAAAGAGCAGATATTATAATAACCTGACCTAGAGTTTCATTTAATTTATCTATTAACTTAGTTTATTTTATCTTTCCTTTTTTTATTATAATACAAGTCAATTAATCCCCCCCTCTTGTGACACGCTTAGGTACTATAATATGCACATTAGTCCCACGGTTCGACATCCGGTCGCTTACATTTCATTATACTACCACGACCGGGATTTGTTTGCAGCCTGACGTTATTTTGAGTTTTTAATTTCTTTTCTTTTAATTTACACCAGTTTAACCACTCAGATATACACGTCTGCAAAACTCGTAGTGTTCGTCACACGCTTAGCTATTGCTAACTATGAAGTATTCTGTTGCCGATCTCCTCTTTCATCGTTCCATGATAACACTTATTGTTCTTCTTGAAATTAATCAAGGGAAATCCATTTACTATGTTCTTGGGTATGGCGTGCTCTAGCTCCTTTCTGTATTCCAATTGGCTCGGTCTCTTAGTAACTGAGGTCTCTTTCCATAGAGTCTCTTATCTTGTTTCATATTTATTCTACTATGCTTCTTATGAAATCTTACCGCACATGGTCTAGACTACTGGCATCAATGCACAGTTCGTCTACCACCTCATTTTGTTACTTATTTCGGTCTTAGCTTATAGATCTAATTGCCTTTATGTCAATGCTTGACAGCTTATACTTAATGGTTGCTTACTGCACGCTATGACTTAATCCACTTATATATGTATTGTCCTCAGGACCTCTGCTACCGTGGTAGTTTGCCTTATTCCACTGCCCATTGATGGTGCAGTTATACTCAATTGTTTAATCTAATGTCTTATCTTATACCCAATCCCTTCTTGGTGTAAACACACTGGGAGTTCTTTAATTTCGGTGTATGGCGGTTGTCGTACCGTGTTGTAATTTTGTTATCTCTTAATACGAAGGTGTTTCACTTCAATTTCGATTTCGTATGTAGGTCAGTCTCTCTCAAGTTCTTTCATCCTTCATGATGTCATCTACCATGTAATTTAATCGGTTACTAAAGAAGTCATCCGTTGAATTACAAGCACTTCTGAGCGTTGGTCACCTGACGTGCCATACTGTGCACTCACAATGTTTATCTCTGATGATTACTGATTTTTAAATCCAGGGTGTTGGACATGAGGTCTGTCTATGCAGCCTCTCTAACTACTCAAGTGTATCTAGTATGTTCTAAGGTAATCTCGAGGTTTACGGTCTCCATTTTCTAACAAAAGCGTATTATATCTCTAATAAGTGATAACCCTTTTTGAGGGGTTTATTCCCACTCATGGCCTCACAACAAGGAGAGGTATCCCCACCCTAAAAGGAATGGTTCGTTCTCCACCCCTGACAATGTACTATCTCATTATTCTCATTGGTGCCCTTTTCCTGGCAATATTTCCACAATCTAAATTATAGGTTTGTAACCGTTCATATCTACGAATTGTAGTTCCTTAATGGCTTAAATAAGCTCTCTTATAACTTACTGCGCCTCGGGCTCTGATGTGGTTAACATCCTTGGCTCGTAGGCTCTTAGTGCTTAATGTCATTGAGTGAGATCCGGTGCTCGGTTCACTGCTTGTAATCCTACTCATCTGTAGGTTATCCTCATAAGTTTCTGGTTCTTTGAACACTATCCGCCGTTAGGTCACATATTAAATGTAGTATCGGGTTTCAAGGTAAGTTCGCTGCATCCTGCTTCCTGCTTTGGATTTTTTTCCCAGGTCATCATGTGCTCCCATCTCAATGCTTCGTTCAACATCTGTTGACTACGCCACCCGTTGATGACCATTCATACTTGGGTGTTAATGAGTTAGGTAGCAATGCTAATGTTGTTAATTGGTTTGTTCGGCTCGACTATGCCCGCTCTGTGGGGGTAGTCCTCTGAGCTTCCTACTGTCGGGATTGTATGTCTTTAATCCCTAGTAGGTTATAACCTAAGTTCACTCCCTCTGTCCCTGTTTCCGGAGTTTTCCAACATCTTCAATGAAGAATGTCTATTACAGGTATTCTTAGTGATCATTTCGGGAGTCTTATCCCATTTCTGTTGGAAGACGTTGTGTCTACAGTCTCGATGGTATCTTATAATACATTCCTTGTATGTTATTGCTTACATAGTGGTTTGCTCGGATCTCTGAGCGATCTCTTAGGTTTTTTTCCCTTCAAGATTCGGGATCAGTGTTCTTACCCGTATTGTTCGTTGTTGTTGCTGTAGTAGGTTGTACTGTGGTTAAAAATTTTATATCCTTTAGTATTCTGTCTAAGTTCAGCTCCCTGCTGAATGGTGCGTCGACTCATCTTATCATGGTCAGGCCGTCCGGCCTTTCCAAGGTCTCATTTTCCCGTTCCTATGGATTTATAATCCGGTGTTGTGTTGTATATTATGACTGTAGCGTTCTATTATCTCGCCATGATGGCTTCCCGCGTAGCTTAACCGTGGTAGCACTTGCTACGGCAAGTGCGCCATGCAGGATGGGCTACCGGTACTGTGTACGTTGGTAGTGGTACTTCCACCTAATCTTTTATATCTTTGGTAATCCTCGGGACTCCTTCGATGTTCTCTTATTTTGGTTAACTAGCCATCCGGCAGTTTCCTGGTTGTTCTGACAGTACTGTCGCTTATCAGGGCGTTCCTCTTTCTGAGGGAACCCCTTGTTATTTTCTTGCGTCTTAATCCTCGCTCCCGTTTCCACACATTTTGTCGTGGTCACTAAGTAATGGTTCTCCTTTAGGCACCACATCGTAGTCCTATTCTGGTATACAATTGTACGTGTCTTTATCGTCGTCTACGCTATGTCGGCCAGGTTTGTAACATTTCTCATTGTATGGGATTTGATGCTCCCGTTTCTAACTGGACTTTCCAGTAATCTCAACCCTCATGCTTCGTATTATCTCACTGTTATGATCATTCGGACCACTGTTCGGTACTCATGTCGCTTATCCTTTCTTTCCCATTGCACTCGTAGTGCTTTTCTCATCATTTGTGTTGCCGTGTAACTCGACTGTGTAGCATGTCGACCCATGTTGCCGGTAATTTCTGTTCTCTTACTGGTAGAATTCCGTTGGTAGCGCCTATTTCCACGTTGCGCTCCATTTAAAATGTTCAAGTTCTCATAAACTGTTGTACAACAAGATGTTTCTCGTATTGCTCACTGTTAACTAACTGCCAGATCGGGTTTACCCGAGTAAGAGAAGGCTTTCTTCTCTCTGGCGTTTGTTCCCCGTATTTCAAGTAAGGGATGTGGAGGGCGGGTTTAGGTACTATGGATATCGGTAAACACCGGGAAGTCCTAACTAACGCACCTCTCACTCTATCTCTCAACCCTTAACCCATAACTCAAACTCAACCTCAGTATTCTCCTAAGTTCGGTAATTCTTGTCTTCAGAGCGTAACTACGCTCTGATACCACTTTTTGTAACACACCATCTCGATCCAAGCGTGGTTATCGCAAACTTATCACCATATATACAAACGTTGCAGCGGAATCAAATACATTCCAGGACCTTGCCACGGTCTGACTAACAGAATATACCGAACATTAGTACTTACAAGTCTTAACCCAATACATATCATTCTTACAGTCACCTCATATCCTATACAACCTACTAACTCAAAATACCATACGAGTGAACATGCAAAACTCGTAGGCCACACTTAACCCGTAACACATCTACCCCATCTTACTCTCATGACGGTCGCCTTCTGACGTTCACCTGCGAAGTAAAAACAGCCCCAAAGGGGGTCAGCAGAATTGCTGGTACGATCCTCTCATGGTCCCCAAGCTAACATGGCTACGACGACTAATTGTCGATAGCATGGAGGTTGATTAGCTGCACAACACAATAGAAAGTGCAATAAACAACAAGCCAAATATGAACAATCAAGTTCAAACACAATGAACGACTTAAATG
The DNA here is from genome assembly GCA_023374045.1 of Limonium bicolor. Classification (NCBI taxonomy): domain Eukaryota; kingdom Viridiplantae; phylum Streptophyta; class Magnoliopsida; order Caryophyllales; family Plumbaginaceae; genus Limonium; species Limonium bicolor. The sequence goes on from CM041778.1 coordinate 291,768,623, forward strand.
TGTTCCCTTAATTAGTGAGCCAGTTATTTAACTCCTTAAGTTATGTTTCCTCTTCATTTCAGTCCAAACTTATCTTACCTCAATCTTAGTCCTTATCTTAGTCTTAGAAAATAAACCATTCTTTAGAAAGAAACGGTTGTAGCTTATCTCAGTCTTAGAACACAAACCATTCTTTAAATAGAAATGGTAGGATCTTATCTCAAACCTTATCTTAATCTTAGAATACAAACCATTCTTTAAATAGAAATGATTGTATCTTATCTCAATGTTTATTTTTGTCGGGTCAAAAGCAACCCTAGCCAATGAGCTATTAACTCCATTGGTTGAATAAACAACTTATCTTAAAATTTAGGATTTAGGTGATCCTACCGCACCATCTTAATGCCTCCTACCTTGGACTGGATGTCCAATGTAGCTGAGCGGCAACCGACCCTAGGCAACAAGTCCGAAGACAAGTCCTTAAGCGGGAGTCGGATCTGCTTTAGATACCGACCCCCTTTCCTTAACATGCATGACCGGCGTCAGTCCCGGATTCCTCACTCCCCCCAAGCACCAGTTAGTAGAAGTCTCAAGACAATGTTTGTTGGTTAAACCTCTTTCGGTTATTAACAAACTAATATTAGGGAGTGTTCCTTAGTCTCACTCAATTCTTTACTAAACTTTAGTTAGTAAGTTCTCACGGTAAGTGTTATACCCAAAATTTTAACCCCCTCAGAATAGTCTCTAAGGCATACGTGTTACAAAGGGCAAAAGGGGTCAAAAAGCACCAAGGCGGGATTTTTAAGGACATTTTCGGGATTTTCTATTTTTCATATGACTTGTTCATAACCTCCAAACACTCCCAAATATCATAGTCATTATGAAAGGTATTTCATCATTTTCAGATAATATTTATTCTGGAAATTAAGCTTTTAATTCATATTATGAGCTAATTTCTTTAATAATTAACACATGAAATAACCTCAAAATAGAAATAAAAGGTTTCCAAATTAAAATAAAATTGTCACATGGTTAGCATGACTACATACAGTCATAAACCTGAAATTATTTTATTTGGAACCTTAACCCAAAATTTAAAAGAGAAATTCAATCATTTTTGCAATTTTCTCTCTCCCCTGGAAAATACCGAAATAAAAAAAACGTCATGAAATTTTTAAAAAAGAAAGAGGATGATTATTAGAGACTAATGCCATTGGAATTTCGTTATTTCGACTTTCCAATAATAAGTTATGAATTATGGGAGATTCCAGATTGTGAGATTTTTATCTAATCGGTTATTTATCAAAATAACCCGATTCCAACTCTCAAAATTCTTAAAATCATCTTTTATCTTCAGTTAAAATTTCATAATTTTTCTCTGCCTGCAACATATTTTAAAAAATCAGATTCCCTTAGAGCACAAAATCAGGGTTTTAGATAAAAATCTTGTTCTATCAACATGGCCTTGCTCTTTCTATAAAAGGACATTCCAAAAACGACTTAGGGCAGAGGAGAACACTTCCAAATTCAGAAAACACAGCCACAAACCTTCTCCCCACGTTTTTACACTTCCAAGCCTCAAGTCAATCCCGAAACACTGCAGAAATCACCCGAAATCACCAAAAACTCATCCTTTCTTCTCCCATTGAACTGCCAAGCACCAAAAACACACAAAACCACCACAAAAACAGAAGAGAAACGTCCTTAACAGCATAAAGAAGAAGGAGTCAGAAGCTCAATTCGAGGTCAATCCAGAACCGGCATCAACGAAGCACCAAAAGATCCCCGATGTGAAGAGTCTCATTAAATCCGAAGGTAAAACAGGTTGAAATCATCTTTTTCTGACTTTGTTTGACTTTAACCACTCTGTGTTAAAATTTGGAGTCGAATTGACTTTTTACCGCTTCTGAATTAGCATTTGTTTTCGTTTTTGCCCAATAACTTGTTTGCTAAGTTTTGTGTTTAATTCGAATTCAAATTGTAAACTTTCGATCACTAACGTGTTTAGAATCTTTCAGGCTACCTACCCATAAAATTTGAGCCAGAAAACACCGCCTGGAGCCACCCAAACGCCGCCGTCCGAGGGCGGTCCGCACCCACGGACGCTCTGTCGAAAGCCGGACGCCCCCGGACGGGGTATTTTTATTTTCAAAATTTAGGGTTTTATAAAACATGTTCGGGCCCACGGACGTCCTGTCCGTGGCCCCGGACTTTTCAAAATCTTGTTTTTGTTTAAATTTGACTTTTCTGTGTAATTAGGTTAACTAGGGTCCGTGGGTTCGGACATTAGGTCCGTAGCCACGGACGGAAACAAAATTTGACCTAATTCTGCCTCTGAAACCCTAGCTTAGGTATTTTAATTTCCATTTTAATTTTCTGTCAAAAAATGCTAAAAAAAAAAAAAAAAACAGATGCGCGCAGCTAGGTTAAAAACGACTTTGTAGTAAGCCGTAAATAAACCAAGTAGAGGAAAAACGACCTAGGAAGGGTAATGAAAGTAATTTGAACCCTAAATAAGTCGAATACCAAGCCCCCGAACCCGAACTCTACCTTTCCTAATTTACTCTAGGTTAAAATTAGGTGGCGACTCATAATAGGTTCTAGTGAGCTAGCTTAGGTTTTAATAATTATGGATATATTAATCTTAGGTTATTAACCCGGTTAGATCCTAATCAACTTAATCAACATAGGGTAGGGTTTAAAATTGAGGCTCACAGACTGGCGACTCTGCTGGGGACAACTTCTTAACATTAACTTGTTTAATTTTAGGAAAGAGGGCTTAACTTGAAAAACTGTTTTTTATGGCTTTACTACTTTGTTTGTTTACTTTTGTGCGCACTTTAATTTTCTGCACCTTTGCATCATATGAGAGCGAGGGTCCACGCAAACCGATTTCACCCTGGGACCCGTTTGAGGGTCCCCTGTCAGGGACTCACACCTTTTAGGTGATGTGAATAAGCGGGGGAAAAGAGGAGGGTGTCGTCTAGCCACACCCCCTTAATACCTGGGCCTTAGCCCCAAGCGTTTTCCTGGCAGTGCCCTTACCTAGCCCATTGTTTGGTCAGTCAAAGACCCGGCCGTAGATGCACACCTTCAGGTGATGTGAAAAAAGTGGGGAAGCCCAAAGAGAATAGCGTGCAAGCCCTATTCCTTTGTGGTGACCTGGGCCCATGCCCCAAGCACCTCTCCGGATCGATCCATACCCGGGTTTGATTTAAACTTCTCGTGAGGACATGTTGAATTTTTGTGGGCCTTGTTTGCTTGTATGATCGGCCCACTACCTAGCCTAGAGATTGATAGGAACTTCTCCTACATCAACCTATCCCAACACGAATTGGCAGCTTTATTTGTTTGCGGCCCAGAGGCCCTGTTTGGTTTAACATGTGAGTCGTTCGGGCTTCGGCCCCAAAAGCCTAGACTTAGGTGATTTCTCTTCTGGCCCAATTTGAATTATCTAATTAGTTGTAGGCCTATAAAAAAAGAAATCCACCTGAACTTGAAATAACTCACAAGTTCTGAAAATAAAATCTTTTTTGGCTTAGCAACCATCTTCTCTGGCCCGAAGAAAGTTAGGCCCATTTGCGATTTAGGGACCATTCCAGCTCATGTGCTTTACCTCAGGCCCAAACACATTGCGGCCCAAGGGCTCATTCTAGTCTAGGTAGACTTCTTATCATGACCCTAACCCAAAACCCTAGATCTAGGTGTCATCTTTTAGGCCCAACCAAAAATCACTCGGCCCAAATTCCAGTTCACATATTGAGTAATCATTCTGGCCCAAGTACCACACTCATAACTCATTCCATTTGAGCCCATAGACTAATTCATAGTTTTGGCCCATGAGCTTCGTTCTCAATCCATAATTTCGGCCCGTAAAACATTTGAATCCAAGATAGTTTGCATAACTCATTCATTCCAGTTCCCGGCTTCAAGGCCCAACAAGAGCATCAAACGAGTCTAGACTTCAAGGCTTATCCCTCGGCCAGTGGCCCATTCACGGTCCATGGGATTTCTTTCAGCTTGTTTTCTCAATTTCTGGATTCAGGCCTACATGTCCGTTCTAGTCTAGGAATCGCTCTAATCTATGCACTTCACTATCAGTTTGGCGAAGACTCGGGCCCAGTTACTTCCTACATAACCCATAGGCATTCCTAGTTCAGACATTTTACAGGGTCTACTCGAAGTTTAGAAGGAAGACAATCATGGTCAACAGCGCCCCGATGGTCAACAGCTCGAGTCTTTAACACGTTGGCATCAGACTGTTCAACATCACTATTTCAGAAGTTTTCTCGATTTAGTAGTTTTCCTTTCTCAATCGTTCTTCCAACTTTTATGGTAGTTAGCTTCCATTATCATTTTAGATTACAACTTTTGATGTTATCTTTCCATTCGTGAATTAGAGCATAGTTCTATTTTCGTAATTTTTTGTGCATTCATTCAACAAAACAAAAACAAAAAAATTGTTTTTTAAGGGATCACAGAGTAATCATTTCCCGACTATGGAATAGAACGACTTGTCTTTTGTTTCTAAAAGGGTGAACATGTCCGTCCTCACACCATAGACTATCCCATAACGTCCATGAAGCATTCCAAAATCCACATCTGTTTAAGTGTTGTCATAAACCCCAGGTCAATACTGGGGGCAATCTGAGTTCAGGATCGTCATCCTTAATCTTTCGTTTAAGCGTGTGAACTAGCCTCTAAGTGAAATTCACTAGAGTGTCTTGAGCGGAAAAACCATGAGTGAACGAGCGTGTCGTTTTTACATGACTCTGGTGAGACCACATTTAAAGGTGAGGTAAACGGCATAACTCCGACCGAAGGAGATAATTTGTAGATTTACTCTTAGACCTGCGAAAAGTAACAAAGAACGGATACACAACTATCAGGAATGACGAAGCACCTAGGTACAGCACCACATAGCCAAAAGCTTTTAAACCCTATCATTAAACCCTAGGCACCCCGTTGAGCCTTTCGTATATCCCTTTTGATATTATGAGCTCCACAAAATAACCCAGCCAATGATGAATGTCCGACCCGGTGACCAAAGGAAGCGAGGAGCCCGACTCTCAGATAACATTCTCATCAGTCCAAAGAAGCAATGCCGCTATCAGCATGACGAAGCGATCCGCAAATGGTCCCAGAGTGACACAGGATCAAAAGAGCTCACATCAAAACAGCTCTCGAAGCCCCAAACCGGGAAACACAAGAACCCGAAGGCAAAGTCAAGAAAGGATAAAACAAAAAGGCAAACCCGAAGTGCCTCGAAGAAGTCCAAATGACAAAAAGAGAAATGGTGTAAAGGACAACTTCAAAAGTCCAGGTCCAGAAGCTCGAAAACAACGTCAACATGAAGCGGCCAGACGACTTCAAGACAAGGAAGATGAATCCGAGAGAAGACGCAAGTTGCAGCTTTGGTCACCCATTTAAGCTCCACATACCTCAAATATCCCTCCATGATCCCGTCGTCTTTCATCACACCCTATGGCCACGTTATAAGCTTTAAAGACTTCCGACTTGAAAGTTGTGTGTCCAATCACGTGAAAGTAACAGATCAAATGCGTAAATCCATCAAATATCGAATTCAATGGTCTAGAAGTTATGACCATGAGCGAGAAATGAGTGCAAACACCAACCACGTCGTGTGTAGGTTAGGAAGCACCACATCAAAGCATAAGCCTCGACCCTGTGAGGATGAGACTTGTTCGCACGTTTAATCAAAGAAAAATACTGGGGGCAATTGATCGTTCCGATCGATTGCCATGAACTATAGCTCAGATTGTCCTAGGGAAAAATACTGGGGGCAATTGTTGGTTCCAACAATTGCCATGACAACACCAATTGAAACTAAAGCTTGAGCACCACCATCCCACCACAGGCATAAGCCCTTACCTCCACATCAACACCTCAGGCGCACATAAGCTCTAACCTCACACACACACACACTCTCAAGCCCATCATTAGCCTTACCCCCACAAAAACATCAGACCTGTCATAACCCTGATCACCATCCAAAATCACAACCTAATCCCAGGTTTATCATATATCCCGAACACCAGCAAAAGCCTTTAGCACCAAAAAAAACCACACCCACCAGTGGCATGTTCATCTTCTAAGAAACAAAATGCAAATATGAAATTCTTAGTCAGGAAGTGATTCTTTCACTTTCTTTTTCAGTAGAGTTTTTCCCAAGCTTAGCCATGTTTGGCACATTTTCCAGCAATTTCTTGCTTTGAACAATTTTTAATTCTCATCATTGCCATGTTTGGCACATTTTTCAACAGTTTCTTGCTTTAGAACAAATATCTTACATGCACTGTGATTGCATTTAACAAACTTTTGCATACACCTCATCATCGCCACGTTGGGCCCTTTTACAATTGGTTTTCACCACATGCATTTGCACGAGGCCATTATCTTTCTAACCCATTTTTAGTACGAGACCCATCATACAACCAACACATTTTCACTTAGATCCATCTTTAGGCTCGTCATAAGACCTAGATCCAACCTTTAGGGTCGTCATAAGACCTAGATCCATCCTTAGGCTCGTCATAAGACCTAGAACCATCCTTTAGGCTCGGGGTCATAAGACCCTAGAACCATCCTTTAGGCTCTTCATAAGACCTAGATCCATCCTTAGGCTCGTCATAAGGCCTAGAACCATCGTTTAGGCTCGTCATAAGACGTAGATCCATCCTTAGGCTGTCATAAGACCTAGATCCACCTTTAGGCTTGTTATAAGACCTAGAACCATCCTTTAGGTTTGTCATAAGACCTAGTTGCATTCCTTTAGGCTCGTCATAAGACCTAGTTGCATTCCTTTAGGCTCGTAATAAGTCCCTTTAGCTTACCACTCTCATCAAACACATTGCATTCATCTCATTCATATAGGCTCGTCATAAGACCTAGTTCATTATCCAGGCCGTCACAAGACCTGGCGACAGAAAAGTTGGCGAGGTTGATGGCAATAAATCCTCCTTTTGCGATGTCAACTTATTTTGGGATCAACGAATGGTGGGCGAAGGCAATAAGCCCAGGGTTTTATACCAGGAGTTATCCCTGCACAACCGGCTTGGGGGCGATGGCAATAAGTCCACATTGGGTCTAGCCAGGAGCATTAGCACGGGTTTTCGGTCCCCAGAAGCATCCGAGCATCATCAGCATCATCAGCATCATCAACATCATCAGCATCATTAGCATCATCAGCATCATCAACATCATCGGCATCATCGACACTATCAGTACCATTAGCATTCCAACATTCTTGCATTTGCATAGCACCCAGTTTTCACATTTTAGGTTGTCAACGCCTTAGAATCGCTTGACATTACTTCATTTCACTTTACTTATAGGTAGTCAGCACCTTAGAATAGCTCGACAACATTTCATTCATCATAGGTAGTCAACGCCTTAGAATAGCTTGACATCTCATTCATCATAGGTAGTCAACGCCTTAGAATAGCTTGACATCATATCATCATTATAGGTAGTTGGCGCCTTCGAATAGTTCAACAACATCTACTTCTCCTTCAGGTAGTCAGCGCCTTCGGATAGCTCGACACAACCCACTAGATTTCAAACGGCATACGAGGTCTTTTAGGATCCAAAATTTTGGGGTATCACTCAAGCATCACAATCACTAGACTTTTCATCTTCATTACAAGCCCAGTTGACGGGGGCAATCTGTTATACCCAAAATTGAAACCCCCGGTAATAGTCTCTAAGGCATACGTGTTACAAAGGGCAAAAGGGGTCAAAAGCACTAGGCGGGATTTTCCAAGGACATTTTCGGGATTTTCTATTTTTCATATGACTTGTTCATAACCTCAAAACACTCCCAAATATCATAGTCATTATGAAAGGGTATTTCATCATTTTCAGATAATATTTATTGGGGAAATTAGTTTTTAATTCATATTATGAGCTAATTTCTTTAATAATAACACATGAAATAACCTCAAAATAGAAATAAAAGGTTTCCAAAATTAAAATAAAATTGTCACATGGTTAGCATGACTACATACAGTCATAAACCTGAAAATTTTATTTGGAGCCCAACCCAAAATTTAAAAGAAAATTCAATCATCATTTTTGCAATTTTCTCTCTCCTCTGGAAATACCGAAATAAAAAAAACGTCATGAAATTTTTAAAAAAAGAAAGAGGATTATTATAGGAACTAATGCCATTGGAATTCGTTATTTCGACTTTCAATAATAAGTTATGAATTATGGGAGATTCTAGATTGTGAGATTTTTATCTAATCGGTTATTTATCAAAATAACCCGATTCCAACTCTCAAATTCTTAAAATCATCTTTTATCTTCAGTTAAAATATCATAATTTTCTCGGCCTACACTACTATTTTAAAAAATCAGATTCCCTTAGAGCACAAAATCAGGGTTTTAGATAAAAAATCTTGTTCTATCAACATGGCCTTGCTCTTTCTATAAAGGACATTCCAAAAACGACTTAGGCAGAGGAGAAACACTTCCAAAGTCAGAAAACATAGCCACAAACCTTCTACCCACGTTTTACCACTTCCAAGCCTCAAGTCAATCCCGAAACATTGCAGAAATCACCCCGAAATCACCAAAAACTCATCCTTTCTTCTCCCATTGAACTGCCAAGCACCAAAACACACAAAACCACCACAAAAACAGAAGAGAAAGTCCCTAACAGCATAAGAAGAAGGATTCAGAAGCTCAATTCGAGGTCAATCCAGAACCGGCATCAACGAAGCACCAAAAGATCCCCGATGTGAAGAGTCTCATTAAAATCCGAAGGTAAAAACAGGTTGAAATCATCTTTTTCTGACTTTGTCGACTTTAACCACTCTGTTAAATTGGGAGTCGAATTGACTTTTTACCGCTTAATTAGCATTTGTTGTTTCTGCCTAATAACTTGTTTGCTAAGTTTCGTGTTTAATCGAATTCAAATTGTAAACTTTGACCACAACGTGTTTAGAATCTTTCAGGTACCTACTGTTATACCCAAAATTTGACCCCCTGGGTTAGGGTCTACGGGGTGCTGGTGTTGTGAGAGGCATTTGAATCAAGTAGTGAGGGATTCCGGCTCGATTGGCGCGTTCCATGGCATGGGGAGCAGCTTCGTCATTTTCAGGGGCGTTTTGTAATCTTTAATGGCTCCTGAGACCTCCTATAAGCTTTCTCTCTCCTCCAAAGGGTGCCCAAATCAGCTTGAAATGCTTTGATATTTTAACCCATGATAGAGGATGACATTCTAAGCATAATGCGTTGGAATTTTGATTTTTCGAGTTTCCAATAATTTTCTAGCAATTTCTGACTGAATCTGACAAGAAATTCAATTAAAAAATATTCCAACATTTAAAAATTCGGTTCCACCTCAGAAAATTCATAATATCCATCCTTGACATGTGGTTAAAATTCACAGCAAAATTCCTTTGGGAAGTCTTTTAATTAAAAATACCAAAAAATCTTACTTTTACTAGATTTTCTTTATCTTTAAGAAAGTCTATATAAGGGGATAGGTTTTTGGATAAAAGGCAGAACCTCATATGCTCAAGAACCCTAGAGAGTCAGAAAACACAGCCTCCTCTCTCTCTCTCACGTTTTCCAACACCCGGCCACCCAAATCATACCGAAAATCCCCCGAAATCACCATCTAAACACGTTTTCCAATCCCAAAGCACCAATAGTCATCAAAACCCCACAAAAACACCACCAAAACGTGAAGAACAGCAAGAACAACCAACAACCAGAAGCTTGGTTCGAAATCCTTTCGGGTCTGCCATCAACGAAGCACTCGACGAATCCCGGTGTGAAGAATCATCTTGAATTCGAAGGTAAAACAGGTTACAACTCTACTTTTCTAATTCCCCACGACCTTATTAACTCTCTGTCAAATTTTGGGTTCAAACTAACCTTCGTACGCTTCTATATTGCTGTTTGTTTAAGCTTCTGTCCAATAACTGTTTACCAAGTTTCGTGCTTAATTCGAATTCAATTTGAAAACTTTCAATCACTAACGTCTTGTACATCTTTCAGGCTACACACCCATAAAATTTGAGCCAAAAACACCTTCGGGAACAGCCTCAACGCCGCGTCCGAGGGCGGTCCGCACCCACGGACGTCATGTCCGGGTCCCGGACTCCCTGTCCGTAAGCTCGGACGCCCACGGACGGCGGCGGGATTTTTAAATTTTAAAAATTTAGGTTTTCTAATAATGTCCGGGCCCACGGACAGCCTGTCCGTGGCCCCGGACTTCACAATTTTTTGTTTTCTGTTTAATTCGACTTTTATTTCATATAGGTTAACTGGGGTCCGTGGTCTCGGACATTAGGTCCGTGGCTACAGACGGAAACAAAATTTGACCTAATTCTGCCTCCGAAACCCTAGTTTAGGTAATTTTAATTTCCACTTTAGTTTTCTGTCAAAAAATGCTAAAAACACAAAAAAACAGAAGCTCGCGCACTTAGGTTAAAACGACTCGTAATAAGCCGTAAATAAACCAAGTAGAGGAAAAACGACCTAGGAAGGGTAATGAAAGTAATTGAACCCTAATTAAGTCGAATATCAAGCCCCCGAACCCGAACTCTCCTTTCCTAATTTGATCTAGGTTAAAATTAGGTGGCGACTCATAATAGGTTCCAGTGAGCTAGCTTAGGTTTTAATAATTATTGTTATATGACATAGTTATTAATCTTAGGCTATAAGTGGACCTAAAACCCGGTTAGATCCCAATCATATTAATCCACATAGGATAGGGTTTAAAATCGAGGCTCACAGACTGGCGACTCTGCTGGGGACTGGATTCTTAATATTAACTTGTTTAATTTTAAGAAAGAGGGCTTAACTTGAAAATGTTTATTTATGGCTTTATTACATTGTTTATTTACTTTTGTGCGCAATTTAAGTTTTTGTACCCTTGCATCATATGAGAGCGAGGGTCCACGCAAACCAATTTCACCCCGGGACCCGTTGAGGGTCCCCTGTCAGGGACTCACACCTTTTAGGTGATGTGAATAAGTGGGGGAAAAGAGGAGGGTGTCGTCTAACCACACCCCCTTAATACCTGGGCTTTAGCCCCAAGCATTTTCCTGGCAGTACCCTTACCTAGCCCATTGTTTGGTCAGTCAAAGACCCGACCGTAGACGCACACCTTCAGGTGATGTGAAAAAAGTGGGGAAGCCCCAAGAGAATAGCGTGCAAGCCCTATTCCTTTGTGGTGACCTGGGCCCGCGCCCCAAGCACCTCTCCGGATCGATCCTTACCCGAATTGGATAAGCGACAGGTGAGGACATGTTGAATTTGTGTGGGCCTTGTTGCTTGTATGACCGGCCCACTACCCAGCGTAGAAACTGATAGGAATTTCTCCTACATCAACCTAGCCCAACCCGAATTTATGCCTTATTGTTTGTAGCCCAAAGGCCTTGTTTGGTTTGAATGAATTGATTGTTCGGGCTCAGGCCCAAAAGTTTAGACTTAGGTGATTTCCCACTTTCAGCCCAATTTGAATTATCAACTTAGTTCTAGGCCCGTGAAAAAACAAATCCACCTAAAGCAATCCGTGAAAATCCATCGGGCCTCTTCATTTCAAGGCCCATTCGGGCTTAGGCCCAAAATTCTAGATTTAGGTGTCATCTTTTAGGCCTAATCAGAGTTGCTCGACCCACACAAGTATGAAGTTAGAACACCATCTTACCAAGTATTCCTTCCCGGCCTAGAACTTCAGTCCAGTCCTCTTTTATTTTCTGACGGCATTTTGAAAACAGGTAAACTGTCATCACAAGCATGGAGGGAAAAGGAAGGTCAGTTACACCAGAGGATAGAATGGCAGAGATAGAGCTTAGGCTAAAAGCCATGGAGGAAGCCATAGAAGAGTTGAGAAACAAGATTAACTCTCGGGATACGGACTTTCATAGAGCCGCTAATGCAAGAGAGAATGGCCAAGCTGAACTAGAAGCCATGATGGCTGCCAGGGAGCGGAGACATAGTGCTGTCAGGGATGCCATGGAATCTAACTATATTGCTGTAATTGAAGAATTGAAGGCAAAGGTTCTCTCCCTGGAGGCCAAACGTCAAGCTCAGGACGAACTAGCGGGCAGGCTTCTTAACTCTCTTCATGATCGTACAGAAGCTGGCCCCATCTGGGCCCAGGGTTCACAGGGAAATGTCGAGGAACTTGTTACAAAATTCCAGAAAGCTATTAAGCAGCCGGAAGTGGTCAACCAGGCAGCAACTTGTATTCAAGGTTGCACCCGAAAAAGGACTAGACAGCATGAAGAAGGCGTCAGTGGGTGGATAGGAGGACCACGTTGGGACGTTAGAGAAATAGGGTCACCACAGCAGAACCCTGATCTGAGACAATTTACTAATATCGGCCAGACGCTAAGTCAAGCGCTTGAGGAACTTCGAAGGAGAAGTCTGCTACAACCAAAGGCCCCGAAGGCAGGGCTTGCTCGATTGGGGAAGGATCTGAACCAATTCTGTCACTACCATCAGCTTCCCGGTCACGACACTGACCATTGCAGGGCCTTGCAGCATAAGATCCAAGACTTTATTGACCAGGGATTTCAGTTCTCGAAGCGCGAGAACATTTTCGGAAGTTCCATGCCAGAACATCGCTAGGAGTTATCTTTATTTTGTTTTCCCTGTTTGTTCCCTTAGTCATTCGGTGTAGCTTCCTTTTTCCTTAGTTAGCTTAGTTGGTCGTTGCTTTTCTTTTGAAATAGTTTAAACAATAAGGGATTTTGTTGTCACACTTGTCTGCTATTAATAAGAGAAATGTTCGTTTTGCTTTCATGAAAAGTCCGAATTAGTACTTATACATTCATTCTCGCATCTTTCGAAAAAAGGCACGATGTCTCATGGAACCCACCTGCAAGTGTTATAAGGTAGAACCTGTTTCCACGAATTCCTCTGTACAAAGCCACCACTCTGCATACAAGCACCACCTTCATCATTTACATCCCATGTGTCTCACCACTCCACTTTCTCAACATTCCACCAAATACGTGAAGCCAAAAATTTGTTCTCACAAAATCACCCATCACCCCCCCACAAGATCACCTCATCACCACTCACCACCATTGTTCACCACCACACATGCAATCACCCTCCACAAAAAACTTGGGCATTTTAAGGTGTTAAGTAAACCCCGCAACAATACTGGGGGCAATCTGAGTTAAGGAATGATAATGTTTATTTCTTTTGTTTAAATGTGCAAACAAGTCTCTGAGTGTACACTTCGCGAGAGTGCCTTGAGCGGTAAAACCAAGAGCGAAAGAGCGTGTCATTTTACACGACTCCAGAGAGATCACAATCAAAGGAAAGGTAAACGGCATGACTCCGATCGAAGGAGATATTTGTAAATTTACGCTTAAACCTATGAAAAGTAACAAAGAACGGATACACAACTATTAGGGATGACGAAGCACCTAGCTACAGCACCACACAGCCAAAAGCTTGTGAACCCTGACATTAAACCCTAGGCACCCCCGCTGAGCTTTTCATATATGACCTCTTTTACAACACTACAAGCTCCACAAATAAGCTAGCCAATGATGAATAACCGACCTGGTGACCAAAGGAAGCAAGGAGCCCGACTTCCGAACAGCAACTTCACAAGTCCAGAGAAGCAAATTTGCTACCAGCGTAACAAAATGATCCGCAAATGGTCCTAAAGTGACACAGGATCCAAATGAGCTGACATCAAAAGCAGCCCTCAAAGTTCAAGCCGGGAAACACAAGAACCCCGAAGGAAAGGAGATTCAAAGAAAGGCAAACCTGAAGAGCCTCAAAGAAACCCAGAATTGGAAAAGAAAAGAAAATGCAAGGAATAATCCAAAGGTTCCAAGTCCCAAGTTCATAAGAGAAGTCATCACGAAGTAGCTAAACGACTTCAAGGCAAAGAAGACAAGTCCGAGAGACGGTGCAAGTTGCAGCTTTGGTCATCCTTAAAGCTCCACATATCCTAAACATTCCTCCATTATCCTGTTGTCATTCATCACACCCCATAGCCACGTTATAAGCTTAAAAGACTTCCGACTTAGTAGTTGTGTATCCAATCGAGTGAAAGTAACAGGTTGAACACGTAAATCTAACAAATGTCAAATTCAATGGTTGAGAAGTTGTGACCGTAAGTGAGAAACGAGTGCAAACACGAAACACGTCGAGTGTAGGTTAGGAAGCACCACATCAAAACATAAGCCTTGACCTTGTGAGGACGAGACTTGTTCGCACGTTTAGCCAAAGAAAATACTGGGGGCAATCGATCGTTCCGATCGATCGCCATGAACTCTAACTCAGATTGCCTTAGGAAAGAATACTGGGGGCAATTGTTGGTTCCAACAATTACAACAACGACACCGATTGAGGCCCAAAAGTCCAAAACCCGAAGGTTCAAACCATCCAACATTCACAGGCCCGTCCTAAGCCCTTCCTCCACATCAAATTCCCACAGGCCCGTCCTAAGCCCTTCCTCCACATCAAATTCCCACAGGCCCGTCCAAAGCCCTTCCTCCACATTCAAACATTCACAGGCCCGTCTTGAGCCCTAATCCTTCTACATCCTTTTGGACCCATCGTACACTTGACCCACTTTCGTTTAGAACCATCCTTAGGCTCGTCATAAGACCTAGATCCAACCCTTAGGCTCGTCATAAGACCTAGATCCAACCCTGAGGCTCGTCATAAGACCTAGATCCAACCCTTAGGCTCGTCATAAGACCTAGATCCATCCTTTAGGCTCGTAGTAAGACCTAGTTGCATTCCCTTAGGCTCGTAGTAAGACCTAGTTGCATACCCTTAGGCTCGACATAAGACCTAGATCCAACCCTTAGGCTCGTCATAAGACCTAGTTGCATTCCCTTAGGCTCGTAGTAAGACCTAGCATTACCCTTTAGCTTACCCGCTCTAATCAAACACATTGATTCATCACATTATAGGGCTCGTCATAAGACCTAGTTGCATTATCCAGGCGCGTCACAAGACCTGGCGACGGAAAAGTTGGCGAGGTGATGGCAATAAATCCTCCTTTTGCGATGTCAACTTATTTTCGGGATCAACGAATGGTGGGCAAAGGCAATAAGTCCCCAAGGTTTTTACCAGGAGTTATCCCTGCACACCAGCTTGGGGGGCGATGACAATAAGTCCACATTGGGTCCAGCCAGGAGCATTGGCACGGGTTTCGGTCCCTAGAAGCATCCGAGCATCATCAGAGCATCATCAGCATCATAGCATCATCAGCATCATCAGAATATCATCAACATCATCAACATCATCAGCGTCATTAACATCATCAACATTTCAGCATTCTTGCATTGCATACCACCTAGTTATCATCATTATAGGTAGTCAACGCCTTAGAATCGCTTGACATTATCTCATTTCCACATTTTAGGTTGTCAACGCCTTAGAATCGCTTGACATTATCTCATTTCCACATTTTAGGTTGTCAACGCCTTAGAATTGCTTGACATTATCTCATTTCCACATTTTAGGTTGTCAACGCCTTAGATTGCTTGACATTACTTCATTTTACTTATAGGTAGTCAACGCCTTAGAATCGCTTGGCATCGCATCATTTCATGTATAGGTCGTCAACGCCTTAGAACCGCTTGACATTATTCCGTTTTCGTCACCTAGGTAGTCAGCGCCTTAGAATAGCTTGACACATTTTCACTTATAGGTAGTCAGCACCTTAGAATAGCTCGACAGCGTTTTTGTTGCTTAGGTAGTCAGCGCCTCCGAATAGCTACATGCAATCAACGTGGTTTCGCACAACATGGATAATTTCGTGAAGTCCAAAATTTTGGGCTTCACTCAAGCATCAACTAGACTTTTCACATCCACTACAAAGTCTAGTTGACGGGGGGCAATCTGTTATACCCAAAATTTTGACCCCCTGGGTTAGGGTCTACGAGGTGCTGGTGTTGTGAGAGGCATTTGAATCAAGTAGTGAGGGATTCCGGCTCGATTGGCGCGTTCCATGGCATGGGGAGCAGCTTCGTCATTTTCAGGGGCGTTTTGGTAATCTTTAAAGGCTCCTGAGACCTCCTATAAGCTTTCTCTCTCCTCCAAAGGGTGCCCAAATCAGCTTGAAATGCTTTGATATTTTAACCCATGATAGAGGATGACATTCTAAGCATAACGGCATTGGAATTTTGATTTTTTGAGTTTCCAATAATTTTCTAGCAATTTCTGACTGAATCTGACAAGAAATTCAATTAAAAATATTCCAACATTTAAAAAATTCGGTTCCACCTCAGAAAATTCATAATATCCATCCTTGACATGTGGTTAAAATTCACAGCAAAATTCCTTTAGGAAGTCTTTAATTAAAAATACAAAAAATCTTACTTTTACTAGATTTTCTTTATCTTTAAGAAAGTCTATATAAGGGGATAGGTTTTGGATAAAAGGCAGAACCTCATATGCTCAAGAACCTAGAGAGTCAGAAAACACAGCCTCCTCTCTCTCTCTCACGTTTTCCAACACCCGGCCACCCAAATCATACCGAAAATCCCCCGAAATCACCATCTAAACACGTTTTCCAATCCCCAAGCACCAATAGTCATCAAACCCCACAAAACACCACCAAAACGTGAAGAACAGCAAGAACAACCAACAACCAGAAGCTTGGTTCGAAATCCTTTTGGGTCTGCCATCAACGAAGCACTCGACGAATCCCGGTGTGAAGAATCATCTTGAATTCGAAGGTAAAACAGGTTACAACTCTACTTTCCCAATTCCCACGACCTTATTAACTCTCTGTCAAATTTTGGGTTCAAACTAACCTTCATACGCTTCTATATTGCTGTTTGTTTAAGTTTCTGTCCAATAACTTGTTTACCAAGTTTCGTGCTTAATTCGAATTCAATTTGAAAACTTTCAATCACTAACGTCTTGTACATCTTTCAGGCTACACACCCATTAAATTTGAGCCAAAAACACCTTCGGGAACAGCCTCAATGCCGCTGTCCGAGGGCGGTCCGCACCCACGAACGTCATGTCCGGGGTCCCGGACTCCCTGTCCGTAAGCTCGGACGCCCACGGACGGCGGCGGGATTTTTAAATTTAAAAATTAGGTTTTCTAATAATGTCTTGGTGCCTCAGACGGTCCACCACATTCGGGGCGGCCTTGCCGGAACCCGTACCCTTCTCCTTCTGGGATTCAGTGTACTTCTTGTCAGAAGTCTGCTGAATGATCGCCTTCGGCTTTCAGTGGTCGTGGTAGTCTTACCCTTCCACTGCCCCTTTGGCTTATAGTTCCTGCCACTAGGGTTCTGCCAGCACTCAAACTCACGGTGCCCCATCTTCTGGCAGTAATGACACTTCACGTCATTCCCCTAGCAGTCTTTGCCGGGGTGGTCTCCGTTACACCACTTACAGTAAAAGTGGCGCTCCGGTCCAGAACCCGTGCTTGCTGCTACAACAACACACAATCAATACTCACTTTCCATCTTAACAACATACACTCAACTAGATACACATGATTAAGTAATTACCCTTAGGCGGGTAGGATCGTAGAGGCTTCGCCGCATACGCATACGTGAGCTTCAGTGGCTCATCAGCTGTAGTGGTCTGGGCCTGGCCCTTGTCACCCTGGTACTGACTCTTCTGGGGCTGAGGGTAGGGTTTCTTCTTCTTTCCTCCCCCATACCTTGCTGACTCTGGCCCTCGTTCGTGGCCTTGCGCTTGTGCGCATTCTCCTCATCCCTCAGACGGACGGTAATTTCAACCTTAGCAGCGGCATGATAGCACTCCTGAATTTTAGGATGTCAGTCATGCCCCGCAAAAACAACTTACCAACTCACATTAACGTTCACTCTTGGCATAAATTGATTTACAACGTGGTACCCTAATTACCTGCAAGGTAGTATACTCAGCTGGCCCTATCCCGTAGCGGAGACGGTGGCTAAGTCCATTGTAGAACCGGTTCACCAACACTCGGTTCGAGTACCCAAGGTCTGGTAACAGGTGAATAAGGCCGATGAATGCGGTGTAGTAGTCATCAACCGACATCTTATCCCCCTGCCTCAGACTGTCCAGCTCGAGGCGCTTGGCCTCCTGCACATGAACAGGGTAATACTTGGCTCGCAGTAGAGCCGTGTACTCCCTCCAACCAAACTCAGGATCAGCCATCCTGTCCTCTTTCACCACTTCCACCAACTCTGTGCCGTACCCTTCAAGTAGTAAGCGGCAAGACGGACCTTAGCTTCAGCAGGTACTGCCAAGGTCTCGTAGGCGGTCTCCAGTTCGGAGATGTACGCCTCCAGCTTTCGAGGATCAGTCTCCCCATTGAATGATGGCGGTCTCAGATCAGCCAACGCCTTGACCCAATTGGTCTCTCGTGGCGGTGGTGGTGGTGGCTGAACTCCGGGCTGTTGCCCTGCTGTAACGCAGCAACCATCTGGGGTACCATCTGGGCTACGGCGGTGCTACTGCCTCAGCCATGGTCTGTGCCGTGGTATCATCGCCCTGGTCACCATACCTCCAGTACCGCGCCCGCGGCCTCTACCTCGTGGTCTACCTGCCATCTGAATTCATATGAACATTTCATTAGCATTATGCTTGCACACTTATCGGTCCAACGGTCGTAACGCTTCCCGATAGTAAGGTATTTCCACACTTAGTTAGTGGTTAACCTTTCCAAGTCTGTCCACTTAGGTAACTATGGTTAGGTTTCCTAACTCGGTACGTTTCTAACTCGGTATTCTAGTCATCAGAGCGATACTTCGCTCTGATACCACTTTTTGTAACACCCCTACAACGCCCCTATCAACTACTGTAATCGCAGCGGAAAACCAACCAACAATAATTAAACGCTTTGGTGTTACAACGCCGTTAACCACCCACGTGGTTAACTAGGCAGAATAAATACAAGTGTATCGGTCCGATGATCAGACTCCCGAGCATAGATCCTAACATCCCCATATATATATATAGCCAACCATACCGAGTATTTAATTTACATCACAACTTCCAACTGTAAACATCCACCACTGTTTAACGAACGGTACCAAAATGTAATGCCTGGGAGCACAGGCGCTTCCCGGGCTCAACAACCAAAACAACCAAAAGTACATCATCGACCTAGGATCTAGAGCCACTCCGCTTCTTCGATCCTCATCCTGCAATAAAATATGGAGCCCCCGAGGGGGTCAGCAACCTTGCTGGTATGGTTAACGCGCAGCCCATCGGCTACCGGGATACGCGCAACCAATTGTCATGATAACATGGCATTCATTTTAAAACATCCAACATATATATATATACCATAGCATAGCAAAGGAACTTGCATAGCACAACATCAATACATAACACCATAAAATCGGTTCTCACAAGGAACCTTCCACCATAGTTAGTATACATAGTGAGCCTAGAGATTATTGCCAATCCCATGTTAAGCTCGTTACCAACCGTTACCGTCCAGTTATATCGAACGGTTAACTTATACCCAAGGTGTGTCGGATATAGTAATCCCAAGCACACCGAAATAACATTCGTATGCCCTGTGGCCCGACGTGAGTCAGTAACTAGCTTTGGATAAGCTAAGGGAAGGTAGAAACCAAATTGGAAACCACCTATACATACACCAAGAGCCATGGAGAGACGAATCCGGATAATAGACTCCGTCCTCACACGCTGGCCGGAACATGACCGGACTCCTCACTTCCCCGGTTAGCACTTGTTAGTGATCATACAAATAAACTTGTCAAGTCACACACAAACAAGTGTTTAGGTCTTGTTAGACACACCAAGGGAAAGGAGTCATAATGATACAACATCATAATATATAACAACCGTAAACTCTTTTCATGCCTTAATCTTATAAGGTCGTAAACACACAGAAAAACAAACAACACCCAAGCTGGTGTAAACCGGTAGACAACAGACTACAAGAAAACCATACCTTGGTCCTTGCCTCGATTGATTCCTCCGTAGGTCACTCCTATACTATTAATAATGTCGGTTAATATTAATTAATTGTTAATATTAACATGATTGTTACATGTTTTAACATGTATTTACCATGACTTCTGTTTATCATCCTACCCTAGGTTACCTTCATTATACACCCTAGGGTTTACTACAAAAGTCACATTCTTTTCTGTTTTTTTTTACAAGTTTAGGTCCGACCGACCTTACGACCGAACTTACCCAAGTTCGGTCGATTCCAGAACACATTTCCGTCAAAAATTTCTACTCCAACCGACCTTGTAAGTTCGGTCGCATGTTCGGTCTATTCCCAAGAGTTTCTTCCCTTTGAAAATTTAGCCCGACCGAACTTGCCAAGTCCGGTCCTATGTTCGGTCGATTCCAGTAACTCAATCCGTACACAAAATACAAGCCCGACCGACCTTGCAAGTCCGGTCCCCAAGGTCGGTCCATTCCAGAAGCCAATTCTCGCAGGGTAAACTGGGCTCGACCGAACTTGCAAGTTCGGTCGCAAGTTCGGTCTGCCCCAGACCTTTGTTTTCCTTTTTACATTCAACTCAAAACTTCACCCCATATAACCTAGTACCCCCTAACCTCATTGGGCACCTTAAACACACCTTAAGACATCCTTAAACACTCATAAAGCTCATTTTCTAATTCCTTAAACCTTTACTTATATCTTCACAAAATTCTTAACACTTACAATATTTTCTCCTAGTTTTTCAAGTGGTGTTTTATACCTATGATAACTACTATCCCAAAAGCTTTCTCCTTATTTTAACATCATCTCTCAAGCACTATCTCTCACAACTAACTCCTTATATCCTTCTTGAAAATTCTTTTCCAAGTTTACACTTTCTCCTTATTTACCAAAGTTTGCCTAAGTATTTACCTAAGTCCCAAAGTGACTTTGGTACTTACTAAAACCTCAAGATCATGCCTAAGTCCTGTTACACTCTAGAGCACTTCCTAGTTCCTCACAATTCCTTTAAAACATCATGAACTCCTTATACATTTCCTAAATTTCGACATAGGTTCTCCTAGCATTTTGTTACACCAAAGCACATTGTTTTCACCAACAAAATATCCAAGAATACTAACAATCCATCAAACACTTTATTATACACAGACTTTACTCATAAAGCACTACATCACAATATAGTGCATAATTTAAATTGCATGGCACTTAGCCCTTAAAATGCATGGCTCTTAGGCCCTTAAAGTGCATAATCCTTAAACACTGAATTTCCACAATATATTTGCCTTTGACCTGCAAATACACTCAACACACCATATGCCTTTTACTTGTCTCTTGAGAACACTTTACTAAGTCATTCACCATTTGCTCTTTAGGTAGTTTTAATAAGCATTATAAGCTCATTTCTCCTACACTAAAATATAATATTTATATATAAATTGTAAAATTGTAAAAAACTACAAAATATTAACAAAATATATAAAAATATCTAACAAATTGAAAAATAGTAATATTTTTTAGATGTTTTAAGTTATTCAGTACCATAAAACATAATTTAGAATCTTGAAAACATAAGTTATATCAATTCTGCTACTAATTTGTATCAACTAAGTACCATAATTTCATTCATTTTAAATTATTTTTATTCTACCATTTGAATTATTTATTCAAAGTAAGTTAAAAGATATTTTAAACTAATATTGAGAAAAATATTTTATAAATTCATATTCTATGTTGTGAGTAACTTTATGACATAATACTTTTGTATCTACATATATTATGTCATAATGCACTATAGAATATATTTTTAAAAAAAATCTAAATATCTCAAAATATAAAATAATTTATTTTAAATAAATAATTTGAATTGATAGAAAAATAATTTAAAAATTATGGTACTTGATGGTATAAATTAGTAGAAAGATTGATATAAATTATGTATTCAAAACTCTATATAATTTTTTATGTTTTTATAATAATATATTAGTGAATGTACATCCAATCATCCTTTGGTCAACCTGGACCTTTCGTCTGTGTAACTGCTGTACGTCCCCAAAGTCTTCATTATATACTTTGATCTTTGGTTTTCCTACCACTCAAAGGTTCGGTAATGGCTAGTATTGTATACTCCTTCCGTTCAACAATATCTATCATTTTAGAAACTTGCACACCTATTAAGAAAAGTAGAACGATGACGCATGTACCCCTACTTTTTACTTTTCCTTCTAGATAATAATTATTTTTTGTGTTGGATAGTAGGGTTAAAGTGAAAAAAAGTGTATCCAAAAGCTAGAATGACACATATTTTTAAACAAGAGTCACACCCTAAAATGACATATATTAATTAAGGGAGGGAGTACTATAAGGATGTACAATTGAATGAGAAGGTAGATGTCAATTACGTTATCTTGGCTACTATACTCTCTTCTATCCTCTCAGTGTTATATCAGTTATTAGCATGATAGTTTATACCAAAATATATTATTCTCTCTACCATACACCATATACAAAAATATTGAGTCGTTTTCCACTACTACCATTTTTTTTAGATAATGGTTATTGTTTATCTTGAATCTTACGTGAAATCGTTGTCATTTGTCAAGAATTTGCGATGCCAAAAAGTTTATATGTTGAAGCCGCTTTAATAGGTACTCTACTGATTCTAGAAGGTGTAAGTATTTTAATCAGTTTTATCGGCATAGTCATATTCACAAGCAGGTAAGTCAGGCACAACTCAAAATATCTTTTTATATATATATGTATATATGAGTTTCTAAATCAAAGGAGAAATCCTTGTATTTCTGTTATATTGTTATACAACATGTACAAATTCCACTATTTTATATTATGTTACAAAATGACAATCTTTAATTTGTGAAAATAGTGAAGAGATAATTTTACAAAAAAAGAAGAAATTTGATATTTGTTTATGAAGTCTCACCTTTTGCAAGAAAGAAAAATGGTAAAAGAATTGTTTTTTTTAGTGAGATTCGACGTGGTCGAATTTTTCTTTATTGAACAAAGAAGATTTGAGGAAAAATAAATACTGCATTAAAAGGAAAGCAAGATCTTCGATGAAAATATTGAAATACCCCAAACTAGGTATGTTGTTTAACATAAAACATGATTATTAAGACTAAAGGAGTCTTAGAAACATTAGTAAACAAATTTAAACAAAAGAAAACACAAAATGTGCTTTAAAGTCAATAAGAGCTAAAATGTGCTCTAAGCTTGGGATAAACTTGTTAAGACCTGATGAACTTACCAGACCTCATTTATATACTAATGAACTTATTAAACCAATTACCAAAGAAAACCAAGCTTGAAAACAAGTTAAAACACAAAATGTGCTTTAAGAAGTCTTAAAGCACATTTTGAAAATTGTCTTGTAAATGAGTTTTGAGTGGCTAAATGTCCATCATCATTACTCTTAAATATATATGTGTACTATATAGTATCACATTTGGGTGGCTATATTAATGGGAAATCAAAAATTTCACTTCTAAGTGCCTTGTTTAGGTGAAGAGTGATTTTTATAAGCTAGTTTGTAACATATGTTGTATTAAGTAATTAAATTGACAAACAGACTAGAGTACCCTCATATTAATAAAGGGGCCGGTTTCTTAAGTGTGGTGACTCACCACTCACTTGTATTTTGTTAAACAAAAAAGATGGACTAATATAACTACTTTTTACTTTATAAGAACAAATATCTTCTTAAAAGCAAATTCTATCTCATTCTCATTTCTTCCTTCATTTCCCACGGTCCCAACCTTCTTCTTCCTTCCTTCTTGCTGTTCTCTCACGGTAATACCACTACCACCATAAAAACTCCATCTTTGACCTCTTGCTAAATCAGCTCACTTGTCCAATCAAATTCTAAGACCACCAATCTCTTCCTCTCATCAAGCTCTTCATTTCTATCTTCTCAAAACTTCAAGAGCCCCATTTCGGTGCCATGGAGTTCCACCATTGAAGGAGCTTGAGCTTGTATTTTGACATATTATTACTCTCCTTTGCTTCTAGGTAAGGAATCTCAAATAAAAACTACATTCCTCCATGTTTTTTGTTGTGACCGAAAATACCCATTAATGGAGCTCTTTGTGTGACTTTGTTCTAGCTCATTCCAACTCTTCATGGACTAGGTGGAGTCCTCTCTTGTTATATATTCAAACTCTCTTCAAAGACCAAGGTAAAACAACTACATAAATGTTTTTGAAACAATGAAAAATTAGGGTTTACAATGAGATGAAGCTCAAAGCTTGAATACTCATTATGGGTGTTTGTATATTGTTTAGAACTTGACAAGGAAACAAATACCTTACCGGTTTTAATAAGAAACAAGAAAGAAGTGGTTTGGAAAAGAGGTAAATCTACTAACCTAATGTTGTTTAATGCCTTAGGAGAAATGAGCTTATAAATGCTTATTAAAACTACCTAAAGAGCAAATGGTGAATGACTTAGTAAAGTGTCTCAAGAGACTAGTAAAAGGCTATGTGTGTTGAGTGTATTTGCAGGTCAAAGGCAAATATATTGTGGAAATTCAGTGTTTAAGGTTATGCACTTTAAGGGCCTAAGAGCCATGCATTTTAAGGGCCTAAGTGCCATGCAATTTAAATTATGCACTATATTGTGATGTAGTGCTTTATGAGTAAAGTCTGTGTATAATAAAGTGTTTGATGGATTGTTAGTATTCTTGGATATTTGTTTGGTGAAAACAATGTGCTTTGGTGTAACAAAATGCTAGGAGAACCTATGTCGAAATTTAGGAAATATAAGGAGTTCATGATGTTTTAAAGGAATTGTGAGGAACTAGGAAGTGCTCTAGAGTGTAACAAGGACTTAGCATGATCTTGAGGTTTTATTAAGTACCAAAGTCACATTGGACTTAGGTAATACTTAGGCCAAACTTTGGTAATAAGGAGAAAGTGTAAACTTGAAAAGAATTTTCAAGAAGGATATAAGGAGTTAGTTGTGAGAGATAGTGGCTTGAGAGATGATGTTAAAATAAGGAAAAGCTTTTGGGATAGTAGTTATCATAGGTATGAAACACCACTTGAAAAACTAGGAGAAAATATTGTAAGTGTTAAGAATTTTGTGAAGATATAAGTAAAGGTTTAAGGAATTAGAGAAATGAGCTTTATGAGTGTTAAGGATGTCTTAAGGTGTGTTTAAGGTGCCCAAATGAGGTTAGGGGTACTAGTTATATGGGGTGAAGTTTTGAGTTGAATGTAAAAGGAAACAAAGGTCTGGGGCAGACCGAACTTGCGACCGAACTTGCAAGTTCGGTCGAGCCCAGTTTTACCCTGCGAGAATTGGCTTCTGGAATGGACCGACCTTGGGGACCGGACTTTGCAAGGTCGGTCGGGCTTGTTATTTTTGTGTACGGATTGAGTTACTGGAATCGACCGAACATAGGACCGGACTTGGCAAGTTCGGTCGGGCTAAATTTTCAAAGAGAAGAAACTCTCGGGAATAGACCGAACATGCGACCGAACTTACAAGGTCGGTCGGAGTAGAAATTTTGACGGAATGTGTTCTGGAATCGACCGAACTGGGTAATTTCGGTCGGTAAGGTCGGTCGTACCTAAACTTGTAAAAAAAAAACAGAAAAGAATGTGACTTATGTAGTAAACCCTAGGGTGTATAATGAAGGTAACCTAGGGTAGGATAGACATTAAAACATGTCATACAATCATGTTAATACTTAACAAGTTTGAATTGAATAAATAATTAACCGACATTATTAATTATGTATAGGAGTGACCTACGGAGGAAATCAATCGAGGCAAGGACCAAGGTATGGTTTTCTTGTAGTCTGTTGTCTACCGGTTTCAACACGGCTTGGGTGTTTTTGTTTTTCTGTGTGTTTACGACCTTATAAGATTAAGGCAATGAAAAAGTTTACGGTTGTTATATATTATGATGTTGTATCATTATGACTCCTTTCCCTTGGTGTGCTAACAAGACCTAAACACTTGTTTGTGTGTGACTTGACAAGTTTATTTGTATGATCACTAACAAGTGCTAACCGGGGAAGTGAGGAGTCCGGTCATGTTCCGGCCACGCGTGTGAGGACGGAGTCGATATCATATCCGGTTCGGCTCTCTTGGTGTATGTATAGGTGGTATTCCAATTTGGTTTCTACCTTCCCTTAGCTTATCCAAAGCTAGTTACTGACTCACGTCGGGCCACAGGGGCATACGAATGTTATTTCGGTGTGCTTGGGATTACATATCCGACACACCTTGGGTATAAGTTAACCGTTCGATATAACTGGACGGTAACGAGGTTGGTAACGAGCTTACATGGGATGGCAATAATCTCTAGGCTCACTATTTATACTAACTATGGTGGAAGGTTCCTTGTGAGAACCGATTTTTGGTTGTTATGTATTGATGTTGTGCTATGCAAGTTCCCTTGCTATGCTATGGTATATATCTATATATATATATAATAATATATATATATGTTGGATGTTTTAAAATGAATGCCATGTTATCATGACAATTGGTTGCGCGTATCCCGTAGCCTATGGGCTGCGCGTTAACCATACCAGCAAAGGTTGCTGACCCCTCGGGGGCTCCATATTTTATTGCAGGATGAGGATCGAAGAAGCGGAGTGGCTCTAGATCCTAGGTCGATGATGTACTTTGGTTGTTTTGGTTGTTGAGCCCGGGAAGCGCCTGTGCTCCCGAGGCATTACATTTGGTACCGTTCGTTAAACAGTGGTGGATGTTTACAGTTGGAAGTTGTGATGTAAATTAAATACTCGGTATGGTTGGCTAATATATATATGGGGATGTTAGGATCTATGCTCGGAGTCTGATCATCGGACCGATACACTTGTATTTATTCTGCCTAGTTAACCACGTGGGTGGTTAACGGCGTTGTAACACAAAGCGTTTAATTATTGTTGGTTTTTTCCGCTGCGATTACAGTAGTTGATAGGGGCGTTGTAGGGGTGTTACAAAAAAGTGGTATCAGAGCGAAGTATCGCTCTGATGACTAGAATACCGAGTTAGAAACGTACCGAGTTAGGAAACCTAACCATAGTTACCTAAGTGGACAGACTTGGAAAGGTTAACCACTAACTAGTGTGAAATACCTTACTATCGGGAAGCGTTACGACCGTTGGACCGATAAGTGTGCAAGCATAATGCTAATGAAATGTTCATATGAATTCAGATGGCAGGTAGACCACGAGGTATAGAGGCCGCTGGCGCGGTACTGGAGTATGGGTGACCAGGGCGATGATACCACGGCACAGACCATGGCTGAGGCAGTAGCAGCCGCCGTAGCCCAGATGGTACCCCAGATGGTTGCTGCGTTACAGCAAGGGCAACAGCCCGGAGTTCAGCCACCACCACCGCCGCCACGAGAGACCAATTGGGTCAAGGCGTTGGCTGATCTGAGACCGCCATCATTCAATGGGGAGACTGATCCTCGAAAGCTGGAGGCGTACATCTCCGAACTGGAGACCGCCTACGAGACCTTGGCAGTACCTGCTGAAGCTAAGGTCCGTCTTGCCGCTTACTACTTGAAGGGTACGGCACAGTTGGTGGAAGTTGGTGAAAGAGGACAGGATGGCTGATCCTGAGTTTGGTTGGAGGGAGATACGGCTCTACTGCGAGCCAAGTATTACCCTGTTCATGTGCAGGAGGCCAAGCGCCTCGAGCTGGACAGTCTGAGGCAGGGGGAAAGATGTCGGTTGATGACTACTACAACCGCATTCATCGCCTTATTCACCTGTTACCAGACCTTGGGTACTCGAACCGAGTGTTGGTGAACCGGTTCTACAATGGACTTAGCCACCGTCTCCGCTAACGGGATGGGGCCAGCTGAGTATACTACCTTGCAGGTAATTAGGGTACCACGTTGTAAATCAATTTATGCCAAGAGTGAATGTTAATGTGAGTTGGTAAGTTGTTTTTGCGGGGCATGACTGACATCCTAAAATTCAGGAGTGCTATCATGCCGCTGCTAAGGTTGAATTACCGTCCGTCTAAGGGATGAGGAGAATGCGCACAAAGCGCAGGCCACGAACGAGGGCCAGAGTCAGCAAGGTAGGGGGGAAAGAAGAAGAAACCCTACCCTCAGCCCCAGAAGAGTCAGTACCAGGGTGACAAGGGCCAGGCCCAGACCACTACAGCTGATGAGCCACTGAGCTCACGTATGCGATGCGGCGAAGCCTCTACGATCCTACCCGCCTAAGGGTAATTACTTAATCATGTGTATCTAGTTGAGTGTATGTTGTTAAGATGGAAAGTGAGTATTGATTGTGTGTTGTTGTAGCAGCAAGCACGGGTTCTGGACCGGAGCGCCACTTTTACTGTAAGTGGTGTAACGGAGACCACCCCGGCAAAGACTGCAAGGGGAATGACGTGAATGTCATTACTGCCAGAAGATGGGGCAACCGTGAGTTTGAGTGCTGGCAGAACCCTAGTGGCAGGAACTATAAGCCAAAGGGCAGTGGAGGGTAAGACTACCACGACCACTGAAAGCCCGAAGGCGATCATTCAGCAGACTTCTGACAAGAAGTACACTGATCCCAGAAGGGGAAGGGTACGGGTTCCGGCAAGGCCGCCCTGAATGTGGTGGACCGGTCTGAGGCACCAAGACCCTCTTCGAGACCAGGTACCGCCTAAACTGTAAATGAAAAAGTGATTGCTTACCGCATTTCATGCATGAGTGTTGTATTAGTGAGTCTAATGTAACAACCACCTAAGTAATGAGTTAATAATGATGTGAGAGATACCTAAATTAGACAATGTGGAAAAACTTAGGAACCTTCAATATCTGTTATCCAATCCCGCCCACACCAAACCTTGAAGAGACCACCATCAGCATCACCGAATTCCCACTGGAGCAATGTCAGGTTATCCAACCAGGTATGATACTCTTAGTGGATACCTGACACCGGAAGCACAAATCCACATCATCACACGTTGCAACGAACTTGGAGCAGCACCAGGAGGTTTCTACACACCCGAATACCCGAGCGGTTCGAAAATGAAGCTGAAAATGATGTGCATGGTAAGGACTGGAATCCCTACACCAAGTCATATCAGGATGTGCGAGCTGAAGACGGAGCAACTGTACCAGGCATACCTGAGGTTTCCTTGCGGTTTTTAACCACACCGTGGGAATTGCTTAGCAACTTGAATCGGAACCGATTCCGAACGTGGAAGCAGACTATGCATTGTGAACTTCTACCAGAAAGGTGGACGGTTAGGGTTACAACCAAGATAAGGACGAGTCACCCGAGTCTCTAATAAGGGAGTACCCGTGGTGTCTTGGTCCATTGGTGATACCGCTGTGTTTATGTACGGCGAGCAGAAGCGTGGTGATCTCGCAAAGAAGCTAGTGTTGAAGTCAGGTGATTATTAATCATGGGAGGACAATCAAGGATGTTATACCACGGTATCAAGAAGATTAAATTGAATACCGCACCATCGACAGTGGTAAATGCCACACATCTGAAATCTGGACGTTTGAATTTGACTTTCAGGCAGTTTTGAGCCTTGTGTAATCATGTAATGTATTAAGCCAGTCATTTGATAAGGGAGCTATATCTAGCCATGTCTACAATGTAACCAACTTATGTGTAAAGACTGTATTAATGAATAAAGGGATGTTGTTTTGGAGTGTATCAACGTGTTGCTACCATATACTTATGAGTTTGCCAATGAATTAGGCTGTGCACTCGGAACGGGAGGTATACTGAATGTCTGCAATAAGGCAGAAGCCGGCAAGAGCGGCACAATCCTCACCGGTACCTTTCCAGTGAATGGCGTGATGCATCGATCTTGTTCGACTCTGAGCCTCACACACATTCATTTCGCTGTCATTTGCGAAGAGGCTGGGGTTAGACGGTGAAGAGATGCCAGACTTCGTGGTCACTCTCCCGTCGGAAGAGCGGATCAGGTGTACCCGCTACTACCGAGATGCTGTTGTTTGAATCATGGATGAGGAGTTTCCGATCGACTTGATAGAGTTCGACAGACTAGGTTTTGATGTGATTGTCGGGATGAACTGTTGGAGCGGTACAAGGGTAGAATCCTATGTGCCGAGCATCGACTGCTTCTTCGGAGTCCATCTGGGGTTACTACTATATCATCCGCCAGAGGCCCAGGATCCTTCGACACAGATCATCACCGCCATGGCCATGTATCGTGAGTTGCGACGAGGAAATGATGTATACCTCTGCTATGTCCAGGACATAGAGAGAGACCCTGAGTTTAGCCCAGATGTGCCGGTAGTTCGGAGTTTCCTGATGTATTTCCTAAGGAACTGCCGGCATGCCGCCAGCATGAGAGGTTAGTTTGAGATTGAGTTGATTTCCAGGCACCGGACCTATTGCGAAGGCGCCTTATCGTATGGCTCCAGCAGAGATGACAGAGCTCAAGGAGCAGCGATGAGAGACCTACTCGACAAGGGCTTTATCTGCCCTAGTGTTTCACCATGGGGAGCGCCGGTCTCTCGTGAAGAAGAAGGACGGTAGCCTCCGCCTGTGTATTGATTATCGGGAGCTGAATGCTGTTACGGTGAAGAACCGTTCCCCCTTTACCACGCATCGACGATCTGTTTGATCAGCTGAGGGGAGCATCAGTATTTTCCAGATAGACCTACGTTCCGGATACCACCAGATTGCCATCCGTGACAGTGATATCGAAAAGACAGCTTCAGAACTAGGTATGGGCATTATGAGTTCACAGTTATGCCGTTTGGCTTGTCAAATGCACCAGCAAAGTTCATGGACTTAATGTGAAATACCCCTAAATAATTAAACATTGATTAAATATTTAATCAATTAAATTAAGGCCTAAATACGCCTTGAAAACCATTTAAAAACAACAATGGTCAGGATAAAGCAAATATTGCACCCTTTGACCGTAGGGCAAATATATGCCCAAATGAACTCCTTAGGATCTAAAATTAATTCCTAAGCATATTAGCACATTAAATAATGTAATAAAACTATTGGATGACACTCCAACATAAAGAACACATTAACATGCTTACAAGTCACTTAGGGTAAAAATGTGCTCTAAGAAACCTTAAAGGTCTTGTGACCTCCATTAGAGTCCAAATTGGATTCCTAAGTTAATACATGTAATGGATATAATAAAACCATTACCAAAGAAAACCAAGCTCTAAAGAAGCCTTAACACAAAGTGTGCACAAAACACCTTAAAGCACATTTTTGTGTATAACTTCAAAAGTATTGATTTTATGTCACTTTAAGGACTATATTACAATCATTATTAAACTAATGTGTCATGATGTACCACATTAGAAGTTTTAATTCAAGGTTTTTTTTAAAAAAAAAACAAATGGGTGGATTAATGTGTGAATAGTATTCTTATAAGGTAAAATCAAGTATTAAGTGACCAATACGGTCAATACCCATCATTAGGCACTTTAAGTGGCCGGGCTAAAGTGCTGTCACCCACCACCGTTTTGAGCTAGAAAATAAAACACATTTACCCAGCTTTATCTAACTAATTCATTAAAGTAATTAACGATTATTTTATTCATGAACCTAGTCTAGTCAAACGAAAAACAAAGCCTCCCATCTTGACTACCTATTTCCGCCAGCTCAAAAGCATTTCCTCAATCTGAAGAAATATAAAACTATAGCTAACCTAGTGACTTACATTACTACTTATTAAAGTGATAGTTATATTACTATGGTCACCGTCAAAAGCAGGACTTCAAATTCTATTACCCCATTACCGTTAATTATATGCATTCGTCATACTTAGTTGTCGGCCACATATATATACACATTTCCGCCTGCCTTGGTGAGCATCCTTATCCATCTGCAGACTCAAAGACCTGCCAAAGAAGTCAATAAATACGGTACATAAAATATGAGGCTTGTACCATGCCAACACTTATTATATATTAAAGCAGAAACAAACCTTCTCCACGTTAGTATTGTTTTGCCGCCTGTCTAATATCTTTCCCGCTTCAGTGAGTAGCCTCCCCACAACTATCTAAGTCAATTTAGTGACTCACCCTACCACTTTCTTTTATCTCATTTTATAATAGAAGGCAAAAGTAACCTTCCTTCTTCATTCTTCCCAGCCGCCTTCTACTACCTCCAAACCCTCTTTTTTTTCTGCTCTCTCACCGTAAGCAGCACCTGCTTCAATGGAGGGCTTCTCTTGATATAGGTAAGTACTTAAGGCAAGATCATGCTCTTTTTCTTCCACTCATCTTCCTCTTCTCATTGCTGTAACCTAACCCTCTTTTCACCCATTCATTAAGAGAGCTTATACTGCTAAGAAGTGGGGTATTTTACGGCTGGAAACTCAGAAAATATGGATGAAGGTGTAAGATTTTACAAGGTGAGAACATGTATTAAACATGTATATTCCTGCCACCTTACTTCCGTTCTTTTCCCTCACCTCTCCAAACTTATCCTCTTCAGTTGAACATGTTAAATCGGTGGGGGTATCAACCCATGTGGTGCAGCTCCATTGGATGCTAAAACCTCCTTTGAAGTTTCATTTTAACAAGGTAAGAACCTAGCTAATTATTACCTTGTGTTACCGGTTTTCTTTCCTTTT
This sequence comes from Limonium bicolor, assembly GCA_023374045.1. Taxonomy (NCBI): domain Eukaryota; kingdom Viridiplantae; phylum Streptophyta; class Magnoliopsida; order Caryophyllales; family Plumbaginaceae; genus Limonium; species Limonium bicolor. Next base: position 291,801,083 of record CM041778.1, read on the forward strand.
CCTCCTACTCATTTTGCTCCTCTTTATGTAATCCTTCGGTGGAAATATGGATCCCCACATGTGCTCCTTCAAATGGAGTTAAAGGCTCATTAAAACTCATTTTGAAAGGCGTAAACTACACCATCTAAGCCTCTAATATTGAGGTAAGATCATGCTTAAATTAAGTCTATAATATGCCTTAATTAATAGTGAATGTTACTAGACTAATGCAAGTATTTTTCTCTGCATAAACTGGGGCGTAAATGTGCTGGAGCTTAAAAAAAAACATACTGCACAACTTATGGGAATTAAACCCAAGTGCGAACCTAGCAAGTAAGTTAATTACTTGTTGACATTACCTTAATCTAGCTCCTATGTGAGTTTAAAATTCAAAAACTAACTCAATATGTATATGTGTGATCTAGCGGTGAGCATGGGAGTGAACCGGGAGGATTTAAGGGCCTCAAAAACAAGTAAGTATATTAACCAAGTATAATATAAAGTTTATGTGATTGTGCTATTTCATAGTATTAACCGTGGGCAAAGGGGTATGAAGTGAATTAAATATGTGCTACAATATTGTTTAGCATTTGGCTAGTTACTTAGCTTGTAAATGACATAATGTCATGGAAAAATAACATAAGAGGCAAAGTATAACTTATTAAATTAATTAGGAGATAATAGTAGCAGCCGTGGGTTTAAAGGGATTTTTATGGCCAAATTATATATTAAAAATGTGTATAACATTTTTAGAAAGTTAACCTAATGTATATGTGACATATCATGTCATGGAATTTAGTTAATTAGTTAAATACAATTTATAATATTGTTGCATATATATATATATATATATATATATATATATATATATATATATTAAGCCGTAGTGAACAATGTCTTTTATGACATATTTATGTAATTTATAGTATAAGTTGAGATTTATATCGAGCCATGTATTTTAGGCTATTTAGTTTTATGTTTTATTAAGTTTAAATTAAATTATAAGTTAAGAATGAATTTAAAATAAAAATGAGCATTACCGAATACCATTTGGGGTTGTTTATGCAATTAAAATAAAACTTAGAGGTTAAGTGTAAATTATAACCAAAAACTATAAGTTAAAAGCTATTAAAATGAATTTTATAAAGTTATATTAAATTTGGGGTCAAAAATGTAATTTCTGAAAATATTGGGTCAAAACTGTAATTTATTGAAACTATGGTCAAACTGGTGGTCAATGGGTCAATATAGACTTGTTAGAAGCTTTGACCAAAATTAATTACATAAATAATTAATTTGTGAACTTATAATGATATTATGAGCTAAATGTTAAATTTACAAAACTTTGGGGGTATGAAATGCAATTACGGAAAAGTTTTGGGCTCACATGATTAATATAATAGTTTATATCTTAATTGTAAAGTTGGGAATTTTTAGAGTTATATATGATTTTACAAGAAAAAAAGAAAAAAAACTGTTGTGGTTCTGTTCGTAAATAATAAGATAAACTATAGGTTATACAAGTTATAAATGTTAAAACCATGTAATATAACCTACATGTAATATTATATGATATGTGTGGTAATTGTGTAAATAAAGAAAATTTATCATGCTGGAAAAAAAAACAATAATGAGGCTGTTCGGAAATTATATATATTTATAAACCATATGTTATAATGAATTAATGGAATAAGATGATATAATATATATAGTATGTGTAACATTATATAATATATATGTCATGATTGAAATTATAAGGGAATAAGTGGGTTGGAAATGAGATTTAAAACAGACCTGTGGTCTGGTTGCAATTTCCGAAAATAATAGGACTATATGATATAATTATTATAAAGTTTAAATGATATAACATATGGTGAATATGATACATTATAACCTAAGTGGTGTAATCGTAATAAATAGAAAGTGTGGGGATTGAAAAGAAAAATGAAATATAACCAAAGGCCTATTCGGTAGTAATATAGTTTTATTTAAAAACTATAGGTTATAATGTATTATAAAGTTTAAATGTTATAAAATATGATATTTATAACATGGTATAATAATGTGTGATTTGATTATATTAATGAAAACTATGGATAATGTAGAAATATGTTAATGACATCTAAAATAAAATTCGTATAATAGAGAAGCGTATAATGATGTATACTAAAGAATAATAGATATTATGTATTATTTTGTGAAACAATGGAATGTTGGATGTATGAAACATATAACGTGATGTATTTAAAATGTTAAGTGTATATGAGGGTTGCACAAGTATACGATTAAAATATATACATAATAAATCATATGGTTTAGTGAAACTATATAATATAGTGCATGCATACATGCAACTATATATTATGTGATTAAATCAAATAAAAACAACATATATATATATACATGTAAAACCGAGACCATATATATAAGTATATGCAATATGGTGTTAATGTCATAAGATAATAAATGACAAGTGTTATGACATTAGTATAATTATATATATACTATAAGTCATACAGCGTAAATTAAAGTATAGTTTATTAAAATGAATAATGTGATATGTAATATATGGTACAATACCAAATGGTTAAATAATACTATCATATAACGTTAGTGCATGAGCATTAAATGCTGTACGAAATAACGTTGCATGCACACATGCAACTATATAATACGAATGTATGTTTGTATACCTAACCGGAACGGTTAAAACAATACATAAGTATAAAATGTGAATATGTATATATTCGTATACTCATTAAGGAATAAATCCTGATATTTGAATACGCTATACTAAAGCGTCTTTTAACCGACTCATTTAAATAAACCCGGACGTTGATAATTAGAACGTACTATGAGTAACGAGTCTCGTATAACTGTAACTTAACAATAACAGTTGAAATCCGGGGTTGAAAGGTCGGGATTATTTGTGTTGTTCGGATTTACCGAGCTTAAATAAGTCATGTGGATTGACTTATGTTATGTTTGATATTTAGACCGTGTCACTGACAAAGGCGCTCGACAAGCTAGTGGTCTACAGCGCAACCTAGGTCATTGGTGAACGGTACGTAAAGAGGTCTGATCTGAGATGTCCTGAGGACTTCCTCGGGCTCAGATATGTGTGTTGTATAACGTGTGTGATGCATGTATGTATGTGAGTGGATGCGATTGTGATATGTGATGTTTAGATTGTTTAAATTTCCTGCACCATTTAATTGTGCGCGAACGTCCTCCGGGACTAATACTACGTCGACTATAGATCGACTTATATAAAACTACATATACGAATTATGTGATTGTGAACACCGTTCTCTGGCATAATACACTAAGCATTATAAGTATGTAGTTATATCCTAAGTAAAACACTTAGGAATGAGACACGACATTGTCGGTCCCTAGAGCCTTGACTCGAACATGAATACTACCTAGGACAATTCTAGGCATGCGTAAGTCCCACAGGGCAGCCAAAAAAATAAGTGATGTTCTCCATAATCAAAACTTTAACTGACTAACTAAGTCAACAGTGGAGTGATGATAAATGATGGTTTACCTTAATCCAGTTAGTCATTGGCTACTGGTCGCGCGTTGAGATCTCTTGAGTTAACCCGGATCGGGCTTACTCTGGTTTAACCTGATCGAGCCTAGATAGATCGACAGGTATGGTGATAACATGGGCGCCTTTAAAAAGGCAATATATGGACGCTTTTAAAAAGGCTAAGAGAATGGGCACCTCGTTGTGCATGGGACTACTGTCCAAGTGAGGTGTTTCGGGTTGTCCTAACTGACGCTCGACAATGCTAACCAATTAAAGAGTTATGTGAGGACCTGGGGGGAGGGGGGTCGTGAGACTAACTAAATAACCTGACCGTTACTAACGGCTGCACGTGTTAATGTTATTACTATTGTGTTGTGTGTTGTCGTGTGTGATTGTGTGAAATGTAGTGACTGTATTACTTGTTTAAAATTACCGCCATCCATGTGTTTACTGCTTTAAATACCTGTACACCGGTAAAGCATGTAACGAACTTAATAATGGCGACCACGACTATTAAGTGACCACTAGGGTCCAGGCCTGGCGTACTCAGCGTTTATCGCTGAGCCTTTATGGCATTACGTGCAGGTGATGAATATCGTCGAAGCCGAAGAGCGGGACCCGGGTAGTTAGTTAATTACAGTATGAGACCTTGTAATGAATATGATGGATGTTAGTTAATGTATTAGTAACGATACATACAGTCGGGAATACCTAGATGCTCACTTGTCGTTAAAGTTACTCTTGGTTAGATTGATGTATAGGTTAGCATCTCGTTATCACTGCGGTTGTATTTGTAATAACAGTGTTATTTCTTAGTTTCTTTATTTCTGCTTCTTTACCCGTATGGGCGGGTAATGGCATGTGACACCCAAGAGAGTTTTAGTAATGTGAGACTTCCGTTGTGAGACGTTATTAATTAAATGCTACGTGAGTGATTATTACGTGATTACGAGTGGGGTGTTACAAATGGTATCAGAGCGGAGTACCGCTCTGATGACGAGATAATAGGATTTAAGACAGTGAGCCTAGGATTTGGGGATACGGGAAACGTTTGTGAGGTACGAAACATCGTCACTTGGATGAATTAGAGTGTTAGCAAAGCCTTTGGCTTGTAAGTGTTAGCCCTTGAGGCGCACAACGAGTTGATTGTAATGTGGTGAGTTATCAAGTAACGAGAAGACGAACGGTAATACCGACATCTAGTGGTTGGTGGGCCAAGAAGCTGGCCAAGGGCAGAAAGGCCCAGGAATATTACCCCCGTTATGGACCAGCTGGGAGCTCAGTCAGGAGGAGACATACGAACGTCGTGAGTACATTGGCTACAGTCCGCTTTCATGTGGAAGTCCAGTATGGACTACCGCCGACAGTACCCCTCCCGCTACAACCCAAGGAGTATAATACAACAGAGGAATACAATCCCCGAATATAGGGAAGAGGGCTACCAAGCCCAACAAACCGTCTAAACGCTTTTGCACTGAATGAATAAATTCCTACTCCTGTAACATTAATAAAAATTCAATACCCTACCTTCTTTTAAAATGAAAAAATGACCAAGCGTTAGTGATAGGCATCGCCGGGGGCGAGCGCCATTACTACTGTAAACGTCGTGGAAAGGATCACCCAAGACACCAGGGCAAGCGGACCGGGAGCATCCTGAGCTTCGAGAGACCGTCGCCAGTAATGGGGATCTCTAACTACCATGCAATTGAATTGTAATACCAAACTGTAAACTGAAACTATATTGTGAGTGTGGAGAATTTTGTAAAGGTTCACTCGTCCTGTCATATTCAAATTCCAGACCTAATCTGGTGTACACACATTACTGTAACACTAGAACCTTGTCGTAATGACACCTATGGAGATCAAAATTCCAAGCGTTTATGCTACCGTGAGTCCAATGTGAGGTGAAACTTAGACATTCTAATGACGAAGTGGAAAGGAAAATTTTCCAACCAGATTACATCCTTTTTTAGGAACAATCTTTCTAACCATACTTGAACAACCAAAGCGGTAGTAAGACGGACAAGTCTGAAACCGACAATTCAACCTGCATGACGCACTTGCTAAGGCAAGCGCTAAGTTAGACATTCGCTAATAATTTCGTCTACCTCGCGCACTTGCTACTGCAAGTGCTGCAAACAACTACGACCGTAGTTACAATTACTATTATCGTTACAAACGAATTCTATAAACTGTGTAGACTAGTGGTACAACATCCTGGCTACCAATAACCGACAAACATTCGTACGACTCGAATACAACGACTTAACCACAATGTATCACCTTAGAGCTACGAAACCGCTAAGATACGAGGCTTATAGCCTCGGAAGGACCGGTGAGCCCTACTAATCATAACAAAAGGGGCATACATCAGCCCATAACAAACTACCTTCATTTAACATGATGAATCAATAATAACGGCTTACGAACCAAGTACTATGACAAAATTGTAAACTATTTAATGGTGTGATATGGACGTGGGAGGTGGAACTTGATCCGGTACAGGTCAAGGGAAGCTGAACGCAAATTGGGGTGGAAGGATAGTTCAACACTGGTGCTGATCACACCAGGGTCGGATGACTCCTGAGACTCTTCACTAGTTGCCACAATTAATTGCAGTCAGGATAACCCAAACTACAGTACTAGTTACAAACAACTAGCGACAATTTAATATAAGGCATTAAATAAGAATGCTTGTGACCAACAACTCACACTTGTATATAATGAATCATACAGTAAAATTAAAACGAAAATTGCAAAATTCTAGCTAAAAACAGCTAGCAATAATTCAACCATACGGTATTAGATGAAATTACCGGTGAGTAACAACTCACTCTCGTATGATATGTATAGAAAATTGTGACGAAAATACGAACACTTAACGAACAATACCAATATTAGCCGCAACGGCTGACGCCAGCTTGTGACGAACACCAAAAGTTGTGAAACATATCAGTCCACAGTTGGACCAAAAATTGAAAAGAACAATTATACCGTAATAAGGTTACTACCAGTGTCAGTCGCAACAATAAACGCGAATCTATATTGAACACATGAATAACTACCACCCCTGGGCACTACCTTTACCAAGGAGTGCCATGTAAGCTTATGTACAAATACGAATGAATAAACGTCAAGATTAAATCGTATGTGTATTATCACGATCATACTGATCATGGAACAAGTTCTAAATAAAAGAGTGACTACCGCCATTGGCGTTCCACCATGTAAAAAACCAATAATTATATGTTTATATAAAAGATGTCGTCTACTACTAGTACGACTGTCAGTAATGATGAATATGTGAAATAGACAACGGCAAATCGCCTAAACACTAATACAAATATCCAAGGGTAACCAATGGTATGAAATACCTAAACCAAACGCTATATGGCGTAAGTTTAAGTAAGTACTTAATGTACTAGTAAACGGGCGTAAGCCCAGGAGAACGGGGACACCGCCTCCAACCACCTTTAAGTTTATGTTACCAAGGAAAAAGATGTCTAAATTAATATGACAGATAACAAGAAGCAAACTATCATAAGGAATTCCATGAAAGAAGGATGCACCATCTCGCCACGAAGTCCGGTACTACGTCAAACAACATGACCCAGGAAATATAATAATGTCAAGAGAGCTACGGTACATACCGTAGCCTAAGTGAATAACATGTGAATTATCTAACAAGCGCTGAACCGCGCACATGAAACTAAATAACAACAGATGACCCAGTATATGAGAAACCCCAATAAAGAAATTACTAAGCAATAAACATAACGAACTTACAATACGAGAATTCAAAGATTCTCTTAAGGAAATTAACAAACCGCTATCGATAATATACTCAACAACAAAGAAGCACTGGGAGTAGTCAACTCCACACGAAGGTCAGAAATGTAAACCCAGACCAGTATGAATAACCGCTTAGAATAAATTAACGAATAAACCCCAGTTTAATTAACAAAGCGAGTACAACCAACAACCTGGATATAAAATGATCAAACTATAATTTCTCAAAGGAGTAAATAAATACAGTAACCCTAAAGGAAACCTCCCGACAGTGGAGAAAAAAAAAATTGATAGTAAATTTATTGGCAAGCTAGAAGACCCAACAAATGGGCGAATGAAAATAAAATACCCAAGAAGGCTCAATAGCCGTTTAAACCAACAACATGCATTACTCAGAAACAACCATTTAATGGTTATAATCATTACCCGCAAACGGGGTAAAGAGAGAGCTACTCTCCAAATATAAGAATATGTACAACAATGCTAAATGGTATGACAATCACATATGTCAAAACTAAGGACAGAAGTACGTTCTTAGCCAAAAAGAAGTTGAACACAAGTACACAATCATCCAATATACAATAAAGGCAAAGCTAGTACACTAGCGAATACCTAAACTTTAAGTAAAATACCACAGTAAATATATAACCGTCTAACTGACTGAGATATGGTGCGCGCAGAAGCGACCATTATTAACCACAATGTGAACGAATACTTTTCCCAAACACAGACGAGCAAAGCTCACACAGAAAACAATGATGAAAAATAAAATATAAAGAACGGCTATATAACAGCCTGGACGATTAAAGGACATGTTCCTAATAAATACTGAGTTCAAAACTATAACACACTCGGGAACTTATATAATGAGTGCAATAACAATCCTTATAAACAATGTGAGAATTCAATGATGCAAATATACAAGAGGAAAGTACCTCAACTGCCAACATACCCATGGGATATTTCAAGGTGCAGAACACAAATGTGATTATAACAATGGATTCCCTTGATAAACCGGATAAACCATACAAGGAATGTTGTGAAACCGACACACGAAAAGCATAATATACATCAGTAAGAAGTACGTAACAAATATACAAATATATACCTTACTCGTGGACAAAACAACGGGACACAGGATCACAAGAATTGTCCTTGTGCATTCATAACGATAGTCTCAGAGAATTATTAAGACTAGTGTAAAACGACCCGAATACAAGTAATAATCAATATCACATTTCATCTCAACATTACATCAACGAGTGAAGAAAGTAACATCACAACTGTATTGCGCATTGGCAATCTAAAACATCGACACACGATTTAAATCCAGTCGAGTGCACGTAAAATTAACGTTCCCGCATCGACAAAAATATCTCAGTTCCCAATTAACAAGACCGTGATCGACACTGTCATAGTGGAACGAAGTCAGCAATAAACTGCTACCACTAAACCAGCTAAAATATAATGATAGGAATAAGGGCATATTAGCCCCATATCCGTGGGTCTGCACCTCAGCACGAAGCGAGTGGGCCCAATAGAACGTGGTTGAGGAAGCGTATCAAGTACTCCACGCCTTTGGCTGGAAATGTACGCGTCTCACCCTTCATATAATTTCTTTTAGAATTGAATGGCTAAGACGACCCGCCTCTCAATATGAGAAACTCCACCCCAAAGTCTAAAAGACAAGAACGAGAGAAAATTTCATGAGAGCCAAGTATCCAGCGCTTTTTGGATAGCGGCTGTTGTATACGGTGGGGTACGGGGGCGTAACCCTTTTTAAGGGGGGTAGAGCCTTTTGGCTGTGCACTCATGTGCACTAGTTTTTTGTGTTTTTTATATGCGGGCATATGTTGTTTTTGCTGGTTGTTAGTATGTGCATTGCGCACCTGAGTATATTTGTGTGCTCGTATTCTTGTATGTAAGTATCCTATGAGATACTCAGTTGTGTATGTGTGTAACATATGTGTATATTCTCTTATGAATTCAGTCCATGTTGTATCGTTTAGATACCGAACATATAGATACTGATTAAATCATAGAGATGGAACATGGAATGTTGAATATAATGGACACCTCGGGGAGGTTGTCAATGTGGTTAGAACTGATAGGAAATGATGGTGCTGATGGATCACCTATATCCATATATTTGAATTAACGCCACACTTGAGGGCTTTGTGCATATTAGCACAACACATTATGTGAATGTTACATCACATAGATGTACAATATGGGAATCATGGGTAGATATTAATACACCTAATTGAGAAAAGCCGACTTCGGGACGAAGTCTTTTTAAGGGGGTAGACTGAAATACCCCTAAATAATTAAACATTGATTAAATATTTAATCAATTAAATTAAGGCCTAAATACGCCTTGAAACCATTTAAAAACAACATGGTCAGGATAAAGCAAATATTGCACCCTTTGACCGTTTAGGGCAAATATATGCCCAAATGAACTCCTTAGGATCTAAAATTAATTCCTAAGCATATTAGCACATTAAATAATGTAATAAAACTATTACCAAAGAAAACCAAGCTCTAAAGAAGCCTTAACACAAAGTGTGCACAAAACACCTTAAAGCACATTTTTGTGTATAACTTCAAAAGTATTGATTTTATGTCACTTTAAGGACTATATTACAATCATTATTAAACTAATGTGTCATGATGTACCACATTAGAAGTTTTAATTCAAGGTTTTTTTTAAAAAAAAACAAATGGGTGGATTAATGTGTGAATAGTATTCTTATAAGGTAAAATCAAGTATTAAGTGACCAATACGGTCAATACCCATCATTAGGCACTTTAAGTGGCCGGGCTAAAGTGCTGTCACCCACCACCGTTTTGAGCTAGAAAATAAAACACATTTACCCAGCTTTATCTAACTAATTCATTAAAGTAATTAACGATTATTTTATTCATGAACCTAGTCTAGTCAAACAACAAAACAAAGCCTCCCATCTTGACTACCTATTTCCGCCAGCTCAAAAGCATTTCCTCAATCTGAAGAAATATAAAACTATAGCTAACCTAGTGACTTACATTTACTACTTATTAAAGTGATAGTTATATTACTATGGTCACACGTCAAAAGCAGGACTTCAAATTCTATTACCCCATTACCGTTAATTATATGCATTCGTCATACTTAGTTGTCGGCCACATATATATACACATTTCCGCCTGCCTTGGTGAGCATCCTTATCCATCTGCAGACTCAAAGACCTGCCAAAGAAGTCAATAAATACGGTACATAAAATATGAGGCTTGTACCATGCCAACACTTATTATATATTAAAGCAGAAACAAACCTTCTCCACGTTAGTATTGTTTTGCCGCCTGTCTAATATCTTTCCCGCTTCAGTGAGTAGCCTCCCCACAACTATCTAAGTCAATTTAGTGACTCACCCTACCACTTTCTTTTATCTCATTTTATAATAGAAGGCAAAAGTAACCTTCCTTCTTCATTCTTCCCAGCCGCCTTCTACTACCTCCAAACCCTCTTTTTTTTCTGCTCTCTCACCGTAAGCAGCACCTGCTTCAATGGAGGGCTTCTCTTGATATAGGTAAGTACTTAAGGCAAGATCATGCTCTTTTTCTTCCACTCATCTTCCTCTTCTCATTGCTGTAACCTAACCCTCTTTTCACCCATTCATTAAGAGAGCTTATACTGCTAAGAAGTGGGGTATTTTACGGCTGGAAACTCAGAAAAATATGGATGAAGGTGTAAGATTTTACAAGGTGAGAACATGTATTAAACATGTATATTCCTGCCACCTTACTTCCGTTCTTTTCCCTCACCTCTCCAAACTTATCCTCTTCAGTTGAACATGTTAAATCGGTGGGGGTATCAACCCATGTGGTGCAGCTCCATTGGATGCTAAAACCTCCTTTGAAGTTTCATTTTAACAAGGTAAGAACCTAGCTAATTATTACCTTGTGTTACCGGTTTTCTTTCCTTTTCCTCCTACTCATTTTGCTCCTCTTTATGTAATCCTTCGGTGGAAATATGGATCCCCACATGTGCTCCTTCAAATGGAGTTAAAGTGCTCATTAAAACTCATTTTGAAAGGTAAAATGACTAACCATTACTCACCATATATTACCGGTTGTATTTACTGGTTCAAATGGTGTTTAACACCTTGCTGTTGCACCAATTTCCAGGCGTAAACTACCCCATCTAAGCCTCTAATATTGAGGTAAGATCATGCTTAAATTAAGTCTATAATATGCCTTAATTAATAGTGAATGTTACTAGACTAATGCAAGTATTTTTCTCTGCATAAACTGGGGCGTAAATGTGCTGGAGCTTAAAAAAAAAACATACTGCACAACTTATGGGAATTAAACCCAAGTGCGAACCTAGCAAGTAAGTTAATTACTTGTTGACATTACCTTAATCTAGCTCCTATGTGAGTTTAAAATTCAAAAACTAACTCAATATGTATATGTGTGATTTAGCCGTGAGCATGGGAGTGAACCGGGAGGATTTAAGGGCCTCAAAAACAAGTAAGTATATTAACCAAGTATAATATAAAGTCATTATGTGATTGTGCTATTTCATAGTATTAACCGTGGGCAAAGGGGTATGAAGTGAATTAAATATGTGCTACAATATTGTTTAGCATTTGGCTAGTTACTTAGCTTGTAAATGACATAATGTCATGGAAAAATAACATAAGAGGCAAAGTATAACTTATTAAATTAATTAGGAGATAATAGTAGCAGCCGTGGGTTTAAAGGGATTTTTATGGCCAAATTATATATTAAAAATGTTGTATAACATTTTTAGAAAGTTAACCTAATGTATATGTGACATATCATGTCATGGAATTTAGTTAATTAGTTAAATACAATTTATAAATATTGTTGCATATATATATATATATATATATATATATATATATTAAGCCGTAGTGAACAATGTCTTTTATGACATATTTATGTAATTTATAGTATAAGTTGAGATTTATATCGAGCCATGTATTTTAGGCTATTTAGTTTTATGTTTTATTAAGTTTAAATTAAATTATAAGTTAAGAATGAATTTAAAATAAAAATGAGCATTACCGAATACCATTTGGGGTTGTTTATGCAATTAAAATAAAACTTAGAGGTTAAGTGTAAATTATAACCAAAAACTATAAGTTAAAAGCTATTAAAATGAATTTTATAAAGTTATATTAAATTTGGGGTCAAAAATGTAATTTCTGAAAATATTGGGTCAAAACTGTAATTTATTGAAACTATGGTCAAACTGGTGGTCAATGGGTCAATATAGACTTGTTAGAAGCTTTGACCAAAATTAATTACATAAATAATTAATTTGTGAACTTATAATGATATTATGAGCTAAATGTTAAATTTACAAAACTTTGGGGGTATGAAATGCAATTACGGAAAAGTTTTGGGCTCACATGATTAATATAATAGTTTATATCTTAACTGTAAAGTTGGGAATTTTTAGAGTTATATATGATTTTACAAGAAAAAAAGAAAAAAAAACTGTTGTGGTTCTGTTCGTAAATAATAAGATAAACTATAGGTTATACAAGTTATAAATGTTAAAACCATGTAATATAACCTACATGTAATATTATATGATATGTGTGGTAATTGTGTAAATAAAGAAAATTTATCATGCTGGAAAAAAAAACAATAATGAGGCTGTTCGGAAATTATATATATTTATAAACCATATGTTATAATGAATTAATGGAATAAGATGATATAATATATATAGTATGTGTAACATTATATAATATATGTCATGATTGAAATTATAAGGGAATAAGTGGGTTGGAAATGAGATTTAAAACAGACCTGTGGTCTGGTTGCAATTTCCGAAAATAATAGGACTATATGATATAATTATTATAAAGTTTAAATGATATAACATATGGTGAATATGATACATTATAACCTAAGTGGTGTAATCGTAATAAATAGAAAGTGTGGGGATTGAAAAGAAAAATGAAATATAACCAAAGGCCTATTCGGTAGTAATATAGTTTTATTTAAAAACTATAGGTTATAATGTATTATAAAGTTTAAATGTTATAAAATATGATATTTATAACATGGTATAATAATGTGTGATTTGATTGTAATTAATGAAAACTATGGATAATGTAGAAATATGTTAATGACATCTAAAATAAAATTCGTATAATAGAGAAGCGTATGATGATGTATACTAAAGAATAATAGATATTATGTATTATTTTGTGAAACAATGGAATGTTGGATGTATGAAACATATAACGTGATGTATTTAAAATGTTAAGTGTATATGAGGGTTGCACAAGTATACGATTAAAATATATATACATAATAAATCATATGGTTTAGTGAAACTATATAATATAGTGCATGCATACATGCAACTATATATTATGTGATTAAATCAAATAAAAACAACATATATATATATACATGTAAAACCGAGACCATATATATAAGTATATGCAATATGGTGTTAATGTCATAAGATAATAAATGACAAGTGTTATGACATTAGTATAAATATATATACTATAAGTCATACAGCGTAAATTAAAGTATAGTTTATTAAAATGAATAATGTGATATGTAATATATGGTACAATACCAAATGGTTAAATAATACTATCATATAACGTTAGTGCATGAGCATTAAATGCTGTGCGAAATAACGTTGCATGCACACATGCAACTATATAATACGAATGTATGTTTGTATACCTAACCGGAACGGTTAAAACAATACATAAGTATAAAATGTGAATATGTATATATTCGTATACTCATTAAGGAATAAATCCTGATATTTGAATACGCTATTACTAAAGCGTCTTTTAACCGACTCATTTAAATAAACCCGGACGTTGATAATTAGAACGTACTATGAGTAACGAGTCTCGTATAACTGTAACTTAACAATAACAGTTGAAATCCGGGGTTGAAAGGTCGGGATTATTTGTGTTGTTCGGATTTACCGAGCTTAAATAAGTCATGTGGATTGACTTATGTTATGTTTGATATTTAGACCGTGTCACTGACAAAGGCGCTCGACAAGCTAGTGGTCTACAGCGCAACCTAGGTCATTGGTGAACGGTACGTAAAGAGGTCTGATCTGAGATGTCCTGAGGACTTCCTCGGGCTCAGATATGTGTGTTGTATAACGTGTGTGATGCATGTATGTATGTGAGTGGATGCGATTGTGATATGTGATGTTTAGATTGTTTAAATTTCCTGCACCATTTAATTGTGCGCGAACGTCCTCCGGGACTAATACTACGTCGACTATAGATCGACTTATATAAAACTACATATACGAATTATGTGATTGTGAACACCGTTCTCTGGCATAATACACTAAGCATTATAAGTATGTAGTTATATCCTAAGTAAAACACTTAGGAATGAGACACGACATTGTCGGTCCCTAGAGCCTTGACTCGAACATGAATACTACCTAGGACAATTCTAGGCATGCGTAAGTCCCACAGGGCAGCCAACAAAAATAAGTGATGTTCTCCATAATCAAAAACTTTAACTGACTAACTAAGTCAACAGTGGAGTGATGATAAATGTGGATGGTTTACTTAATCCAGTTAGTCATTGGCTACTGGTCGCGCGTTGAGATCTCTTGAGTTAACCCGGATCGGGCTTACTCTGGTTTAACCTGATCGAGCCTAGATAGATCGACAGGTATGGTGATAACATGGGCGCCTTTAAAAAGGCAATATATGGACGCTTTTAAAAAGGCTAAGAGAATGGGCACCTCGTTGTGCATGGGACTACTGTCCAAGTGAGGTGTTTCGGGTTGTCCTAACTGACGCTCGACAATGCTAACCAATTAAAGAGTTATGTGAGGACCTGGGGGGGGGGGGTCGTGAGACTAACTAAATAACCTGACCGTTACTAACGGCTGCACGTGTTAATGTTATTACTATTGTGTTGTGTGTTGTCGTGTGTGATTGTGTGAAATGTAGTGACTGTATTACTTGTTTAAAATTACCGCCATCCATGTGTTTACTGCTTTAAATACCTGTACACCGGTAAAGCATGTAACGAACTTAATAATGGCGACCACGACTATTAAGTGACCACTAGGGTCCAGGCCTGGCGTACTCAGCGTTTATCGCTGAGCCTTTATGGCATTACGTGCAGGTGATGAATATCGTCGAAGCCGAAGAGCGGGACCCGGGTAGTTAGTTAATTACAGTATGAGACCTTGTAATGAATATGATGGATGTTAGTTAATGTATTAGTAACGATACATACAGTCGGGAATACCTAGATGCTCACTTGTCGTTAAAGTTACTCTTGGTTAGATTGATGTATAGGTTAGCATCTCGTTATCACTGCGGTTGTATTTGTAATAACAGTGTTATTTCTTAGTTTCTTTATTTCTGCTTCTTTACCCGTATGGGCGGGTAATGGCATGTGACACCCAAGAGAGTTTTAGTAATGTGAGACTTCCGTTGTGAGACGTTATTAATTAAATGCTACGTGAGTGATTATTACGTGATTACGAGTGGGGTGTAAGTCACAGAGAGGTTTACAGAGAGTGGGTAGCGAACAGTCGCGATTTGATTGATGAGACTGCGCGGGAGGGCGAAACGAGTTTATAATTTATGTAATATAAAGAACGCTTCTTAACTAAAGCGTTCTTTATGTTATCGCATCCAAAGACATAAAAAACGCTTCCTTTGTGAAGCGTTTTTTATACGTTACATATAAAGAACGCTTATTTACAAGCGTTGTTTTGTCTTTGGGCGCGATAATAAAAAGAACGCTTCGTAAGCAAAGAGTTTTTAAGATGTCCGGCCTATGATAAAAAAATGATTTATAATATAACCGTTTTTTAAGGGACGTTGTTTATTCTTTTTTTTCCAGCAGTGCCACCCATATACTTGTCAAAATGAGGTGAAAATCAAAGATCTAACTAAATTTTACATTGATTAATCAATTCAACTATGTAAAACAATAAAAAAAACCTAATTTACACTGTGCAACGTTGAAGTGATGAAATGAAGAAAAAAGTGCAAAAATTATGAGGAATTACATATATGTTCACCTCATTTTAATTGATTTTATTTCTATAATTTGTTATTTTTAGGCATGTTTCA
Source organism: Limonium bicolor (assembly GCA_023374045.1). Taxonomy (NCBI): domain Eukaryota; kingdom Viridiplantae; phylum Streptophyta; class Magnoliopsida; order Caryophyllales; family Plumbaginaceae; genus Limonium; species Limonium bicolor. Next base: position 291,817,508 of record CM041778.1, read on the forward strand.
TTTATTTGACTTCTAATTGGTCATATAAGATTAAATTTGGGGTTTTTTAATTTTTTAACATTATAAGTTGTTTCTTAAGGTAATCATTATTTTACATATTCAATTTCACCTCTTTTAGATAAGTACATGAGTGGGCATCGTAATTTTCTAAAACTCATGGGTGGGCATTGTGATTTCTTAATATCTCATGGGTGGGTATTGTAATTTCTAAAGCTCATGGGTGGGCATTGTAATTCCCCAATACCTCATGGGTGGGTAATGTAATTTTCCCTATCTTTTATATAATAGTTGAAATAAAATTATTGAAAATTGTGTAAATATTTTAATCATTATTGAAAATGTACATCGTGGATACATATAGTCCAAAATATTCTAGAAATCCTAAATTGTCAAAGTGTATTTTAGGATTTTAAATAAAGCATTTAAGGTTTACAGACAAATTGTAACATTATAAAGGTATAAAAATAAATCGAAAAAGATACCCTAAAACACACATACCTTAGGAATGCTAAATTGTTAAAGGTTTTTATCAAATTTCAACATGTATAAACTATTGTAAAATTATTTATTTATAGTAATTAGTAATATATTTTTAATATTATATTTTTATTAAAATTGTTATTACTATTTCAGTGATATTTTTTTTTACATATTGTTTACATTACAAACTATATAAATGCTACATATCTCTATATTAATTTTTGGTTTTATGATTCATCGTATGACATTTATATGAAACACAATTTTGTTAAAATAATTATACTTAATTAGTACCTAGATTTAAAAATATTCAGATTTTTATTTTATTTTATGGTCGAATATTTTCATGTTATTTTACGCATTTTATGGGTAATTTTTTAGTTTTGTTTGATTTATATTTATTTTATTATAATTTTAGTAAAACGGTTAAAGATTAGGGTGTAGGGTTCATATATTTTTAAAGAGTTTCTTTCATATCTGAATCTAAAATTATATTATAATTTTTTGTTATTCTAATTTTTGTTGTGTATTTTATAATTTAGAATTAAATTTAGATTTTTGAATTTATTCTACAACTTTGCATTATTTTAGCAATTAAAGGTTTACAATTAATAAATTTGTATGCTTTAATTACTTATTATATTTTTATAACACTTATTATCCTCTAATATAAATATGACATTTACACTCATTTTTTTTACCGCATTCCACACTATTACAAAATTTTTAAAAAAAATGTTCATCCAAGACCAAAATGACACAGAATGCTAGTACTATAATATACATAGCTAGTTCCACTGTTGAGATTAAGACTAGAAAAACATTTTAAAAAATGCAAGTCCATGAATTCGTCCAATTTTCGTCACCAAATCCGTAGTTAACCGCTCCAAGGGAATATATTTTGGGATGGGACGAAAGACGGCCCGTTTCTTTGACCCCGGACGACGTCACAGGAGATTAGGTGACCGACACCAATTCTCCGTGTCGATGACGGAACCTTTTTTTTAAAAAAAACTGTCTTGTTGTGACGTTGGTATATCAATTTGACACGGACAGTCTATTTTTGTTTTTTTATTTTTTAAGTTATTTTTCCTCTACTAATACATACCTTGTAGTTATTTATAATTATTCACTATTTTTATAAAAAAAGTTTATATGACTATATTCATATACACATATTATTAATTATTTAATGTGATAATATTTACCGATTAACATATATCAATTCAAATACATTACATAGTTTAATCAGGTTGAATAAATTAAAAAAGTTGAATTAATGGAAAACATTAAGTTAAATATGTATATTTTTAAAGAGAAAAGTTGAATATACATAGCTATTGTAATAGTTTTTTAATATATATATATAAATGGAATATATCAATTCAAAATTACATGCCTTAATCAATTGAATAATTTCTTTTTTAATAAAAATTTGGTAATATAAAAAATTAATCTAATGTTTATATAAATCTATAAGTGACGTATCATACTTTTAAAAAATATTGAACGTATAAATATTAGGCTTCAGGTTATAAGTTATCATCCATAATATATAATAATGGAAACGTTATACAAAAACGTGGAAACGTTATATAAAAATGTGAAAACTTTTATATAAAAAGGTGAAAACGTTTATATAAAAACGTGTAAAATTTTATATAAAATGTGGAAACCTTCATGCATAGTGGAATAATTATTCTTAATTGTGGCATCGAAACGTTGGAATCGTGGTGTGGAAGTGTTATATATAATCATGGAATTATTCAGGTTTCTATAAAAATGTAGAAACGTATATAAAAACAAAGTGGAAACGTTTTATACTATCAGGTGGACACGTTTGTTTAAATCATGGAAACATTATATAATTGTGGCGTGGAAACATTCGTATATAATATGAAAATGTTTATATGTAATCATGTCCTGGAAAGGTTTATATGGAAACGTTAATATAAAATCGTCAAAACGTTTATATAAAATCGTGGAAACGTTTTTATGACCTGGAGACGTTTATATATAATTGTGGAAACATATAAAAACAAAGTGGAAACATTTTATACTATCAGGTGGACATGTTTGTCTGAAATTGTGGAAACCTTTATACCATCGTGGAAACACTATATAATTGTGGCGTGGAAAAATTCATATATAATTTTGAAAAATGTTTATATGTAATCATGTCGTGGAAAGGTTTATATGGAAACGTTAATATAAAATCGTCGAAACGTTTATATAAAATTGTGGAAACGTTAATATAAAATCGTCGAAACGTTTATATAAAATTGTGGAAATGTTTTTATGACCTGAAGATGTTTATATATAATTGTGGAAACGTATATAAAACAAAGTGGAAACGTTTTATACTATCAGGTGGACACGTTTGTCTGAAATCATGGAAACCTTTATACCATTGTGGAAACATTATAAATTGTGGCGTGGAAACATTCATATATAATTAAGAAAAATGTTTTTAAACTTAGATTCACAATAAATTTTAAAACATATATACATACAAAAAATAGAACATTTAAAATTTAACAAAACATACCCATGTCAGGTCTTATTTTGAAGAGCTCGAATTATGATGAACAATGATATAAAATTTATGTTGTTTGGACTTATATATAATAAGATACAACATTTTAAAGTTTTACAAAAGGATAAAGTAAAAAATGACACAATTTAATAAATTAAGAAATATTAGTATATATATGTATGTAGTAATATGAATAGTTGCGAAATGACTTATTTTATATTTATGATATAAATATTATTTTGTTAAATGAATTGTAAAAGAAAAATATTTATTAAAAAAAGTCATTTCAATCGCTTAGAACACTAGATACAGTATAGCTTTACTAAATGTAAATAGGATATTTCCGACCTGCAGCTTTCAAAATAAATAATTCATGTCTAATTTACTTTTTACATCATTTATAAAGTCAATGGTCAGATTAGAATTTTAAATTTAAAAAAACGGCTGGGATGTAATCTGTCTGAACGGAATTACCTGTTCGTCACAAAATCCCCTCCGATTTTTCCTGTCTTGCTAGATGTGCTCATTCAAGCATTATCCGTTTTCCCTCGCCCGAGCATAAACCCGGCTTCTGTAAAACTCGTATAAATTTCCCCGCCGCTGGCGGCGATGGCAATAGCGGTCGCTGGCGTGTATCCTCTCTCCTTTATCTCTGATGGTTTGGACTATCCCTTCTCTAAGGCCCAACCCGTCTTTCTGGCTCATAAAGTTACAGTAACCGTCGTTTCTGCTCGAGCTGCGGCTCTGCTCAGGGGCAGACACCGCGCTCTTCCAGTGGGGTTTCCGTTCGCCGTACTCGTCAGCACAAGGACAAACGCGGTGAAGGTGGGACTTTATTTTCCAAATTCTGACGCTTTATTTTTTTTTTCTTGTTATGTATGGTTAAGTAGTGCTGTGTGATTTGAGTTACGGGTGCAGTTGATCGTGGGAACAGAACTCAGAATCTCAATCTCGATGTTTCTCCACATAGAGCTGGTGAGCATCAATCTGAACTTGTCGCATTGTTTTCTGAAACGATAATAATAGAGTTTGGAAAAGTTAAACCCATACTTGTGTTAGTGTTCGATTGATATATGGAGTAATGTTCCGTATACACATTTTGTCCAATTCTAGTGGCTGCCGTGCGATTGATGAGGATAGAGCTGGGTGGCGCCTTTGCTGATCTCTTGAATGAACAGAAGAAGGGTCCACGTCACAGTGAGATGGAATATGTTGAGAGAACTCTCGGTTTTCGTACGAAGGACTTGGATGATCGAGATTTTAGACTGGTCTCTCATACTTCTACTAAGTCCCCAGTTTTGGCCGTTGGAAGAGCCCCTATTCAAATTTGATTTGTTATGTGCCGATTTACATGCTTTAGTGATTTACAGTCTTAATGAGAATTTCTCTAGTAATTCTACCGTGGGAAGATATGAAGAGATGGATGACAATTATATTAATGAGCTGAACATTGAAGCATGAATAGCTAGTTAACTAGTGTAATAAACTATTCAAATTCAATACAGCTACTACTACTAGTTGCATATGGAAATTTCGCAAATTTTGATGGAACATAGGCTGATTTATTTGCAAGGAAATATAATAGAAGAGAATTTCATGCCAGCCCCTTTTGCATCCCAGTTTTATGGGTGTCCCACTGGAGCCTTCTCTCTGAAACATGTTATTATGGGCAGGTAACTGAAGTGGTGGGGGGTACCATCCGTTGGAAAAGATCTGGATTATCTAATCCTGTCACTAGTGTAATAAACTATTCAAATTCAATACAGCTACTGCTACTAGTTGCATATGGAAATTTCACAAATTTTAATGAAACATAGGCTGATTTATTTGCAAAGAAATATAATAGAAGAGAGTTTCGTACCAGCCTCTTTTGTATCCCAGTTTTATGGGTGTCCCACTGGTGCCTTCTCTCTGAACGTGTTATTCTGGGCAGGTAACTGAGTAGTAGTGGGGGGTACCATCCGTTGGAAAAGATATCTGGATTATCTAATCCTGTCACTATGCCACGATGGCAAACACCTTTAGCAATATGGAGCCTCTTCTCTTACAGGTAATTTGCTGCCCTTTTCTATCTGCTTGACCATCTGCATTCTGCTTGCAGTTTCAACTAATCATCAAAATTTTATTTTCATTGACCTTGTTAAAGCATATCATGATTCTCCTTATTTTACAGAATTCCATGCTTCCATAGCTCTCTCTCTCTCATTTTCTTGTGTGAACTAGAAAGCCAGGTATAAATTTTATGTGGCTTTGATCTGTGCAATATTTGAGTAATATAATATGTCTGCTTGAGCACAATTCTTCATATAATTCATCTCTAAGTGGGACTTTGATTAGTGCTGACTTCCTTAGGACTAGATGCATTTCACTTTGATATGGATGGAATCTCCGTAAGTCTGTTTATGCATTATGTTGAGCTGTTTCTGGTTACTAGATCTTGAGAATTGGATTTTATGAGCTCATCAAGCTGGAGATGCCACCTCATGCTGTAGTAAATGAGGTAAGTCATTGTGCTTCTTGCAAGAGACCATTTGGTTCCATCATGTAGTATGACAAAATTTTTGAGGAGTTTCTTACTCCCCATCCTGAATTGAGTGCTCTATTGCTTCAGACATATTTTTCCACTTCCATATTTAACATATATAAAGTGAATCTCATCAATCTAGATTTGGAACTATTTTTACCCAAAAAGAAAAAGAATCCGCTACAAACTTAGATTGATGAAATTAACTTATTATGTGTCTTCGATATCAAAAAGAAAAATGTGCCAAGAAGCAACATGACACTCAATTCAGGTTGGAGGGAGTATTTGTTTTGAATTCTCAAGTCCTTTTATATCTAACACCCTATCCTTATTCATATGACTAATGCCTATAACTTTGAGCTGTACTTTATTTTTACATTATTTTGTTAAAGGAAATGCAAAATTCAAGTTCTATGGATTCCGAAAGACTAAATAGGGACTCAAAAATAGGAACTAAAAAGATCAAGTCGTTCTGATGATATGCGTTCAATCAAATTTTCTTTTTTTTATTTCTAGGAATTCTTAGTTACTTCAACTGGCCGAATCTTAGTTTGTTAACTTTTACTGCTATCTTGGTATGCAGAACGTGAATCTAGCTAAGATTGCTTTAAGACCGGGTGCAGGAAACATGGTCAATGGTATTCTTCGAAAGCTAATCTTGCTGAAGGTTTTGTAGCATGCCCTTTCTACAAACTGGCTAAATGTTTCTCAAATTCTTTTCTATCAGTCCTAAAACATAGAAGAAGTTTTTCCTGTTATCTCATTGATTTCTGGTTTGCAGGAAACTGACTCCCTTCCTATGCCTTCAATAGAGGGTGATGGTCGTGCACAAGCCCGTGCGCTGGCTACTATTCATTCTCATCCAGTTGTAAGTTTGATCATGCAAATCTTCTTAGAAATAGGATGATCTCCATATAGATATGTGAGAAGCTGATATAGTATATGGTTGTAATGTTTTAAGCTTATTAAGCAGTTTCGCTTCTCATTTTTTCAGTGGATGGTAAGAAGGTGGATAAAACTTATAGGGAAGGAAGCAGCAGTCAAACTGATGATGTGGAATAATAGTGATCCTTCCTTCAGTATTAGGTGAACATTCTTTTCCTTATTGGCATTAAAGTCATCTCATAAATACAACTGTGCCTATAATGACAATTAATCTTGCTTCAAAGGGCAAACACTGGGAAAGGATTGAACAGAGACGAACTTATCAGCTGCCTTGATGCATTAGAGGTGCCTGGTAGCAGTTGACAAACACAGTATCTGTATCTATTATTAATCATTTTGCATTATTATATCAGAAGGCATTTGGGTTACTGTATATTTGATGATGGACCGCTTGTACAACTGTCTTTATCATTTTTTGTTGGTAATGGCATAAGCCAATTAGGAAAAGGGAAATACAACTCTCTATTGCTATTTCAGTGATTCAAATCCTTAATGTATTTCACTAAGATAATTCAGAGGATAATGCTGGTTTAAACTTTTTTCCGGCAACAGATTGTTGGCTAGCGAATTGGTGCACAGCTTGCCTTATATTGAGCATCACTTTTATATCATGTCATTAGGGTTCTTGAGTCATGGTGTAAATGATGATGACTTTCTATTAAAAAAAAGATAAAACATACATTGTCTAAGTCATGATCCAAAGGGAACCATGTATGATTTGTTAGTCCAAATACTCCATTGTCTAGTCAGAGCTTCCAGCTACTTCTGGAATACTATGAGCTAACTCCAAATTTGATATACATGGTTGGCTGGTTGCCCCTTTCCCTTGCCATTTTTGACGATCAAAGTTCTGTTTGGGTGATTTAGGTTTCTTTGAACCTTCCCTGCATCTAGAGGATTTTGTTTGCATCAAGAATGGGATGCAGGTAAGGAACTACTTTTAAGTCAACCTCATGTTTAAACGACCCTATTTCCACCACTATCTTGTACATCTGTGATCACTATCTAATTATCAATAATCATATTCACTTGGAACTCATTTTTTAAATTTTTCAGAAAGTTATACAAGGTGGTTTACTTAAAGAAGGTTTATGCTCAGTCCAAGATGAAAGCGCTGGTGAGTACTTCTATTTGACTTGGGCTGGTGTTTCATGAGAGGCTTTCTCTTGGTTAGGGATTTGACTGCCTGACCTGGAGTATTAACGAACGGTTTGCTCATTTTACTAATAAATTATGTCAAACCTCGTTTCAGGCTTGGTGTTTCTGTCGTGGATCCCCAACCTGGTGATATTATAATGGATTGTTGTGCTGCTCCTGGAGGAAAGACTTTATTTATGGCTTCTCGTATGGGAGGTCAAGGTACTTTTTTTTTTCATTTGGATAGTATTACTTGTCAAATAATTAATTTGGTTTTGGGACTCCTTAAACTTCTTGTGTTTGTTCCGTATGTGACCAGCTGAGATATCTCTTATTTATCTTCCGTTGAGTTTAATAAGATATGTTAGAATCATACCCTGTAAACTTTTAATCAACTACTTCTGAATTTTTTTTCTGGGTTTAGGTACAGTATACGCAGTTGATGTTAATGAAGGCCGTTTGCGGATACTCAAGGAGACAGCAGAGTTGCAGCTGGTGGATACTGTGGTTGAAGTCATTCATTCAGATCTTCGCAGCCTTGAAGTGAGTTAACCCTGTCAGAGTGTATTGAATTGTAACTCGTTTTTAGCTATGATGTTTGCACTTAAGTTTGATTAATTGACAGAGAATTGACCAAGTGAAGCCAGATAAGGTTCTACTCGACGCTCCTTGCTCTGGGCTGGGTGTTCTGTCAAAGGTATGTGATCCAATTGCCTGTGGCATAGCTTACAAGGAGATTGGAATATTCTTTGTATTGGGGAGTATACCTTCTAATTCTTTTCATACTTATATGACTGTACCTAAGACATTATATGCTCAATACTCTATTTGCAAAAAGAGAGCAGATTTACGGTGGAGGAGAAGTCCAGAGGACATGGAAGTGCTCACAAAACTACAAGATGAGCTCCTTGATGCTGCTTCCAAGTAAGCTTCTTTAGTTTCTCACTCTCATTTAGCTTCATCATGTGTAGGATCTTCATTAGAAGATGGTTTTAAGCAAGCTCTGGTAGTGTGAAGGATTAAAGACTCCCATCTCAGGACCATAATTCTCCTAGACTATCTTTGCATATAGAGGATATAGTGAAAAGGTTTAAATCTACTTTAGGACCAAAACATGGGGTCTTCATTTGTCTTGACAAAATATGCTGGCATATTTACAGCATAACGGTGATCTTCGCATGGGTTTTGTGTTCCCCCCAATAACATACTGTCACATATTCCCTCCGTCCTTAATTGATCGTCCTGTTTACTATTTGGACAAGTCGTTTGACTTCAATTTTTAACATATAAGATAAATTAATTTTGAAAATTTAAGTTTTACATATGATTCCTTACATGATAAACTATATGTTACAAAATTTAGTTTTATAAAATTATTTTATCTTATATGTTTAATATTGAAGTGGAAAAATGTGTCATAAAGCAAACAGGACAGTCAATTCAGGACAGAGGGAGTATAAAACAGTTAAAACAAAAACAGATACAATATGCGGAGGCAAACAGAGTACGGTCTCTCCAAATTGGAGATTATTTGATAGGTGAAAACTTTGTGGCAGTTTACTGGTTTTTCTATATGGAACTGTTCATTCACCACCTTTTTTCTCAAAGTTTTTTCCTCGGTTGAGAACTCTCATCCTTTCGTGATGTGTGGTTCTCATTAATAGATGCAAGTGCTGTTGAAACTCCAGCCACGGAAAGTCTCAATTATTTGTGCAAACTCTGAACTCATTCTCTACGAAAAATAGTGACGTTTATTGTGGTTCTGGCCGTACGAAATACTCATGGAGTCATACTGGAGATATAAACTCGTTCAAGTTTTCTTATATATCTGTAAAAATGTGGGGTTGTAATGACAGGTTGGTCAAACCAGGTGGAGTGCTCGTATACAGCACATGTTCCATTGACCCCGATGAGAATGAGGAGAGGGTAAATGCGTTTCTTATCAGGCATCAGGTATACCTTTCATTGGTTTACATCAGCAACTCGTTGATTCATCTCCATTATTATGAGAGAGCAAGAAAGGAAACAGAAGATGGAATTAATTCAAACTTCGAATCTGCAATGTTTCTACTCGTACTTCCATCAATTGACTCCTCTATTGTACTGGTGTTCTCAGGACTTCCACATCGATCGTGTTGACAGATTGTGTCTGCCGAGTTTGTGACGGAGCGTGGGTTCTACCAGTCATGTCCTGTGAAGCACCGCATGGATGGGGCCTTCGCAGCACGTTTAGTTAAATGCTCATGAGGATGTACCTATCTCCCTGAATGGGATTGAACTTTCTTGGTCTTAAGATTGGTTCTTACCCAAATTGGTCATGACTGCTATTTGATGGGGATGGAGGAGGCTCTTGCCCAAATCATCTTCTGTACACACCAAACTTGGATCGTTTCGTGATGTCAACGCAGAATAGGTGAGAGAAGAAGCTTTCTTCATTCATGACAGCCAGTGTTCATTACTCAAGGAGTCATACTAGAGATATAAGCGCAAAAATAAAATCTTTTGCCGTAATTTTTGATCTTTTTTTCACCTTTTTACAGACAGGAGCTGATTTGACTTCAGATGCAGCTGAGTTTCAATGGTAAGCTCTGAGATTAGAACTTGGATAAATCAAGCAGTGTGTATCTTGGAGGAGGTCGAAGCATCTTTGTACTGGTCAGTTGAGCACAGAAGCTTCTACCATATAGCAGTACATCTGAACGTTCCCTCTGTATATCTCAGTCAAGGATTATGTGTAGTCAACAGACTAAGAACTCGCTTGCGATGAAGAAAGTATTGCTTGCATTCAGCAGAATTCAGAAGCGAAAATCTCCAAAAACGTTAGAACACTTGGAAGTTGCAGCATTTCATGGTGTCGACAACTTCAAAATGATTTATTTTCTCAGGTTTCCTGGAAGTGGGAAATGTCTGCCTTTTATAGATTCTCTTAACGTATAGGTTAGAGCGTTTAAGTTTCTCAACAAATTCTAATTTGACACATCACTAGGATATAGTAATAATTTAATGAACAAAAAATTCTACCACTACAACCGTAAAATTTCATAATATTCTCTCTTCGAAAAATACCGACAGTCCGACACCAAGAGTGAAATCTCCAAGAAACGGACGAAACGGAGTCCATAAAGGTCTAAGGTTGCACATGTACATAGGCATCTAGGTACGGGATCAATCGGTCAAAAACTATTCCTGACAACTTCTACATAGAGATTAACCTTACTTTAAGAGATCAAATATCTTATAAAGTTGATGCGATTCTTTTAGTCAAAGCCAGAGTAAATTGAACCAAGGAATCTACCAGTCAATCCTCAGCACGTCTGCTATCCAACTTCTCTCTAATGTCAAGCATTTTAGAGCAATACCTCTGAGACAAAACCTCAACTTGCTCAACAAATGACTTATTGTCATGCTCACCTATATGACGGACCATCTGTTTCCACCTCTTTCTACACAATTCCCCTGCCCTATGTTCCATCAAAGTATCCCAATCCACTTCCTCTTCACAACTAGCATCAAGGTTGTATAGAGCAATCAACATCCGATAATCATCAGTGTCTGCCCACATACCATCCACAACCATCTGTGAGGACAAGCTATAGTACCATTTGCCGCAACACTGAAACTGGTATCTAGTGCCAAGCTTATCACTGATTGCATCCCAGCTAATATTATCCCTCAGCATCTCACGCTTAAACAGCTTAGTCGTCTCTACAGATGCCTTGGCTTCAAGATCAGCATGGACTAGATCAAACAAAGCTTGGTACTCATCCTGAGACCAATGTCCTTTCTTGAAGTTGGGAGACTTTGTTCTCCGATATGTATCACACACTTGGATCCTATACCTTCCTAGTTTTTTGGCCATGGATGACCAGTCTGCCCCAATCTTTTCATGCATTTCTTTTATATAATTGATTTCCTCCTTAGTCCAACCACGATTACCTCTTTTGAAGATATTATGAGCCCGCTCTCTTATGCTCCTTTGAGGCCTGTAAGGGAGAGTCTTGGCGATGTCTTTCCAGCAATTTCTCAATTTACGGTGCTTACGGGAGTTCATTACCATGTCAACACCGTCTTCTCCGAGCTGATGCTCATCCACATAATCCAATACAGCTTTCTTAACCATTTCATCTTCTTCTTTGGAAAATCGTATGCCTCGTACTAAGTCCACCTCATTGGCATCATTTCTATTCTTTTTCAACTTGCTGCTTGTTGACTCGTTGTTGACATACATGCTTCCTTGAATCTCATCACCATCCTCAAAGCCTAGTTTCAAATCATCATTCTCTCCCACAGTAGAAGCCTCCCCAATTTGTCTCTCGTCCACATTACCCACATTCACATGTTTAGGTTTTCCATGTTCTCCTCGTGTTGCCCATCCTCCAGTGTGTTTCTTCTTCTTTTCTAAAATCACCACTCACTCTCATTCTCTTTCAAATTTCTCTTCCGTTTCTTCACCCTATTGCTGCAATCACGCCCACCTACATCCATTTTTACAACCTCGTTCTCTTGATTCTTGACAGAGATACTCTGATCTTCCTTGATAAAAATATTATCTGGCTCTCCGTTTCCTTTCATTAGTCTGACACTAGCAATGAAAGCAGCAGGTACCATAATCAACACTCTAACATCACCACGAGAAGCAAAAGAAAACGCAACGTCAAAACAATAAAAGCAGCAATCACAATTTACAAATCATAACAACCGCATGAACAAGACATCGACAGCAAAAAAATGAAAAAGAGTTCCAGAGAACTATGGAGCAACACTTTCGTAGATATAGCAGCAGTTGAGCGGCATCAATTGTCCGGTTTTTATCTTTTTCCGTAAATCTATTGATGCGGTTCTTTATATAACAGATATGGACGTTACAAGAGCAAAAATGTTTCCAGAAGAAGATTATTTGACATCCAGAAAATATTTGTATGTCTCGCTATCGCTGAATGAACGAAATAAATTAGAGTAGTCAGTTTGACAGAACCGAAGAAATTCGGATATATACTGATAACTTAATATAAATTCCGATGCTTGCACCCTAGCGGCGGATGGTTTCACGGTTAACTTTACCTCGTCGAAAACAGGAACGGAACACCGCCGGCGGGTGTGGAGCGTTGAATCCGGGCTGAGATAGGGCACGATCGAAGTTGGCCCCAAATTAGATCAAAATTTCGAAGCTGGTGCTGACACTTTTTCTTACTTTTGTCTTTTTTTTTTTTTACTTTGTCTTTTTTTTTTTTTTTTACATTTATAAAATATTGTTGTTTAAATTTTATACCATCGTCATAATTCGAATTCTTTAAAATAAAACTGATAAATAGAATTTTATATTTTTATATGTACAATGAACATTGTGAATCTTAAGTTTAAAAAAGTAAATCAAAACTTGTTAAATGTGAATAAAATGTTGTTAAAAAGTGAATAAGAGGTCGTTAGACCCTAAACCCTGCACTACAAACCCTAAAAATGTTTTCGACGTTTTTAGTTTTTATGGGAGATTTTTAGGGTGATTGAGGGTAGGGTAATCTTTTTGGCATTACTTCTACATTTTATATTGTTGTTATTGACTCGACAGGTTTTTAGGGTTTATGGTTTAGGATAGACCCTAAACCCTACACTACAAACCCTGAAAATACCTTTGATGTTTTTAGTTTTCCTAGGGTGGTTTTTAGGGTGAGTGAGGGTAGGGTAATTTTTTAGCATTAATTCTACATTTTATATTGTCGTTACTTACTTGACAAGTTTTAGAGTTTGTGGTTTAGGTTTTAGACTTTAAACCCTGCACTACAAACCATACAAATGTCTTGGACATTTTTAGCTTTATTAGGGTGGATTTTTAGGGTGATGTGGGGTAGGGTAATTTTTTTGGCATTAGTTACACACTTTATTATTAATGAAGATACATTTTGTTAATGAACAAGATTCACTTTAAAATACGTAATATATACTCATTCTAAAAATATAAAATTTTAGTTTACCAAAACATATCCGTGATACATCTTGTTTTTAGGAGCATGAATTATGAAGAACAATGATATAATTTTTCTATTTTACACTTATATTTTGTAAATTATAACATTTTGAAAAAAATATTGTTTCTCTCTCCTATGCCCACATTCACACAGGGAGCAAGGGAAATGGACAAGGGAGGGAGATATTTTTACTTATTATTCTTTTATTCATCCAATAGATTTTTGACATGTGTCCTCGAGCCACAATGTAACCTAGCGCAAGCGCCAAGATCTCGGTGCCGCAATTAAAGTCGAAAAAATCATAAACAACTTTATTTTACCAAATAAAATCATATGTAAAAGTTTCCAAAACTAACACCATAGCGGTAAAATCGTTTCTTTAATGAAATTCTATTAATTCCAGAAGTTAAATCCTCTATTCATTTACATCCCTAGCGGGTGTCTTTGAGCAAGTTCCAGGTGGTGTTCGGTCCTAATATTTTAGGGTTCCACTTTTTCTAATATGTATATATTTTATAATATATTTTTTATTTTTTTGGTTTTATAATTTAAAAAGGAAATTTTATTAAATGGCTCAAGTATTACTTTTTGTAATTATATATTTTCTTGTTTTATATTATTTTTGTTTTAGAATTTACAATTACTACAAAAATGATTCAATAATATTACTGAAATACCCCCTAAATCCAGAATTAGGATAAGTATAATATAAGGTTGTATAAGAGGTGCGAGTATTATATCAAGATAAATATGATGGGGTCGTATAGTCCGACGTTAGGATTAATAGTTGGCCTGGGGAAGAAATTCGTTATCTAATTCTATTTTAACAGCATAATATGTTTCCCTTATCTTCCTTTCAACGATAGCATTGTATAGCCTTTATTTCTGTAAACTTATTATGTTAGTTTGAATCTAAGAATTGAAATCTGATTTTACTACCTCTTAATTAATTAAATATCTTTAAGAACTCAAATCTAATTTTACCTCTCTCAATTTGAATTTAGCTAATAACAGTTTCCTGTTCTCTCTCCTGATTTAAATTACTTATATTCTAGACCCTTCCCTTCTGGTTTAACGACTTCTCATATATTGGAATTACAAAATCTTTTCTCAATCTTTCTTTCCTTTCCAAGTTAAAAATTAATTCCTTATTAGATATTTATCCCTCATCTTTATCTCTTACAACAACCAAATAAATTCTTTTCCATTTCGAATTAAAGAATTAATTCTTTACTTACTAATGGGATATCTTGTTAGAATCCTTCCGATGTTTCTTACCGTTAACATTTAATATATTTCCAAAACAATTATAATATGAATCATTTGAGTTTTCTTCTAAATTATTTACATTATGTAATTAATTATTACTCTTTTAGAATTATTTAACCTACTAAATTTTTTCCTCTTCCTTAATTTATTTATTTAAACCACGATCTTAATGATTGTTCTTCATCCTCTTCACGCCGCCACTATGTTCTTCTTCCTTAGACTCTTAATTCACGCTCTTTCTTGTGCTTTGGTCAAAAATCCTTCCCTGATGCCAACTAGAGTTGTATCGGGTAAAGTAATTATGTCAAAAGCACATTAATTTATTTAGTTGTGTTCGTTGATTCCTGATTATGAATTATTATGATCTAGACAACGGTGTCGTTGACGAACGTTACTGGTGATTTCTGTGAACCGTCTTCCTGAGTCCAGGAAACGACCAGGTAAATTTTGTGCTCATTGTCGATTTATTATTCTGGATGATTTTTCTACCAAAAAGTATTATGAGTAACTCTACCAACGTTATGGTAAATTGGTTTTGTGGTATTTCACGTGATATAAAAATTGTGGTGTTTGGAATATTGTAATTGTATTTTGTTTTGGGAGCTCTTCGTTGGATTTAATTACTTTGGGGTTCGTGGTGCTCCCTGATTCACCATGTTGGTTCTCTGCACCGTATATACATATTACGCTGCATACAATGACTGTAGTTAAGCTCTATGATCTATCCTATGAACTGATGTTTCATAGGGGTGTGCACACTTAAGAACTTAAGGTGAGGGTATCTGGTATTTCAGTCCGTTTGTGACTGTCTGGTTATTTCTGTGGTTATTCCTGAGGAAGGCTCCTCAATTGCTTTACTGGTTATCGATTACTGGAAAGTGGAGTTGGAATGTTGATTTATAAAATCTAAATGTTTGTTTATTCTATTTCAAAAGAGGTTTTCAAAATGTATTTACGTAATGAGATGGAGTTTACTCAGTTTCACCGATTTAGCTCCCTTTGTGCTCTTGTTGTTGTTTTCTGATCGCAGGTATTGATTGCTGACTTGGGGAATTGGGAACGTGCTACACCTAGTCTATGAAAACTTGAATTATTTTGAGTCAATAACCTGAGATAATATGCATTCCTTGCTTCCCGAACTTAATCAAGGGAAGGTCTATCCATTGTTGTATTATTATGTTGCTACCCTTGGGTTTACCGGTTTCCATCCGGTTATTTAAAAGTAACTGGGTAAAACTTACCTACCATGTGGCACTGAGGCCGGTAGGTCTTCTGGTTTGGTTTAAAAAAGAAGAATTGAAATGAAATGGGTTTGAAGAAAATCTGGTTTTGAAAAGAGTTTGAAAGAAAATGGTTTTAGGTTTAAAGAAAATTTCTGTGGTTTTACAACGTTTCTTGCCTTATCCAAGTCTAGCTTCCTGCTGACTGGTGTGTTTCCAACGCACTGAGGTCAGGCTAATAAGCCCTTCCACGGTTATGATAACCCCACTTAACTTCATGTACTTTACTAAGTACCGGTAATTGTTTAAAGTTTCCCGTACAACCTTATTGTAGCAGCACTTGCCATGGCAAGTGCGCCATGCTTACTGGTTTTCGGTTCAATACACACCGGTTGCGGTATTGTTTACTTCCGCACCAACATCAATGGCCTTGCTGGCCCTTACTTGATCTTACAGTCCTAACAATAAATCTTCTGGGCACTTCTCACTGTCTTCACATGGTAACCATTAACTAGGGTGTTTCCCATTCTGAGAGACCCCTTTACTTAGTATTGCATTCTCCTCGTACTATGTTGTAGTTTCTCAATCGGTTGGTATACCGTTGGTGTATATTTAACATTTGTAGTCCCGTAGACACTCGTCTGGGTTCATTACTCACTTCTTGCCTGTTGCACGCGTTGGTGCGTTGCAAGCTGGTTGTCCTCGACTGCTCCGCATGTCGACCCAGGGTGCTGGAAATTCCATTCTCTTGTGCAAAGATTCTTCACTTTTCGCTAACAAGAGCGGTTAATATGTTGTAAATGGAGACCGTCTTCGGGATTCACACCTTTCGGGATCTACCGTGTGACAGGTTCTCCGTACTTATAAGGATACTTAGTAACAGCCAGATCGGGTATTCCCGAGTAAGAGACTTTCATCTCTCTGGCGTTCTTTTTCCAAGTTATAAGATAGGGTTTGTGGAGGGCGGGATGGATACTGTAGGTATCCAGTACACACTGGTATTCCCTAACTAGCGTACTTCTCACGCTATCACTCAACCCTTAACCCAAAGTACTAAACTCTTAACTCGGTACTTCCTAAGCTCGGTATTTCAGTCATCAGAGCGAAACCTCGCTCTGATACCACTTTTTGTAACACCCCAACTACAACAACGTACTTAAACAATACCTTGCAGCGGAAATCATAACTCACAACATAACTTAACTCCTTGGTGTTACACGCCGTTAGCCACCCACGTGGCTAACAAGGCTAACATACATACATTGTACCGGTCTGATGGACTAAACTCCCGAGCATCTAAACAAAAATCTTGTTCCATGTCCAACATTCGTCATACACTTACATTACAACTGTACCGAGTAATTACCAACTAACGCCGATACATTTTCGGTCTTACTACGCCTACCATTCATACACAAATCTCATGACTACCACATACGAATAACTACCCCGTCCTACTCTCGAACGGCTTCCAGTTCCTTGTACCTGAAACAGGAAAAGAAGAAAGGGTGGCCCCCCAGGGGGCTCAGCACCTTTGCTGGTATGGTAATCCCGCAGCCCGCATGCTACCGGGCCACGCACAACTATTTGTCGTCTTAGCATGCGGTTGATTTACTTCAAACATGCACAACTCACACATATCATGCTTATAAGCAAACATCCATTAATAGGGCACAACACAAGGTTAGCACACACAACATAACACACACTTCACTTTATATCATTCACAACTTAATTTCACCCTTCTTAGAGAGAATAAGCCTTACTTAGGGAGTGACGGGGTGATATAGGCCCGAGCACAAATCATACACTTTCTTTACTTGAGTGGCGGCCTCATATAGGACCGTACACAACCTACACAATTTCCCCTAGCTCCAATAGTGATGAGGTAGGTAAGCCTTGGTTAAGCTTGTGGGTGGTTGTAATTTAAGAAGGAAGAACAACCATAACATAACAAGAGGGAGTCGAAGCGAACTTAGGCTTCAACACCCTACCAACATTATACATAATTTCCCTCCTAGCCTGATGTGGAGGTCGGGTAGGTAAGCTTTGGCTAAGCTAGTGGGAGGTCGAAATCCAATGAAGGAAAACAACCCTTAACATAACAGGATGGGAGTTAATTCACATATATATATTTTAATTCCCAAACAACACGCGACCGGAACAGACCGGATTCCTCTCCATACATAACATATAATTATTAGTTAGAGGTTCCCTTATGGAACTTATCACATACATCCATCACATAGTGTTACTAACTCGGTTAGTCACATAAGGGGAGTAATATCCCTTTTTAACAAACATGGATAACTGTATCCGATAACCACAACAACATACCAAACAAGTCACATACAACACACATAATCACCACATACACTAATGCACGGATAACCGTAGTTAGAACGTTCCCATGGGTTGGGACCTTTATTCCGAATACCGATCTCTTATGTGAAACTAAGGTCGGTTAACTATTATTTAACACATAACTAAGGTTAAGCGGTATCGGAATTAATTACGCCACAATAATGAATTACTGTAAACTCATTTCATGCTTTATCTTGCAAGATGGCAAACACACAGAAAAACACATTGGCATACAAGCCGGTGTAATCCGGTAGGACACAGGTTGCAAGAAAACCATACCTTACACCATGGGTTTATCTTTACCGGGTGATCTCCCGTTCCTTGGTTCACACTTGTTCAACTGATAACATTCAAATGTTTTCATTAACATCGAAGCATTACAGTATGTAACACTATACTCCCGTACTTAACCCGTTATCCCGTTGTCTCGGTTTTTAACTTTGTGTACTTAAACTCACAATTTTCTCACATCCAACCTAACACTTGTTTACACCTTCTAAGGCCTTTAAAACTCACCAAACAAGGCTTAATCAATATCTAAAACCATTACCATTCACTTCCCATCATAACAACACTTTAAAACACATTCTGGTAAGTTTTTAGCATGGTCCGGGTTTGTGTCCGGGGTTACAAACCCGACCAACCACGGATTTCACTTTTGGACAATTTTTCATGTGGTCCTGGTTTCAAACCCGGACCACCCCCTGGGATGGCTTTCTGGTGCGTTTTTGATGTGGTCCGGGTTTGTGTACTTGTTTACAAACCCGAACCATGTCTGTAGGGGTTTAAATTGACAGTTTTTGACCTCTTTTCCACCCCTAACTCACCTCCAATCTCTTCCTAATCATCCCACATGTATTCCAACATATTTTAGCACCTTAACCTTGCTCAAAGCCTCCTTAAATCATGGATCAAACTTATCTCTTAATTCATGCTCATTTCTACAAGTTTTCCATCCTCTCTGTTACACTTAAGCACAACAGTGCACATGAAACTTCTTTTGTTGTTTCACAAACTTCCACCAACCTTACTAAATCTCTTACTCACCACACCAACACGTTCATAGACCAATACACTTCCAAAACCCAAGTTCATCCTTTGTTTTTCAAGCCTAACACTCTTATTCATTCTTAGCCAAATCCATGACTTTTCTAACACTTGTGCTACAGATTTTTGTACTACTCCTCTTAGTTCTCCAAATACCATTTCAAGGCTATTAAACCACTCCACTCAACACTACAAACACCTAGATTCTCCCGTTCACCAAGTCATCATCACAGCACTCATTTTCTACTAAAAATTTGCCATAACCTCCCCATAAACTTAGCATCTCTCAAACCTCATCTTGTCATTATTTTTCAAACCTAATCTAGCCAAACCCACAAGGGTTCTATCAGAGCATAATGTATCCTCAAGACTTCATTAAACAACAATATAGCTCCAAAATCAAATGCATTGGCACTTAGGCCGTTAAATCAACACAAGTTCACAATTTTCTCTTAAATCAACTTTACACACTCCCCCACATAGATTCCAACTCATAATTTGGGCTCATTTATTTGATTACCCATCCCAAATCCTAAAGCAATTTAAAACAAGCCTTAAGGTAGATTTCTTACCTTCATTTCACAAGTTCTCTTTTAGTTCTCCTCTTGCTCCTCCACTTCTCAATTTCGGTCAAGTGGGAATGGAGTTGCCAAACTCCATCCCAACATTCATTAAACACAAGAACGTACTCAATTAATCATCTAAACCCTTAGGAAATTTTAATTCAATCAAAGGGCTTAAAACACAAAGTTAGGGTTTTACCTTTGTAGCTTTTTGAGAGGGTTCTCACCCTTGAACCAAGAAGGGGGTTATCCCACCATTGGAGGGTTGGAATGAAACTCCAAAATAAGAAGAAACAAGGCGTGAGAATGGGCAAGAATCGGTAAGGCATGAAAATGGGAAAAATGAGTTTCTCTCTTGAAACTTTTTACCTTGTTTGAAGGAGGAGACTCCAAGCTACAAGATGGTGTGTTTTTCTCTTCAAATGGGAAAAATCCATGGAAATGAAGTTCTTCATTCCCTAATTTTGAAAAGAGGGAATGATAGAGGATGAATAATATGTATTTATTTTTGTGATTGGAGCTTTAATAAAGCTTGGGCTTAAGGTTGAAGTTGGAGTAGCCATGGAAGAAGGGGCTGTCGCAAGGAAGAAGAAGGAGAAATCAGAGGGGAGAAAGAGAGGGTTGTACGTGAGGAAGGAAGGAAATGAGAGGAGAGGAGTGAGGGTGGGGGTATATGTTTACTTTTTCACTTTTTCACTTTTTGACTTATTTAACTTGTTAACTAGTCATGTGTGAGAGAGCTGATTTAAACTGTAAAAACCGGCCATCTGTTATAATACAAGCTGGAGCGTTTTTCGTTATTTACAAAAATGCTCGTTAATTTACCCGGTTTAGCACTATTCACTAACCGGGCCCGTTTTCTGGAATTTTCTCGTTTTATTTATTTTAATAGCCCTTAGGCTTCCATTAATGTTTAATTATAGTTATATAATCAACTATAATCTTTACGGGGTCGTTTAACTGTTTAAAGTCACGTTTTCAGATTTTTCTCGAAAAACGCGCTTTAGGACTCCATTAGCGTTTTAACGTGTTATTTGGATCCGTTTTCTTCCGGAATTTTTCCCACATGTTCTTAGTGTGTAATTAGGGTATATAGATATATTTATAACCCTAGTGAAGGTTATATTCCTCCTAAAATAATTAAGTACGTGTTTTCACCTTTTGTGACTTTTACGCATTTTCTTTTTCTTTTTGGTTTTTATTTCTTCACCAATGATCTTAAGGTCTTAATTAGCCTTATATAATCATAATTACATAATTAATTAACATATTAAGGTTGGGGTATTTCAAGTTCGGACCAATGCTCATACGCGCGTAAATGATTTTCGGAACTTTGAAACTCGACTAGTGTCCGAACTTCAAATTCTGGACACAAGTTCGGACATCTCCGTTTTCCAGGCTTTTAAACTCTCGACTTGTGTCCGAACGTTAATGTCCGGACTCAAGTTCGGACAAGTGGTTTTCACAGTTTGTTTTTCTTCGGCTTGTGTCTGAACTTCAGATGTCCGGACACAAGTTCGGACGACTACCATTTGCACATTTAGGACTCGTGTGAAGTCCGTTTTGATCTCGTTTGTGCCGTTAGATTCGTATTTTCATAAGCTATCTTTTGAGGTAAATTCAGGGTGTTACAAGGTGGTATTAGAGCCGTATTTTAGAAATAAGAAAAGATTTGATTAAACCAGACTAAAATGTGGGGATAAGCCGTATAGGAAATTGTGTTATATTATTGTGTGTATTGTGTATGCTGAGTACAGGGAATGTTTCTGTTTGAATGTGCTGGAAGGATGCACAAGGGTTATTGGATATTGTTGCGTATATGTACATGGTCGCGTGAATTGTTTAGTTGTTAGTGTATGTGGAATAGAATAGTAGAACTTGTAGTATGAACTCAGGGGTGGTTATGGAAATGGAGATTTTTATTCCTTTACATCGTAATCAGGAGTTCACTTGAGCTCAAGCACGTAGGACTGGCAGACCGACTCAACTTTACGTACAACACCCGATGTAGGAGCAGGAGGACCAATATGGCAGCTAACGACCCGATGAGACAGCTCAGGAGCTCGAGCTGAACTTGGGGCAGATTGTCCAACGCCAGGCCCAGCGGGACCACTTGCCTGAGGACTACACAAAGAGGATTGCGCACCAGAAGCCTTCCACTTTTGCTAGAGAGGAGGACCCGGTTCTGCTTGAAGACTGGATCCGGGAGTTCGACAAGATCTTCAATACTGTTAACTGCCCAGAGGACAGGAAAGTCAATGGAGTAGTGTACTACTTCAAGGGTGAGGCTGATATCTGGTGGATGGCCAACCGAGATGTGCTGCGAGTTGAGCCTAACTTCGGATGGGATGCGCTGAAGCAAGCTATGAGAAGACGCTTCTACCCCGAGCACGTGCGCATGCAGAAGTACCTTGAGTTCTCTAAACTGAAGCAATTATCCAAGAGTGTGAAGGATTATCATTCAAAGTTCCTGGAGCTGGCAAGATTCGCACCTACCATGGTTCCTGACGAAGCCTCGAAGGTGCAGCGGTTTGTGGGGGGACTCAACTGGAGTCTCCAGGAGGCCTTGAGCATCTTGACCATCCCGACTCTTCAGGATGCATGGGAAGGCTGCCAACCTCTACAAGGTGCAGCAGAAGAGAAGGGAGGTTCAAGCGGGTCAAAAAAGGAAGGCAGAGGACGGGGAGGACTCCCGAGGATGTGATGATAGACCCCAGAGGCCAAACTAGGAAAGAGATGGAGACCTCATTCTGATGAGAGACGAAGGTTCGAGGGGAACCAGAGGCAGGCCCAGAGGTGGGGTGATCGACCCCAGAATCAGACCCAAAGGACAGAGCACGGGCGAGAAAACGCTCCCCAGCGTGGTAAGGCGGGGGTGGAAATGGAGGCAACCGGGGCCAAGGAAGAACCTAGACAACCACAGAACTCCTGGGAAGATTAATGTCATGAGCCGAGCTGAGGCTGAGGCTGAAGCCGACATGCTAGCAGGTACCTTTTTGTTTGTAGTACCCGCTCGTATTTTGTTTGATACCGGAGCCTCGTATTCCTTTATTTCTAGAACCTTTGTTGTGAAATTAGGTCTAGTTGCTAATAAGACCTCGCCTATAGCTGTATCTATACCCTCGAGGCGGGTAATCTCCTGTAATAACGTACTAAAAGATGTGGGGATAGACATATGAGGGGTAACATTTGTAATTGATCTCATCCAGTTTGTCCTTCCCGACTTCGTCATCATTGAGGGGATGGACTAGCTGGGTAAATATAAGGGCAAGATAGACTGTGGAGCAGAAGATCATCCTGAGAGGACCGTCATGGCAAGGATCACCTGTAGGTACGTGGAGAAGAAGCCCGGGGTAAAAATTGTCTCAGCAATGTCAATCCTCTCCCAAGTGAAGAAGGGTCAGCAGGCGTATCTTTGCTATGTTCAGGATCTGAGCAGAGAACCCAGCCAGCTAGAGGAGATTCGGGTGGTGAATGAATTCTCGGACATCTTTCCTGAATAGATTCCAGGCATGCCACCAGACCGGGAGGTGGAGTTCAGTGTCGATCTAGTGCTAGGAGCAGCACCTATCTCCAAAGCCTCATACCGTATGGCGTCGTCAGAAATGAAAGAATTGAAGGTTCAGTTGGAGGATCTCTTAGATAAGGGGTACATCCGACCGAGTGTATCGCCGTGGGGAGCTCCTGTCTTGTTTGTAAAAGAAGAAGAATGGAAGCATGAGGCTATGCATAGATTACCGGGAGTTGAAACAGATCACTGTGAAGAACCGCTATCCGTTGCCAAGAATTGATGACCTCTTTGACCAACTCCAGGCGCAGAAGTTTTCTCCAAGATAGATTTGAGATCGGGATACCACCGCTCTGAGAATTGATGACCTCTTTGACGAATGCACCAGCCGTCTTCATGGACCTCATGAACCAGATCTTAATCCATATCTAGACCGGTTGTGGTGGTATTCATAGACGATATCCTCATTTACTCTAAGGATGAGGAAGAGCATGAGGAGCACCTGAGATTAGTCCTACAGATTCTGAGAGAGCAACAACTGTATGAAAATTGTCCAAGTGTGACTTCTGGTTGGACCGAGTGGCGTTTCTAGGCCATATAGTCACCAAGTAAGGGATCTTAGTAGACCCAGCCAAAATTCAAGCAGTGAAAGAGTGCCCGAGACCGAGTACCTGACAGAGGTTCGTAGTTTCCTAGGTTTGGCAGGATACTATAGAGATTCGTGAAGGATTTTTCAAAGATTTCCAGACCTCTCACAAATCTCATGAAGAAGGTGGCCAAATTCCAGTGGAGCGATAAGTGTGAGACGGCATTTCAGACACTGAAGGAAAGGTTAACCACAGCCCCAGTGTTAACCCTACCTTCAGGGACCGAAGGATTCGAGGTATTCATTGATGTCTCCAAGTATGGTCTGGGATGCGTGCTAATGTAGAAGGGAAAGGTGATTGCTTATGCAGCGAGGCAGCTAAAGGAGTACGAGACTCGATATCCGACGCATGACCTAGAGCTGGCAGCAGTGGTTTTTGCCCTTAAGATCTGGAGGCACTACCTATATGGTGTCTCTTGCAAGATCTAACACCACCAACCACAAGAGCCTCAAATACATCTTCACACAGAAGGAACTCAATATGAGGCAGAGGAGATGGTTGGAGTCGATTAAGGACTATGATTTGGAGATCTTGTATCACGAAGGGAAGTCCAACCTGGTAGCCGATGCCCTGAGCAGGAAGAGGAGCCATTCGGTAAACTCGATGTGGGTTCTCCCAGACGAGTTGGTTCGTGACTTTTAGAAGCTGAACCTGGAGGTGATGGAGTCTGGAGGAGTGGAGCAAGAGGTAAAGTTGTTCCACATGAGTGTCTTTTCCGACATCTATGGAGAGATACTCAAAGGGCAGCCTGAAGCTGGAGCGTATCAAGGAGAAGATGAGAGAAGGCTAAGCAGAGGGCTTTGAGATCCATAGTGATGTCAGCTTGAGATTCAGAGGCCGATGGTATGTGCCTCAGGAGTGTGCAGAGGTGAAGGAAAAGCTGATGAGGGAGACTCATAATACTCTGTATTCAGTTCATCCTGGTGGCGAGAAATTGTATAAGGACCTAAAAAATCTATTGGTGGTAGCATAAAATGAAGAAGGAAGTAGCAGAGTTCGTGTCGAAGTGTCTCACCTACCAGAAGGTGAAATTCGAACATAAGAGGAGGGGAGGTTTGCTGCAGCCTCTGGATGTCCTGAAGTGGAAGTGGGACTCCATTTCTATGGATTTCATGATGGGTTTACCACCGGTGAAGGGAGGAGTTAATCAGACTTGGGTGATTGTGGACCGACTTACCAAGTCTGCATGGTTCATACCCATGAAGAATACTTGGTCCATGAGTCCTTTGGTGGATGCCTACATTAAGCACATGGTGAGATATCATGGAGTACCTAAGACCATCATTTCAGATCGAGACTCAAGATTTCTAGCTCATTTCTGGCAGCAGTTTCAGAAGGCGATGGGCACCAAGCTGAGTTTGAGTACCGTATTTCACCCTGCTACTGATGGTCAGACAGAAAGAACTATCCAGACTCTAGAGGATATGCTTTGTGCCTGCATTATGGACTTCCAAGGTTTGTGGGCAGATTAGCTACACTTGGTGGAGTTTTCATATAACAACGACTACCATGCATGCTAGTATCAGATGACTCCCTACGAGGCTTTGTATGGGAAGTGTAGAACACCTTTATGCTGGAGCGACATCAGTGAGAGTGTTGTCTTGGTGCCAGAGTTGATAGAGGAGACCATGGAGTAGGTCCGGATTATTCAGAGTCGGATGAAGGCAGCCCATGACAGGTAGAAGTCCTACGCTGATCTCAAGCGCAGACCGGTGGAGTTCAAGGTGGGAGATAGAGGTTTTCTGAAGGTATCTCCTGTGAGAGGGGTAAGCAGGTTTGGAAAGAAGGGAAAGCTTAGCCCCAAGTTCGTGGGACCCTATGAGGTATTGGAGAGGACCGGGAAGGTAGCCTACCGTTTGGCATTACCTTGTGAACTGGAGAAAGTTCACAACTTGTTCCACGTGTCCCAGTTAAAAGATACATTCCCGACCCTTCGCACGTATTACAGCCAGAGGTTCTGGAGCTGGAGCAGAACTTATCCACGAGGAGTATCCCATCAGAGTTCTGGACATCAAGACCAGAGAGACCCGATCGAAGTCTACTCGAATGGTCAAGGTTCTATGGTCCAATCATGGAACAAAAGAGACTACGTGGGAAGTAGAGGAGGATGAGAAAGAAGTACCCACAACTCTTCGATCAAGTAAAATTTAAGTCAGTACCGTTAGTTTAACCATTTTCTGGGTAAGTTTTAGCTTCGAGGGTGAAGCTTTCTTTTTCGGGGGATGTGATGAAATACCCCCAAAATCCGGAATTAGGATACGTAATATAAGGTTGGTATAAGAGGTGCGAGTATTATATCAAGATAAATATGTTAGGGTCGTATAGTCAGACGTTAGGATTAATAGTTGGCCCGGGGAAGAAATTTGTTATCTAATTAGCATTAAATACGTTTCCCTTATCTTCCATTCAACGATAGTATTGTATAGCCTTTATTTTTGTAAACTTATCATGCTAGTTTGAATCTAAGAATTCGAATCTGATTTTACTACCTCTTAATTAATTAAATATCTTTAAGAACTCAAATATGATTTTACCTCTCTCAATTGAATTTAGCTAATAACAGTTTCCTGTTCTCTCTCCTGATTTAAATTACGTATATTCTAGACCCTTCCCTTCCAGTTTAACCACTTCTCATATATTGGAATTACAAAATCTTTTCTCAATCCTTCTTCCTTTCCAAGTTTAATAAATTAATTCCTATTAGATATTATCCCTCATTTTTATCTCTTACAACAACCAAATAAATTCTTTTCCATTTCAAATTAAAGAATTAATTCTTACTTACTAATGGGATATCTTGTTAGTATCTTTCTGGTGTTTCTCAACGTTAACATTTAATATATTTCCAAAACAATTATAATATGAAGCATTTGAGTTTCTTCTAAATTATTTACATTATGTAATTAATTCTTTTACTCTTTTAGAATTATTTTAACCTACTAAATTTATTCCCCTTCCTTAATTTTTTATTTAAACCACGATCTTACCGGTTGTTCTTCATCCTCTTCACGCCACCACTACGTCCTTCTTCCTCAGACTCTCAATTCACGCTCTTTCTTGTGCTTTGGTCAAAATCCTTCCCTGGTGCCAACTAGAGTTGTATCGGGTAAAGTAATTGTGTAAAAGGCATGTTAATTTATTTAGTTGTGTTCGTTGATTCCTGATTATGAATTATTATGATCTAGACAATGGTGTCGTTGATGAACGTTACTGGTGATTTCTGTGAAATTGAAATTGTCTTTTCCAATGTGGAAGAATGAAGTTGCCATGTATTGGCTAATATAGGTCGGAGAGGGAAGAATGAAGTTGTGTGGGTTTATGACATACCAATGTGGGTTAAACGTTTGGTTGATTAATGTGATGCGTGTTTTTTTTTAAACCGTCTTTTCAATAGACACAATTTCACCTGTTTTGATAAACCTACAAAATTTCTTCCTTTCCCGTCATTTCTTCACTTCTCTTCTTCCCCAAGCATGCAATAGCAGCCTCCTCCCTCTTCACTCTCCAATGAACACCATCACCACCGCTTGTGCAGCCGTGGGAGAGCTACGCCGTGTTGTCACTGCCTACCACTATCAGGCGACAGTCACTGCCGCCTGTAGGAGCTGCTACCTGTCAAAGTTGCTCACAGTATCTCTGAGTTACAACATGTCACAGGGAAACAATCCGATGTATGATGCCGATAATATAAAATTAGTAACTATACATTGGATAGGTAAAAAATTAGTGATTTTATGTCAGATTTTGTAATTTGTTCATATTATAATTTGTATGATTCAATTAATGTTACTAGTACATGAATTTTTTTTTTGAAGTAATGTTATTAGTACAATTTGTGTAAATTAGCCATAGTACTTGAGATATGAATTTGTTATGTGTTAAAACATTTGAAATAATGGTATGAACTCCCAATAAATTAGCAATAGTGCTTGAGATATTAGTTGTTAACATGAAATTAATAGCACTATGATGTTTTATTACCAATAAAATTAGCAATGGTGCTTGCAAGCCCAAGTGCTTGGGATATTAGTTGTTAATATGAAATTGTAACAACAGTATGATGTGTTTATTACCAATGAATTAGCGATGGTGCTTGCTAGCCCAAGTGCTTGGGATATTAGGTTGAGTGCTTTGAATTAGGTGGATATGGCTGATTGCATTCAATTTTCATGTCATATCAACGGTAATATTGTGCACGGGGTGAATAAAGCAAATTATGAAGGTGAGAGGAAGAAGATTGTGTTAGTGAATGTCGACATCACTTTTGAGCAACTTATTGCTAAGATTGGTAGTTGTTTTGGTATCGACCAGTGCACCCATCAAGTGAAAGTGTCACACGGAATGAGCCAATTAGTGAAGAACGGTTGTATAAATTGGATAGTGACACTCATAAAGGATGATACTGATGTTGAGAGTACCATGTTATACGACCCACGAGTAGTTTTTTCGAGTTGTACGTCGAAGTACAAGAGAATCCAAATATGTTCCGCCCTACTCAAGGTGAGCAAGTACCTCAAATACTTCACACCTCTTCATCTTATTAACATCAAACCCTTTTAAAGTCTCACACCACCTGAACACCAAACATCATTTCTTTCTTCATCTTCTCGATGCCAAATATAAATGACCTCTTCATCTTATCTACACCAAACACATATCATCTCTTCTTCTCCTCAACTCACTACACCTTAATATGAAACTTTA
The DNA here is from genome assembly GCA_023374045.1 of Limonium bicolor. Taxonomy (NCBI): domain Eukaryota; kingdom Viridiplantae; phylum Streptophyta; class Magnoliopsida; order Caryophyllales; family Plumbaginaceae; genus Limonium; species Limonium bicolor. The sequence goes on from CM041778.1 coordinate 291,846,415, forward strand.
ACCACACACAAAACCCATTGTCAATATACTCACTACCCGTTGAACATCTGCACCAAAATGAAGTTGGTGAAGAGTATAGGGTGGATCACTACAGCCGTAAAATTTCATAATCTTCTCCTTTTGAAAAATACCAGCAGTCCGACACCAAGAGTGAAATCTCCAAGAAACAGACGAAACGGATCCCATAAAGGTCTAACTTCTAAGGTTGCACATGTATATAGGCATCTAGGTACGGGATCAATCGGTCAAAAGTATTCCTGACAACTTCTACATAGAGATATAACCTAACTTTAAGAGATCAAATATCTTATAAAGTTGATGCAATTCTTTATGTTAGCGCTAAACAAAATTCAAAGCCAAACTAAATTGAACCAAGGAATCCACCAGTCAATCCTTAGCACGTCTGCTATCCAACTTCTCTCTAATGTCAAGCATTTTAGAGCAATACCTTGAGACAGAACCTCAACTTGCTCAACAAATGACTTATTGTCATGCTCACCTATATGACGGACCATCTGTTTCCACCTCTTTCTACACAATTCCCCTGTCCTATGTTCCATCAAAGTATCCCAATCCACTTCCTCTTCACAACTAGCATCAAGGTTGTATAGAGCAATCAACATCCGATAATCATCAGTGTCTGCCCACATACCATCCACAACCATCCGTGAGGACAAGCTATAGTACCATTGGCCGCAACACCGAAACTGGTATCTAGTGCCAAGCTTATCACTGATAGCATCCCAGCTAATGTTATCCCTCAGCATCCCACGCTTAAACAGCTTAGTCGTCTCTACATGCCTTGGCTTCAAGATCAGCATGGACTAGATCAAACAAAGCTTGGTATTCATCCTGAGACCAATGTCCTTTCTTGAAGTTGGGAGACTTTGTTCTCCGATATGTATCACACACTTGGATCCTATACCTTCCTAGTTTTTTGGCCATGAATGACCAGTCTGCCCCAATCTTTTCATGCATTTCTTTTATATAATTGATTTCCTCCTTGGTCCAACCACGACTACTACTTTTGAAGATATTATGAGCCCGCTCTCTTATGCTCCTTCGAGGCCTGTAAGGGAGAGTCTTGGCGATGTCTTTCCAGCAATTTCTCAAGTTACGGTGCTTACGGGAGTTCATTACCATGTCAACACCCTCTTCTCCAAGCTGATGCTCATCCACATAATCCAATACAGCTTTCTTAACCATTTCATCTTCTTCTTTGGTAAATCGTATGCCTCGTACTACGTCTACCTCATTAGCATCATTTCTGTTCTTTTTCAACTTGCTGCTTGTTGACTCGTTGTTGACATACATGCTTCTTTGAATCTCATCACCATCCTCAAAGCCTAGTTTCAAATCATCATTCTCTCCCACAGTAGTAGCCTCTCCAATTTGTATCTCGTCACATTACCCACATTCACATGTTTAGGTTTTTCCATGTTCTCCTTGTGTTGCCCGTCCTCCAATGTGTTTCTTCTTTTTTTTAAATCACCATCACTCTCATACTCTTTCAAATTTCTCTTCCGTTTCTTCACCCTATTGCTGCAATCACGCCCACCTACATCCATTTTACAACCTCGTTCTGTTGATTCTTAACAGAGATACTCTGATCTTCCTTCATAAAAATATTATCTATCTCTCCGTTTCCTTTCATTAGTCTGGCACTAGCAATGAAAGCAGCAGGTTCCATAATCAACGCTCTAACATCACCATGAGAAGCAAAAGAAAACGCAATGTCAAAACAATAAAAAGCAGCAATCACAATTTACAAATCATAACAGTACCGCATGAACAAGACATCGACAGCAAAAAAATGAAAAAGAGTTCCAGAGAACTATGGAGCAACACTTTCGTAGAATATAGCAGCAGTTGAGTGGCATCAATTGTCCGGTTTTTATCTCTTTTCTTCGTAAATCTATTGATGCGGTTCTTTATATAACAGATACGGACGTTACAAGAGAAAAAATGTTTCCAGAAGAAGATTATTTGCAATCCAGAAATATATGTATGTCTCGCTATCGCTGAATGAACGAAATAAATTAGAGTAGTCAGTTTGACAGAACCGAAGAAATTCGGATATAATCTATAGCTTAATGTAAATTCCGATGCTTGCACCCTAGCGGCGGATGGTTTCACGGTTAACTTTACCTCGTCGAAAACAGGAACGGAACACCGCCGGCGGGTGTGGAGCGTTGAATCCGGGCTGAGATAGGGCACGATCGAAGTTGGCCCCAAATTAGATCAAAATTTCGAAGCTGGTGCTGCCCACTTTTGTCTTTTTTTTTACATTTTAAAAATGTTTAGTTTATTAGATATTTTCAAATAATATAAACTTTGCTATTTGTCATAATTTGAGTTCTTCAAAATAAAACTCAATATTAATATATTTTGATAAATTTAAAATTTTATATTTTTTGTATGTACACTGAACATGTGAATCTTAAGTTTTAAAAAATGAATCAAAACTTGTTAAAAAGTGAATCAAAGGTTGTTAAAAGTGAATTAGCGGTCGTTAGACCCTAAGCCCTGCACGACAAACCCCAAATATGTCTTCGACGTTTTTAGTGGTTTTTAGGATGTTGGGGGTGGGGTCTTTTGTCATTAGTTATACACTTTATATTGTTGTTACTAACTCGACTGATTTTTAGGGTTTATGATTTAGGACCTACAGACCTAAAAAGCTTTCCAATGGTGGTTTTTAGGGTGTTTGGGGTAAGGTAATCCTTTTGGCATTAATTCTACACTTTATAATGTCGTTACTAGTCGACAGGTTTTTTAGGGTTTGGGCTTTGAATTAGACCCTAAATCCTGCATTACAAACCATTAAAATGCTTTGGACTTTTTTAGCTTTACTATGGTGAGTTTTTAGGTGTTTTTGTGGGGTAGGGTAATCTTTTTGGCATTAGTTGTACACTTTATTATTAAAGAAGATTCATTTTGTTAATGAATAAGATTCAATTTAAAAATATGTAATATATACTCATTCTAAAAATAAAATTTTTAAGTTTACCAAAGTATATCCATGATACATCTTGTTTTGAGGAGCACCGAATTATGATGAACAATGATATTTTTTTTATTTTTGCACTTATATTTTGTAAGTTATACCATTTTGAAAAAATATTGTTTCTCTCTCTCTTATGCCCACATTCACACAGGGAGCAGGAGAAGGACACGGGGAAAGATATTTTTTTACTTATTATTTTTTTATTCATCCAATAGATTTTTGACATGTGTCCTCCAACCACAATGTAACCTAGCGCAAACCAGGAACTCGTGCGGCAATTAAAGTGGAAAAAACTCATAAAAAATTTTATTTGCCAAATAAAATCATCTGTAAAAGTTTCCAAAACTACCGGTAAATTCATTTCTTGAATGAAATTCTATTAATTTCAGAAGTCAAATCCTCTATTAATTTACACGGATGGTAGACAGTGCGGGAACGCCGCTGATAATATTGTGCGGCTGTATATGTGGGTCCAGTCAGCTGCTTATGTGGCATTATAAATGGGGCAATATTGTATAACTTTAAATTGTCATAACTTTTAAAATATAAGTCCAAAATTAAAAAAGTTCGCACAATTGTTCATCTAAATTCAAGCTCTTTAAAACAAGATTAGTCATGGATATGTTTTGACAAATTTAAAAATTTATGTTAGTTATATGTACATATCAACATATATCAAAGACACTTATGATTCACTACGTATACGATCTGGCGTGACTGTCGATATGCCCTCCTCGCTCCCCTCTCTCCCCCCACCCTCTCCCCTCCCATCCAGTCCTCAACTCCGTAAGCCTCCACCACCATGCCGCCACCCGCTAGACTACCCAAACTTTCACCAAACCGCCGCAGACACAACAGTCAACTCACACAAAATACCTGAAAGCCAAGAAACCGCCGTCTCCTGTTTCTCCCTCCAGTCGTCTCAACAAATCTGTCCCGTCCCTAGCCATGGGGAGAGAGAGCAGTTATGCGTGGAACCAGTAGGTACAAAGGTCACGGTCGTTCATACCGGGGGACTGTAGCATGTTCCAACAACACCCGTAATGGAAAGGATAGAAGTTGTAAGCGTAAGTATGGTTGAGGTTCTCGCAGCTCCCGTGGTTCTCGCAATTACAATGCAAGGTATGACCGACCGTCAGCTTCTGATAGATCCCTGAGAGGTGGTTCCAATTCCAAAGGTAACACGACTACAACTATTTTCATTGATAATATACATAGAGGAGTGTCGGAATACCAGTTGGGCAGATTAGTTCGAAGATTTGCTCGATGAAGTGGGCTCTATATTAGCCAAAAATGGAGAGCGTGGAACCGAAACGCATGTGCCTTTGTAGATGTTTATCACGTTGATGATGCCAAAAGAGTTATTGAGGGCATAAAAGGCTGGATATCAATGGAAGTAGTATTTGGGCAAGAATGGAATTTCAAGGTCATAAAGCCAATGAGAGGAGAGATGCTTCTGCTAGTAGACCTCCCAAGCCTGAAAAATCGTCTACCAAGGTCCAGAAGGTATATAGCAACGCTAAATCCAGGATTTCTATTAAGGTCAAAGCCGATGAAGGGATGAAGGCATGCCTCTCCAAATGTGCGGTTATCAGTCTCCAAGTGAAATACCCCTAACCATTAAATAATAAAATAATGAGAAATAAATATTAATTTGGGGGATTATGAAACCCTAAGACATTAAACAAAGATAATAATAGTGATAAAGGATATTTAATAGGATTCAAACCCTAGAAGGGAATTGAAGGCCATCGAAGCCAAAAACGCCTTAAGGTTAAAACCGTGCCCTAAGCCGGACCTTAAGCTAACCATGATATATAAACTATAAAACTCATACCAAGTCAATTAAGGATCATTATATGACCCTTAAAACATAGGACCTCATATAGAACTCAGTAAAAATGCGAAAGGCCAGGAGAGTCGACGCACCTCCCTTAAGGCCCGAAAAGCCCCGGAAACACCCGGAAATGCTTTATAAGATGAAGTAAATCATTACACTTCATTCCAAATGCACCATAACACTTTATTAAACATATAAGATGAATTTATCATGCCAAATTATAATTAAACGCAAAGTGCTTGGAGGAACCGTTGTGGGCCCCATAAACCCTGAAAACGCCCGGGAATGCCTCGGAGAGGTGCCGAGGTGGCACGAACTCCTATATAATTCATTCTTAGAGTTCCTACCATAATTATTCATCATTATAAAGAGAATTATTGAGCTAGTTTTGCAAAAATACATAAAGTGCTCGGGAGAAATTCTTAGAGCACCGTTACACCCGACCGCGGAAACGACCCGAACCGGGAATGAGTTACGGGCCTAGATAACCCAATGTAATCCAATGTAACACCTTAGAATGTTTATATTGACCATAAAATAAGGCAAGGAACACTTAGAACTGGTTGGAACAAATTAATTTTCATCTTGGACAAAAAATGCCCCAGAGCACAAAATAGTGTCTCGGAAACGCGTTTTACACTCTTACCTCATAGTTTTTCATGAGCCACGAATTTATGTCATCAAATGGACATGTGTTGAGTATATTAATAAACAAAGACAAGGTGGGAACACCTCATCCAAGGCTTCCGATTTCATTCATTAAAATGTCTCATTTTTTAACAATTTACCTAACTTAACACACTCATTAGTCATTATTGTCCACTTTCCTTGTTCCCTTGAGTGATGCCTCCCATAACACCCCATGATACCTGAGTGCAGCATTATTGTTCCACTCAAATTCCACTAGGAGCAAGTGCTCCACTAAGAATAAAATAAAACACCTTTTTTTACGAGGGATTACCTTTACATTAAAATATTCAGCCCACTACCAGCTGCCTTGTTTGATTGCTGCCACCTCCCCCCTAATAGATCACTCAACCTGAATTATTTTCCCACTCAAATGCCATTATCCTAATGCCCCACCTAATAAATAAGAAATTAACAACTTTCCCATTTTTAATACATAATGAGCCATCTTCACTCATTTCCTTCCAAGGATGCCGAGCTCCAGCCTTCTCCCTCCCTTTATTCACGTCATTGAAGGGATATTCAGAGGTAAGAACTCAATTGGTAAGAAAACCTCATTACTTAGTCAAATTAGTCTTGTTTTATCTCATTTTCCAAGGTAATTCACAAGTTAATTACCTTGGAGTTCAAATTTAACTTCTCCATGACTTAGGTTCGAAATCAAAAATCATTTGGTCTAGGAAGGTCGTGCCTAAGTCAAATATTTACCAAAGGTAACCTCTAAGAAGTTTAAGGTAAGGAAATTTCACAAAAACCATTTTTCTTTCCTAGTTTGTCATGGCCGAATTCCATTGATTTTTTCTCCATCAAATCCTTCATTTTCTCCAGGGTTTGACAAGGGAATCATCTACCCTCAAGGTGGCCGTGAGCATCAACATCTTTTACCTAAGGTAATCTTGGTTTCTAAGGTTCTAAGAGCTATTATCAAGTTCTAACCTAAAGAACAATCCAAGAACTAACATGAAGTTCTTCTCCTAGGCAAGGCGAGATCATAACCATTCCCAACTCAATTTTGAGTGATCAATGTAATACAAAATCCTTAGCACATGTTTTGTGCATTAAACTTATGTAACTCTTTAGATCTTGATTAGATTTTTAAGACTTTGAATTTTGGTATCATATACCTCTTGTTAGGGCCGAATTCTTGAGTGGTCTAATCAAGCTTAAGCAACCAAGATCCAAGGAAAATCAAGAAGGTAGAGTACTAATCCTTGGGTAATTACCTAGATCTAGTATTTAAGTTAAGTTTTAACACTTCTAATAATTATTTACCTTGTTAACTAATTAAAGCCGTGGGTAACAGGTTTTAAATACTTGGTTGGGTAACTAAAGTTAATAACAAAACTTAAAGGTGATTTTGGTAATTTTAAGTAAATTATTTGGTAGTTAATATTATGGCCTAAAATAAAAGAGTTCAATTGGTATATTATAAGTGTATAAATAATTGTAGAATTTATCTAAGTGATTTAGATATTTTTATGAGTATTTTGGTATATTAGAAACCTTTAAAAGTTAAGGTTATAATATTAAAAGCTTAGGAATTAAAATCTACTGTCAAAAGGATAATTGATAATTTTGGGGTCCTTAAAATATTGGTGTAAAAATACTTACGAATTTAAATAAAGAGTTTTGGTGAAATTGGGGCTAAAAAAGGAATTATGGTGGTTTAAAAGTTATTTAGGGCTATAATTGGTAATTACCAAAAGTTTGGGGTAAAAAGTGTAAATAAGTTAAGTTTGGAGGATATGTTGGTAAATTAGTCTAAGGTGAAAGATTAAAATTAATTTGGGGTGAAAACTAGAAGTTTAAAGGAGTTTGGGAGTAAATTGTAATTTCTGGAATGTTTAGGGGCAAAATCGTAATAATGGAAAAGTTTGGTCAAAGGAGAAAATATATGGTCAAAGTTAGGAGGAATTAATGAGTTGACCAAAAGTTAAGTAAGAATAAGATCAAAATATAAGTTATAAAGAAATTAGGGGTGAAATGCATATTTAAGGGAAAATTACATCGCCCACCCATGACGTTTGGCGAAATTACACAGCCCACCCACGAGGTTTCAAAAATTACTTTGCCCACCCACGTGCTTTCCACAATTTTACATCCAACAACTTTTCTAATATTTGATCAACTTAAAAGATGGTTAAATGATATCCAAATTTGATGAAACTTTACATGGACGATATTAAAGTGTTATATTTTGGGTAAAACGTGAAATCCAACGTTTTTAAGCTTATATATGACTCGTGGGACCCGATGAACGTGTCTCATGTTTCATTGGGTCCCACAAGTCATATATGACCTTAAAAAACTTTGGATTTGGCATTGAACAAAAATATAACACCTTAGCATCGTCCATGTAAAGTTTCATCAAATTTGGATATTATTTAACCATCTTTTAAGTTGATCAAATATTAGAAAAGTTGCTGGATGTAAAATTGTGGAAACCATATGGGTGGGCAAAGTAATTTTTGAAACCTCGTGGGTGGGCTGTGTAATTTCGCCAAACGTCATGGGTGGGCGATGTAATTTTCCCCATATTTAATTACATGGAGGGGTAAAGCGGTAATTTTACAAAGTAGGATGGAAATAAAGGAGAGAGTAAGTTATAACTGTGGAGTAATTGTTGTGGAATTTATTTGGGATTTAATAAGGATTATTAGGTGATAAATAAGGAGTATAATAATTAAGGATAAAGATATTAATTATATTATAAAACAATCACATAAATAATGAGATTAAATTAGAAATTAGGAAGTATAATATATGTCTAGAAAACTTATGTTATAAGGAACACTATAATGTTTAAAACATATGGTGTAACATTAAGACAAGTCCTTAGTAGAAGATTTGTGAATAAATAACAAAGGGGAGTTATTATATAAATGATTTTATAATTCATGTGAGGAGTTATGGAAACAGGAATTATAATACAAGGTTGGAAACCTTGCAAAGCTAAAAGAAATAATATAATGTGTTTATAACATTACATGTAACAATATATACAACTAAGATTATAATCTTAGAAAATAATACATAAGCACTGTTACGTTGTTGGATAATATATCTCTCGCATAAAATGATAAGTATATCATTGCTATAAGTTGGAATTATAATTCACTCTGGATGTATTAATATATAGAATAAGTGAAAACAATTATGAGTATATAATTAATGAGATGGAGATATACTATAAGGTGGAAATTCATTATCACGTGTAGTTGCTACATAAAATAACGAACTGATAACTACCTCGAACCACTGTTCAATAACTGGGAGAAATTAAGAAACATACGGGGTTAACATACCACGGGTATTAGTTTTGTATCAATTATAATGTAATAGTTAGCGCTAGTCGTATTAACGTTACCCGGTATTTGCATGTACGTATAACAGCATTAGGGGGGAAACTACTGAGTGTGAACTGTCACACTAGCAACTGTCACGGTGAACGGTATGTTAATTGTGTGGTCTGAATGTCCTAAGGATTTTCCTGAGGTCCAGACATTATGTGTTTAATTGTTAAGAGTGATATCTGTGATTTATACATATGATCACGTAAACTGTGTTGCTCGACACTACTGCGTTATATTTTACGCGAACAACTTGTGATTGAAAGTCTATACATCTAAACCTGAGCAAGACTAGATGACCTCTAGGTGTACGAGAACCTAACCGACGGTCAATTTTCATAGTCTTAAACTTAAGGATTGGGTCTTGTGTCATTGATTAAAGGACTATGTTATATAAAGATTTGGAGAGGGAATCCAGCTAGTTTTGACTACCTGGTTGCGCAGCGTGATCACTACGAGGGACTACTATCAAGAGTCACTCAAGGAAATCCATACATCCACACTCGATGATGGCAGAGGGCACTGCTGTTGGTGCAGTCTTCGGCCGAATTGGACGCCTTCAAGGCAAATAAGAAGACCAGGACCAAAGGGTCAGCTGGTGAATGGTTCCATTTATTTGGGACCCAGGGGACTACTATCCAATATCAAACTATTAAGGTTTATCCTAACATGACGCCCGAGGTGGAAATTAATTGGAAGGATTAAGTGGTTGGTTAAAAGGATAAGGGTCATAAGGCCAAGTAACAAGAACGGTTAATTAATACATGTATCTTGTTTGGTATTGGTTATTTGTTTTGTGATGATAATGTTGGATGAACTGCTGTGTGTTTATTTAAACATTTACAGTTGTTACTATTATTGTAAACCGGTACAACATGTAATGAATCTAATATAAAGATGGCTAACCGACTTAAGGAATCCAAATGATTTAAGATCCATTAAGCATACCAGCGTAGCTTGCCGAGCCCTTTATTGGGCCATACATTACAGGTTACTGAACGGAGTCATGAAGCCGGAGTGCGGGACACGGGGTAGTTAATGTATTTTCAATAAAGCATCCTTAGTACTATGATGTACTGTGTTATGGAGTTTTTGATGTATTGGGTTTAGTTGCTCACTTGTATGGTTTAGTTTTGGATTGTAGGTTTACTCAGTATCTGGTCGTCACAGCTGTTGAGAGTTGGAGTTGATTGATGGAATAAGGTTGCCTTGTTACTCATATGGGTGAGTGACGACGTGTAGCACCAAAGGATAGTTAGTTTCATCTTCCACGGTTAATTATGTTTTGTTTATGCTACGACTTGCGATATTATGAGATTAGGAGTAGGGGTGTTACAAAAAGTGGTATCAGAGCGGTCAACTCTGATGACGAGATACTGAGTCAAGAATAGTGAGCATAGGAATTTTGGGATATGGGAACGCCTGTAAGGATTCATGACTTATAAAGGAGAATTTTAGGGATATCTTATTGCTAGTAAATAGTCTTTCTTGCACATTTATGACTGAGAATGTAAAAATGGTATAGATCGAATAGTAATGAAGATACCATCCTATAGATGTCAAGGAGTGGTAGAGGACATGGAGGCAACAGTGGGCGTGGTGGCGAGACACCAACGGACATCCCAGAGATACCAGGCCTGGCAGAGGCCATGGCTGCCTTCGTCGAGCAGTTAGGGACTCAGTTCGCAGGAGCCATACCCCACCCACCACAACCCAGGGAAACTAATTGGCTAAAGAGCGTAGCAGACGCACGGGTACCAACCTATTCGGGGGAACCAAACCCCGCCTTGCTAGAGAAGTTCATCGTGGAGCATCAGAAGGCGTTTAAAGTTGTTTGAGTTCCTGAAAACCAGAGAGTTGACATCGCATCCTACAACCTGAAAGATGCTGCAGATATATGGTGGCGGTCGGTCGAGGACCACCATCGAGCCACACCAGGTTTTACTGGACAACGTTCGTGCAAGTGCTGCGGGACAAGTATTACCCGAGCATCTAAAGCAGAGGAAAAGATAGGAATTTGAGACTCTGACTCAGGGGAATCAGACTGTAGAGGAGTACTATGCTAGGTTCATTAGTTTACTGGACTTCATACCAGGAGTTGACTACTCAAACACGGTGAGCATCCAAAAGTTCTGAGGAGGATTACAGTACCGTATCCAGGGCTTTATGGGAGCTATACGCTTGCCACCATACAGGAGTGCTACGACGCTGCGTCGGCGACTGAGCTGATGCTTCAGACCAGAGATGAGGCCCAAGGGAAAAGAGGAAGAATTCGAGGGCAAGGATGGGGGAGCGACTTCTAGCGGTCACGACAAGCGGGGAAAGTAAGAAACTTTTAATTGAGAATGAGTTGCCTATTTACTACTTATACTAAAAATTGGTCACTAACCCTAAAACCTTCAGCCGGAAATTTCTTTGACAAAAAGAAAGGGCGGAAGGACTACCAGGTCAGAAGGCGAAGGAGCAGGTCCCTCGTCTGACCAGCCCCGCTATTAATGCCCATCCGCTTAGGTCTGCACCACCCAAGGGTAAGGATACCCACCTCTCACTTACCAAAATGTTTATTAGTTGTACCTTTACTAAACCATGTTGTGTAACAATAGACACTAAGCCACCCCAGCGCCATTACTTCTCCAAGCGTTGTGGAAACGACCACCCTAGCGTAGACTGCTCAGGCAAAAAGGTAGAATGCTGCTACTGCAAGAAGGAGGGCCACAGAGAATACGAGTGCTACTCCAACCCCGGAAGCCGGGTGTACAAAGAACCCAGAGACACACCAAAGACCCCAGCTATCGAGGCAGGCGAACCACGAGGAGGCCAGGCACCACAGAACAATACCAACATCAGATGTCCGACAGGAACCATCTTCAACTGCACATCAGAAAGGCAAGGAGGTCGTTCCAAGCCAAAAACCCTTACTCAGCGAGAGCTTCGGGCGCTGAGGCTAGCACTCAGCGCGCGATACCGTAAGCCTAAAACCTAAACCAAAAGCTTGAAGCATGAATGTGTGTTACAGTTATCAAACGATGAAACTTGTATGTGTTTAGTGCGAATCAAAATTTAGAGAAACCTAACTTAGGAACCTCTCACCTAATAGGACACTTCGACATCTGTTACCCCTTACCTATGAAACCGAGATCACCTGAACTTTTGAGCGAAGGTCGGGAATATCCAAAGGAAGAATGCCAAGTGCTTCGACCCGGCATGATCCTACTCAAGTAATACCTAACCCTAAATGAACAAATAGCCATTGTAAATGAGTGTAGGGCCTTGGGAATGGGTCTGAGAGGATTTTACATTCAAGGATACGAGAGCGGGTTAAAACGTAAATTGTATATGATGTGCAGGGTAAGGATTGGGATCCACAAACTAGGTTGTATTGAAAGGTAAGAAAGATGGAGCACGAGTGCCTAGGATACCCAACATTTTTCAAACCCATGGTGACGAGAGCGGTCAAAATTGCACAACAATAGAAACAAAACCCCATACCAGACATGAAATCCGACGTTTGCATTGTGAACTTCTATGAGAAAGAGGGAAAACTTGGGTTACACCAGGACCGAGACGAGACATCCGAGTCAATTACCAAAGGGATACCAGTTGTATCTTCTCCATTGGAGATGATGCTGAATTTCTATACGGTGATCAGAAGAGGATGGACAAGGCGAGCAAGATTGTTTTGAAGTCGGGGGACGTGTTGATATTTGGTGGAGAATCCAGACTAGTGTACCATGGGATTAAAGGCATTACTGAATACTACCCCATCGACCTTAGTGAACACTACCCATCTGAAACTCGGATGGTTAAATTTGACGTTTAGACAATATTGATGTAATTTTGGAGATTCTATATAAGAATCATTGGATTAATAAATGGCATTTTCAATTCCTTTGAGACATACAACCCAACCTCACTATCTTACGAATAGTTAACCCCAGGCCACAAGCCCAATGAGGGAGCTGTTCTGGATGTATTGAACATGGCGGAGGGAAAGAATAAGAGAAATGTCATCCACAGGCACCTTCACTGTAAATGGCGTGAGTGCATCGATACTATTTGATTCAGGGGCGTCTCACTTCTTCATACCTCTGCCCTGGCAAGGAGTTAGAGACAGCCCCTGAGCCTCTCTCAGATTTCCTAGTCACACTACCGACGAAGGAGAGAGGAGGTGCACAAAACTTCACACGGGACTCTAGATTAATATCATGACTGAAGATTTTCACGCAGACCTGATTGAGCTTGATAATTTGGGCGTCGACATCATCATTGGCATGGATTGGCTACAGAAGTATAAGGGCCGACTGCATTGCGCAGAGCATAGACTATTACTAAAGAGCCCGAAGGCAAGACAGTCTCCTATCGTAGTGCTCCCAGAGAGCCAACTTTCAAGCTGGTATCTGCTACAACCTTGATGAAGAAGGTGGAGGAAGGGACAACCAGTTTACTTATGCTATGTCCAAGACATGAGGCATGAAGAACAGATAAAGTCTGACATACCAGTTGTATCAGATTTCCCTGACCTGTTTCCTAAAGAATTACCGGGGATGCCACCCAAGCGGGATGTTGAGTTCTCCATCAATTTGATACTAGGCATGGGGCCTATTGCCAAGGCGCCCTACCGAATGGCACCAACAGAGATAAAGGAGTTGAAGATTCAGTTAGAGGATCTGCTTGATAAGGGTTTTATCAGACCGAGTGCGTCGCCATGGGGAGCACCAATACTTTTGTAAAGAAGAAAGATGGTAGCATGCGACTCTGCATTGACTACCGGGAGCTTAATGCAGTCATAGTAAAATAAAATACCCTTACCACGATCGACGACCTGTTCGACCAATTGAGAGGTGCTACGGTCTTCTCGAAGATTGACCTTAGATCTGGGTACCATCAGATACGGATAGCAGATGGGGATATAGAGAGACGGCTTTCTGAACGAGTTACGGGCACTATGAGTTCACAGTAATGCCATTTGGCTTATCGAACACCCCAACTATATTATGGACCTCATGAACCAATTATTCAAAGAACAGCTAGAATCATCAGTGGTTGTGTTCATTGACGACATCCTAGTCTATTCCAAGACTAAGGACGAGCACGAGGTGCATCTGAGGCAAGTGTTCAGATCATGAGAAAGAACCAACTATATGCTAAGCTTTCAAAGTGTGAATTCTGGTTAGACAGTGTAGCTTTTTAGGGCATGTGATATTTGCCAGCGGTATATCTGTTGACCCTGCAAAGATCGAGGCAGTTAAGACTTGGCCCAGACCGAAGACAGTACAGATATTCATAGCTTCTTGGGATTAGCCGGTTACTACTAAGATTTGTCCAAGACTTCTCCAGACTGGTGAAACCAATGACTAGTCTGATGAAGAGGACATTTCATTTGTATGGACCTAGGATTGCGAGCGTTCTTTTCAGACACTGAAGGATCTACTGACGTCGGCGCCCATACTCACCATTCAAGAGGGGACCGAGGGGTTTGAAGTATACTGTGATGCCTCAGGCACTGGGATAGGGTGTGTACTCATGCAGCATGGCAAGTTGTAGCTTATGCATCATGTCAGCTGAAGAAACATGAGGAGAACTACCCGACACATGATTTAGAATTGGGAGCAGTAGTATTTGCACTAAAAATCTGGCGCCACTACTTGTATGGAGTTACAGTTACAGTTTACTCAGATCATAAGAGCCTTCAGCATCTATTCACTCAGAAAGAGCTAAACATGAGACAGAGGTGATGGGTCGAGTTTCTAAAGGACTACGACATCGACCTCTGGTACAAAGAGGGCAAGGCAAATGTCGTTGTTGATGCCCTGAGCCGTAGAGCTCATCCTTATTTGTTATGGCGGGAGACAGCAGCCTTATCGAGGAAGTACGTTGTGCTCAAGATAATGACCAGTACATGCAGACTATCAAGCAGCAGCTGACTGACGGTATTTTTGAGAGACAGAAGTACGATTTTGTACTCAGTGAAGATGGGTTAATCAGACTAAATGGTCGTTTGTGCATTCCAGAGTCCAGCCCCGACCTGAAGGAGAAGATATTACAGGAAGCTCATTGCTCTTCCTTATCCGTACACCCAGGGTCATCTAAGATGTACAAGGATCTGAAGTTACATTTCTGGTGGAGTGGTATGAAGAAGGATGTTGCGGAGTTTGTGACACGATGTATGACTTGTCAGAAGGTAAAGTTCGAGCACCGGAGACCGGGCGGGTTAGTACAGCCGATGCCCATCCCATATTGGAAGTTCGAAGATATATCCATGGACTTCGTGGTCGGTCTTCCACCGACTAGAGGAGGTGCAAACATGATATGGGTCATCGTCGACAGACTGACGAAGGTAGCAAGGTTTATTCCTATCAAGGACACTTGGAAAGTTCCCAAGCTGGCAGACCTCTTCAAGAAATAGATTATTACACCACGGTGTACCTAAGTCGATTGTGTCAGATAGAGACTCCAGATTTCACTCAAGATTTTGGCAGCAAGTTCAGAAAGCATTGGGTACAAAGCTAAAGCTAAGTACCGCTTTCCACCCTCAGACAGATGGTCAGAGTGAGCGAACACTGGTGGAACGGAAGCCTTTAATTACGGTCCAAAACCGTGTATAATTACGGTTCTGGACCGTAATCTACGCGGGCATCATTAAAGATGGTCGACGTCTTTAATTACGGTTTAAAACCATAATTAAAGGCCCTTTTCCGTCCCGCGTGTCATTGACTTTACATTACGGTTATTGGTAAAACCGTAATCTAAAGTGTATTTTTTTTGTACAAAGCTACACAATTGCAACAGAGCCAGAATTATAACAGATAAGCAACAGAGGCCATCAAACCAACAGATGTGCAGAAACTTCACAATTGAAACACTTGAATCAAATAGCAACAACACAAATTCATTCTCTACGCACAATTGCAACAGAGATAACATCTAATTATACACCAGATCGAAAATCTGTTACAGCTGAATCTGTTACAGCAACAAAAAATATTCAATACAGTCAGAATCTGTTACAGCAGCTAGCAATTCATTACAAAAACTATTCAATACAGCAGAATCTGTTACAGCAGTAGCAGCTAGCAGAATCAGAGGGCTACAAAGGTAGCAGTGTAACCTTTACATGGTAGATACAACTAGGATGACTCCCAACAAGAAATAGCACAAAACAATACAAAATGGTGCAGAAAACTATGAAAAACAAAATCTATCATAGCAGCATCAGAGCTAGCTGAGTCTGTTACAGGCAGCTCTTCAGGTCATTAGTTGACAACAACAGGGAGATCGGTATTGCTCTACTTCCACGAGTTGTCTAGCTAGCTAGTCTACCACTCCATTCTCATAAATATGGCTGACATGCTCTCTCTAACAGGATATAAGTCGTTTGGATTGTAAGTCGAGAATTTACAAAATGCTCTTTAATCTGGAACAAGAAAAGAAGTGAAACACATAATGAGATTAGGATAAAGACACAAAAAATCTGCCGAAAGAATTAAATACAAGACAATGTTCGAATTACCTTGTCTTTAGAATTCTTAAATGCTGGGAAGTACCCGCAGAACTCGTACATATACCGCATCATGTAGTACCCGCAACTCGTAGAATCCTTTTGGGTAGGGCACTAAATCACCAAAATTCACAATTGTAAAACAATTGTACAAAGATAATAGCAGTATGAATGAAATACATGAATTACCAAACCTTGATGTAATCGACGGTCAAATCATCAAACTCTCCCTGAGGGGTTTTACTGTAACAACTGTTACATATATTAACAAAAGCGTTTAGCAAATGAATAAGTACATTAATTTGGTTCAAAAAACTTACAAACAATTAATAGTAATAAAAAACTACTCTTTGATTAAGTCTTCGGTGTTGAATTCTGTCCACTGCCCTAGTGGATCTAGAACGAGTAGAGTAGCGGTGGCAGCGCAGAATATAAACAAAGCCCAGTGGTGGCTACAATGTCAAATACAAAATGAAATGAGAAATGAAGGTAAAAAATTTAGCTAATTAGTATGTAATTTTATATCAGAACTCACGTTTGGTGATACGAAATTAGAATGAATAATTTATTCTGTCGATCAGCAACATCGAAGCAATGAATCATGTATTCACAAAACCTTCCCGGGTCCCTATTGACTGAGTCGTACGATAAACGCTCCGGGCACACGGCAGTAATGGAGGTGATGTTCTTCTCATCACATCTCTCAAGCAGACCTCTATTATATCACATATACTATAAAAAGTTAGCCAATGCAACTTCATAGATACTTATTCTATATGTTTTTACAGTATGAGGAAAGAACCTTACTTTAGATAAGCTTGAATAATGTTAATGTTCAGGTAATCTCCACACATAATCTCTCTGATGTCCCCAAAGTTGATCATCGTGGTCATATCTTCTTTGTAGTGAAACATCGACTTTGGAAGCGTCATCATGAAGTTGATAGTTTGAGGTGACTTCAAAATGATCTTGTCATAGAGATTCATCTAATGAAGCCCCAAAACATTAATAAGTCTTTGTGGGAGTGAGAACTTACTTTTAGGCGCCTCAGAAGTCCTGATGCGACCCCGGACGGGCGCTGGATTCTTACTTTTCGCACCCCGACTCACTGGATTCTTACCCTTCACACACAAACAGTAAAGCATAAATGTAAGATAATTACTAATTGATTATTATAGTAACATTAAACATTTATCTAGAACATACCCTTGTACTTATGACAGGATTCGCCGGCGCGCTGATCTCTTCTTCTCTGGGCCGGGATATGCGACGAGGAAGCTCAGGGATCTCAGGATTCACCGGCGCGCTGATCTCTTCTTCTCTGGGCCGGGATACGCGGCGAGGAAGCTCAGGGATCTATAACAGATTATATTAGACACTTAATTAATGCTAAATAATGCATTTTATTAGATACTAATGGTTGTCAAACAGTCTTACCTCATCAGTGACAACAATATAACATGCTGGCTAGGGCAATATGTCTCCCTTCGCTTCAATCAACGTGCATTTGTTGTCAAACGCCATTGGAAGGTATGCATGCTCAAATCTATCATTATCATCCAAGGTCACACGCGCGTAGAATGGGGGTAGACGTACGAAACTGATGAGCGTGAGTGGACCTGATGGCAACACCGTCCCGTAGGCCACATCTACAGGGTGCCCTTCTAATGATATTTGGAGACGACATTTTTTTTGCTCCTTAAATAACAGAGATAATACGTGAAATAAATAAGTGAGTCCAATCTAATACTATTTAAATGACTTTATTTAAGGAGAAAAATAGTTAAACAAAGCTAACCTGGTTGTTGGCAAGCGGGTACGGGTCAGCGGCCGGAGCACAACTAGACGAGGAAGACGGTCGAGGAGGATCATGCCGCTGCTGAGTAGTCGCATGTGCGATCAAATTCAACGCTTCTTGCAGCCTCTCCTCGATAGCCCTGCGCTCAGCAGCCTGTTTCTCCTCATTAGCTTGGCGCTCAGCAGCGAACTTACGCTCTACCATCGCTCGACTTCAGTAGCACTCATCTGACTCTTCCTAGCAGATGGCGGGAATACGTGCTTCTGACGTACTTCTCCCCCAAATCCTCTAACACGCCCCGGGTGATCCTTCTTCCTAAGTATTTGATTGAGAGCGTCGTCTTGAGAAGGAGGAGCGTGTATGTCTACTTCTCCTCTCTGTGCCGCTTCATAATGTCCAATTGTCAAAGAAGTTAACACTAAATTTAAGATCAACAAACACTTGAGTATATAAGTTATTATTTAATAGCTACTTTCAAATACTTACAATTTGGTTAGCCAGTTGTTCCGTCGCAGCATGAGGAAGTATCCTCTGACCTTCGCTGGTGGTTTTCTGGCATCCCAATATGAACATCTGCACCTTCCTCGCCTCAGGGACATCCTCGATCGGGCATTCACTTCCATCCTCGTTCCTTTGTGTCAGCAAACCAGCTTCTTTCCCATGTCGAGGCTGCCCACATATCCCCTTTGTCCCATGGTGTGGGGGTAGAGATTAGCTTCACGGTTTTGCCGTGCTTGTTCTTGTCTTTGCTGTTAAGAAAGTACAACAGAAAATTAATTAGAAAATCAGGGATAAGCATTATGAGCATTAATTCAGAAAAGAGTACACACAAACATACCTTGAACTCGGGGGTGGAGTGCCACTCAACGAACTCCTTCCACTCCTCTTCAATGATCTGCCGTTGTACACAACATACGGCGGAGGCTCAAGTGGGGCACCCTGTTGATCCAGTGCTCAACCAACTAGTGGTGGAATGATTTAGCTTTGCCGGACACCAAAGAAAGAACGGTCTTCTTCACTTCTTCTGGGATCTTGTATCGTTCTTGCACCTTTTCCAGATGGTCTCCTTAACTTCTTCCGGGACTTGTCACCATGTGTGGTTGACGCAGCAATGTGATCTGGCCAGAGTCCCTAGCATGCCAGCGAACTCTGACCTGCTGCCCCACAATACCTCTCATACTTGTCCACAGAAGACTGATCTCATCCGGTTTCTGTAGTTTCATCCCACTGGGTCGCACCTCTACCTCTGGGTCTCTGAGTAGCACTCGTAGAAGGTGCACTCATGGAAGGGCCACAACAGCAGTGGCATATGTAGATGGGCCAGCAATAGTAGCGGCACCGGTAGAAGGAACCGGTACCATTTGCTGCTCATTTTCGAACTCACGGCAAATAAATCGAACTCTTCATCAGCCATGTCTGGATCAGCCATGCCTGCAAGGATTGAAATAAAATTTAATTAAATTAAGCATTTCATAATGGTCATATACAAGTAAGAATAAAAGAGTGTTAATTTCATATAAATTTTAATAATAATTACATACACCATTATCTCTCAACCCACATTCCCTCGTTATGGTCTGATCGTATATACTCACGATGACCTGTGACCTCAGCCTCTTCCAATGAAATAGGAACAGTTGGAGGTTCATCTTCTGCATCATACTCCTCATCAACCACACCATCCACACCAACTATTCCTCTTCTCCCTTTAGCACAACAGACCATCTAGGATTACAGGACCAGTTACATAAAATATCTGTTTAACCTTCGTCCCAACAACGAATGGCTCAACCGTGGGAGTAGCTCTAGACAGATCAACCAGTTTCATACCATGATCCTCCTCACGGTAGCCATGATTGTTGTTAACCCAGTTACAACGGAAAACACACATTTCGTAGTTGTTGTAGTCCAATACCCAGATGTCATGTATAACACTGAAATATGATTGTTTTACTGAGACTGAACTGTGACCCACACACCGATGTCATATAAGTTTTGATAAGCTTCAAGCTCTACGCCACTGTTTTGATTCGTTGACTTCTGATCTTGACGTTCTGTGAAAAAGGTGAATCCGTTGACATCGTACCCCTCATAAGAAATTACATCCAGAGTTGGTCCAAATGCAACTACTTTAATCAGTTCAGGCACATTCGTGGATTGATCGGACAACACCTCTGTCTTGAACCATCTGACAAATGTCCTATTCTACTCATTTTGTAGTCTAACGTCACTCATGTCTGGATATTGTGATCTTAAACAACAAGTGTTCATCAAAGTATGGTTCGACATCTTCAAGATGACTTAGCACAACTAAATGAGTTTTGTTAAGAGTGTCTATGTCAATTCTTTTCAGTTTTCTGTCCAACCGTGCCAACACCCTTCAATCTGCCCTCGTGTCTAGGACGTGGAAGTCCAATGGTATCGACACCTTCTAGGTAATTGGTGCAGAAGTCTACAACTTCCTCTGTGATAGTGCCCTCTATAATACTACCCTCTGGGTGACGACGGTTCTTCATTTTCTTCTTCTGGACACCCATGTACCTTTCGAACGGATACATGTAGCGAAGGTACAAAGGACCACACATCAAATCTCTCTTACAAGATGCACGAGGAGATGTATCATTATGTCGAAGAACGATGGAGGAAAATACATCTCCAGCTGGCACATTGTCACAATAAGATCCTTTTGTAATTTAGACAGAGTGTCCACATCAAGAACCTTAGACGAAATGGATTTGAGAAGACACTGACGTTTTGATTGTGTGTCTGACAGCATCTGGCAAGATCCCACGTAATGCAATTGGCAAAAATTCTTGAAGTAGGACATGATAATCGTGAGATTTCATTCCTACTAATTTGAAATCTGTCATGCACATTAGGTTTCTTATGTTTGAGGAGTAACCTGATGGCACCTTGATGTTGTAAAGGGTACTGCATAGACTATGTTTCTCTTCTTTAGATAGAGTGTGACAGGCAGGAGGCAAGAATGTGTGTTTTCCACGTTCTTGCAGGCCAAGCTCTGTGCGTATGCCCAACTCAATTAAATATTTTCTTCTTCTTTCAAATGATCCTTTGTCTTTCCCTGAAATACCCCTGAATATTAACGCATAAAATCATAACGCGTTTTGTAATTCGACATAAAATAACGTACAAAAAAATTAAATCTAGTATATACATATGTCCGAACGCGTGACGGCGTTACATACTAATAAAGTCGCTTACGTATATATGTACTAATACGAAAACTACATGGGCGTAACGTTACGATATCGTAACGTTGTAATAAAAATGATAACGTCGCGTAACCTTGTAACAAATAAATAAATAAATATAACGTGGTAATTATGTGATATTACATATATAAATAAGCAAGTATAACTTATACAAAAAAAAGAAATAAAAAGGAGCAAAGACGCTCCCGCCAGAGTTCAAACCCGGTACCTTCCGTACCCACTCTAAGTGTCTTAACCGGTTGAGCTATGCTCATATTCACAATAATATTGCACCTCTAGACGAAGCGCTCTCGTGACTTCGCACGAGATCGAGGCACGGTGCCTTCGCTAATCTCATCAGCCGTTGGATTGACATTTTCTCTCATCTGACGGTGTAGACACAATTGGAAAAATTAGGGGTATATAAGTAATCTAACAAGTCTGTCAGGAGCATAGAGGGGTATGTTCGTAAACTTACCTCCTATCACCAAGGCGATGCACGTGCGATTATTTTCCCCTCAATTTTTTTTTTAAACAACGGTTTCCTCTCGAATTGGACGGAAGCGACATACTCCGACCTTCCCCCAAATCGACGAGATATGGCGTAAAAGTCTGATCTTGTCCGGTAGCCATTGACCCCCCCCAAATACACCTCATTTAATTCATGCTTATCGACATTAATATTATTTTTCCATGTTTGCCTCTGTTTAGTTCGTCCGCTCTACATTCTGCTGCACGATGTCTACGGGTTATAGTTCGTCTGATGGCGTAGTGCCAATCGAACCTTCAGACGTTGCAGTATGGCAAGCCTTGAGGTTTGATACTGAGGAGGAAGGGCATAATTTCTACTCCGATTATGCGCGAAGGGTTGGATTTGAGGTTCGTATAAGACATACAAAACCAATTCCGGTCTAGAAATAGGGTTGTCACCGTACGACCGTACATTAAACTTGTGTGTAAACAAGAAGGTTTCAAGAGAAACAGCAGAAAGAACCCTAAATATATTAACCAGACGGGTTGTGATGTTAATGAACCTGAAGGTCAGGCGAAGAGGCATTATGCAGAGGAAAGGTGTGGATGCACGGCTTCTCTGACGCTGAAATATTCGTTTGATGAAGTGAGTTATTCAATCTCAGAATGGGTGGGTGAGCACAGTGGGCATGAACTAATTCCCCAAGAACTACGTTATCTACAACGGTCTAACAGATGTGTTAACCTTGAAGTCGGCTTGCAAGCTGAGTTGAATGCTGGTGTTGGAGTTAACCTTCAGACCTCACACAAAATTCTTGCTGCTAGTGCTGGTGGGTTTCAGAACCTCGGTTGCTCCAGAGTTGATCTCAAAAACCATCTGCGTGCAAAGAGACAGAAGGATATGAATCCGACGGAAGGTGCGAGTCTGCTAGATTACTTCAGGCGTTTTGCCACACAAAGTCCCGGATTTCACTACGACATACAATATGACTCGCACGGTTTGATTGCAAACATCTTTTGGGCTGATCATAGAATGAAGATGGATTATTCGTTGTTCGGTGATTCGGTCACATTCGACACAACATTCCGAACCAACAAAGCTTACAGGCCTCTAGGTAATTAACTTTGGTTATGCGATGGCGTATGTACTCATGTGAATTGTGAATTGTAATTTGTCTTGACTACTGATCATGTCCTGATCAGTGTCAAAATGTATAGACATATTAATCATCGGGACACCTGTTGATAGTGTAAGCATTAAGAGATGATCTTTACAATGCTGTTATGAAATTATCTAGTTAGACTGGCGGTGAAGGAGAACAACGTGCGGTCAATCGTAAGGGAAGAAATATCTACCCAGTAATGAATTTGCTTCTTGTGGTTATATCAGGTTGTTGAAGTGGTTGAAACTTTGAATGAATGTGAGATATGGTGCAACATTCTGTAACTTTGGATATTTGTGGGGTTTAATGTCCCCTTTGTAAGCATATATATAAATCTGTACTGGCCTACCTGCCCCAAAGCATAAAGTTACCTGCACGTTTAGTGGTACAGCTACCTGCAATAATAAGGTGGGATACCTGCACTTTTTGTGCCGTAGCTACCTCTCTGTTCTGTATTGTGCTAACTGCAACTATGCTGGAAGCTTCGATCCTGCACATCTAGGGGTTCAGCTACCTGCGTCACTGAGGTGGGCTACATTCACTTCTGTGCTGTAGCTACCTGCTTCTGTTCTGTCAAACAGTTTGACCAAATCCTGTCCATGTGTGACTATAGTTTAAACATTGAGGTTCTTTAGTCACGATTATGTTGATATTGTCTGAAATCACCTGCTCGAACAGCTCAATGTGAAGTGTATAGAAAAATTTAAAACAATTGTTGTCTGTCGGTAAACTACAATTAGATGTTGTTTCTGAATTTTACTTGTTTTGATGTTCTGTATTCTGGCGACACACTCTGTACTCAGGCGAGAATGGCTTCCATCCCTAAGTATTGCCTTTTCGCAGCTGTGCAGTTACTTGTTTAAAAAATAAACTATCCAGTCGGTAGTTCTTTGCATACTACTAAATTTCTGCACCTGCCTTGTCACTAACTTACTTCTTCTTTAGGTATATTTGCGGGGTTTAATCACCACCGCCAAATAATTTTGTTCGGGGCTGCACTGTTATTCGATGAGACGATACCTTCATTTGAATGGCTATTTCAGGCTTTTCTCAAATGCATGGACAACAAGGCACCAGCCACCATCTTCACAGACCAGGATGCCGCTATGGCCGCCGCTCTGCAGTCGCAGCTCCCCGACACATTCCATGGGTTGTGTTCATGGCACATATTGCAGAATGCAAAGAGCAAAGTGCACAGCTCCATAGTAGGTGCTGTCACAAATCTACTGACTTTGCTTATGTACTCCATCGATGATGAAAGAGATTTTGACACTGTCTGGGATCTCCATATGTTGGATTTGTTCCCGGCCCGTTCTGGTCGTAATAATGTCCATGGTAAATCGAAGGAATGGTTACTTAAGATAAAACAGAAACGACAGCAGTGGTCGGCCGCATGGGTAAATAAGCACTTCACTGCTGGTATGAGAACAACGCAAGCAAGCGAATCGATCAACAGTACCGTTCGTGGCTTCCTCAAGTCTGATCATAGTCTGGTAGAATTCTTTCCCCATTTTAATGATATGATTGACTGTGTCAGAGAACGAGAGAAAGTTGCGGAGTTTAACGCTAAAGATAAGTTAACTGTGAACACATTCACGATGTGCCCGATAATGGTATCCGCTGCTGCTGTGTACACACCTACTGTTTTCAGGTCACTTCACTACGAGAGGGAACAGTCACTTGCTTACTGTGTTGAGAGAATTTCTGGATTGACCGACTCTGGGTTAGAGAAATGGAATGTGTACTCCTTTGATGGTGATAGTCGGAAGATTGATGAAAGGAATGTTTACATTGGGTTGGAGGGTGATGTGGTTCTTAATTGTAGCTGCTCTTTGTTTGATTCATTTGGTATCTTCTGTCGACACATCCTTAAAATGATGGATTTACTGGGCTCAATGGGCAAGACTCAACTGAGGACAATACCACCTCCTTACATAAAGGACCGATGGCGAGTAAATGCGAGGGCCAGCATTCTTAAACAATGGTCGGACACGGATTCTGTATCTCCCGGACCTGAACCATTATCTTATACATGTCGCTATCAACGTTTAACCGCAACTGCTGTTAGGTTGGCATCTACAGCTTCTTCAGACTCTGCTCTTTATGATTATGTCATTGATCAGCTGAAAGGGATGTTAGATTACGCCATAGACCATTATCGATCTGGACACGAAGCCGGAACACCGCAGGATGGTGGGGGTAGAAACCCATGCGACGACTACGACAACATTGGGCCAAGTCGTTTTACAGCTGGGATCAAAGTAAGACCTAAACCCAACCCTGGGCGAAAGAGAAGACAGCGGTCCGTGACGGAAAAAATTGGGCTAAGATATGTGGCAGCTCACAAGAGGTTTAAATTGTCAGAAGTAAACCCGGATAATCAGTGTAATGATACTACTTCGGCTGCCCATGTGTTACCACAATCATACACCAATCCCCAATCATCATTCACCTCCCTACTCTTGGGTTTTTGTAACGCATCTCCTAATTTATGATGCCACCTTGTACTGGTAGGACGCTTTCTGTTTACCTAAATGCTGTCCCGTGGTTTGTCTGCTATAGTGGGAAACTGAGCTCTTCAATCTTGTTTTCCGTTCCAAATATCTTGGCATGACTTGTTTGAACCCAAATGATTCCTTCTCTAGCTTTGACAAGTAGCAATAAGATCTTTCCAACCATCATCTTTAGTGCTTCAAATCTTCTTTAATCCCAACTAGTAAAACATTAGGACTGATTCCTCTATGTAAAGCAGTATTCAACACTTTTGAGCATACCATCCAGATAACTGACTATCAGCCCAGTTTGACCACCATCTTTTCATAAGAATACACTGCGTCGTCATGAAAACTTATGATCCAGTCACAAAAGTTGCACACATCAGCTCCGTTTTTTGTCCAATATATATTTTTATACCCCCACAGGGCTACCCCACCGAACAACTTTGAGCCACCTGCCCGTCCTGTGATACAGCTACCCTTAGGGGCACCACCCAAGCTGTTTTGACCAGACCTGAGTAGCACCCGAGTTTTGCCACCATCTTGTCATTAAAATGTACTATGCGGTCATTACAAAGTACGAAGTATATTATACCCCTACAGGGCTACCCGACAGCACAACAATGAGCCACCTGCCCATCCTGTGATGTGGCTACCTGTCTCATATTCAGCCAAGACATTTTGTTGGGCTACCTCTCCACCGCTTCGACACTTGGCGTCATGATGTTGAAAAAATTAAAAAAATGAGAATTGTCAGTCACAAAAGTTGCACACATCAGCTCCGTTTTTTGTCCAATATATATGATTTTATACCCCCACAGGGCTACCCCACCGAACAACTTTGAGCCACCTGCCCGTCCTGTGATACAGCTACCCTTAGGGGCACCACCCAAGCTGTTTTGACCAGACCTGAGTAGCACCCGAGTTTTGCCACCATCTTGTCATTAAAATGTACTATGCGGTCATTACAAAGTACGAAGTATATTATACCCCTACAGGGCTACCCGACAGCACAACAATGAGCCACCTGCCCATCCTGTGATGTGGCTACCTGTCTCATATTCAGCCAAGACACTTTGTTGGGCTACCTCTCCACCGCTTCGACACTTGGCGTCATGATGTTGAAAAAATTAAAAAAAATGAGAATTGTCAGTCACAAAAGTTGCACACATCAGCTCCGTTTTTTGTCCAATATATATGATTTTATACCCCCACGGGGCTACCCCACCGAACAACTTTGAGCCACCTGCCCGTCCTGTGATACAGCTACCCTTAGGGGCACCGCCCAAGCTGTTTTGACCAGACCTGAGTAGCACCCGAGTTTTGCCACCATCTTGTCATTAAAATGTACTATGCGGTCATTACAAAGTACGAAGTATATTATACCCCTACAGGGCTACCCGACAGCACAACAATGAGCCACCTGCCCATCCTGTGATGTGGCTACCTGTCTCATATTCAGCCAAGACACTTTGTTGGGCTACCTCTCCACCGCTTCGACACTTGGCGTCATGATGTTGAAAAAATTAAAAAAAGAGAATTGTTGTTTTGGGCCGGACCCTACGCATGTGCCGTTGTCAGAGATTAATGAGGCTCAGTTTCAACTATAACACGAGGCCCATCGTAGTCATTGATTCCAGATATAAAATTCAAGTTTTGTCAATTAAAAAATAAACAAAAAGTTCCGTATAGTATAGAAGTCTAATACACTATTAAGTATTTATTATTTGATATTTTTATAACCATATAATAAATTACTTTCCATGCCAATATATAGGGCCCTCTCCCAACGAGACCGCTGAATAGTATTCCCTGCCCATACGGAGTGTTCAGCAACATTCATACCAGAGTACGATTAGTGTGAAGTGGCCAACAGACAGTGATACATCTAATCCCATCCATCTGTCGATTGATGATGGGTACATACATTACTAAAGTAGTTATGTTACCGTCCATGGAGCACACCGGAAGAACTATATTGGAGCTCTCTATGTCATGGAAGATTTGTAGAATTTCTCATAAATTGGTTAAATGAAAAAGTACAATCTTCGCCAATAGAATGGCCTTAAGTTAGGTAATGCGGCATTACTGTCGTTTATAAAACCCCAGTTTTACATTAACCAATAGGGTAGTAAGAGACAAACTTTCGATTTACTGCTTTGAAAACATTGACCAAATACCCACATTGTCCACTAGTTGTGTAATACTGGACAGACAACAACACAGAACACAGATATAGAAGTGATGTATATCACAGAACAAGAGATAGCAATAATTACAGCGGTGGCATTAAAGTGCACTAGTGCACAGCCAGTGCCCAAAATATGGGTGGGCTCAAGTTAGGTACTGCATTGCTTTGAATACATTGACCAAATACCCACATTGTCCACTAGTTGTTAAAATAAACAGAATGACGATGACCAAACGAGAGAGTGCATAGTAAATCCCCAAAAAATGGGTGGCCTCAACTTAGGTACTGTGGCATTACTGTCAATCATAAATACCCAGTTTTACATTAACCAATGGTGTAACAGATGAAAATCGATACTCTGGTTTGAATTCATTTACCAAATACCCACATTGTCCAGTAGTTATAAACATAAACAGACAATAACATAGATATAGAAGTGATGTCGATGACCGTATGAGAGATACTAAGTTAGGTACTATAGGATTACTGTCATTCACAAAACACCCAGTTTTACATTAACCAACAGTGCAACAGATAAACTTTGACATACTGCTTTGAAAATGCCCACATTGTCCACTAGCTGTGAAACTAGACAAAACTACAACATAAATATAGAAGTGATGTCAATCACCGGACAAAAGATAGTATTAATTAGAGTGCTGGCATTATAATCAACGAGTGCACAGTCAATCCCCCAAAAATGGGTGTCTCAAATTAGGTACTGTGGCATTACTATCAATCATAAATACCCAGTTTTACATTAACCAATGGTGTAACAGATGAAATTCGATACTCTGGTTTGAATTCATTTACCAAATACCAAAACATAAACAGACAATAACATAGATATAAAAGTAATGTCGATGACCACAGTCAATGCCCAAAAAATGGCCTGAACTTAGGTACTATGGAAGCACTGTCATTCACATAACCCCAGTTTTACATTAACCCACAATGTAACAGATAAACTTCAATATAC
This sequence comes from Limonium bicolor, assembly GCA_023374045.1. Lineage (NCBI taxonomy): Eukaryota > Viridiplantae > Streptophyta > Magnoliopsida > Caryophyllales > Plumbaginaceae > Limonium > Limonium bicolor. Next base: position 291,875,106 of record CM041778.1, read on the forward strand.
TGCTTTCAAAACATTGACCCAATACCCACGTACAATATACTAGTTGTAACAAACTAGACAGACAACATATATACAGAAGTGATATCGATCACAGAAAGAGAGATAGTAATAATGACAGTGCTGGCATTATAATGAACAGTTAGGAAGAACCTCCCACCAAATGTTAAAGTTCAACGAAACACAAAATTTTTATAACACAGATATCCAAGAGTTCCATCCACGAAATCACCAACCACTAGTAGCACCAAAGAAGAGGCATATAACAGACATACAGTGTTGTCCAATTAGGGTACCCAAGGGAACCTAGGAACACGAGGTACATTAAATCGATCCCCGCCTGGAAACATGTCCTGGAATGGAGTTTTGTTCCGAACGCGAACCCATCTGTTGCCTGCAGTTACAGTGTTGCTCTCTTCCTCGATCACTCTTTTATCTTCATCATCACCATCACATCTGTTCCATCGCAACCAAGGACCAAATTCGTACGGCTTTTTCTCACATTTGTCAGTATCGTCACACTCACTGAATGAGTGATCGAGCATACCACAGTTGTAGCAGAATATTGGCAGTTCCTCATACAACACTCCAACCTCGAACTCCAATTCCCATGTCTGAACCCTAACTCTTCTGGCAAGAGGTTTCCTTGTGTCCAACTTAACGCATGCACGGCATCTCTGATTATCCAATTCTTCACCAGCAACAACTTCCCACTTTATTGGCCTCCCAATCATCTCCCCTAAACAGCCGGCCATTACAAATGTTTCCTCATCTTTTGGAACACCCACAAATCGAACCCACAAGGTCAGGGATATAGGAACTTGGCTTTTAAGTGGTGTACAGGATAACGCTCTCTGGACCAGCATCGCCCGTAGACTGTAATGCCACCGTCCCATTTCTAGTGTGTTGATAAAATCTCGCATTTCATGGAATGTTATTGCGTAGTGGTTGAATGAAATAATTCTGACGTCTACCTTGCCAAGTAAACACCACTTGCTACATACATACACCCTTACGTATTCAGTGTCTATTTCGAATGGGCATAGAATCCGCGCAACAACAGTCGCCTCTTTTCCGATCGAAGCATCAATCTTGCTCACGAAAGAATTATCGATCGTCAACGCTTGCTCAGCATGGTTTCTAGGCATTTTGTGATGGCATGCCATATTAGCAAACATGAACTGGATGAGGGAAACTCAACAGCGACGATTGCCTATAAGGGGACGGAGTTTGATACGGTTAGGGTGGTTGTTATCGAAATTTATAACGCCGCCGCCGGCCAGTATGTAAATCCTTTAAGAAGTCCAGAACATCTGCAACGCTTCGTTTTGTACAAATGAGAGAAGGTCAATCGTCACCGTGGCCGCTTCCAGTCACGAGAGCCGCTTCGCACGAGAGCCGCTTCGGCTTCGCTTCGCTTCGGGTGTCGAGTCGAGACCTTTTGAGTTTGCAACACAAAAAGCGACGGCTTATTAATTACTAATTTTAAATCAAAACTAATAAAAAATTAATATATCGAGTGTTTAACCCACCTCTTAATAAAAAATTAATACTACTATATCGATTGCGAACCGTCAATCAGATTAAATCATGATGATGCTTCGATGAATTAATGTTTACTTATACCTTTCCAATGCAGAAATTTAACCATGCCTCACCACCGACTTTTGGCCATAAAGTTGACAACATGTTCATGTACGACTGTTTAGGTCGATCCAGGCACCGACTCTGGCGCCATCGCTGTTGGGAGGACAGTTCAAGTCATCATACTAATTGTATTATGTTTAATGAATTAAACAGCGTGAAATGAATACAAAATGCCCAAAGATGAACAGAAGAAACGATAGTCGTTAACCTCCATAGATGGGATGTTCGGTTGGACGTTGTGGTAGGTGTAGCTATGACTTCGGAGGGAGAATTTCGGGGTTTTGCTGCTTCGGCTCTGAACCTCGCTTCGCTCGTTTTTGGTAGACGAAGACGAAAGAGTAAGATTACTACAGTTGCGGGATAGCCAAACTTGCGCGGGTTTTTTTGGCGCCCGCACAAAAGGAAAAATAGTTGAATTAAAATTTCTGGGCTAATGTTTTGACAAATACCCGGTAGAAAAAATTTGTCTATACTGGGGCTGCCCCCCCCCCCCCCCACCTAACCGCTTCGCATCCCCCTCCCCCAACCCCCTAACTATCAATATCATTACTATTAATTTTGTATAATGTGTTGTGTTGTATACTTGTATTTTATAGTGTTTTTTTAACTTAATGCATTTTCTATTATGAGTAAATGATAATAGACATAATCTTACCAGTATACCAACAGTAATATAATTTAACGTATTTGAGTTCTTTAAAATCAATTAGTGTATGCATATATATTAACAATAATATATGATACTAATGGATTATGAAACATATTTAATTATGTTTTAGCATATTTTAGCAATATATAGTTCAATAGGTATCAGCCTGCTATTTACCTTTAAATAAAGTATAGTAACGTCAGTATAATAACCAAATTAGATATCAATACATTTTTTATCATGGGCTATACACTTAATACTATTTTGTTACGAAATTCTATAGCACGGTTAAAGTTAATGTAGAATGACAAATACTCTTAATATAGTTAATCGGTATTATAATACATTTTGTAGGCTCCTCGAATTATCAAAACATGGCTCTGTTGTTGTTACTCGCCACGTACTTGACCTAGTCGATTAAAACTTGAACATATCAATGCAGCGGACTAAACTTGCATAACAACTAAAATGGGTGTTATTGTTATTAGTCACCCATGTGATTTACAAGGCTACCAAATACAACACAATCTCAATTGTGTCAACATCTGAGAGATAGTTTGATCCAATCTACAACACTTTAACAAATCCCGTGAACATTCTAAATTGTACTAACATTTTCCCTCGACACATTCTTAAACATAATCCAAAATACATTCCGTAAGGGCAGTATAACACTCACCACCCAATCCCGCACTCCAATGTAGTGTATCGCTTAGTACGCAATCCCGCACTCCAAATGTTGTTTTCAAGTAAGTGCATTTAACATGTTGGCCGTAAAAGGCTAAGCACATCTGTTAATTATGTCATCATGCAACCGTCAACCCGTCCTGAAACACCCTCGAGTTACTAGTTCAAGTCAATGTGTGTTCCATATCCATGCAATACACCTATAACTCATTCACACAACCAATCCAACAATTAGTAGGTATGTAGTGTTACAAGGGCTACTTCTCGTAGAGGTGGCAATTCGGGTTGATGATTGGGTTTCGGTTCGGTTAGGATTGTTTCGTGCCAGTTCTGAACTATATAATATTCCGCTAGGGTCGGAATGTGTCGGCTGACCATCGATACATACCATCGAGCACGAATTCAAACAGTAACAAATGAACATATTAAGCGTGCACCATCCATATTGTCTTATCCACCAATTCTTCTACATTAGAAACCAAGACAATCCTCGGGATGAATCAGATGTCAGAATAACACAAAGTACACCATACGATATCGGGGGACCTAGCGTCCTAAAACCGTGCCAGTCCTATAATTCCTTAGCTATTGAGGAAGATCATGTAACAAAAAAAAAATACCATAAAAACCGTCAAACCATTTCGGTGCCTCTTGTATTCCCTTATCCATGTGTTAACCTGAACTACTTATTTTTTGTTATTGACCCCGTAATCACTTTTGAACATTCGAATCCGGAATTATCATTAATAATCATTTCCCTTTGTTAGGAACTAATATAACAACGTTGTATTACTCTACCGCTTTTCGGAGTAATCTCTCCACTATCCTTATCTCATTTAAGCTGATGTGTCAACAAATAAGGATATATATATATGTATATATATATATATATATATTTATATGCGTCTTACTCACTCATATAGATTTCACCTCCATTTGGTATTGAGAGAAATTGACCTTAGATAAACAACAGCATGGCCTAGTTTGTTACAAAAATTGAGCAAGCTCTTTTATGCAAATGTAAATGTACAATCTTCGCTCCTGAAAACTGCATTCGCTTCTGATTCGTTAAAAAAACCGGTTCCGACCGGTTCCAGAGCGCTTCCGCTTCCCGTTCAGGGGCGGTTCCGGCCGGTCCTCAAAAAAGTGCACGCCTTTGGGTCAAAATTATGCCATTTTGACGTTTGACCAACGGCTAGTTTGACCGGTTCCAACGCGGTTCTGAGTCGGTTCCATAGGGTCGGGTTATACAGTTGTAATACATTGGCGGTTACTGATGGTCCGGTTCTCGGACTGGTTCGGTCCCGAATCCCAAAATGTGTATTCATTAATGGTGGCCACAGGTCCGGTTCCACCAGTTCCGGTTCTGGTTCCACCGGTTGCGGTTCCGGAAAATGTGTATTCGTATTCGGAACCGGTCTGGGCGGTTCCGGTTCCGGTTCCGATTCCGGTTCTGAAATCTGGATTCGCTTCGGATTCGGTCAAAAAACCGGTTCCGGCCGGTTCCGGTTTCGGTTCTGATCGGTTCTTACCGGTTCCGGAGCGGTTCCGGAAAGATTCGATCGGCCCCAGTTGCTTCGTTTTAGCTCCGATTTGAGATCCGTTTGAGCGCACGTTGCTCTTTTCATCCACTTTACTCCTAGGTAGGTTATTCTTCAAGTTTATAATCTTAAATGTGTAAGAAACAAAGACTTAGGAATTTTTATTGAATTTACAAAAAATAAGGAACAAAGAGAATTTTATTATATGATTTACTGCCTCATTAAAAGCTTATTAGGTAAAAACCCATTGAGAAAACCTTAATAAGGAAAAAGAGTACAGCTACTAAGAGGTTACATGATTTCAATTTGCAATTCTTAAAAAAAAATACATGGAAAGAAAGTAATACTAAATTACTAATACATTCTAAAATATTACAAGATAGAAGTCCTAAGTGGTGTTATCCCCATTCATCTCATACCAATCATCATGTTGGCCTTCATATTCCAATGCGCGTGCTTCGGATCTAACGGCTATTTTCTTCAGAGGAGCGCGCCCCCGAGACCCAAAACGACGTCGTTTTGGCCCGGTTCCAACGGTAATTTCAACCGGTTCCGGGGCGGTTCAGGTTCCGGTTCCACCGATTACGGTTCCGGTTCCGGTTCCCGGTTCCGAATCCGACGACGGTTCCAAGCGGTTCCAGCCGGTTCCGAGCGGTTCCGGTTCCGGGCCCGGTACGGGCCCGAATCTCAAAATATGTATTCGTATTCGGAACCGGCTGAGGCGGTTCGGTTCCGGTTCCGGTTCCCACCGGTTCCCGGCCGGTTCCGGTTCCAATCGGTTCCGGGTAGAACCGCCGGTTCCGGGTAGAACCGGACCCGATGGTTCCGGGTAGAACCGGTTCCGACCAGCTTTGAATCCAGATGGGTTATGACCGGCTCCGGTTCAGATCGGTTCCAATTCTACCACCGATAAATATCACGTATGAATTATTTTCTTTCACAAATTTTACCACCGATACAATACCCCCAACAAGTTTTAAAAATGACTTGTCAAACAGGATAACTTTTACTCTCTTAACCTTTTAATACATGACCAATTGCGGAGGTCTTCCACCATCTTATTATAAAAATGTACTCTTTGGTCATACCAAGGCATCATCTAGTCACTTGTCACTCATCAGTTCCAGTTTTTTTGGCCGGAGTACAGAATTCTATACTGTATAGAGCTACATGACCGCACAGTGAAGTTAGAAATATATTATGACCACATAATCTATGTTTTGCATTAGAGAAATATACTAAAGATGATCTTGTAAAGTTAGAAATAGTTAATAAATTGACATGCAACTGGTTCGACCGTGTGTTTAGCTAAGATTGTATGATATTTGTAACGGTTGGATAGTCTAACTACCCTTGTACTTAAGTGAATTAACATTTTATTTTTATTATTAACTAATGTATACTCGGGTTTCGGGTTAGGTCATGGGTTTACACCTCTATCCTAACCCAAACAACAAAATTAGCTCATTACCCCAACCCAAAAAACCGATGGGTCAATAATGAAGACCATAAAGCGCAAAAGTATGGGTTTGGGTTCGGGTTGGGTTTCGGATTGGGTCAAAATTGCCATGTCTAGTTTTGGGTATGTTGCCAGATAAAGTAAGTTTTTAATTACACCTTTTTTTTCCAAAAAAATAAATCAAGCTTTACCTGGACATCTAAGATTAAGCTACCTACTGGACCGAACGGCACCTTAGTTGTAATTTTAAAGGGAAATTTCACAAAATAGCACTAAGTTTTTGCTTAATTCATGATATACCAATGTGTTTCTAAAATTATATAGGAGAACACCGAGTTTTCACTTATTTCACCAGATAACACTCACATATTTCGTCAACTTCTCCGTTAATATTCCTAAAAAAAAGACTAAACTGCCCTATTATCAGTTAAACTAAGGTGGAAAAATAACAAAGAAGTTAACAGAAGATATGATAGAGTGTTATCTGCTGAAATAAAAAAACTCAATGTTATATGAGTAATTTTAAGAAAACAATGCTATATGGTGAATTAAGCAGAAACTGAATGGAATTTGGTTAAATTTCCCAATTTCAAAACAGCCGTCACCGACACGACTTACCCTTTACTTCCCCCCAAATTTCAATCTCCCAGTCTATGCCTGCGCGCTGAGTTCCGTCGTCTCCCCGCCTAATCCAGTCCCTCTCCTTGCAGCTATCTTTGCTTTCAATGCGTTGTAATTTTTGATCTCTGGTCGTTTCGGTAGTTAGTAATTTCGCACCACCTTCGGCGATCTCGCTACTGGGCTGTGGACGTCCAGTCCGTTGCTCAGCGTCACAGGTACAGTTCTGTAAAATGTCTAACTTCGTAAATCTTCTCCGCCCTGACTAAGGCACTTTATCACTGTCCATTAACTTTGCGTGCGAATGATTTTACACTGTTTTCCACCACTTTGACTTGTTAGATTGGTGAACAATTGGTTAAACTAGTCCACTGACTTATTACGGACCTATGGTTGTTGTCTTTCTCATCAACCCATTCCTTTTTCCAACTCTTGGAAGTTCAGACTATGTATCAGATGCTTGACGTTTACATGTGTGGTCCTTAATATGAACGGTTATCATATATGTCCACTGAGCCACTCTGGACCCAAGGTCGTAGTCTTTTACATCATTCCTTTCTTTTTTTCAAGGACCGAAATTACTGTTATGGCTGAGTTGTTGTCGTTTCCCTGTGTTTTCCTTAGTACGAACGATTATTAGTCCACTCAGCCTTACTTGGTCAAATGGGTCCTAAACCATACCATACGGCAGCAGCCGAACGTAAGCTTAAAAGGAAGAAGGTTGCGCATCAACAATCGGTTCATGATGATGTTGAACCCCAAGATGGGAAGCAGCAGGGCGCTGAGGACCGGCATCCCGACAGCTACCAGAACAAGTGCGCGCCCAAGAAGATGATTGAGATGGTCAATAATCTTGTCAACGGTGGTATATTATCAGAATTTAGGAAGGTTCTACGTAATACTGGGTTTATCGGTCTGACCAAGATATCAGTCGATCGTATGGATCGAGGTATCATACACAATCTGTTACAGTTGTATGACAAGGAGTCGAAGTCATTCCGTATCGGTGAAGGAAATTTGCTCACGGTGGGCCCTGATGACGTGAAGAGGGTGTACAATCTTCCATCGGGCAACTTACCAATCAAATTAAGTCCTAATCGTACGAGTAGGGCTAAACAACTTGGTGCTGAGATGGGACTGCGGTCCACCTTGCTGGCTCCATTGGCATCTGTGTACAGTAGGATCCTTTGTGAAAAAGATCCTGAAAAACGTACCAAGCTGTTTATCTTGTACTCATTAGGATGTGTACTCAACCCGTCCCCCAACAACAGAGTCAATCTCAACTACGCTGACTTTTTACATGATCTGGAATTGATTCCAAAATATAACTGGTGTCAGCACATTTCAGACACCCTGATCGGTGGTTTAGACAAATATGCTGATTCCAAGGATGCAAGCCCTCTGCTCAAAGGGGATTTCCATTTTCTGTTTGTAAGTTACTCCTTAACACATTTGTAAATTCATTCTATGTTGTTTATGTGAGATCCATGATGCCGTAACAGTAGTACACACAACGCAGGTACATTTTCTTGACAGTGTACTGTTTGATGACGAAATACCTTCTAATGTTGTCCCAACATGTGGACTGTGGTCAACAGAACTAATAAAAGACAAGTTACGAGATCTGAAGTCGATTGAAGCGATACGCAGAGGCAGGGTTAAGTGTCCAGGTACATCCATTTGTAATGTGGGAACCGTCATCGGAAAACCCCAATACCCTGCACATCATCATTCTACTGGTTGTGAGGATTTGGTTGAAATGGAATTTGACATGACTCTATCGGAGGTAAACGAGTCTTGCAGTGGACGACTGGTATTTGCCGAACTCTGTTATGTACATCTGTAATTTTAAATTTGGTCCATCTGCAGGCCACTGCAGCACACGCTGAAGCTGTATTAGAGTCCAACAGATGGAATCGAAGGGTTGAAATGTTAAACAATTTCATCGGTACGTTGCTCAGGACTGCGGGTAAAGCAGAAGCCGATGGTGGGACAGAGGGTCAATTCAAAAGAAAAGCTAATTACGACGGGTGTATGGAAAATAGCTGTAAAACCATTGTTGTAGCACAGGTATGATATCCCAGCCATCCTCTATGTCATTCTTTTTGTGTGCCGTGCAGTTCGACACACTGATGATTTTTGTGATAATTAATGGCGATACTTTTTTCGGTTGGAACCAAATTGTTGCTACAGTCTTCAATGATCCCAGGCGATGGAGATGAGAGCCAACCAACTGGCGCGTATGATGTTGTACACATTAACCAGTCGGTGCCGAGCGTATCTGGTGATAGTCAGGTAACCGTCACTCATTTCTAGTATAATGAGGGTCTTTCAATGTCTTCTCTTAGACTATGGATTCTTTGCAGGCTGGTATGGATGGAGAGGATGGGGGTGCGTTATGTCCTGCGGTAGAGGAAAGATCAAAGGATTTATCTGTACAGCGTATTGTGGAGGTTGTCGACAGCTGAGTGGGGTGATGGCCGGACCGTTAAAGATGTTGTTGGTGCAGGAATAGATCAAACTCTAGCAGAGAGCCGTGTGAACACGCATGCTGGAGATCTGGGGGTGATCAATCTGAACCTCCGGCCTCAGTTGATACGACAGTGGAGACTATTATTTCGAAGGAGAGTTTTCCCGAAAATAATGTAAAATTTACCAACACCAGTTCCAACATGCCCAGGCAAGTGAAGAAAGGACGCTGCCTGTGTTCACCATATGTCAATAACGGCGGGAGAAAGCGAACACCCAAGCTAAGTGGGACTGAAATCCAAATCTTGGAGTATGTCAGGGGAGCCGTGTGTGATCACCCGAAGTACAAGCTTAAACACAATTTGCTGCTTACTTCCATATTAATGATGAAATTACGTTGACATATTGTCTGGTTAATAAACAATCTTGCTTTGCAGCAGTATGCAGGTCTTCTGTGATGATTTCAATATACTGACTCAGCATGACATGTTAACAATAAGTGGTGACCGGTGGATAAGTACCAATGTTGTGAACAGTTTTGTCTACTATTTAAACCGTGATCAACAAACTAAGAGTGTCTTCGATGCCATATTCATGCCCTTTTGTTGGTAATGTCGGTTCAATCCTACAACTCATCATTTCAAATTTTCGTTCCTAGTATCTGATCTGAAGCATGATCTTATTATCTTGCGCATGACAGTCCCAGTCTTCAGTACTGAAAGATGTATCGTGTGATGACCAGTTCTTTATAAGCGATTTGATAGTCTTCTCAAAAATCTTTGCATTGAAGCGGACACTGTCAAAAAATGTAAATACGTACGTACATGGCACCTTAATTCCAATTTGGTGGGTATGCTTATTGTTTGAAATGTTCTAATCACTGATACTGACATTGTTAAGGGTTTGTTTTATTCAGTTTGTTTTCCCAGCGTTATATGAGTCACACTACGTCGTTATAATCATTAACATGGAGAACAAACAATTTCACTGGGTAGACAGTTTACCTCAGTCAACATTGAACTTCAACCGTGCCAAAGTTCATCTCCACACTGGTAATTATATGCGATGGCGTAACCATGATTCTGCATATTTTCGTAATGGTTTAATCTTGTGATCCATTAACATTTTTTCGTCTTCATTGTCGACCACTGCAGTTGAAATATGTATTATGCTGGCTCATCCACCATGAATTAGTGGACAATGGGGTGTTTGAATGGAAGTGGGACATCTCCACGTTGTTTGATCAGGGTGATGAGGTGAGCTGTGGCCTACATTGTATGAGGATGATGGAAAACTACCACGCAGTAATCAAATCCCGTACGGCCCGTGTTGATCAAAATGCGTGGTCTGAGTGGACCAACAAAGAGTGTATCTCCTACCATAGGGCAAGAATATCTCTCCTTATATTATTACAGCCTGAGAATAGGCTGAAGGAACAAATCGTTGAAGCATCATCGTCAGCTGATAAATCAGTACCATGTTGTTGTGGAGGATGCCAAACGAACGAGTAGTTCTTTACTTAGTGGGGGGGCAAATAGGTTCTGGGTTGCGAGGGCACCACTTAATTTTGACTGTGTCATATTTAATGGATTGTAGACACCCCAATGTTGTAAATTATGTATATGAGTAGGAAGCCTAGGTTCGTACATGGCTGTTCACCCAGTTGAAGATGTCTAGATTTTTTTTTTTTTTTGGGGGGGGGGGGGGTGGTCGGATGGGGGGTTTGTTTCCCACAACAATGCTAAAAATTTGGTGGCTTCTTCTATGATGTGTACAACCTCCAAATTGTTTTACACAGGTGGCGGAAGCAATGGCTAAGAATATTGCTCTGCATAATTGCAGTGATTTGGAAATGTTGGTTTTTGTGTGTATAGTGATGTTTGGAAGTGGTCAATGTTGTAAGTCGGAATAGCGAAGTAGATGTAGATGATGGGGTTATTTTGGATAGTTTACAAAAGGGAAACAAAACATTGTGAAAAAAAAAACAAAATCAACAATCCCTAGTTCATCGAGGTGTTAATATATAAAAATATATATATATATATGCGTGTGTATGTATATATATGCATCAACATAGTGGAACAGATCGTAAACATAATATACAAAACATACCATAAAACAATATCAAAGATAGTAAAAACAAATTCTAAAATTCGTTATTGTTAAAGAGATTATAAGACTTCAAAAACGGCATCTTTACTTCAAAGGTAATATCACTAACCACCAAGAAGTCATAAAAATTTATTATGTGGTCATACGAAATTGTGAGGTAGTCATGTGGTACTAATTCGGTCTGGTTTTGGCCGACATACAGAATTCTATACTGTGTAGAGCTACCCGACCGGACAGTGATGAGCTACTTTCCCGTGCTGTGATGCAGCTACCCGCATCCCCTCCAGCCATTTTTTTTTACCAACCATCTCGATGCTTGACTTGTAGTCGAAGTGTCTCACTATATAGTCATAAAAATCTACATGGTCATACCAAAGTGCGATCTAATCACGTTGTTTACATGACGTTCGTTATTAGTACTTAAATACACTGTTTATAATTATTCTATTATTCAAACCATTTTATAATATATAAATATGTTAATATTTTGGAAATTACATTAATTAGCTCTCTAAATAACAAATATGACGATTATTTTGTTTTCCGCATGATGTTACCATGGATATAATACCCCCCCTACTAGTAGTCATATAGGATAACTAGTCCTCGGTGGTACTACTTATATCGCTTCATTACCCAACAAAAATGATCACAACTACGGACGTCCTGCCTGTCATAATATTTATACAATTTATATTTTTGTAAAGTGTAAAATAACAAATACGGTTATTCCGGGAGCTAATGCAATTATAGATACAGTGCTAAGCCGCTAATGATTTCGGTCGGGTTTTGGTGGGATATCTGTACAACCCTTATCGGGTATGGCCCATAATGTAGTTAAGCCCACCGCCAAAATTTTGTACTTTCATATTTGTCTATAAATACCACAAGTTTGCTTACTATTACCAAAAACCCCGCGAATTTGAGATTCCTGTGTAAGTCTAACCACTTCCCCCCGCCAGACTATCTACTTAATTACACTCCTCTAAGTAATTGCATATTCTTAACTGTTAGTGTTTCTTATTGTCTCATTCATGGTCTCTCTAACAACATAGGCTGTGATCAGGTTGACCAGCTCCATCATGGCTTCAAGGAAGCGTACCCATGCATCGATAGGCTTACATGCGGAGCCAGAACCACTATCCCCATTTGAGGAATTTGACAGGTACTTAGAAGAGAAGGTCCTGTCCGAAAAAAAGGTGAAGATGTCATTGTTCATGTGGAAAGAGAATAAAAAAAGCGCAACACGGCTGCAGGTTCAGTTGGCAAACCTCCTCCTTGGCATGGCCCCAAACGAGCACAAGCTTATGTTTCATGAGGCGGAGTGTGTGTTCGACGCCTGTATTGCACTTCTGGTAACTGGATTCCAACCATTCATGGACACCGTTTACGATTATGTGCAGACGGCGTCCCATCTTCACTATGTCAACAAGAGGTCTCAATTATTCAGCGTTGAACTCAGGAAAAGGGCAGAGTTGGACCATGACTCGTCAAGGTCTAAACTCGGGTTATATGTGGGTACAAGTGGTTCACGGAAGGCACGTCGTCAATTACAATTCCCTGAGTGTAATTGATGATAATTTGTCATTTGTAGGTGGTTAATATTTTGGAAATATCAATTTCAGCAATGTAAACGTCAATGGCTGTTCATGACTGGGACTGTGGGACTATTGACTAAATACCATGTGAACTTAGTGATTGCTAATGGTTTTGTAATATATTATTTGCTTAGTTATTTACTGAATCATGGAACAACAACTAAGCGGGATTGATCTTCTCCAACAAAGTGACGATGTTAATTAGATATTTGCTGTTACAATTATTATTTTGTAACGCTAGTACATATTCCCTTTAATTTTTACTACAGATAAGAAGATTGGCCATGTCTGGACAAAATACAGCAGTTAGGGGTGTTAATGTTAAGGTTAACCCGGTAATACGGTTTTTAAAAATTTGATACCGTTACCATTCCATTTACATCGATCGGTTAACCGTATTCAGGTTAACCATTCGAAGCGGTACAGTAACTTAGGTAAACCGAAACCGGGTGTAGATTGTGTTATATGTAAATAACATTGAGTAATGATAACGAACTAGATAAAAGTGTGCAAATAAAAACAGTTAAAAAAACAAGAAAGCATCAAGCATTTTATATCATGTCCAAGCATTAGTTTATATTAACACAAATATTGTTCCACCATTATACAATGCTCAACCATCTAATAAATTCATTATAAAATATTAAAACTGCACATTTATAATCGCAATGACACAAAACAATCCAAGAATACAAGACAAAATCAATTCATGTAGATTCGCACGACTCATTTTACAAGCTACTTTATCAACCTAGTGATAGTAAAATACATCTCAGAAGATGTAACAGAACATAATTACAATATACATTATCTATAATGCTTACCTTGCTCTTCAATGCAAATAATATATTACGTCATACATAAGGAGTGTCCTTTTTCAAGATTCTAGGTTATTTGTGTTCAAGTTATCAAAATATAACTTAAAGGATATACAAAAGACTAGCACATAGCAAATAATATTAATGTATGAAAAACCAAAATTGATGACTAATATGTATATAATATATAGTTATACATATATATTATCGGAAATAACCGCGGTTAACCACGGTATAAAGTTACATACCGTTACCTTAACCGCATTTCTCTAATAATAACGGTAGGCTCGTTAACCAGTACGCGGTACGGTGTGAACAGGTTTTGTTGCGGTACCGTGGTAACAGGTTTTTTTGGGCACCCCTAACAGCAGTTGAACTCGAATCAAGTATTGCAAGGAGGTAGCAACTACAACTTTGGAAAAAATTCCCGACGTCTTGTATCGTATGTTGGTGTAATTCTCATCGTCTTCAGGGTTATGTGTTCGTAAACATAGTGAGATTAAAACACAAAAAGACAAATTTGCACAATGCCCTTTGTTAAAAATTGTTAACCTAAACTGATACCAGACTCGTCATCCCATAGTCAAGTAACGACGACTTAGACACGTGTTTATAGGGTTTGACTGCTCAGGTAGTCGTATCTCTTGTATGCCCGGTAGTCCGCCTCTATGCAAGTAGGTAGCCGTAGTAAAGTAACGACGATTTAAGCCCGTTCGAAAATCGCAGCAATAGCTGCTTTTAGAATAAATCCAGCTTAGTTAGTTTTTGTTAGTCTAGTTAACTAATCAGAGTTTGAGAAGTGTACTAGCGTGGGACCTAATAAATAAATTTAACAAATCAAACACATACATGTGGCACTAGCTTTATGTATAAAGCTATTTAAAAGTACATAAATCCCATAAATCTGGGTATCGAACGCGCCAAGGTTTGACAGCGCAGGTAGATGTATCTCTAGAAGGACAGGTAATCCGTCTCTATGCAAGTAGGTAGCAATGGTCGGTTGACCCGAATCCATACGAGGGCTGTTCGAACTTTCTTCACCAAGCTTTATGATTAATGTAACTATAGTTAAGGAATACAAGTTTGACGAGTGTACCATGGTTTGATGTTGTTATTCTATCTACTTGACATGTGGCAGTGAGAGGTATACAGAATGAGATTAATGTCCACAAAGCTAGCAACAGAAGTACAGAACCCCAACAGAACAGACACTGGGCCCCTTCGAGCTTTGTTCATAAATCTTGTAAAACAAGCTTTACGATTAATCTTACTGTAGTTAAGAAAAAAAGTTTGAGAAAATATAAAATTTATTTACCTTTTGTCAAAAAAATTACATAGTTCAAATATTTACTACTGTTAAATTTTCAAAAATATACTCGTATCTCTTGAAATTTCCCTGTTTCGTTTAAAAAAAACTCGTTGAATTGGTAAGCGTGACAATTTGTTGTCATGATGAAAATGTGCTGAACTTGAAATAAAATACTGGTATTCACTTTTCTTGGATTAGTAACCGTGTCATTTCAATTTAATATCTGCCAGACGTTTTTATGGGGAAACTGCGACGATTTTTTGTGATGATGGGCAAAATGTACTAAATTAAAATTGAAATAGTATTCACTTTTATTGGATTAGTAAGCGTGTCATATCAATTTAATGTCTGCACTTTTGTCTGTTCGAAGCCGCCCTAGATATCACTGTACCTGACCTTCCAGCTGTCAACTCACCGTCACTGAGGCGCCCCCTAATGGAAGCAAACGAAACTACAGATGTAATTAGTACTAGTTTACTACTTTTGATTAAAGTTCTCTACAGTGGGGCTGTGGCGGGGGGCTACAGTTTTCGTCTTTGGGTTGGGCCGGTACATGGACCTGCAGGCCCAATTTTTTCATTCTTGCAAACAATTAATTTTATTCTGAATAATCAGTGTTAAACTTGTGAACAAATATTATGAAACTACTGGAATTAAAAAAAACACACATAGGAAAATCATACATAACTGGTTGAAAATTATATTAACTATGTATAATTTAAATGTAACTGCCCCCAATTTTGGTGTAGAGGGCCCTTATATTTTTAAACAATAGCTGGTTGGGAGTGATTGTCAGATGTGAACACTATTGTGAACAACAATATAAACCCCAACTCGGTATTAAATTGAAAAATACATGCATTACCATAGCATCAACTATGCATTTTTACGAGAATACCGAGAAATAACTAGAGTTTTGTGGTGAATTTCTTTCTTATTATATGTTTCTGTAAAAAAAAAAGATTATGTGACAATACTTAATTGCGGTTAAACTAGAAGCGGGTCTTTTATAACAATTGTTAAGTAGTCAGTCATTGACTCACCCCATTGTCTTCCTCTTCTGTCTTCTCTTCTCCCTCTTATCACAATTCACAACTAAGTCCCTAAGTCTAACCATTTTTCTCTGTATTTGCAACCATGGCCGACCGTCGTCGTCGCGTTTTGTCCACTCCAGGACCAGGGAATAGAATGATGAACCGAGGTAATCGAATAAATGATCTCGGTGACGATGAGTTCCCAATGGCTATCGCGCGAATCCTTTGCCCCACAAGAATTGACGCCGCTAAACTTAAATTTTATATTATATACAATGGAAGTTACTTTCCAAGGTAGAGGTGAGAGAGATTTCCAAAAATAGATTCACCATACGGTTTTACGACCCAACCGAGTTCAAGAAAACAATAGAAATGGGTCGGTGGCATTACCATCAGCGAGCGATGTTGGTTCAGAAAGCAGTATCGTCAACAAAACTCGATGCTCAAATTCCTACCTCCATGAACGCGTGGGTTCGATTTGCTGACGTCCCCCGTGATAAAGAGACAGAGACGAATGCATGTTATCTCGCCATGAAGATTGGTAAAGCAATAAGGTGTGAAGTTCTGGGCGGAGAAGAGTTAAACAACCGTCGATGCCGCGCTTGCGTCAGAATGAACACGCTTGAACCGCTGGCGACTAAACTATCGGTGCAGGCATGGGAATTAGATTTTCAGGTGACTCTTTTATATCAGGAACTTCCCATATTTTGCTATAATTGTGGTATGCTTGATCACTCCCTCAATGAATGTAAAAAGAAACGTGTCACTGTCAATAATCGCGACGGATTCGGTCCTTGGATGCGTTGGAACAGTGAAGAATGTTCCTACGACGTTGATAGTAGAGCTTTGAAGGAGGAATTTAATACTGTTAGTATCCCTTTTGAATGGCGCCTACCCTGGAATCCTCCTCCATACCCGGACATGTTCCCATCTGGTGATAGGATTGAAGTTCCTCCGATTCCTCGGATTCCTCTCCACCTCGAGACCACTGCGACAACCACCCCTACCACCGACGATGCTGACGATGATACACCAACGTAAGGCTGGAACTTTTTTGTTAACGTTAACAACATACCCTTAATTATCTAAATGCCTTCAAACTGTATTCAACAGATTTCTGTTCCGAATGGGCTCAATGCTGGTCCCCTTATGTTTGTGTGTTATGACAGTGACAATGAAGACTGAAGATCTTGCCACCATGTTGTCACATTGTATAGCATTTTCTGTAACTGTATTAGTTATTTTGCGCCGGTAATGCAGCTGTTAATCAAGACTTTGTTTTGCATTCACTCCATTTTGCCTTTGGACTACGGTGTGACTTTTGAAACGTGATGAAACTTTCTGTATTCTCTACTGGGTTCTCTACTACAATTGCACTGTATCATTTGTGGGGACTGGAATATAAACACGCTGTTTGCTGACTGTTAACTGGTTTGCTATACATAAGTAATTATAAGTATGTAGACAAATTGTGGTTTACACAATTGTGCTTTACACAAATTGTGGTTTGTACGCTAACAGGAGATGATGGGTTTTAACCTTCGAATTAGATAGTTGAGGTTGGACTTGATTTGCAGAGGTAGGGTGATCGATTTAATGTAGGTACTATTAATGCGATTGGGCTATAGTAGAGAAATATTGTAAATAACATGAAGTGGAAACTGGGTTAACCGAATGATTACAGTATATGCAACATTAAGTATAAGGATTTTAATATATACGTCTATAAATAAAGAGTAAAGAAATTTTAATTCAAGAAAAAATAGAGAAGAAATCAACAAATGGTGCCATAGGTTTTGAAATTATTTCCGGCACAACGTGACTAGATCACACTTTGGTATGACCACATAGTAGATTTTTATGACTAGATGGTGATACACTTCGACTATAAGTCAAGCATGGAGAGGGTTTGTAAAAACTGGAGAGGATGCGGGTAGCTGCATCACTGGACGAGAAAGTAGCTGAGCACTGTCAGGTCGGGGCTCTAGACAGTATATAATAAGTCAAGCATGGAGAGGGTTTGTAAAAACTGGAGAGGATGCGGTAGCTGCATCACTGGACGAGAAAGTAGTTGAGCACTGTCATGTCGGGTAGCTCTAGACAGTATATAATTCTGTAGGTCGGGTGGCATGACCATGAGTTAAGTCTTGTGATAAGATGGTGGCAGACCTCCGCAATTGGTCATGTATTAAAAGGTTAAGAGAGTAAAAGTTATCCTATCTGACAAGTCATTTTTAAAACCTGTTGGGTGAATTGTGTCGGTGATTAAATTTGTGAAAGAAAATAATTCATACGTGATATTTATTAGTATTTAGATAGGTAATGTTATTTCCGATATAAGTTAAATATATATCATAAACTGCTTTGAATAATAGAATAATTATAGATATTTGTATTTATGTACAAATAACGAATTTCATGAGGACAACGTAACTAGATCACACTTTGGTATGACCACATAGTTGATTTTTATTACTAGATGTTGATACACTTCTACTATAAGTCAAGCATGGACAAGGTTTGGCAAAATATTAGATTTCGGGTAGCTGCATCACAGGACGGGAAAGTAGCTCAGCACTGTGCGCTCGGGTAGCTCTACACAGTATAGAATTATGTATGTCGGCCAAAGGACTGGAACTGATGAGTGACACGTGACTAGATCATGCTTTGGTTACATAGGGGTGACACGAGACAGGACTGCCTTACGATTCTGTTGTACAGCAGCAGAGAGATCCAACATGAGGCAATCAACACATATTAGTTTCTTAAAAAATACAACATCTAGTAAAAGCAGCAACAGAGCTCTAGTTTTTTGCTGCCGATTTGAGCTTCTTCCAGGCTCCAGCCCTTGTCCAAAGCAGAGCCTCACTTATCTGAGACAAATCTAACAGAGGAGGAACATGGGAAGACAACTCAAGTAACAGCAGTAGCAATGTAGGAGCAGCAGCAACAGTAGCAATGTAGCAGAAATGAGATGGAGGAGCAGCAGCAGCAGCAGCAGTAGCACTAGCAATGTAGCTGCATGTGTATCATACTATCATGTACATACAAACACACAAATTAAATACAATAGAATATCGGTTGCAGCAGCATGTACACACTCACACTACAACAAGATATAAAAAACCACAATTGACAGATCCATAGGTTGATATGCAGCAGCAGCAGCTCATATTAGTCATTAACACTAACAAGCATCATCAATGGTGATCAACTCTGTCAAGTGACTATCTACACGTTTATGATCAATCTCTATAGTTAGAAAGGTACCTTTATCTTCTTCAGCGTTCCTTTAAAGCCATTCCTTCCAAGAGGTAGATCAAAGTTCTTCTTCATCACATAATAATATGTTACTATCACACAAATCAATCAAATTCATCCAAAGAATTCACTAATTGTAGCCTAATAGGCAGCAAAAGAAACAAGCTACACAACTAACAACAAACGAAGAAAGGACAACAGAATAACCCAAAGAATGCAAGACAAGAAACAAGGAACTAAAAGACAACAAAATAGACCATGACCTATAATGTAAGAGAGAAGAGAAGGAGTATGTCCAGAATAAACGACGAAAGAAAAACGGAACAATCCAAAGAATGCAAAGCAAGAAACAAGGATCTAATTATGATTGTTCTTGAACACAAAACTAGCAACAAAAATACTCAAACTGCTAAACAGACCTTGAACTCAATTTATTGACCAATTAAACAGACCGTGAACTCATTATTAATTGCACACCTAATTATTCAAATGATGCTCAGTTTATTTACCACAAACTTACAATAAACGATGAAGAAAACGGAACAACCCAAAGAGTGCAACACTAACCAGGATCTAATTATGACTGTACTTGAACAGAAAAGTAGCACAGAAATACTCAAACCGCAAAACAGACAATGAACTCAGTTTATTGACCAATTAAACAGACCATGAACTCATTATTAATTGCACACTTAATTATTCATATGATGCTCAGTTTATTGACCAATTAAAAAGTGTAACTTAATAGTACAAAGTAGACCATGAACTATGATGTAAGAAGAGAGAGAGAAAAGGACGTGTCATTAAAAAATTACACCAAAGAGTATATGTGCTCAGTTTTTAGACAAATCCCAGAGCAGTGCTGGCCGGTTAAATTGCCACGTCGATAGTTTCTGTGGTTATTTAGACACGTAATTATTTTTTCTAGAACTAATGTTCCTGGTAAGCAGCTGCTCCCCTTCTGTCACGATATTGATCAGCTACCCTACCAATATTTAAAACAACATCCGAAAAACAAAAATAAGTAGTATATCAGCTTGTTTCTTACCATATATAAATGATCAAGGGAGACTTACACTTCCTAATCTATTACAAAAGTTAGGAGGATAAGAGAGTAGCATATCAGCTTCAAGCTTACAAGCTTGAATGATAGTAAGAGGGGCATTTGAGCTATCCCACATTTTCCAATCAAAAGACATATTTGAACATCTGCTAACTAGATCAGCTAAGAAATTAGTGTGAGAATCATTACATAATCGCAAGGAGATTGTCAAATTGCAAAAACCATTAGTAATGTTGCTAACTAAGTGTAGAACTTCTTCTTCTGGTCCGTGGTTGTGATGTTGCATACTCTGCATCAGGTTATGGTTGTTGACAGACACCAAAAGCTTCATCTTCCTACCCATGTTGTTCAAATGCTGGGGTCCATGGATGATAGTCTCCACCTCCGCCACATTATCTGGAACAGCACTCCTGCATTTCCTGTTGAAAGCTATCTCCAGATTACCAGTATGATGCATAATAATACCATTCAAAGACATATTAGAACCCAATCTTCTTTTACAACAAGTTGACAACAAGAACTCTTCATTATGAGTAGAGTTGGAGAGCCATCTATAATAATAAACATTGATCTTAGCCATCTTCTGCTGGTAGGCCTCTGTAAAGCCCAGATTAGATTAAATGCATTCCAAGGTAGCCATCTCAGGATTGTGTCTTACTTTATTCCTAGCATCATAGACAGCCCACATTTGACTAATCACTCTCGCCACAGGAAACAAGCCTCAGACCCCCCCCCCCCATTCTTTTTTATATGTTTGCAAGGCAGGGGTGATTTTGCTAAAAAAATTCCAGGCAAACAGTTGAGCTCTAGGAGGGGACAGATTGTTTTGTATTTTCCTTTTAATCTCAGATAAGTGAGTCGTGGGAGAAGAAGGTCCTCCTTCCTATGATCCTCAGTGAGTTCTGAGTAAAAGATCGCACAGAATAGTTGCCAGTTTTGTTTCCTTTCCAAAGCCAGGTATCATTATTAGATAGATCAAAATTGGTGTTCATGATATCTTCCTTATCTACTGGGTGAAACAGGGAGTTGATGAGGTTATGGTTCCGGGCAGGATTATCATCATCTATCATCTCTAAAAACCTCCAGTAATCTTTCATCTCTAAATTTCCCTCCTTTTTTTCACAATTATACATAATCTGAATGAAATCACCTCCCACTAACCAAGGAAGGTTAATCTGATCTCTTAAAGAATCTAGCAACTTCCAAGACAAATGTTTTTGGTGCCACTTAGACCACCCATAGAAACCAGTAAAATTGAAGAGATTCATACCTGGGAGTTTGACAGTTGCCGAGATGTGATGGTTTGAAGTACTGATAATGGAAGTGTTGCTATCCTTTGACCAAAGAAGAAGAAGTCCTCCACTTCTACCAACACTACTAATAGCCAGCCCATCAAAATCTTTCCACTTCTTGATAAGATTATCTACATCAGAATCAGTCTTATGGGTCTCCATTAAAACACAAGTTTGGGATTAAATTTCTTCAACAGGGAAGAGACCCAAACTACTGCACAGGGGCGACCCAACCCCCTGCAGTTAAGCATTACACAACTCATTTCTGCAGGCAGCCCTGATCCTGCTCAGGGTCTGCCCTTTCAAGGATGACCTCATAATAGTCAGACTCCTCCACCTCCTCTGTGGGAATAGAGGAGGTAATCACCAGAGGTCCAATGTTGTAGACTTTCCTTTTCTTATTTTGAAAGATTGTGAGTGTCTAGGGTTCAAAGATGTCTCAAGGAAAAGTTTCCCTTTTCCTTTTGAACTTGACTGAATACACAGAGGATCTTGAGCTTCCATCCATAAAGTGTGCTCACCAGAGTTGTCAGGGATTTCTGTAGCCCAGGGGTTAGTCTTACCTCCACTGGGGGCCATAAAAAGGGAATTGCTAGGGCCAGAAACAGATATAGGAGGGACGGTGGGCTGTCTGTTGTTGAATTCTGTGGCGAAAGCTGAGACAACAGCTTCCCAAGGTAGAAGATGGACATCTAATGTATGAGATTGGGGTTTTGAGGGGGGGGGGGGTAATGTCCATGTTAACAGTCTGGACAGGGGAACTGATATTTATCTGAGGTGTTATATGAGATTGCAGGGGGAGGTTAAAACCAGGGGGATTATCTGAAAGGGAATTACCTAGGTCATGTAAAGTGGATGGGGAATTCAAATTTTGAATCTCCAGACAGGTCGATCTTTGTGGGATAGCAACAGAAGGAACTGTGACAGAGGGCAGGGTTGCTAGAGATAGGTTAACATTAACATTAGTAGGGGTGTTATCAGGGAGAAGATCACCTTGAGTAGCCATCACAGTGAGGCTGTCAAGGACCCCTTCTTCTTTCCACTGGTTAAGCAGCTTACAATCATTAGCAATATCCATTGCTCTGGCGAATTCGGAACGGATCCAGGGACCATATCTCTCATTACAGCCTGATGCTTCACTATAGAAAATACACTCAGGCATTGTGTGACTAATTCTACCGCATCTGCAGCAGAAGCTTGGTAAGTTTTCATAGGAAACTCTACAGACTTGTTTCCTTGGGAAGTCTTAAGCACTATCATCCTACACAGTGGCTCAGCAATTTTGATTTCTATCTTGATTCTGAGAATTTTAGCAGATAACGGGTTCATTCTTTCAGCGCATTCAACAAATCTCCCTAGACGATTAGCTATATAAATAGCAGAATCTCTGTTGAAGAAGGCTATGGGAATTTTATGAATGCCTACCCAGATGTTGACAGAAGTGGTTTCATGCTCTGCAATACTGATGTAGGGGTTTATATCCGAGACTGCTAGGAGCCGATTTTGGAAGTGCCAAGGTCCATTCATAAGAATGTTCCCCTTCTCCGCCTCAGTACCAAACTCGATAGAGAAGCGATTGGTGGCTACTTCGGCTACCTTGAAGCCAGGCCTTGGTTTCCACATTTGAAAGAGCACAATCTGAAGCAGCTTAGCTGAAACACGATTAGGGCTCCATATTCTAGCAAAGAGGGCTTTTTGGATATCGATGAGAGAGTAGGAGTTTGAGAGGCTAGATTCGTCAAAGAAATTCGTTTCCGCGGGGTGAAGTTGCATTTTCTTGCAGTTGGAGATGATCGAGTCCATCGGAGGGGCGAAATAGATCGAGGGAGGAGTACGGTCGATGAAGAAGCTGATTATGTTAGGTTTAGGTTTTCTATCTCTATTTTCAAGTTTCGTATTTTTGAGAGCTACACTTAGAAGATTAAGCGAAGCTAAAATTCATCCGGGGGAACAAGAATGATTTTTGTTATATCAGACAGATTACAAATGTTTACCTTTTCAGTCTGGTGCGGTGGATCTGCATGCAGCCTGCAACCTGACTTCTTCTGCGGCGAGAGAGTAGGGGGATCACCAGGGATAATCATGGGGTCAGAGCTCACTGCGCAGCTAGTAGTTAGCAACCGGAAAACGGAGAACACTCCATCAAAGCGTCTATTATACAACCGGAAGCACATAGCAGCGTGCTTGAAGTCTGTGATTTTTAATTATATGGTAGTTTTTGTTTTTTATTTTTGTCTTTAAAATTGTATAAAACAAATCATTTTAGTTTGTCTATTGATTTAAAAATTATTTCAATAATTGACAGTTTTAAAAAATTTATATCTGTTAAATATCTTGTTAATGTAATTATACAGTTCTATTTTTTATCATTTTTAAATATTAGTTAAATGCTAATATTATCAACACACGTTGTTCAACATTTTAAACCATTTGTTCAACATTTATCTAATCATGTTTATGAATTTTGCTTAGATTTAAATTCCAAACTAGTATTTTATTGACATTATATAATAAAGGATTATTAGTACATTTTTCCTCTGAAGCTAAGATTTTTTACTCAACAATTAATACATTTTTAGAATTATTTGTTTTGAATTTGCAGATTTTCCTCTAAATCCAAGATTTTTTTACTTAATGGTTACTACATTTATTATATTTAATTAATTAAAAATTAAATTTTAAATTATAAAAATAAAAAAGAGAAACATCACGCATCCACATACTACATTTATTTCCCTTCTACACCTTGTATAGTAGAATTTGCCCATCGACATGGATAGGGGATGAGAAAAGGGGGAAAGAAATACAGAGGTGGCAGTTCGGGTCAATCAGATCGGGTTCGGTTGGGTACGGTTTGGTTAGGGTTGATTTCAAATCGTTCAATATTTGGTTCGGGTTGGATCGGATCGGTTGAATTCGGTTTGTTCGGGTTGAGTTCGGTTTGTTGAAATTTCGGGCCGGGTTGGTTATTGGTTTGGGTGATTTTTGGTTTGGATGCCTTTCGGTCAGGGTGACTTCGGATCGTGGTAAGTTACAGTTCGGGTTAGCCTTTGGTTTGTTCAGGTTTTTTCGGGTTATGGCTCAAATTCGGGTCAATTAATGGGTTAAATACAGTTGCCATTACAGAATCCCGCAACTAAATCGTCATGATATGCAAATTTGACTTCAATCAATCTCAACACGTATAAATGTATATAACCGATTCTGAACTTATCATGTTATACTTTAGCAACTAACTCTGAACTTATCAAAATTAATGATGTAGCTTTAGATTAGTTAATAGTTTCATTATTTGAGAGAGAGTATAAATACAATATGTTTGTGGATAACTATTAAAATTAAAACAAAGTGTAGTAACTTGTATTTTCAATCTATGAACAATTAGCGAATGGAATTAGTTAATAAGTATTGATGACTTTTTTAATGGTAGTTAAAAACTGTTAATGATGAAGAACTATTCAGAAGCATGAGAATTTTGCAACATAGGTAGAAGCCTTCAAGTATATTAACCATTTATGCTAAATTGCTAATGAGCGAGAAGTATTCACAAGATTAGATAAAGGCTTGAAAAATTCTAATTAATAAAAACACCTTCAATATATTCACAAGTCAGAAAATCAGGCGCCTCATCAGGCACTGCCTTGATCCTCCACCGCAAGTCATGACAGATAGGAGGGAGGAACCCAGACAACTCCCTATTCCATATACCAAGTGTATTCCATAACGATAACGCAACCACATTCTCATTTACAAGTTCTAAAGTAACATCCTTACCGTTATTTACTAAAGTAAAGTGCGAACAACGTACGCATAAGTTTAATTACTCCAGTCCCCAGGGTCATGCGTAATTACTATAATCTAAGCACCAAGAATGATTCCCAGCCCGTCCAGAACCGTTTAATATTGGGACTGAATGGGGAGACTACGGCCGAGGGAATGCTATTTGCATTTGTACATGCGAAGCCTGGTGTGAGAGGCAAATATATTACTAAATGGTATACTGGACACACTAAGGCAATTGCTCTATGCGATGTTGGGTAGCCTCATAAACGATTTCGGTGCAACCACTATTATATGTGAAGACCTAACCAAATAAATACCGTGAGGTGAAAGAAAACTTGCGCACCCATGATTTTTTTGATTTGAGTCTCCGAAATGGCCCTACATGAGAGATAAGTTTGAAAGACAACCAGCAAAAACTCGAACACGTACCTTGCTTACCGCAACTTAGATAGACAACAGTCATCCCGGATCCATGCGAGGGTCCAATCGGAAGGTGAGTCTTCCCAGGTCCATATACGCTCACAACTGATCGTCATCTTTTCACCTACGCGTATTACATAACGATGATTGAGATATGCTGTATTCTGTATGTGTCGTTATGCACGATTAGCGTGGGCGGCGCATATACCTTACACAGTTGCCGCCATGTTTTCATCAATTTCCACAAATTACAGGCTCCAACGTTCTGGACTTCTGGTGAAGCGACAATTTACACGAATATCTCTTGCCCAATGATGTCATTTGTCACTCCTGCTTAGAAAACGGGGAAATGCAGATGGTTGGTGTGGTTAACGCTACCTGTCATGAAGCTAGTGTGACCAAAACATCATTCCTTATCTGCTTGCAAGACACCATTTATTTAACATGCTCACATTGTCTTTTTGTAGACCAGGATGCAATCCAGTCATAATTCCTATATACGTCGACATGTGTCGCAAGACTCTCTAATTAAAGGGTGTGTATTAGGTACTTCTGCTTTGCTTTTATTGTAAAACCCTACTAGTTATTATCTAAACACAGTGAGGGGGGAGTTAGACCGGGGAATGCAGCATTAGTACGGCCAGTAACAGACAGTGGGTACACTTACTCGGGGTGTTCATGAACTTAAACAGATGTACCCACCCATGAGACGAACGGCCGACATGCGTACCAACATGTCTATTCGTAGAAAACGCAAATATATTACCAGAATGGTATACTGTGCATACTAGACCCTGCGGACATTGAATACTGTGAGGAGCAACTACATTTGCGCTGAGACGTTTTGTAAATTTGAGACTCTGTAATTGATATGCATGGGAGATAAGTAGCGAAGACAGCCTACAAAAACACGACAT
The DNA here is from genome assembly GCA_023374045.1 of Limonium bicolor. Taxonomy (NCBI): domain Eukaryota; kingdom Viridiplantae; phylum Streptophyta; class Magnoliopsida; order Caryophyllales; family Plumbaginaceae; genus Limonium; species Limonium bicolor. Next base: position 291,901,780 of record CM041778.1, read on the forward strand.
GAAACCTTGCTCACCGCAACTTAAACAGACAGCCATCCAACCGCAACTTACGGCAGACTGTAATCCCGTTATCCATGTGACGGTCCAATAAAAAGGTGATTCTGTCCAGGTCCGTGTATGCTCACAATTGGTCATGGTCTTTTCACCTGCACACATTACATAATGATGAGTAGATGTTGCTATGATCAGTGTGTGTCGTTTTGTTCAGTTATCGTAGAGGAGTTGCATATACCTTAGACGTTAGCTGCTCGAATTTCATCAATTCATGGATCATATAGGGTCTACGGGCATTCAGCTTGTGAAGCAAAAACTTACACAAATATCGCTTGCGCAATAATCTCATTTGGTGCACCTGTTTGGAAAACAGGGAAGTATAGATTGTTAGTCTGGATGATGGTACTTGTCCTGAGCATAATGTGTCCATTACAAAAGCATTGTCTGCTTGCAAGACACTCATAGTAAAGAGGCACACATTGTCTTTCTGTAGTCCGGGATCCCATCCAGCCATATCTCCCATGTACGTCTCCATATGTCGCAAGGCAAATATACCGCAGTCCGAAGGGTTACGCCTAGACTGCCAGTCCTTTTGCATTACTATGAGATTTGGAACTCCTCTAAGCCTGAAGTCACCTTGAGAAGTAAAGGCCGCAGTAATGAAAGTATTGACGCAGTACACCTTGTTTAGCAGCACGCGGAAAAACATGCCAGTTAACCATGTAGGAGTCCATACTAATTGAAGCAATGATCTAACACACAACATCTGCAAAAATAAATGGGTGAGCATACCAGCAGAAATGGGACTATCCCGTACTTGTCAACCATGTTGAATCCCTCGAACGGAGCAGGCATATTGTCGATCACCCAGTTTACTCCGTTCTTATAGTCGAGTACACACACATACACGTGTCCATGGGCTTGCACTGGTACGAATACCATATCGACCTTCATGATGTCCTTAGGCCCAAGCCCAGCGTTGTGGAACTCCTTGTAAAGTTGCTTTATTATACCCACCTTCGCAGTTGCTGCTCGACTGTCGTTGACATCTCTGATTTCCGTTGATGTAATATCAGTGGTGAAAAGCTGTACAGGTAGATTATCAGCTTCAGGCTATTGTAAAATAAGTGAGATCACTCTAAAATAGTGTATCAACTTAGTGTACGTACACTTAACGTGGTGCTGCAGAAAAAAACGGTTAGGGCTTCCTTCACTTCTTCGCGTGTTTTCGAAGTTGAGCACCCTCGATTGCAAATCCAGAATGCAACTGTACAGGTCTGTGTCGTATGCGAAAGTAGAGAAGTCCTCCTGCGTGAGCATGAAGTCTCCTTCCTTGTAGAGTGGCAAACTTCAACAAATGAAACAGTATTAACATAGTTCATCTATGATGGCAACAATAATATTTCATTGTAAACAACAGTTTGGGTTGCAGAGTACACAACTCACGTCTTATCATGCAATAACATCACAAAACTGAACAAAACGTTCTCTATATTATACGCCGCTCTCACCGGATCGACAGGTTTATCGGCATATGGCGACGCATACGTCTCCAAACACACCTCATTTTCGGACGAACATGAATGGAAACACATGTATCACCGACCCCGGAACTACCCACTGCCTCCCCTCCCGACTTGGCCGCTTGCTCCACCTCACCAGACGATGCTTTATGCTTGTCCATTAATTCCTTTTCAACAAATCTAAGCTTGTACTTCTGCTCCTCTACCAAACTCTGCTCATCTGCAAGGTATCTTTCCTTTGCCAACAGCTCGTTCCAACGTCTTTCGGCATTATCTCTCTCAATCGACAAGTCGTTCAACCTGGATTCAATTAACTTTTCTCTTTCCCTATTTTGACAGTCAAATCTCTGACGTTGTCTATTAGCTTGCATAATGTTCCAACCTTTTCGTCCAACTTCATCATGATTCCAGACATGAGCCCGTCTACCTCAACCACCATCCACAACCAAAAATCGTCAAGCAGTCTGATAGTATCAGACTTCTGGTCAGGAGCAGATACGATCGCTTCCTCTGTTTCTAGCAAACGTTCCTGAACAGCAGCATGGTCTGAAGGCTGCAGAATTTGCATCTCCAAGATTGTAGTCAACAACGTACATAGTTAAATATTGAACAAGGAAAAAAGACTCATAGAGTGACACTAACCTGTACCGCCTCAAAAGTGGGAAAGACGATATTCGTACTGCCATCACTGATGTTTACAATCCTACCCGCTCCAAATTTTCCTACATCTCTCTCTCTGATTAGCCTGTGTTTGTACATGTCGTTGTTCCATTTGGATATCGATGGATAACCGTGCTGCTCGTGACGGCCAACAAGGGTTTTGTCAAAATAGAACAGGTTAAGGAACAACAGAGAGCCGGTGAAGTAGTGGGTTTTGAATGTACTTTGCTGATAGTTACGAACAGACTCTACCAACTTGTCAATTGTGTATCTACACCAGTTCAGCCTAGATGCATTTGACGGGTCTCGTATTAATGGCAGAATCTTGTCGTTGCACCTTAGGTCGCACTTGCCGCTGACGCAAGTGGAGACAACAGCACATACAAAACTGGTCTTGAATAGATCTGTCGCTCCCATTTTCGGCCATTTACTTATGAGATCTAGTGTTCTGGCTGTTTTACGTCCAAAGACAGCATCCCACTGTAACTTCCATTCCTTGAACTCATCAGACTTTGAGTTTATTGATGCTTCTGTGATCTCAACGCCGCCGGGGGCAAACCCTAGTATGTCATGAACATCATCCTCTGTTACGTCAACTCTTGTGTTATCAGCAAGTGTCAACTGACAGCTACGCCAATCAAAATTTTTTGCCAACCAACACCCCAGGCTGTAACAGATCGAATCCACCCCTAGATTCAAGAAATGAGCAAACCCAGTCTCTTGCAGGGCTGCGCGCTGTTCTGGTTTGAGACCCTTGATGCCCCTTCTCAAAGCAGCAATCGACATTTTGCTGGTGAAAGGTCGGTTTGTCTTTTTTTTCTTGGCCACCACCAAGTCCGTTGTTGAATCTTCAATATCCTCGGCCCCGCGTTTGGTGGAGGTTCCCTTGTTGCTTACACATTTGGAGGTTGTTGGTTCGTCCGCAGTGGACGACGCTAAATTAGCACTTGTTCCGGTGAAGTCAAGTCAGGGCACGTCCGACGCACATCCTTCTTCCGGCTGTTTCGTTGACAGTGAAGATGGTAAATCCACGGTTAACACTACCTCAAATCGAATTAATCGCACATGCAGTACAACCACATCAGCGAGGGAGTCGGCGGATGTAAGTAGAACACAAAAACCAAAATCATTGACAGTATTTGAATTCAAATGTATTTTCGGGTTACAAAATGTAAATTCGGCAGTAGTTACGGGCAGACTTGTACCTGTACGTGTAGTGGAACCTGTATGAGGTGGCTGGGCGATTTGGATCATCCTTTTTGATGAGCTCAGGTCTATCTTCCATTCCGCGCTGTGATTACTACCTTGTTGGCCACGGTGAACACCAGTTTTAGATAAGTGTTGGTCGGGGGGTTGTGTGGCGCGCGGCGCGCCAAGGTAGGATATGCAGTCGAACTCGGAATGAGTAACCGGGAGTTGGCGTATTGGGGAAGGAACAGGAACAGAAAGGACGATCACCGGATTTCAGCTTTCTACCTCAAGACGGTTTCATCTATCCTTGCTCCTCGCTCCATGTCCACTACAAAAAAAACATCATTTAGTGACACTCAAGTGTGTCAAAAAAACCTTAAAAAGTGTCAGTATAAGACCAATTGGCATTTGCAGACACACAAACAAGGTGTCCGCAGCACCACAGTTACTAAAGGGTTTTACTAACAGAAAATGGAGAAGTCGGTAAAAGATTTTCATCTTTACTGACACTTTACTATATGTCAGTATACCCTTTTTTTGTCATATTGATGAGATGTCAAACTTAGACTTTAGTAAGCTTTAGTGACAGTTATTGTTGTTTCAGTGAATTCAATTGTGTGCTTGTAAAAGCCTTTAGTGACTCATAGTCATAATTTGGTTAACACTTTTTTCTAACTATGAAAGATTGTTTTGACTTTTCGTAATGACTAACAAGTGTAAATGAAAATCATATTAATAAGTCAATACACATTATACACATAATTTTTAAATTGTACTAAAGCGTGAGCATATACACTGATTACTTCAATAAGAAAATGTTTCACCTTCTTCATTACAGTTAAAATTTGAAAAAAAAAATGAACATCTGCTACAAAAGCATCAACAAAGAAGAATAGTCCACATATTAACTTCGATGTTTATAGTATGTTGAAAAACCCTTATACTCTAACTGGTTTTAAAAATATAAAACTACTACGCATTACAGAATATCTAGCATAATCTGAAATGTAAAACTAATTGATTTCATCCAAAAATGGAGAATTGTCCAGACTCGCTTCATCCAATTACCCCAATAGTTTCGTCTGTGAAGAACCTTCAATGTTCTTTGCAAACACTTTAGCAAATGAGTACATAGTTATGCAATCAGATGAATACTGAAAAAATTTAAAGCAGCAGCAACAAAAAAATAAAAGTATAGCAGCAACTTCATACCGAATAACTGCAACAAACAACTTAAAAACAGTAGCAAGTTCAAAGCACCAGACCATCAATTCAGCATGTAAATCGAGGTTAATTTCTAAAATCCTGCCCGATCATTTTCAAAATGGTGATCCGTTTAGTGCTACTGATGAAGTTGTCCCTCCAAATGACAGAAACATGGCTGAAGTGATGAAGTGGAAAGAATGAGCAACCCAACATGCAGCTAAGTGATTTCGGATGCTGAAAATGTTAATTTCACAAAAAGAAAAAAAAATCAGAGCAGCAGACGCTCTGTTTCAATATTCAATTCCACCGCAAAAATTGCAAGAATGAGCACCCCAAGCGTGCAAGTAAGACCAACCAACCAGCAGCCCCTCTGTTTTCAAAAGGAGCAACCCAACCAAGGGAAATAACTATAAGCAGGAGCAACTTAAGTACAACAAGGGGTTACACAATGAAGCAGCAACACTTATATAAGCAGCAACAACTTTATTGAGAAACTGATGATACAGGATTACACAATGAAGCCACGACAACATCAACTTTATATTGGGAAGACCACAACAGTTTCCTGCTTCACTTATATAAGCATCATGGAGGTAAAAGATACAGGCATAGCTTTCATCAGTTGGAAAAGAAAACAAGAAATTATTGGAAAAAAAAAACTTGTTTATCTTCAAGAAGTAAAGAAAGACGGATGTATGGCAAATACTAGTAGCGAACAAGAAATGACATCACTGAAGCAGTGAAGCAGAATGTATAAGACAATGAAGCAGCATTGAAGCAGCAGCAGCAGTGAAAATAACAACAACAATCACAGCAAACACCAGCAATTCAGCAAGTAGATTAAGCACTTCAAGGTAATAAATACCTTGATTTTCACTATAAAATAAAAAGTAGAGGATAGAAATTGTTACCTAGGCCAACTCCTCCATTCGAAGCAACTGATGATTATGTACACCGGATGAACGATTTGTACCACTAGCAAGGTCGCTTACCCAGTAAAATTAATAAATAATTGACGCAAGTGTAAGACACCATTCAGACTAAGGCAATAAAAGACAACTAAATCCATTCTAGTGATTTGAATCACTCGTCTGATGTAGGTTAATCTTACAACTCACAGACTGTGTGGCAATCACCGTGACTCTGGTAAAGCAAGGTCACCTATTTCAGGGGTCTTTTAAATTAGTACCGCAGAATCACCTATTTCAACAGTCTTTTAAGTTAGTACTGCAGAATCACTGCAACAGATTATGGTAACGTAGATGCATAATTTGACAAAAATAAACAAATTACATCCAACAGAAGAACGAGTAGTTGGAGGCTTCTTCTGTTTCAACTTCTACGCCAGTTAAAACTGAAACCCCCAGAAGCGCCTGAACTCATTAACCCATCCTAGTTGAAAAAACGAATTCTCATCGCCTGGAAATAGCGCGCGTCGAGTGAGTTGAGTCTTACCTCCAATTGTTGTAATTGACAAACAAGTGTGCAAAAATCCATATACAAGTGAATAACGTAATCCCTAATCTTAAAATTACGGGAAAATTTAGAAGCCTGCAATTGCATACCGATTAAACCGACGCCTTGAATCTGGTTTTTGTTTCGACCTGTATAGCCTCTCGTCAAGAAAAAACTGTGGGAGGATGACGGTTTGAGTTACTGAAATCCAAGGGATGAACTGTGGGAAAATGACGGTTGGGGTAGAAGGAAGTAGAATGCCAATGAGAACTGGGAAGATGACAAACAATTTGAGGAAGACTAATGCGATAGGCCGAAGATTTAAAATTGCAAAAATTTTCTACTAACAAAATTATTTAATGTTAATTTTAAAAGCATTCTAAATATTTTTAAGTTATGATTACCTGTTTTAAGTTTTACTTTCTACATTTTTTAATAAATAGTTATTAGAAATCTTTTACTGTTATCCATATTATTTTATGTTTCTTTTATATTTATGCTCTGATTATTGGTTTTGGCTTTTCTTTCTCAATTTGTCGTTCTTCATTCATTCCTAGTCCTTGTGACTACTTGGTTCGTTCTGGAAATTTTCGCCGAAATACAATTTGAAAAAAAAATTAGTTGCGGTGGTTTTTTTTCAAAAGAATTACGCGGAAGTACCAAAACGATGCAAATTGCGGTAAACCGCATCGGGTCAACGCCATTATCGGTTATTTATGTCATAAACCGCATCAGCCAAATGCATCTTTGCGATAAACCGCATCAGCTGATGCGGTTTATTTGCAAACCGTTGCTACTCGAAAAAAATCTCGGAATTAAATTTGAGCCGCCGGTATTCCACGATTTCCACGATTTTGTCGGATAATCTTATCCAAACATTTGTAAACTAACACAAGTTAATAAATTAGTGAATTAATTATTTACAAATTAATTTTAAACAACTAAAACTACCAAGATTTTTTTCCTATAACATAATAATACCAACTTAATTATTTGCTAAATATATACACCATTATAAATTAAAAACAAGTATAAAATTGGTGCATTAATTAATTACAATTTAAATAATAAATAAACAACTATAACTACCAAGATTAATTTTGGTCTATAACATAATAATACATACTTAACTAATTGGCAAATTATAACCATTCTAAATTTTTAAAAAAGTTCTAAAATTAGTGCATTAATTAATTACGAATTAAAATAATAATTTAAACAACTGCCAAGATTAATTTTTGTCTATAACATAATAATACCAACTTAATTATTTTGCTAATTTATACACCATTATAAATTAAAGCAAGTTATAAATTAGTTCATTAATAATTACAGATTAGCATAATAATTAAACAATAAAGTAAATAAATAATAAAAATAATTTTAGCTATAACAACAAATCCACATAAACTAGTTAACTAAAAATGAGGAATAATTTAGTTGTTTAGTTATTATTTAATTCGTAATTAAAATGCACCAATTATAATCTTGGTAGTTTTAGTTGTTTAATTATTAATTTAATTTCGTTTTAATTGATGCACTAATATATTAACTTGTGTTTATTTAAAATGGTGTATAAATTTTACAAAAATTAAGTTGGTATTATTATGTTATAGGAAAAAGTTAATCTTGGTAGTTTTAGTTGAATAATTAAATTTAATTAATTAATTCACTAATTTATTAACTTGGTGTTAGTTTACAAATGTTTGGATAAGATTATCCGACAAAATCGCGGAAATCGTGGAGTACCGGCGGCTTAAATTAATTCCGAGATTTTTTTCAGTAGCAACGGTTTGCAAATAAACCGCATCAGCCTGATGCGGTTTATCGCAAAGATGCGTTTGGCTGATGCGGTTTATGACATAAATAACCGATAATGGCGTTGACCCGATGCGGTTTACCGCAAGATGGATCAGCCCAGTGCGGGTTTTTTGCATCGTTTTGGTACTTCCGCGTAATTTTTTTGAAAAAAAGCCACCGCAAGTAATTGTTTTTTCAATGGGTATTTCTGCGAAAATTTTCCTGGTTCTTTCAACTCCTAACTGGAACTGAATCTAACACAACCAATGGGTGTTCACTAACTTATGGTGTCGGATCTTTTAAGTGAGTAACTTTACCTTCCTATTATTTATCTCTATTCTTGACTTGTTATCTATGACTTGGGTTTTTTAAAGTGCCTTGTTCCTCTGATATGTTTTAATAGTTTGATTTGTAGTTATTGTTTATTTTAAGAGATATGCTTAAAGGTTTTGTTTTGGAGGATCGTACTAGTTCCATTCCAGGGAACTTGTACGATTCACCAGCTGGGGTGGGCTGCTTGGTTTTATCTTGCAGGTGCTGATTGTTATACAGGTGGCCACGAACAGTATGAGTGATTGGGATGGGAATTAGGATTTGTGAAGAACTGTTGTGTTTGGCTATTATTGTAGTTATGTTACGTTCTCTCGAGTTCCAACTGTAACATCTGTAAGTAGTAGTTGGTGAGGTTTTGTACCGGCTGTTTTGAACCTGGTGATTTGTACTCGCCATTAGAGATTTTATTCCGCTGTATTAATTTTAAATAGGACTGTTACAATTACCCTCGATGTCATATTATGTCATAGACTCAATGTGTGAAAACACTATTTTGAGTAACATTGGGTGACTATGAGCCCCGGAATTATAACTCTATTATCAAACCGTTAACTACATGCTCACTTGTCAGCTTAATCACATTATTAAAGGCAGCTCGGACGACAAAAATAGTTAATCAACATAATCTAACTATCTCCAATCCCAATCCATATGCATTTTACACGGTAGGGTTGTCATTTTCGGACAAGAAAAATGCTGGTTAAGGGTGTGGTTTGAGCCGTGTCCAACATGTCATTAATAATGTGATTAAGCTGATGGGACATCACGTAGTTATCATTTCGATAACAGAATTACAGTTCGGGGGCCAAGAGTCAAAGGCTCAAAGTACCGTAAACGCAAAACCGTTCCCAATAATTATGATAAACACAATGGGGTTAACTGTATTACGCCCAATCCTCAAGGGGTTCCGAGTAATTTACTCTATTTATTTAAAATAATCTCCTTCATCCGAACTGACCCAAACCAAATTTTGTTAGACATTGTCAAGAACAAGGCACAATTTAACCTTAACCCGACTTAGGCGAACCTGTAACGACCCCTAAGTTGATCAACAGGATGAACTTTAATAGACCCCCTTCGATGTAACCCAAAAAGAAAATTATAAAATTCACAATATACCCCTTTTCCTTTCATAATTCACAATAGACCTCCGCTAGTTTTCGTAATTCAACATTGAACATGCTTAAATGTTGTCCAAGATTGATGAAACTTTACATGGACCATGCTAAATTGTTATATTTTGGTCCATCATCGAATTTGAAGTTTTGTAAGCTCATATGTTACATTTAGGACCCAATGGACATGTCACAATTTTCTATGGGTCCCACAAGTCACATGCGCGCTGAATAAATCTCAAATTGGATATTGGACCAAGATACAACACTGTATCATCGTACATGTAATGTTACATCAATCTTGGACAACATTGAAGCATGTTCAACGTTGAATTTCAAAAACTAACAGGATATATTGTGAATAAGAAAGAAGATAATAGGGGTATATTGTGAATTTTCCTAAAACAAATTGTACCGCAGATTCCTGGGTCCAGCTTGGTAGGTAGGATACTCGGAAACAATTACTCCAGATACCATTTTTAATTAAAACCCATCGTTTCGGACTTTTGCCATTCGAAATAAACTTGGATTGCAAATTTCGTCCATACCACCACCGAACCCGGCTAGGTATATTTATGGTCTCCCACTTCGTCACCGGCGTATATTAATGGTCTATCATTAACTGCGCAGCGCTGCCCGTCCACACCATCTTAATTCCAGTCCTTCGTCGGGGATTTGACGGTGCGTTCGCCGGGTATTTCCAGCTTGTTGAATACTGGTAATAATCAGCAGATTCTCTCGTCAGTGAGGGTAAGCTTATCTAATGAGTCGACCATTTGGTGTACGCGCGACCGTATGTCGGTATTTTCGCTGAGTACATTACGGCTTTTGCGATGTGTCCCAAAACTTGACTATGTTTGGTTTGGTTGTCCGTTGACCCCTCGGGCTTTCATTTTTAACTATACTGTTATCTAGGTCTGTAATGTTCTCTTTGATTTAACTTCTTACAAGCGTAAAATGGCAAATACCCTGGTCTAATAGGTCGACAGCTAATACTCGTCTTGGGGGTGGATTTACATGGGCGAACTATAAATGGTAATTGCTTGATTTATTAAGCTTTAGGCACCTTCTTTCATTTTACGTCGTACAAATGCAGTAGGAGTAGTCTTAATGGAACGCCTCTCACTGGATCAACTATGGTGGTTATCCATTGGGGCATTTGACGTAAATATTACTGTTTTGAACTGGTAATCGCGACTTAAGATATGTGCTCTTCTCTTTAGTCGCCTATTGATTCGTCATTCTTGGAATTAAATATCGTGACTTGACGCGACCACTTCAGAACAAATTATGACATGTTGTGGACAAGTTGATTATCAATGAACAGCCCATCCGCAAGTAATGTATATAGCAATGGGAAAAACAATTCCACAGCTTTCAATGAATTACAGAAAGATGCAACCCTTACATCTATGTATAAATATGTTTGACTATCATACTTCTTCATCCTTATACGGTCTTGCTCATTCCAAATGTGTTGCAGCAGCACACATTGTTATCTAAAAATCCAGGTTCACATTAATAGATGACGTCTGGATCGCATCAGAAATCTGATATCCCACAAGCAACAGAGTATGATAATGAAGTGCGACAGCAATGTGATAAGCACGATGGTCATCACCATGGTGATAATCACGATGATGTTGACTGCGTGGATGCATACGCCAAGGTCCATCTGTATACCTTCCAGAATAGATGTTCTCCTAAAAGGTTTACCAACATGCTAGATGGTTTATTCCGTTGTAACGACAATTTGATGTCATCAGTCAGAGGATTGCTACGCCAAATTGGTTTCAGCGGGTTAATGAAGGTAAATATTACCCGTTTGGATCGAGGATTCCTAGACAGTGTGCTCCAACTGTACGATAAGAAATCGAAGACATTCCGTTTGGGTAACGGACAGGAACTGGGAATTGGTCCTAACGATGTCAAGAGAGTCTACGGTCTTCCGGCTGGTAAATTGCCGATCAGGTTAGAAGGGTGTGGTACTGGATTGGCTAAAAAACTTGGCAAAGAGCTGGGTCTTTCACACAGCAGTGCCATGTTTTCGTCAGTCAAAGATGTGTACGATAACATCATGCGGTCACAAGACCCTGAAAACATCGTGAAGATGTTTGTGCTGTACGCCCTGGGCGTTCTGCTGTCCCCTGTGTCAGTTAGCCTGGTAAACCTTAATTACGCGGAGTTCATGTATGACATTGAGCATGTTACAAGCTACAACTGGTGTCAGCATGTGTCGGATGTTTTGATTAGCGGTTTGGACAGATATGCTGATAACGGCTCAAAGGGTGGCAGCCCATTGATCAGGGGGGACATACATTTTCTGTTTGTAAGTCCAAACAGAACCAGACCGACCACTTACTGCATCCCATGCAACTGTTATTCCTCATTGATCTGTTGCCTTTGTCATGTTTCTTGATTTTTTGATGAAACTTTTTTTTTCCTTAAACTATTTGACATATATTGTCATTAATGCAGATACATTTTCTTGACTGCATTTTAGTCGGCGATGAAACCACATGTGAGATTCTTCCCTCATGTGGAAGGTGGACCAAAGAAGCTGTGACCAAGAAGTTACAGGGTTTGCAATCAATAGGTTACATACACGGTTGCCGGGTCGTACACCCCACAACCAGTACATGTCACCCGCGCTTATTGTTCTCGAAACCTGGCTGTTTTATGGATAATCTTCATGCTGACAGCCCATCTCGTGACGTTGCAGTATTTGCGAAGACCATATCGGAGGTAATTGTGGTACCGTCGTTGCATGTGGTATGTTTCAAAATTTGCGACGTTGAATATAATTTTCCTGATACGCAGGCAATTGAAGCACAAGGTGAATGCATTGCTCAGATAGCTATATGGAACCAGCGGTTAGCTAGGTTAATGAACCGTTTACCGGACCATGCCGTAGAAACCATTACCCCCGGTGATTCAAATGTTGGAGAACAAGCTGCTGTCGAGTCCTACCGTACAAGGAAGAGGAAGGCATGCGGTGGCTTGATTTATAATCAGAAAGAGAATCACAGAAGGGCCAAGGTGCCGCAGGTATTATGATAATACGTCTAGCATATGTAGTCAACGTCAAATGGCGTTCGTTGAACAATAATATATCGTAAGGATTGAATCATCCTTAAATTATGTCATCCACATCCGCTAGGGAAATTTATGGGACCATTCGAATGTTGTCTTTATATTATATCCGCGTACTGTATTCGATTTATGAGCAGTGTGCAACACCAAACAGTGACGGCGTTGCATTTGGACAACTTATTGAGGACAACCATGAGAGCACAATACGTATTTGTACGGTCAATGCGGAATGAACTGAGGCTGCTGAGGTATTCACGCACTGTTACATCTAAAATTAGATCAGCAGATTGCTGTAGTATCTGATGTTTGATTAATGTGTTGCTGTAAAAAGACCATTATGTATTTCCCGACTCATCTGGTGTGCCATGTTATTCAGGGTTGGACGCCTTGAGGGAGGGGGTGGAGCTAAGGGCAAAAATTTGTAGCAGCTTGTGGAACGGTTTGGAGTATAATTACAAGACTGATGGGGTGGAAGGCTGTGGTCTTCGGTAGTGCGGAATGACATTAATAGGCTGGATAAAATTTGAAGTATAAGCAGGGCGTTGTAGACACATTTTCAGTAATATCATAGTACGTATTTATCTAATCAGTGTTGACTTCAAGTTTGTAGTCATCTTCGTACGGTGCGAATATATTTCATGGAAAAAGTGTTCAACTTGTCCACTAGCTTGTGAACAATATACTCTTTTTGAGTCATTATACAGCAATTTGTTTTTAAGTTCCATGAGTCGTGGCATTAAAACATTGTCCAAGAGTCGACGCAATGGTAGTTTGAAGAAGAATATCTCTAGTGCGTCGGGTTTTATTATGTCGTGTCCAACAGCCGATTGACAAAATCAAAAGAATAACCCCAACAGGGGTGTCCTGAAGGTGGTGTTGTACATCTGTGTTTCATGAATAGTAGTGGCATTTCTGGCAACTATTTGATGTCTTAAACCACCTGATGTCTTTTTTCCATTTGTTTTAAGGAGTAATAGTATGTGGCAACATTTTATAAGACATTTCTGGCAATTCTTTAATTGTATTTATGATTTTTATAAAAACTATTTTTTCAGGTATATTACTAATTTATACAAATTCAGGCGATGTGGCCTTTTAATACTTCTTTTTCAGTATCTTATTTTTATTGTTTCTTCTACAAACTATGCTGTAAGAAATATATTTGTTTGTACATATTATTGTTATAGTTAGTATAATTTTCAACCAGTTCTGTGTGATTTTCCTGTGTGTGCGTGCCTTTTTTTATTTCACTAGTTTCATAATATTTGTTCACAAGTTTAACACTAATTATTAAGAATAATATTAATTGCTTGCAAGAATGAAAAAATAGAGTTTAATGCAGGTCCATGTACCGGCCCAACCCAAAGACCAAAACTGCCCCCCCCCCCCCCCCACAGCCCCACTGTAGAGTAATCAATAGCAATAGTACACGTGTAGTTTCGTTTGCTTCCATTTAGTATGGGGGCGCCTCAGTGACGGTGAATTGACAGGCAAGATCAGGAACAGTGATATCTACGCAGAGGGCGGCCTCGAACAGACAAAAGTGCAGACATTAAATTGACATGGATCGCTTACTAATCCAATAAAAGTGAATACTATTTCAATTTGAATTTACTACATTTTTGCCCAACATGACAAGAAATCGTCGCAGTTTCCCCATAAAAGCATCTTGCAGATATTAAACTGAAATGACATGACACGGTTACTTAAACAAATCTACTACTATAAGATTTCTTCTAAAACTATTCTGTAATACTAAGTATTTGTTTGTATCTTTTAATGTTCTAGTCAGTGGTAGAATTTATTGTACCCATCTTAAGGAAAATAATGCTACATTTTTATTACAGGTGGTAGTGAAAAGGTGGTGAATTTCAAAAACAATTTTTCCAATTCAAAAATTTAATTTTTTTTGGCTTTTTAATAATCAAAACTATTTATCGTAACTGATGAATAGTCTCATCAGTTGGGGGTCCAAATTGAGGTGGCTTAGGACATCGGTGTGTTGCAGGTGACCCTAAGTAAGTAGGTAAGAAATATATAAATAAGGAAGTATAGAAAAACTGAGAACGGAAAATTGAGAAATAAACATGAGAAAGAAAAGCCAAAATCAATACTCCCATGTTAATCCAGGTGTTAAGAAGTTATACATATATCCAAAAAAATACTCAATATATATATTAAATAATTATAAATATATATGTACTGTATATATACATGTGCATCAACATACTGGAACAGATCATAAACATTATAAACATAATATACCAAACATACCATAAAACAATACCAATAATGGTAAAAAATATTCTAAAATTCGTTATTGTTAAACAAGTACAGTATAAGACTTCAAAAACGGCATATTACTTAAAACGTAGTATCACTTACCACCAGCAAGTCATCAAAATTGGATTTGGCCAACATATAGAATTATATACTGTACACGGCTACCCGACTGCACACCAATGAGCTACCTTCCCGTCATCTAATGCAGCTACTTGGTTGTACTCCTTTGAAACATTTTTTTGCAGACCCTTTTCATACGCGATTAATAGCGGATGTCTGCCACCAGCTTATCATAAAAGTTTACTCTGTAGTCATACCAAAGTATGATCTAGTCACGCGTCCCTCAAATATTCCAGTTTTTGGGCCAACATATAGAAGACTTCTTTATGGAGCTACCCGACCGGACAGCTATGAGCTACTTACCCGTGATGTGCTGCAGCTACCCGAATCCACTCCAGCCAACTTTTTTCACCAGACCCTCACAATGCTTGACTTGACTTGTCGTATAGGATAACTATTACTCTCTTAACCTTTTAACAATTAGTAGTATTATTTTTCCTATAAAAGCGTAAATATTTTTTTTTTTGATCAAAAGGAGATTTATTTAATTAACCAGGAGGATCAGAAGAAAGATCCGAAGATAGCAGATGAGTACATACAGCGGGGGGGTTGGTTATCACAACACAACCCCTTTTACAAGAGAGTGCCACTTTAGCTATGGCATCAGCTACTACCTTTGCTTCCCTGCTAATAGCTACGATAGTACAGGAACAAAAACAAAGAGAGATCTCTTTACAAGCCTTTATAATACTTTCCAGAGGATGATTACAAGAAGTGCCATGATTAATGAGATTACCGCTTCGGAGGAGTCGGACTCAAATATGACTTGTAGAAGTTGCCTATCTCTAGCGAGAGCCAGTCCATCGTAAATCCCCCACACTTCAGCTTCCAGGATGCCCACCTCACCAAGCAAATGTGTAAAGCCAAACAGCCATGTGCCATTGTGATTTTACAGAAGCTGTCAGCTGCTGGTTTTGAGTGTTTGGTGGAAGCCTGCTGATTTTAAAAATTGTGAAACTGTCTGCTGCTGGAAGCTGTTCCCCAAACGAGAAGCTTTAGAATGAAGATTGCTGACATTAATGCGATCAACGAGATTGGGGAGATGCAGATAGCCCCAAATACTTGTTGAGGAGCACCTTGGCCCAGAGTTTGTCCTGGTTATTGAGCAATCTCCAACTCAATTTAGCTAGGCATGCCTTGTTCATAGCAGAGGAGATCCTCAGACCGAGACCACCCTCCTCCTTAGGTCTACAAATTCTGTTCCAGGAAATGGTGTGCAGCTTCCTGTCATGATCCTTGTGGCCCCAGAGGAAATTCCTGCTCAATTTATCAATCTTCAAACAAGTAGTATTAGGGACTTTCTGAGACATCATACTGAAAACAGGAATAGAGTGAAGCACAGATTTAACAAGAGTCATGCGGCCAGCAAAGGACAGGGATTTAGCTTTCCAGCCAGCTAATCTGTTCTGGATCTTATCAAGAAGATAATTAAAGTGATCAGCCTGCATGCGACCATGGATCAGGTTAAGCCCAAGGTATTTCCCCAGATTATCAGCCACAGGAATGCCTAAAGATCGGCTAAGCTCTAGTTTTCTTCTAGCAGAAACGTTATTAGAAAACAAAAGTTTAGACTTGCTGTGACTCACTGTCTCACCAGAGGCATAAAAAAATCCCTGAGAATATTCATCATACAAAGGGCATTAGAGGCAGAAGCAGATCCCATTAAAATTAAGTCATCAGCAAAAAAGACAAGAGAAAGCTTAGGGCCAATCCTACTCAGCTTAATAGGAATCCAAATTTTATTCTCACTGGCCTTGTGAATGATATGGGATAGCCTCTCCCATGCAGAGAACAAAAATATAGAGGGATATAGGGTCCCCTTGCCGAATGCCCCGGGAGGGGGAGAATTTATCAGACTGACCACCATTCCAAAGGATTCTCATAGAGGGGGATTCGATGCAGAACATTACTAGATCGATAAAGCTACTAGGCAGGTTCAGACAAAGTAAAGTATTTCTGATGAAAGACCATGAAAGCTTATCATAGGCTTTCTCAAGATCAATCTTCATGACCATCCAACCATCTTTGCAGGAGGTTTTCCTCATAGAATGAATAACTTCTTGCATAATGACATGATTGTCTTGAATAGACCTACCCGGGATGAAACTGGTTTGTAAAGGAAAAACTATATCAGGAAGGAAGGCTTTGATTTTAATAGCTAACAGTTTCGAGACGATCTTATAGCTGGTATTACAAAGAGCAATGGGTCTAAAATGACTCAAGGAAGAGGGGGAAAGAGTTTTAGGGATCAAACAGATAAGGGTCTCATTCAGCTCTCTAGAGAAACTAGAGGAGGAAAAAGTCTCAAGTACAAATTCATAAGTTTTAGGCTCAATGATGTCCCAATGCTTCTTAAAAAACCACGCATGAAATCCATCAGGACCCAGGGCTTTAAAGCTACTCATGGATTTAACTACCTGAGCCACTTCATCCAAAGTAGGGAGACTGCTGCACTCACTAAGATGGGCTTCACTCAAGGGCGGGAAAGCATGGAAATTAGAGACACATATGATCTCAGAATCCTGAGAATAGAGGTCCTGAAAAAATCAGCCGCTAACAGCCTAAGATTCTGCTCACCTTCAATAGTCTGGCCATTCGCGTCCTGGGGGGAAAGGATTCTTCTTTCTAGCCCTCCAAACCATAGTCTTCCTATGAAAGTAACTAGTATTTCTGTCCCCAAACTTAACCCACAGATCTCTAGATTTCTGAAACCAGATTAACTCCTCCCTCAACAGGACAAACTCAAGGTCACGAAGCAGCTCAGCCTCAAGATTTTTCAGGAAAGGAATCTGCCTAACCTCTAACCGCTTCTGAATACCAGCAATTCTAGCCAGGAGCCTCCTCTTAGTAGCAAAAACATTACCAAAACCCTTTTATTCCAACTATTCAAAACAAGACTAAGATCAGAAAGATTAAGAAGCAAGCTCTTGTCCTCAGTCCAATTCTCCTTGATAGTTTCCATATAATCAGGATGAGTTGCCCAAGCAACTTGAAAGCGAAAGGGTTTAATACCAGAAGGCAGAACAGAGGAAGAAGGATTACAGCAGGTCAAGACAGGGGAATGATCTGAAGCAGTCCGAGGAAGATTAATACTCCAGCAATTAGGAAAGGCATCAAACCAGCCGCTAGAAACTAGAGTTCTGTCTAACTTAACAAAAATCGATCCATTAGTCCAAGTGAAGTTATTGCCTTTAGACGGCGATTGAATGAAACCATTGGACTGAAACCAATCCCTAAAAGCTCTACTGCCTCTATTTAAAATTCTAACACCACCCTTTTTCTCATCTAAGTTCAGGATAGAATTAAAATCCCCCGTTAACATCCAGTTCCGATCCCCACTAGGCCTGATCTCATTCAGAGACTGCCAGAGTAAAATCCTATTATTATCAAGAGGGCTTGCATAAACAAAGGTGCAGAAAAAACAAACATTTTTTTGAAATAACAGAGTGGATAAACTGAGTATCCTGCGCAAGAATAGAGATAGTCACAGAATCATTCCAAACAACCAAAGGCCACCACTGAAACCAACAGCATCCACTCTACAACTATGAGAAAATCCAAGTTTCTGACAGATACCATCAGCTCTACAACCACTAACCCGAGGTTCACATAAAAGATAATAATATCAGGGCAATGATCAGAGATTAAGTTTCTCACAGTAGGCAAAAAACTGGGTTTACAAGCACCACGAACATTCCAAGATAAAATCTTAAGAGACAAATTCATAGAGCAAGACACAGATAAAAGACACAGAAAGGACAGTTAAGGGATAACTCCCTGTTCTCCCCTCGGGGTATCTTCCACCAGGATAGTATCTTGAGACATGAGCTCTTCCGGATCCATCTTCTGATTATTCTGATCCAAGAAATTAAGAGGGTTGGAATAGAGACTATGAGCATCAGACTCTCTTCCTCCTTCAGGGACTTGATCCGCACTAACCATACCATGAGTGGAATCATCATGGGTAATATGGCCACTACTCGCTCTACCATCTAGATTCCTCCGGACCTCAGAGAGCAGCTCCTGATCCATCTCAATCAGGGCAGCAAAGGAATCTTACCATCAACAGAAGGAGGAGCCTCTTTAGTTGGAACTGTGGGCTTCGGTCGAGGATTTGGCTGAGCCTCCTCTTTTTTCTTCCAACTAGTGCCAGCATCTCTCTTGGGAGGCCCTTTCTTCCTCCTAGAAACCTTCATCCAGTCACCCAAAGTTGTAAACCTCCTGCGGCTTTTCATCCACTGGTTTCCTAACCATCTTATACCCTCCTGCATTAACTTGAGCACCAGAATCCTCAGCCAAAGGACAATTAGACTGAACATGACCAAAACGCCCACATAGAAAACATAATTGATGGATGCCCTCATAAACAATTCTCTGAGTTTCTTTCCTGAAAGTAAATTTCCCAATCAGAGGTTTAGCCAAGTCAATGCTGACACACACCCGCCCATTAAAGGCAATACCCAGACTCGACCTCCTCAGCTCAATCTTTCTAACCCTACCAACCAAACCTCCTATAGCCGAGAGAACTTCTTCATCCAGATATTCGACTTTCAAATCGGGAAAACGGATCCAAACATCAAGATTCTTAAGCGCTTCAGAATGCACATCAAAATCTCTAGACCATCTTCTAATAGTTAGGTAATGATCAGAAACCATCCAAGGCCCCCCATAAAGCACATATTTCCTATCTTCAAGATTTTCGAAAACAACCGAAAAATACCCATTTCCTAAAGAAAAGATATCAAACCTCCCTTTGACCCGCCATCGCTGCATAAGCCTTTCATACATGATTGGAGTCGGGAAACCCTTCCCAAGCAGCTTGACTATCAGCGTCTTCTTCCACTTATTGTTGATATTCTTCATTACGGACGAAGGAAGAGTAACCCTCGGGCATAATGGGTCATCTTCCAACTCTTCATCGTCAACCTCAACATCTGACATCTCATCGCCTGAAGACTCACCACCTTCCATCGCGGGTTCTTTCTCGACCACATCACGGTAGGAAACCATCGGTCTTTTATCAACCGCACCAGAATCCCCCACCTCCTTCGTAGCAATATCTTGCCTCGGAATCTCCCGAAACCCTCGAAAGCTTCGAATCTTCCTCTTCTTGATAGCAGTTACGCGAACATCGTCCGACTCTGACGCTTGAAACTCCATGAGCAACACGCTCCTCACAAATCAGGGAAAACAAGACAGGAAAACCGCAGACGCCTAACGCTGAGGAGAACTGGAGCCAGAGCACTGGGGACCGACGGCAAAGCAGCAATCGGAGCCGGAGAGAAAAGGAAACAGAAAGGGGGAAAATCGCCGAGAAGGCGATAACCCTAGAGAAAGGAGAGAGAACCGGGGGAAAACGGAGCTTCCGTCATTAGAGATCAGTTCTATATACTGTCTAGAGCTACCCGACCGGACAGTGATGAGCTACTTTCCCGTCATGTCATGCACCTACCCGAAATCTAATATTTTGCCTAACCCTCTCCATGCTTGACTTATAGTCGAAGTGTATCAACATCTAGTCATAGAAATCTACTTTGTTGTCATACAAAAGTGTGATCCAAAGCGTAAATAATTTAGTCAGTGTACAGAACTTAAATAAAAATAAAAACACTTATGAAAAATTTAAAACTAGTTACGTACAGTATATTAACCTGCTCCACTATGTAATGCGCGCCTGTTACTTTTTTCCTTTCTCCTACTTAATAGTAGTGCAGTTAGTTACAACAATTTTTAGAAAATTAAGACTAAATATGCTTGTAACTCTTTATATGAATAATATTAGGAAAGATCTGTTTATAAAATATATATGTTTGATAAATTCAAGCAAAAAGGATGGTTTAAAAACTAGATATATAAATCATTCTCTAATAAGTATATTTGTTTGTATCTTTTTATGTTCTACTTAGTAATATCCATTCTCCCCATTTGTCGGAAAATAATGCTAATTTTTTATTATTAGGTAGGACTGAAATGCTGGTGAATTTCAAAAACAATAAATTAAATAAAAATGTATATATTTTTGGACTTATTAATAATCAAACCTATTTGTATCATACTAACTGATGAATCTAGCGGGTCAAATTCAAGTGGAATGTGTTGAAGGTGAGCCTATGTAACAAATATCGAAAAAGGAGAGAACGAAAATGTGGGGGAAAAAAAATGCCAAAATCAATAATCCCATGTTGTTCCAGCTGATCAAAAATAATATGTATAATTCCCATGACTGTACTAGAAGAAATCATGAACACAAATATGAAAGACACCAATGAAATAATATGAATAACAATAAAAATTTTCTACTAACTATTTATTGTAGAATAGAATATAAAACTTAAAACACGTAACCATAACTTAAAATCATTTAGAATGTGTTGAAAGAAACATTAAATAATTTTGTTATTACACACATTTTGCAATTTGAAATCTACAGCCTTATTTATTCGTGGTATTCAGTAGATGTTACATATATTTCTGCATTATATTTTAATACATGGTGTATAATATAGTTATATTTTATTACAGCATAAATAATGTCAAATACATGCGTGTGCCCGTAACTAAATCACATAATTATTTACTATTTAAAAAAGTATATAAATAACTTATTAACACATTATATTTTATTGTTAGTTAATTACAACTGCTGTATGTATAAAAATAATAAATAAATACTTACGAGATAGATGGAGATGGAGCGAGGAGAAAGGGTAGATGAAAAAAAAACTGAACTCGTACGCTCAGTCGTGTTTTCGCTTCGTACAGTCGGAATTTAAAAAACTTTACGATCTTGCCCGTACTTTAATATCTTTCATAAATTACTATACTTAACCACAATTTATAACATATTACGAGGTGACCCCAAATTTTATTACGCACAGTCGGAATTCCAATACGCTCAGTCAGAAAATGACCAATTTAGGTGCTAATGAAGGCAAAATTTATTAAAAGCGGTTCGAAAAAAGCAAAGAAAGATTCCGAAGTACTTATATAAGTCAAAACATATATCATAAAAATTATCAGCAAAGTATACCATGACAAAGTAGACGAAAAGACGAACGCGTCGGCGCAAACGGATCGAAAAACGGAGCTATAACGAAGAAGATATGGGAATTTTAAGACCGGAACTCGGCCCCAGCACCAATAAGGAAGAGCCGGCGCCGACGCCAGTAAAGAAGACCGCGCGCGGGCGCGCGTCACTATGTACCGGCGCCGACGCCAGTAAAGAAGACCGCGCGTGGGCGCGCGTCACTATGTACCGGCGCCTTGTGCGTGTGCGTGGGTCTGTGTGTGTGTGCGTGGTGTGTGTGCGTGTGTGCGCGCGTGCGAGTGTGCGTGCGTGGTGTGTGTGTGCGTGTGTGTGTGCGTGTGTGTGTGCGTGTTCGCCTGCGTTGTTCGCGTGCGTGTGCGTGCGTGTGGGTGTGTGTGTGTGCGTGTATGTGCGTGTGTGCGCGCGTGCGTGTGTGCGCCTGTGCGTGTGTACGCGCGTGTGTGTGTGTGTGCGTGCGTGCGTGCGTGCGTGTGTGCGTGCGTGTGTGTGTGTGTGTGTGTGTGTGTGTGCGTGTTGTATGTTCAACTCTTGTTCGAAATTGCCTATCAACCACTAATTACATGTCCGTTGAAGAAGAACCTATTTGAAATTCATTGAACGTTTCTATCATTTCCACCAATTTCACGTCCATAGACGAAGAATCTATTTGAAATTATCAAAATTCCCTATCAACGATTAATATTAACTATCATTAACTTCTTGTTCCATAGTAAATATAATCAAGCATGTTCTATTCTAATTAACAGATGAATTGGACACCAATCTAAATAGTTAGATGTACCGACATTAACTATCATCGATGTGTTTTCGAACTTACCTATCAATTCCACTAAATTCATGTCCATTAAAGAAGAATTTATTTGACAATCATCAAAATTGCTCAAAAAATGTCATCGTTGAAACATTTTTTCAATACTTCAAAAGCGAGATCGGTTTGTCGTCGGAGAATGCTCAAAGAATGTCATCTTTGAGTACACATTTTCAGTACTTCAAAAGCGAGATCGGTTTGTCGTCAGAAATTGCTCAAAAAATATATTAGAGAGAAATTACTGACAGCCCCCCTGAGGTTTAGGTAATTACAATACCCCCTTTAGGTTATCAATTCATAATATCGTATGCATTTCCACAATTAGAAAACACCTAAACATGCCCAGCTCAACTGACATCTTCCTAATCAACTGATTATTTAATCTCTCTTGTATAAATCTGAAACAAAAGATAGTGGAAAACAAGAGGACAGAAGATCAAGAAACTGCATATGAAAACAATCTCAATTCATATGCAAAAAATCTGAATATGAAAACAATCTCAATTCATAATTATCGTATGCAAAACTGCAACACGTGACAGAGATCAAGAAAACCACTATGTTGCTTTCATGATTATCGTATGCATTTCCACAATTAGAAAACACCTAAACATGCCCAGCTCAACTGACATCTTCCTAATCAACTGATTATTTAATCTCTCTTGTATAAATCTGAAACAAAACATAGTGGAAAACAAGAGGACAGAGATCAAGAACATATGAAAACAATCTCATTCATATGCAAAAAATCTGAATATGAAAACAATCTCAATCATAATTATGTATGCAAAACTGCAACACGTGACAGAGATCAAGAAAAACACTATGTTGCTTTCATGATTATCGTATGCATTTCCACAATTAGAAAACACCTAAACATGCCCAGCTCAACTGACATCTTCCTAATCAACTGATTATTTAATCTCTCTTGTATAAATCTGAAACAAAACATAGTGGAAAACAAGAGGACAGAAGATCAAGAAACTGCATATGAAAACAATCTCAATTCATATGCAAAAAATCTGAATATGAAAACAATCTCAATTCATAATTTCGTATGCAAAACTGCAACACGTGACAGAGATCAAGAAAACCACTATGTTGCTTTCATGATTATCGTATGCATTTCCACAATTAGAAAACACCTAAACATGCCCAGCTCAACTGACATCTTCCTAATCAACTGATTATTTTAATCTCTCTTGTATAAATCTGAAACAAAATAGTGGAAAACAAGAGGACAGAAGATCAGAAACTGCATATGAAACAATCTCAATTCATATGCAAAAATCTGAATATGAAAACAATCTCAATTCATAATTGTCGTATGCAAAACTGCAACACGTGACAGAGATCAAGAAAACCACTATGTTGCTTTCATGATTATCGTATGCTTTCCACAATTAGAAACACCTAAACATGCCCAGCTCAACTGACATCTTCCTAATCAACTGATTATTTTAATCTTCTTGTATAAATCTGAAACAAAACATAGTGGAAAACAAGAAGACAGAAGAGAACTTCATCGCTGTAACAGAAAGGAAGATTGTACAAGTACATATAGACAACAACAACACATACTTTCAAAACAAAACTGACCCATTTTAATCGTCATAATATATTACTACAACAGCATCTTGTCTACATCATGTCTACACCTTAGGAAACTACACTGAAGCAACACTAAAATATAGGAAACTATACAAAAACAGATCCAACACTAAAACAACTAAAACAGCTCCATAACAACACTACAACAACTCAATCTATGTTGCTTTTACAAACAACACTAGAAGAGCTCCAATAACAACATAGGAAAGAACTAAAAGCTTAAAAATTTCACTCCTGATAACCGTAGCATCTTTGAGGGCAATGGTTCTCATCTCATTCAACATCTCTTTCAACTCTTTGATCTCCTTTTTAAGCATCATATTCTCATGGTTGACATCAGCTTGGTTCACCTCCTCACCGTACAAATCTGCTCTCAAAAGGTGCAGGTTGTGTTCCACCTCATACCACCATTTGAAGAATCGACACGTATCACACCGGTAGAACAACTTTTTACCGTTTTCAGCAGTGTCAGCAACCAAAATCTTGGAATTCTTATTGCATCTACATTTGACATTAACAAAGATAAACTTGCTCAAACTCACTGAATTGTTTGAGGATGACATGCTGATGGTCACAACCTATGAATCAACCAACATCACACCATAGTAAAATTAGGGTTAACATCAGTAGTCATTTCTTGAACACAACACAATATCATTCCATTGTATTAGTATGCATAACTTAGAATCATTTCTCTCCTCCTCAACCAAATATGAATCAGGTGACCGCAAGTTTGAAGTATAGAGAACAAACATACAGTATTAGTATTAAAATTATTTCTCTCCTTCGCGTCCAGCCACCACATAATGAAGTACCAATTAAATTGATATTGGGAACAAACATACAGTATTAGTATTAAAATTAGAAGTTAACGTATAAGTAGTAATGAAATTGATAAAGCTATAAATCTAAAACTATTGCTTCATATAATGGGAACAAACAGACAATATTACCAATAAAACGAATAAATACCGTTAAAATCTGAAATAGGGGTTAGTAGTATTAGTATAACAACACAGTACATTGTAATGTTTAAGCTTCTTCAGCTTTTCACACGGACAGAGAGGAACCGGTTCTTGTTGGTTGCAATTCGAAACCAATGCGTGAAAGAGGCACATACCTGGAAGAAGCTCGAGGATGAAGCGGACAGATTGTGTTGTGCTTGCACCCACGTTGCAGTCACAGACGCTTCGGTTTTGACAATGTCGACAGTGGGTTAACAGGATTAAAGTGATGAGAATTTGAAATTGTGAATTCCAGAGAGAACTGTGAGAACGAGGGTGAAGCGTGAGTCTAAAGCAACGTTGCAGTCACAGAAGATTAGGTTTTGACATAGTCGACAATGGAGAACTGAACGGGATTAAAGTGATGAGAATTTGAAATCGTGAATTCCAGAGAGGAGAACTGAACGGGTGAAGCGTGAGTAAAATATCGCTTTAGGGTTCTTTCACGATTGAAGAATTTGGGGGTGGATGTCGTGTGTGTGATTTTTTTTTTGTATGAGTGTGCAGTTTCTGTTTTCCACGTGGTTTTTTTTTTAAAAATTATGTTACACATCAGCAAAAGTCAGAAGTCTCCGTTACGAGTTACATTGTTGGGGTTGGTAGTTAGGGAACTGATAAACTCAGGGTGGTTGGAAGTAATTATGCTAACCTAAAGGGGGTAAATTGTAATTACCTAAAACCTCAGGGGGGGGCTGTCAGTAATTTCTCTATTTTTTAAAACAAATGAAAATGTATACATGTTTGAAACATATTTTCAATACTTCAATAGCGAGATCGGTTTGTCGTTGGAGAATGCTCAAAGAATGTCATCTTTGAAACATATTTTCAATACTTCAAAAGCGAGATCGGCTTGTCGTCGGAGATTGCGCGTAGAATGTCATCTTTGAAACATATTTTCAGTACTTCAAAAGCGAGATCGGTTTGTCGTCGGAGATTGCTCAAAAAATGTGTTTTTTTTGTCAAACGGAAATATACACATCTTTGAAACACCGTTGAAACATATTTTCAATACTTCAAAAGCGAGATCGGTTTATCGTTAGAAATTGCTCAAAAATATTTTTTTTATAAGAAATGAAAATGTATACATCTTCGAAACATATTTTCAATACTTCAAAAGCGAGATCGGTTTGTCGTCAGAGATTGCTCAAAAAATGTCATCTTTGAAACATTTTTTCAATACTTCAGAAGCGAGATCGGTTTGTCGTCGGAGATTGCTCAAACAATAGTTCTATTGACGATCTTCTACTAGACTGCAAGAGCGATGAGGAAAGACTAAAAAAGATCAAGACTCCAAAGTGTGCAGTAAATGATGACGACAAACATTAACTACTTCATGTTGACGATCTTCTACTAGACTGCAAGAGCGATGAGGAAAGACTAAAGAAGATCAAGGCTTCAAAGTGTGCAGTAAATGTTGATTTTTTAGTTTTAAACAGCAGGGATTTTCCATATACACAAACATTGTGTATCATTTCCACCGATTCCACTAATTAATTCATTTTGACAACAGATGCCCTAAATGCATTCCGCAATCCTTGAATGACTAACATGAAAACCCTAATTGGAGGCTAAATAGTACAACTTATTCGACTTACGCATCATTTTAAATCCCAAAACAATTAACAATTCAAATGACTAACACGAAAACCCTAATCGGGGGTACATGGTAGAGGAGAAGAAGAAATCTGATACATTTTGACAGGAGAAGTGAGAGGATGAACAGTGGCGTTAGAAATTATTCTAGGTTTTAGTGCTAATTGTGGGTGCGTTAGCCCTTTAGTGTATCATGATTCTCGTGATTCTATTTAGTGAATTCTTTTAAGAACAACGAGATCGGTTTGTCATCAGAGATTGCTCAAAAAATGTCTTTTTTGAAGACATTTAATTGTCATCTTTGAAACATATTTTCAGGACTTCAAAAGCGATTCTACTTCGGAATTACATACCTCGACAACTGATGCCCGAAATGCATTCCACAATCCTCAAATGACTATCATGAAAACCCTAATTGGAGGGTAAATGGTACAACTTATTCGACACACGGATCATTTTAAATCCCAGGACATTTAACAACTCAAACGACTGAGCGTACAGTCGTGTTTTCACTTCGCACAGTCCGGAAAATGACCATTTTGCCCCTGCTTTAATATCTTTCATAAATTACTATATTTACCCACAATTTGTGACATATTACGAGGTGACCCCAAATTTCATTACGCACAGTTGGAATTCCAATACGTTCAGTCAGAAAATGACCAATTTAGGAGCTAATGTAGGCAAAATTTATTAAAAACAATTCAAAATAAGCAAAGAAGGATTCCGTAAGTAAGAAAGTGACTCCGTTCTCAACACAGTGGCTGGTAGGAGATGAAAATATTTTCTTTGCGGGACCCACTAATTAAAGGAGTACATTATTTCATCGTGTAAATCTAACGCTGCTACACCTATCGTTTTCCTTACCAAAATGGGATCTACTAGGACCCACCACTTTCATCTTGGTCCAGAACGGGGCCTTAATCCTTCGGGGAATCCATTGATGTTCCTTTCAACTTCTCCGCTGTTTTCTCTGGTCCTGTTCCTTCCCCCATACGTCAACTCTCAGTTCCCCATTTCGACTTCGACTGCATCACCACCACCCCCCCCCAACACACACACACCTTGGCGTGCCGCGCGCCCTCGAGACCCCGACCAACAATTTACTAAAACTTCGGTTCATCGTCCTCAACTCCGTAGTAATCATAGCGCGGAAATGGAAGATATACCCGAGCTCATCAAAAAGGAGCATCCAAATCGTCCATCTACCTCGTACAGGTTCTGCTACTCCTCCATAATTACCTCCGAATTTACAATTTCTAAATACAGAATAGATTTGAATTCAAATACTGTCAACGATCTTGGTTTTTGTGTTCTACTTACATCCGCCGTCTCCTCGCTGATGTGGTTGTAAAGCATGTGCGATTAATTCGTGTTGCGCTTAATTCGTTTTGAGGTAGTCATAACCGTGGTTTTGCCATCTTCACTGTCAACGAAGCAGGCGAAAGAAGGATGTGCGTCCCTCGTGCCCTGACTCCACTGGAACAAGTGCTAAATTACCATCGTCCGCTGCGGACGAACCAACAACCTTCAAATGTGTAAGCAACAAGGGAACGTCCACCAAGCGCAGGGCCGAGGATATTGAAGATTCAACAACGGACTTGGTGGTGGCCAAGAAAAAAAGACAAACCGACCTTTCACCAGCAAAATGTCGATTGCTGCTGCATTGAGAAGGGGCATCAATGGTCTCCAACCAGAACAGCGCGCAGCCCTGCAAGAGACTGGGTTTGCTCATTTCTTGAGTCTAGAGGTGGATTCAATCTGTTACGGCCTGGGGTGTTGGTTGGCAAAAAATTTTGATTGGCGTAGGTGTCAGTTGATACTTGCTGATAACACAAGAGTTGACGTAACAGAGGATGATGTTCATGACATACTAGGTTTGCCCCCGGTGGCGTTGAGATCACAGAAGCATCAATAAACTCAAAGTCTGATGAGTTCAGGAATGGAAGGTACGGTGGGATGCTGTCTTTGGAAGTAAAACACCCACAACACTAGATCTCATAAGTAAATGGTCGACAATGGGAGCGACAGATCTATTCAAGACCAGTTTTGTATGTGCTGTTGTCTCAACATGCGTCAGTGGCAAGTGCGACCTAAGGTGCAACGACAAGATTCTGCCATTAATACGAGACCCGTCAAATGCATCTAGGCTGAACTGGTGTAGATACACAATTGACAAGTTGGTAGAGTCTGTTCGTAAGTACCATCAAAGTACATTCAAAACCCACAACTTCACCGGCTCTCTGTTGTTCCTTAACCTGTTCTATTTGACAAAACGGCCCTTCTTGGCCGTCACGTTCAGTACGGCTATCCGTCGATATCCAAATGGAACAACGACATGTACAAAGACAGGCTAATCAGAGAGAGAGATGTAGGAAAATTTGGAGCGGGCAGGATCGTCAATACCAGACCTCTTGTCATTGTGAATCCGCGTCCTGCGTTTCCAACCGGAGAGGTAATTATCAACCACTGTTGTACATACTATTCATGTTTTACCTATGTCCTTGATTCATCACAATCGCGCTAATGCAAATGACTGCAGACTCCAGATCATGTGGAGGATCGTAAATGTGGTATGGCAATAGAGAAAACCATCACAAGTCATGTGGAACAGGGTCAATTTGATGATCATAATTGTGTGTGGCAGTTGAGGACACCATCACCCGTGAACCCGAAGAGAGAAATGAAACTGAAGTGTTATCGGAGGAGTTTAGTACGTGTACGGTTGGTGTTGTAGAAGAATGCAGTTACGAAATTATGAAAAAATTGGATGAGGCTACGGCCACATTGCCTGACCTACTGAAAAGCATCGGAATTGTGAAAGAGAGGTTGCACAGTGAGCTGAGGTATATTAATTTTAGGACGGCGTATTGCTTAAGCGAGAGTGATAAATTTGATAAGTGGAGGAGTGAAATGTCGGAAAGGAAAAGGATGTGGATGCTGCGCAGCGTGCGATAGAAGAAGAGAAAACAAAGTCAGATTGGCTGAAAAGGAATTGAAAGAGAAGCAGAAAGTGGCGTCTGAGGGAATGACACAAGTGACCAAGTCTGGACCGGAGACAGTGGGTAGTGGTGTGATCGGTGAAACGTGTGTTCATGCATCCTCGTCTCAAAATATGGGGTGTATGAAGACATATGCGTCCCCGTTCTCGCATGGACCTGTCGACCCGGCGGCGTTGCCTGACAGGACAGAAGAGCTTGTCTACATTCTTGTAAATACAACCCGTGAGAAGGCGTGAGTTTTGTATTCTACGACCCATACTCTTCTTTATAATTGAGTGTTATTATTGCCGGCAAGACAGCGTTGTGGTTGTAATGAGTTGGTTATTGTAGTGTCACATTCTACTTGGAAGTGATACTAGGATTCCAGTTGAAGCCTTCTTGTGTTTCGCGCCCAAAGCTGCATTGAACAGCTGCATGATAGATTTACATGCGAGGGTGCTTAACTTTGAGAACCGACGAAGACATGAAGGAACTCCTAACCGTTTTTTCTGCAGCACAGCGGTAAGCGTGCGTACTTCCACTCATAGTAGATTTTTAGGAGGCTCGCACTTACTACCAACAATTTAAATAATCTGACAATCTGATTGTCCAGTTTTTAACACTGCCCTTGCGAGAATGAAAAATGGAAATGTCGGCAACAATGCACCGTATGAGGATGCTGCTTGTGTAATAAGGCTACTGTACAATGAGTTCATCGGGCGGGATTTGAGACGAAGGACATAACGCATGTCGATATGGTATTCATACCAGTACACGCCCATTCGCACTACTATGTGTTGGTGCTCGACTATAACAAAAAGTGCAACATTGTGCTGGACAATATGGCTAGAACAGCCGATGGATTCGGCGTGCATGCCAAGTACGGAGAAGTCATGCGTACACTGGTATGCACCCCGAACTAAGATTACTGATTCTTAATTACATATCATGACTTCAAATAATTTCTTGACATACCCAGTTAACAGATGTGGTTCCTGTGTCCTGATGAACTAGGTCAAATCCGTGAATCATTTCATATCTTCGGTATCTGTTGTTCACGGTGAGTTTAAGTCCAGAGGAACAACGACGATCATAGAAATGACATTG
Organism: Limonium bicolor; assembly: GCA_023374045.1. Classification (NCBI taxonomy): domain Eukaryota; kingdom Viridiplantae; phylum Streptophyta; class Magnoliopsida; order Caryophyllales; family Plumbaginaceae; genus Limonium; species Limonium bicolor. The sequence goes on from CM041778.1 coordinate 291,932,705, forward strand.
CCCTGGCAGTCTCGGGATACCCATAGTGACTGCAGTATATTTGCATTGCGACATATGGAGACATTCATGGGTGATGTGGCTCGATGGTATCCCGGTCTACAGAAAGACAGTGTGAGCCCCGTGATGACTATCTTCCTAGGAGACGTTGCATTTATTATTATTTCATCTATTTGGCTTGTTGTTGAGTACCTTACCCCACACTATTAATCTGCAATGCCCTGTTTTCCATGCAGGAGAAACAAATGGAGATACTGCGTAAGAGATATCTTTGTAAATTTTTGCTGCACGAGAACAATGAACGTAGACCCTATCTGTTCAGACAACTGAATAATGCAGAAGCAATCCGCCTACAGGTATATGCACTAACGTGGCTACCTATACACAACGGCAACTACTAGTAATGAGAACCAAATTCATGACTATATGTAACAACTGTAGGCCCAAAGCCGTTGATCAAACATATGATCTTGGGGAGACCAACCTCTTGTCTGGACACTAAAGAACGTGATGTGGTCAGTCTGTTCTCAACTGCGTTAAGCAAGGTATGTAATCTTGTTTTGTTCTGTTTTATTTGCTACTAAGCTCAACTGCATGTCCGATTACATATCGTTGCTAGGATCTCAACTTTTAGTTGCCAGACAACAGACATTTACAGGCTCATTACAGGCACGCATGTCAATGAAAATGAAACAGAACTACCAATCATGTACTCATCAGCCGGACAGCCTTTATCACAACAGTTGTCGACAACACCATATTCACGCCTATGCCTGACCCTGACATGGCTTGCCCGAAGACAGGTCTGTTTAGAACATTGGGTATACCCCTATGAATTGATTAAGTTTGAAAGTTGATTATGTTGTTAGTTATGTCTTTCTAAATATATCAGCAATATCTATAACTACTCAATTACGGGAACCAATATGTTTTGCCTTGTGCACACTGAGTATTTACGTAATGAATTGACTGTGAATCATGGAGCAAAAGGTGGGAATGATATTGCTCACTTCAGATCTGTGTTTAGGACTTAGAGCCATGTGATTTTACTGTATAGAGCTACCTGACCGCACAGTGATGAGCTGCTTTCCAGTCCTGTGATGCAGCTACCCGAATTCTCATATTTTGCCAACTTTTTGACCAAACCTCTCCATGGTTGACTTACTCCGTTCGTTAACAAGCGGACTTTATCAATGAGATTAATGCCACTTTAAAATAACACTTGTCATCGTTTGATTGTTCATTTGTCTCTTTTCCTTAATGGGGCCCACAACTACACTCTGCTGAAGCTTGTTCTCAGACGCCGCATTGGCTGCGTTTGTAGTTTAGCTTCCGTTCATCTCATTACTGAACGGGGCCTTATATTCGAAGTGTATCACCATCTAGTCATAGAAAGCTACTATGTGGTCATACCAAAGTGTGATGTAGTCACGTTGTGCACATGAAATTCGTTATTTGTACCTAAATACAAATATTTATAATTATTATATTATTCAGAGCATTCTATGATATGTACAGTATCGGAAATAACATTAGCTAGCTAAATACAAATGAATATGACGTATGAATTAATTTCTTTTACAAAATTTTATGACGGATATGATACCCCCAACGAGTTTTAAAAATGACTTGTCGTATAGGATAACTACTACTCTCTCAACCTTTTAATACATGACCAATTGCGGAGATCTGCCACATCGTATCATAAAAATGTACTCTTTGGTCATACCAAAGCATGATCTAGTCACCTGTCACTCATCACTTCCAGTTTTTTTGGCCCAGTACAGAATTCTATACTGTATAGAGCTACCTGACACCACAGTGATGAGCTACTTTCCCGTCCTGTGATGCAGCTACCCGAAGTCTCATATTTTGCCAAACCCTCTCGATGCTTGACTTGTAGTTGTAGTGTATCACCATGTAGTCATAAAAATCTACTATGTGGTCATTCCAAAGTGTGATCTAGTTGCGGTGTCCACATGAAATTCGTTATTTGTACATAAATACAAATATTATAATTATTCAATTTTTTAAATATATTTATAGTACATATTGGAAATAACGTTAGCTATCTAAATAATAAATATGGCGTATGAATTATTATCTTCGACTACAATTTTTACCACGGATATAATACCCCCTACGGGTTTTGAAAATGACTTTTTTTTTTTGAAACAACTGAAAATGACTTGTCATATAGGATAACTTTTACTCTGTAACCTTTTAGTACATGACCAGCCACCATCTTATCATATGAATTTACTCATTGGTCATACCAAGGCATGATCTAGTCACGTGTCACTCATGAGTTCCACTTTTGGGCCGACAACAGAATTCTATATCTTTCCTCTAGAACTACCCGACCGGACAGTGATGAGCTACATCCCCGTCATGTGATGCAGCTACCCGTATTCTCATTTGTTGTACAAACCCTTTCCGTGCTGGACTTATAGTCGAAGTGTATCACCATCTAGTCATAAAAGTCTGCTATGTTGTCATACCAAAGTGTGATCTAGTCACGTTGTGCGCATGAAATTCGTTATTTGTACTTGAATACAAATATTTATAATTATTCTATTATTCAAATCTTTGGCTCACTAGTTATCACAAGGTTAATCGTAAGTAAGTATCGGTTGCCACATATGCTTAATTATGTGAGGGACTGTATGACTGTACGTGAGTTATTAATGTGATCATATTTGCTAAATAGTAATGGAAATCATCACAACAAAGATACATTGCAACATGTGACAATAGATACTCGATCTTCGTGCACGGAATTGGCGGCGAATGTGACCACTGTCAGTGGGCCCTGTAGAAGTAACTGTTTCCTATTAATTTTTTTTAATCGTTTTTTCTTAAACCCAAGAGGAACGATATGACTTGGAGTTGACACGCCTTATTTATGACGATCATTAATGACGAGGCCTGCAGGCCCCAGCTAGGGGATGACATTTGTTTTCGTCATGTGCGTGTCTTTTTAAAAACACCAAGGGGGCGTTCGACTGTGAGCTGCAAACGCAGCCATACCTGCGTTTAAAAAAATGTCAATATAGTTAACTTATCAAAGTTTGACAACTGTATTGAGTTAACTTCTTGTCCAATGTAAATCTGACATCTGTCACATTTTTGAACAAAAAAGTAGCTTTAAGTTGCTATCGTGGTATTCGCAAAGCGTACAAATTGCGGATTGGAAACTTGCCACGCACGATTCGGTAACAAAACGGACAGCAGATTTTTTTTTTATTTTGTATTTTTACCCTTCAAGCCTCTTCGAATAACCGTAACCGTGCATTCGCTTCTTACACGTGTTTTAACCAAAAAATCGTTCATCGCATAAAATTATTTTATACAACGAATTTATACAACATAGTCGTTTTTTCACATAAGGATTGTATTGCTAAACTGATATATCCAAAAATGTGATATATCTCACATATTAATTCTTAAGAGAAAAATATGGTTACCGTGAATTTTCCGTGACCTAAATGGGCCGAATTAGTGTGAAAAATATCTTGATTCATAATTAATATATCAGGATTAAAATTATAAACTTGAGGTGTCTTTAAGCCTATATGTGGTGGAAATGAGACCATCCTTTAGTTTTTTATTTTTTATCCTAAACACGTGTACCTTGACCCACAACACCCAAAATCGCGATAGTTACCGGTAATTTTACGACGCAATTGGACTCAATAATTGTGTTACGGTGCAAAGACATATAAAAATATTTACAATTTTTAAATTTGTGATCATATTTGTACGGGTTATTGTTAAATTTTTTTGCAATGTTATATATGTATAATATATTCATATTAATTTTGAATTTGTTGTGCACTTTATAACAACCGGTGGCGTAATGTGAATTTTGAAATTATTTTGTTAACCAATAGGTTTATTTTTGTTATGTATATGTAAATTTTAATTTAATTGTATATATGATCTTTATAAATATTAATGGACATCATTTAACCGATGCATACAAATTAGATAGTACTACTAGTAATATATTTTATTCATAAATTTAAATATGTATTAACAGTCGCTGTAAATGCTCTTCCGCAAAACCATGAGCAGACAACTTCACAATTAACAGCAGACCCAACAGCAATCCCCAAACGAACCCAATGATTGAAGATTCTATTCCCATAGAGCATCCACAGCAACAAAGTGGAATCCACCCATTATTATACGAAGCTACTAGTACTATTTAATATCTCTCTCTCACAATTCTCTCTCTTCTGACATAAAGTGAGTTCCTTAACTAAGGGCATCCACAGCAGAGTTCCTTAGCCATTCCTCACTGACACAACAATTGAAAGAAAAAGATTAATGCTTATATGGAAGAGAGAGGTATAGAGAAGAGTTGAACCCAAAAAGTGGGTTTCTTAACATAAGAGGAGAGAGACTAAGAGAGAAGCAAATAAAATATAATATATAAGGCATTCCTTAGCTTTTCATTGCTGTGGATGCTCTTGGAACTCACACACACATGTCTCTCCCCTCCACCTAAGCAATAATCTTTTCTTTTTAATGGGGAATGTTGGAGAGTGGATTCCACTCTGCTGTGGAAGATCAAACATAGTACTACTAATTCGGGAATCCTTTTCCTCTCCTTTCCATTGTTTATCATTCAGGCTGTTCGAATAAAAATCTTTTAAAATTAAGTAACCTAAGCAATAGCCGCTTCGGGACGGAGGCCAGTCCCGCGGGACCGCTATTAATAATAGTAACAATGAAAATAAAGGGCTGCGAAACCCAGTCATACAACGAGGGTTAAGGGTTCAACAAATGGATTCGACCATCGTTGAACAAGCTGCTGTTGTACCGATGGTAGTTCTAAGCGACGATTCATACGTACAGGGCAAAACAGCCCCTCGTTGGTGTCCATATTGAACAAACAGGTGTGGCTGGCTCCCCAATTATCATATCGACCAGTGAAGAAGGTGATCCTGCACAAGAATTTTCTTTGAGCGAACACCCATCTGCTGGCTGCGCCTGCTGTCGTTCAGACTCTGACCTGAATCGGGACATGCAAATTTCATATCCGTGTTTCTCCGAAATTACCGACACAGCAGACTCCAAGTCGTTGTTCGAAATTAATCTTCCACATTCGGTACCAACATGGGCGGGAATGTAGAGGTTGCCGTTGATAACATGTCTCCCTATTTCGACGGCGAAATTGGCACTGGGAGAAGCACCAGTTCAACAACAGGGTACGACAGTAAGACACCATCCATTGCAACGGCCGACATGGTCGGCGACGCGTGCTCCACCACAGGTTAGGTGATCACTGATCACACTCACCTGATTCACTAAGTCCAGCTATTTCAGCTATTTATGCTGGCTAGGTTCCGTATTGTTCGGTTTGTTTTGGTCTTTTGCTAGTTTACACTTAGAATGTACTAGGGTCTACTGGACACGTCAAGGTTGGTGCGTCTGACCACGAAGGTTCCCATTTTGTCGCATTTCCGTCGGAATCCTTTTTGTGTTAGTAGTCGGATTTTCAAGGGTGGGTATTCCTTCATGTACATTAATATGCACGATGTTTCAGTTTGGGGGACTAAAATATAGTTATAATGTAAATATTTGCGATAGTTTTCTGCATAAAATTGGGTAAGTTGATTCGTTCAGGCCTCAGGGTGGTTATTCCATCATGAAATTACCCAATGTGCTTCCTCTATGCCCTATGCTGCTTGGTTGACCAAAGTCTTTGGTTATTATTCTCTGGATATCTCCAATGACACAGCCAAAATAAGTGTTTGACACATCTAAAGCATCTGGGGGTGCGCCGTTAGATGACTAATATTGTGTTGTACAATTTTACCACTTATTTATGTACAATTGTTTACCGACCTAAAACTAGTAGTTATTAAGAACAGAATTCAACTAGTTGTTTAGTATAATAATGATTATACTGGGCCTGGTGGGCCAGGTACCGGCCTAGCCCAAAGACAAAAAATCTGGCCACGTAATCGTCTAAGATTTGTTTCCGACGCTGGCACCCCCCTTCCACCCTCAGCCCCCTCCTCCACCCCCCATAATAGATAGACCTAAAGAGCTACTCTTACAATCATTACGCATACGCCCAGCAATGCCTAGGTAAAGGTGAATAGGCTCAGTCGACTGAACGCGCAGCGGGACTGGCGGGACAGCCAAAAGTACTAGTATAATTTAATTGAAATGACACGCTTACTAATTTTAATTTACTACATAAAACTAATACGACATACAGTGTGGAACGTAAGATAAATTTTCTAGATTTTGGACTTGCGCAGCTTGCTGTACTCCAGAGAGTTCCGCACGGGAAGTGTTCACTTTTCTATGATTCTCACAAGCCTCTTTATCATTATCATCATGCCATGGGACGTATTTTTCCGAACAGTCGTGGTATTTGTATAAAGCTGGCCTAGAGTGGTGTAGTCTACCCCCAGACGATCAAGCTGCAACTTTGTAACCGTGAATTCTCGGTGCATGATGTAAGTGTCAATTGGTTTTACCTGGGATAGTACTCGGGCCAGGCGTCGTTTTACAAGCTGCCCCAACTTGTGGAGCTCTTCATCAACAACTGATGACATTTGTAACTGTGGTCTTGGCACTCGAACTTTCGGGGGGAAGTTTTCGTCGTCGCTCGATTCGATATTCTCATTGTACTCCATCAGACGTTAAATCCCAGTAAAAGCGAGAGCATCTACGTTCACTAACTTCCCATATTTTTATAGGCGAATGTAACAAGCAACAAAGTTAGGTGACAGCATTTAAGGTATAAATAAATAAATACACACCAGGGTTTTATTTTTCCAATGCTAGTTCCTTTCCTTATCTTCTTACTGTATTAAAAACATTTAGTGGGGTAGGATAATATCACATCGGGAAGTGTATACGTCATCATTACTTGATGTGTTTGTAGAGTGGGCTACTAATATAGGATTACCTATTCGCTTCATTCCCCGATGAATGATGTATTTCGCCTGCAAATACATCAAATCGAATTAAATGATCACAACTGAGAGTGGAATCCACTCAAAAAGTTGTAGTACTAGTTGTTTTTTATTGATCCCTCTCGCAATTCTACCCCTTATTATTAATATATGCACACGCTTATTAATTTTGAAGAACACAAATACGTTAACTTATATTAGTACTGGTATAATTGTAAGATTGTATGTCTATTTTCAATTACTACTACTAGTAAAATATGCATTAATTTAAAAATACACTGCAACACAACACATTTCAAGAAATTATTACTCTCCGTTCATTTTTGTCAGTCGTATTAGACTCTCTATTTTGTTACAGCAAATAATTGACGTTTAAGAGTTTTTATTAAAAACACTTATTTATTCGAGGTGGGTTAATACTCCTTACTTCATAGTTTGCCGTGTTGGAGTGTACAAGATCTCCTTCTTATTTTTAGTTGATTTTCATTGTTTTAGCCGAAAAGAAAAACAAGAATATGAGTAGTTCCCACAAATAGAGGAGGAATACTACTCCCTCTGTCCCAACGGCAGTGTCCCATAAGCTTTTTAAATTTGTCCCAAAATACTGTGTTATACAGCATTGTGAGATTTCTTTCCCTCTCTACTTTCACTGTTTTTTTAATATTTGTGCAAAGTGAAAGTAGACATCTGCTGTGGGGCAGGTAGAAAATAGGGTGATGTTGATTGATTTACAAGTCCTTGTGTGCGTTCTTTCCCAGCGATTTGAACATTAATCCATTTTTGAAAAAGTTTTGGGGCAGATGTCAAATTATGGTTGGACAAAAATCTGACCCACAGTTACATGTCAATCTCACATTGGTTAACCACACCAAGCTTTATCAAAAAGCTTCTCTACCTAGCTTTACCATGGAAAGTGCGAACGGACCAGAGTCTGGTTCTACCCGGAACCGGCGGTTCTACCCGGAACCGATTGGAATCGGAACCGGCCGGGAACCGGTGGGAACCTGGAACCGAACCGCCTCAGCCGATTCCGAATACGAATATATGTTTTGAGATTCGGGCCCGAACCGGGCCTGGAACCGGAACCGCCTGGAACCGTTGTCGGATTCGGAACCGGGAACCGGAACCGCCGCAGAGCCGGTTGAAGTTACCGTTGGAATCGGGCCAAAACGACATCGTTTTGGGTCTCGGTAGCGCGCTCCACTAAAGAAAATAGTTGTACTCCTTTTCCTTATTAGGGTTTTCCCAATGGGTTTTTACCTAACCATCTTGATTTAATGAGGCATTGAATCATATAATTAAATTCTCTTTGTTCCTTATTTTTTGTAAATTCAATAAAAAATTCCTAAGTCTTTGTTTCTTACACATTTAAGATTATAAACTTGAAGAATAACCTATCTAGGAGTAAAGTGGATGAAAAGAGCAACGTGTGCGCTCAAACGGATCTCAAATCGGAGCTAAAACAAAACAACTGGAGCTGATCGAATCTTTCCGGAACCGGTCGGAACCGATCAGAACCGGAACCGGACCGGAAAGGGCCGGAACCGGTTTTTTGACCGAATCCGAAGCGAATCCAGATTTCAGAACCGGACCCAGAACCGGAACCGGAACCGCCCAAACCGGTTCCAAATACGAATACACATTTCCCAGAACCGGAACCGATGGAACCGGACCCGTGGCCACCATTAGCATCAATATCAAAGAACTCAAAGTTGGGTTCTTAACCCTCTCTTTCCTATTTCTCTCACCTCCACATCATTTTAAGAATCATGTTTAGTTTGGGACCAACATCAGAGAGAACCTATCATTTAGTTTTAAACTCTCTGTATTTGTCATATCATCTAATTTTTTTACTTATAAATTATTATGAGAATACTTTTTTTTAATCAAACATTAACATTCTATTAAGCATTGTATAATACAAACATTAATATTAATTGTTATTACTACTATTTTCAATAATACACAAATAATTTGAACTTAATCTTTTATAGTAGATGATTAAAATGTACAATATTTTTGAAACAAAAGTAAAATGAACTTATTCATATTTATTGTTAATATTATTTTTTATTATTTTTCAATTGATATTCAGGATTATAATATTATAATGAATAGTTTGGTACGTATTATATTTTTCAAATATATTTTAATATTACTTTTATATCACCAAAATGTAGATATTAAATATTAAATATTAATTTAACTAAAATAAATACATGTATAAAATATGAAAAACATAATCAATAAAGATTTCGTGTGAGATTTTAAGAATTTTGATATACTTAGGTTTATTTATACGTAATTAGTAGTATTTAAAATAATTTAAAATATGTAAGATTTAACTATTTATATTCACATATTATAATTGGGACCGATTATAATTAGGGGAAAACAAGGTGAACCCATAATTGCAGTAGTAGTTCTTAACTCTCTCTCTTCCATATCATGTTTATTTATTTATTTATTTATTTACTTAAGAACTCATTAGAACGAACCCGAAGGTGTGCCACGGCCACCTAACGCCGGTTCGCCAAACGCCAGGCGTGGCGACATGCATCAACTTACCTTTGGCCTTTCTATTTAAACGGCACACTTCATCTCAGCCTAATTATTTTGAGGAAGCTACAAACAACGGAAGAAGAAACCTAATTTCCTACTGTGTGTTCTACGTGCATTGAGTGCTGAATTTATTCCAAGTGCCCCTGCGGATATGGATAAGGGAGTTGTGGAGAAGAGAGTAATGAATGAATGCGTCGGTTCGGTCAGTATCATTTTGCCCTTGTGATTACGAATAACACCATGTCTTGTTTCGTTATGAGCTTCTCATATATGTCTTTCGATTGTAGGATTGTCCACCTAACAGTGTCCGCCAAATAGTTAATTTTGCAATTTGCACAATGGAAGTCCGTAGGTCCGCACGTTCGCTGGCACACAAAAAATTTCTGGAAGAAATGGACTTGATACAAAAGGAACTCGAGATGGATGAGGAGGAGGTGGAGCAGATGTTGAAGGAATTGGATATGAAATTGAAGACTAGTTTTTCTGTAACCAAAACTAACGATACAGTGCACGGTAGCAGCGATCTTCATTCCCCTTAGTTTAAATCTTGTTGTTATAATGACATGGGTCTATACAATCTTAAACGGGTTGGATATGGGTGAACTTCAACCCGGCCCACTAGATTTTTTTTTTTGAAGAGTGGTAGTGTTTAAAAAAAAAGAAGATGATGTGCCCCCATGCAAACCCTAACTTCTCTTAACGAGGGGTTTGCCGTGTCTCTGGTCGTCCGGTAAACACACCTGCCGTTGTCATTGTTTACTGGCCGCTTCCACTGGTTTTCTATTTGTCATTAAGTGTATATAAATTGCTTTTTTGGCTATCACTGAAATAGTTACTGTAACATCTTGTATTTCAAAATGCGACTACTTATGTCAACTAAGTAAACTAAGGTTCCCGTGGGTTGTGATACATTTGTTGAATGCATCTCTTTGATGTTCTTGTGCAAGTGATTACGCCATTCGTATATGCTGTCTTCTTACAACACTGGTCGAAAAGTCGAAGTAGAAACGAATACGGAAAAATCTTTATCCAGCATACTGTTGCAGCTACAAATAGTGGTCACTGAAGTTTATAATTGGTAGTGAAGACAGGAGCTATGAAACTGGAGATAAGGACTGAACAGCCTAAGCATACGACGCAACCAACTAAGGGGAGCACTTTGCCTGTGTATGCAACCAAATCAGATGAACATATTGTATGTTCTACTATCTCAATTCTGACTGTATCATCATGCCATTCAATCGATTCCTTGTTCAGGATGACTACTTGGGTAGTTATCTCTCTGGTACAATAGGTAGATCGCCGCTTTGCAGGAGGTAGCCCTAATTACTTTGTGTAATATGCAATGTGAATACCACTTGCGACCAGAAATTTCTGAACCTAATACAGTTATTAAAAATAAATCGTTTCAATATATGAAACGAAAGGTCCAATTTTAAGTGTTGAAGGAAGATAGTAACATTCCAGACTATATTGTAGGGTTAGGTTATGCAGTGAATCATGGAAACTATACCTAAGCAACCTAAAGAGCTTGAGTTTTCAGCTCAAGGGACAAATGTACAATGAACAACAGCAAAGAGCCATTAACGAAAGCACATTTTTAGCCCTAGGGACATATCCCCACATAACAACAGCGAAAGTACATTGAACCATCCACAAAACATCATCTTCAGCCCAATAGATTAACAACAACAAAAGTGAAATGTGGTAGAGACAGATGCTTATCCAAGAAATCCTAATCTAAACAACCGCAACCATTAGCATATTCTACCCATATTCTACCCATCCTTTACCATCCTTGTGAAATTACATCTCATTGTTTGGAATTTTTGTTTTATAATGCTATTTAAAGGGGATCACGTTGTGTGTATGCAACCAAATCATGATGAACATATAGCGTGTTCAACTATCGCAATTCTGACTGTATCATGTCATTTAGTCGGGTCCATGTTTAGTATGAGAAGGTGGGTAGTTATATCTCAAGTGCAACTGGTAGTTCGCCGCTTTACTGGAAGTAGCCCTTGGTACATTGTGTAATATGCAATGTGAATACCATCATGAGCAGAATGTTATGAACTTAATACAGTCGTTGAAAAGGAATATTTTGAATATATAGAATTAAAGGTACTTTTTAAAAAAATTGAATGAAGATAGTTTCCATTTGTCACTGCACAACCTAACCTTGCAATATAATCTGGAAATGTCACTGACCCATACATATTCAGTCTACCAACCTCTACCTAAGCAACCTAACGTACGAGAACTTGAGTTTGCAGACGAAGGGATAAAACCCCACTTAACAGGGTTAACAACAGCAAAAGTAGAATGAGCCATTAGTGAAAGCACGTTTTCAGCCATAGTCACATATCCGACATTGCATAACAACAAGTACATTGAGCCATGTACAGAACATCGTTTGCACACAAGAGACATAACCCACTTGAAAATAACAAAAGTCTAATGACACATTGACAAATGCTCATCCAATGAAATATGTAATTAAAGTTCCGATTCTTCAGCTTCCTCCATCTACAATCTTCCTCTTTTTGATGGGAAGATTGTCATCATCTGAACTTGCTTGGAGCATGGGGGGATGAACCGTGTTGGGTGGTGGGTTGGAGGCATGCTGGTTGTAATGGGCAACGCTGGGATTGTTTGCTGTGCTCTGGTGGCGGGGGACGATGTGTAATGGTGGCAGAATGAGCAACTGCAGTATAGGTATCAGCACCGTCGGCGCCGACCTGTAGCCAACCGTCTTGCGGTGGAAATTCACTGTTCCGCGAGTACACCTCCGGCCGGAGCGATTTACCATCCGTGGCAAAGCAAAAATCAGGATTATGCAAGGGAGAATCTAATCTAAATTTAAAACCAGTGCAACAATCTGGGAGATTTTCATATATGATTGGCAACACAAGGGTGTCTTCTCCTAGAGTCAAAGATATTGAACGACGGACCGGATTAACTAAATCCAGGAGAACCTTGAATCGCAAGTATGAGAGATTAGATTCACTGGGCTTTTCGAAAGATATCATGTATGGACCCACACCCACCTTTGACGCAAGGAGTTTAGCCATCTGTTTGGTACAATGGTTGCTGGGGATATTATTTACCCTAACCCAGCATTGTACCCATCTGAATACATGTTCCTCTGCTGTAAGGCCCCTTTGTAATTGCTGTAGAACCATAGAGAACCATCGACCAGCCATAACCCCCTAGACAAAATCTTCTGCAAGGTCGACGGGAGGGCAAATTCAAAAAGGAAAAAGTTGGGCCCTAACTTACAGAAACGCAAACTGCCATATGAGAGCCAAGAGTGGCGGAGCCATGTGAACATGGACGTCGGTGCATATCATCCGCCGTCAACATTTTCCCAGGACAAGGCGGTCGTAAAAAAGTAGAGATTTTTTTTTCACCACTATCCATTCCCGGGAAGGAGTGAGAGGATGTAGTGGAGAGTGAAAAGTTCGAATGGTGTGTGTAACGATGAAAGTTTGAGAGAGGAGAGAAGGAGAAGAAGAGGGGAGAAGTTTTGAGAGAAGAGAGGAGACGCTTGAGAAGCGCACAGAAGGGTGTAGAGTCCAAGGGCCATCTTGATTTTTTTGGGCTAAGGCATTTAAAAAAAAGGGAAATTTCATGAAATGCCACTATATTTTTGGCTAATTCATGAAATGCCACTAAAAAAAAGAAAGTCACGAAATGGCACTATATTTTCTGAAAAGTCTATGAAATGCCACTATAGATAGAAAAAAGACAAAATACCCCTACTAGTTAACAAAGTATTTTAAATTCATAAAATACCCCTAAATGTAAAATAAATATTTCATTTTTTAAAATTTATTCAATACCATTAAAAGAATATTGAGTTCTAAACAAATAATTTATACCAATTTTTGTAAACAAAAATTTATCCAATACCACACTTAGGGGCATTTTATGAAGTCTAAAAGTACTTTGTTAACTAGTAGGGGTATTTTTGTCTTTTTTCTATTTTTAGTGGCATTTCATGGACTTTTCAGAAAATATAGTGGCATTCGTGACTTTCTTTTTTTTAGTGGCATTTCATGAGTTAGCCAAAAATATAGTGGCATTTCATGAAATTTCCGTAAAAAAAAATACGGTTATGTGCCAACCCCATGCAAAGAGGCAGTCACGATCATCGCAGCTTGCCAGAAACCGCCCCGAGACAATGGCGCAACGCGGTTTCTGGCAAGCTGTTCATGACCCTGTGGCTGCTTCTTTACATGGGGTTGGCAAATCCGCGTAATTCTGTTCGAAAAACACGACGGCATGTAATTTTTTTATTGGGTATTTTTATGAAATTGTTCCCTAAGAATGAGTCCCTTATAGAATTCAATTATATTATGATAAAAAATTATAAATAAAAATAGATAACATGTGGCCCCTTATAACACTTCATATAAATACAGTTAGGCACTTTATAATTTTCTCATGACAACATAGTAAAAAGAGATTAAATACAAAATTGGTCCCCTAATATTTGGTGGCCCTGTTCGATAGAGCCACTTGCACGGGCCATGAGTGATGAGTTGGGCATTCCAGGACACACCATTGTAGTAGTATTGTAAAGGTTGTACATAGAGATGTAAACAGATCAAGACATATTTTAAGACACACTAAACATGGATATTGGCAACTACTAATCCAGAGTTCATTATTATTAATGATTTGTCAGCCTAGGTAACATATTTAGTACTGGCAGAGGGCAACAATCGAAGAGACAGGCCACAGGGGTGCATGCGAAGCAGACGTACAGTGTTACATGGGGATCTGTCTGATGCGTGAAACGTGACTAGATTATATACTTTGGTATGACCTCAGAGTGTATTTGTATGACCGGATGTTGGAAAACCTCGAATACAAGTCAGGTTTCGAGATAGTGTGGTGTAGAAAAAAAACACTCCAAACTATTACTACGTTGTCTGTTGTCATTACATCAGTGAATACCGGAAAAAAAATAACGCTACGACTATGACAAACACTATCTTCATGTAACCATCATTCGTCGTCTGAAGCTCAGCCAATCTTGTCTTTTGTATCTCCTCGAGCTTGTTCAGCAGACATGCATTTTGATTCTTCAATTCAAATAGCATAGATTCGATATCACCAGCGGAAGAAGAAGCTCTTGATGAGGCATGAATTGGTGATGAAGAGACGGGTGGGTAGACGTCCCTCCACCATACAAAAAATTTGCACTTATTATTGGCACAATTGAAATACGGCTTCTCATAGTTTCTAACATTACGAGTAACATGCAACTGTGCACTCAAATTGCAGTGGCATTTCAAATCCTTGGTAGGGGTTGTGTTGAAATTGTGCCCACTACATGACGACATTCTGCATGGAAAATCAAACAGAAACGCAAACTTAAGTATATCATAACAAGTGAGCTCAGATTGGTGTATATGGCCATCGTCATTGCTACAAAAAGTGGTTAAAATTGTTTACATGTCGTATCTATGGAGCAACCCTATCATAAACCGCTTCAACGCATTCAAGCGGAGCAATTACATGAACGGCGGCTTCTACACGGATAAGTACACATAAAGTCATAACTACACATAAGAGGCCATTTAGCAAAACAACACCATTGATAAACATATTCAGAACTTGCATACAGAACCAATTGCTGCTTCGTATAACAGAAGCAGATAACAGATGAATATTTCAATCTATTTCAGCCAGACAAAAAGCATAGAACAACAAATGTTCTGGTAAGCAGCAGATATTCCAGGTAGCCTGTGGATACAGCAGGTTTTGGTAAGTTTCCCAAACAATTTTTTGGTCCCATAAACAGATACCGTAATATAGAACGTGAATAAGACAGGGGAGGAGACCCGACCATCAAAGCCAAAAACAGAGCAACGACGTGACATAATCGCCAGGGAAATTGCCAAATCCCACAACCCTTAATCCAGGGTCTTGGATGTCCATAAAAATTTCCCCAAATCCTAACCATGACGTCAATAAACCAGATAAACGGGACTAAATCGCGTGCGAACCCTGAAAACGCAGACAAGGGTAGTAATCCCTAAATTCATAACCGCACAGAATCGTTTACGAAGAATGACTTGAAAAACCAGAACCCTAAATCGGCTACAGATTACAGCGGCGATACTGGGATTCAAAAGCGAAAAAAAATCAAGTTTCGAACCTAGATTGGCGACAGAATAGAGCAGCGATAACAGCGCCGTGGATCGTTGCAAAGGAAATCATGTTTTTCGTTACCTTAGACACACGGTCGAGATAGATTAGGGATCCGAACCAACGAAGATGAAGCTATCGAGAGTGAGGAATAGGAACTAGGAAGAGTATCGAATAAGTGAACCCATTTACTGGAGTCAACATAATGAGAGGGGTAAATAACACTTCTCTTTGGTGAGGGAGGTCAATAGGTCAACATTCGTGATATTTATTATTTGGAAAATTTCACGACATACCCCCGCGGTTTAAGTGAATTTTACGAGATACCCCCGAGGTTTCATTTTATTATGAGGTACCCCGAGGTTTCATTTTTTTCGAAATACCCCTGAGATATCATTTTCATTACAATATACCCATGAGGTTTCAATTTTTTAACGAGATGCCCCTCAGTCAGATTGTGATATATTATTTTTGTATCCTAACTTGTTAGGAAGTTACTAGATATTTGTTAAAAATATAAAACTGTATAACAATAATATGAAGAATATTAAAAGCAATAGTTTCATATAGTACATAGAAAAAATCATCATTTTAAATTAGAAAATAAACTTTAAAAACCATAAAATATGATCATTTCTCTGTGATTATTGATATCGAATAATATATTTGTTAATAAACTCATACTATAGTTTAATAAAATTGTTTAATGATTTCTTGTATTTAATATAATTTTTATAAAAAATTTACGATTTTAAGCCGTCGCTATAATATTTTTTAAATTATGTAACAATATAAGTTTTTTAAATAGATTTATTTGTTGTTTAGTCATTTATATTTATTTTAAACTTGTTATGATTCTAAATTTTTATACTTTTATTTATGTTTTCAAATTGAATTAAAATTTTAATGTTCTTTAATTTTTATGTGCATTTTGTTCATATTTTAAATTTTTTAAAAATTTGACCATAAACCCGTCAGGTTATTGCGGGACATATTGATCCGAGGGTAAAACTAGGATATGAAAAATATAATATATCAGAATCTGAACTGAGGGGCATCTCGTAAAAAAATTGAAACCTCGGGGGCATATCGTAATGAAAATGATACCTCAGGGGTATATCGGAAAAAATGAAACGTCGGGGGTACCTCATAATGAAAATGAAACCTCGGGGGTATCTCGTGAAATTCACTTAAACCTCAGGGGTATCTCGTGAAAGTAGCTATTAGTTATGCTTTGAATAACAGAATAATTATAAATATTTGTATTTAAGTACCAATAACGATGCACAACGTGACTGGATCACACTTTTGTATGATACAACAAAGTAGATTTCTATGACTAGATGTTGATACACTTCGACTATAAGTCAAGCATGGAGAGGGTTAGGCAAAATATTAGATTTCGGGTAGGTGCATGACATGACGGGAAAGTAGCTCATCACTGTCCGGTCGGGTAGCTCTAGACAGTATATAGAATTCTGTATGTCGGCCAAAAAAACAGGAACTGATGAGTGACACGTGACTAGATCATGCTTTGGTGTGACCAGAGAGTACATTATTATGATAAGAGGGTGGAAGACCTCCGCTTTTACTCATGTATTAAAAGCTTGAGAGAGTAGTAGTTAGCCTATACGACAAATCATTTTTAAAACTCGTTGGGGGTATCATATCTGTGGTAAAAATTGTAAAAGAAAATAATTCATACGTCATATTTATTTGTATTTAGCTTGCTAATGTTTTTTCCGATATATATATATATATACATATATATAATAGAGTAATTAAAAATACATGTATTAAGTACAAATAACGTACATCAAGTGCACAACGTGCCTAGATCACACTTTGGTACGACCACATAGTAGATTTTTATGACTACATGGTCATACAAGAATGATACGAATCACTGAAGAATTGGAATCTAAATAAAAAAAAATGTTTGGTTCTTATGAATCTATCATTGATGAGTAACGCATTATCATCAATTATCATTACTTATGCGATTAATGAAGATGCATGATAATTAATTACTTTTAAATTTTATAATGTAATATTTGGGGTATATTTAAATTAATTGTCTTGTATATAAGTTTGTTAATACTTTTTATACGTACGCCGCTTATTAAGTAATGACTAACCGTTTTATTTTCATTGTTCCCATAGTTAATGCAATATATTCTTTCGGGTCACAATGGATAATTTATTCGGGTCACACTGGATTTGGCTCGGGTTTGGTTCGGTTGGTTTTCAGTGGATAAGCGATACATAAATCAGTTGCTTCGAATGGAGGAGTTGGCCAAGGTAAGAAATTTCTGTCCTCCACTTTTTAGTTTGTATTGAAAATGAATATATTTATTACCTTGAATTGCTTAATGTACTTGCTGCCCTTGAATTGAATTGCTGGTGTTTGGTGTGATTGTTGTTGTTATTTTCACTGCTGCTGCTGCTTCATTGTCTAATACATTATGCTTCACTGCTTCAGTGATGTCATTTCTTGTCAGCTACTAGTATTTTCCATACAGTAGTCTTTCTTTACTTCTTGAAGATAAACAAGTTTTTTTTTCCAATGATTTCTTGTTTTCTTTTCCAACTGAAGAAAGCTAATCCTGTATCTTTTACCTGCATGATGCTTATACAAGTGTAGTAGGAAACTGTTGTGGTCTTTCCAATATAAAGTTGATGTTGTTGTTGCTTCATTGTCTAATCCTGTATCATCTGTTTCCTCAATTAAGTTGTTGCTGCTTATATAAGTGATGCTGCTTCATTGTCTAACCCCTTGTTGTACTTAAGTTGGTGCTGCTTGTAGTTATTTCCCTTGGTTGGGTTTCTCCTTTTGAAAACAGAGGGGCTGCTGGTTGGTTAGTTGCGCGCTTGGGGTGCTCATTCTTGCAACTTTTGCTTGCGGAATGAAATTGAATATTGAAACAGATCGTCTGCTGCTCTGATATATATTTTTTCTGTGAAATTAACATTTTCAGCATCAGAAATCTTAGCTGCATGTTGGGTTGCTCATTCTTTCCATTTCATCACTTCAGCCATGTTTCTGTCATTTGTAGGGACAACTTCATCACTAGCACTAAATGGATCACCATTTTGATACAAATTAACCTCATTTTCCATGCTGTATTGATTGTCTGCTGCTTCGAAGTTGCTACTGTTTTTAAGTTGTTTGTTGCTGTTATTCAGTATGAAGTTGCTGCTACACTTTAAGTTGTTTGCTGCTACTGCTCTAAATTTTTTCATTATTATTCTGATTGCATAACTATGTACGCATTTGCTAAAGTGTTTGCAAAGAACATTGAAGGTTCTTCACAGACAAAACTATTGGGGTAGTTGGATGAAGCGAGGCTGTACAATTCTCCATTTTTTGATGGAATCAATTAGTTTTAGATTTCAGATTATGCTAGATATTCTGTAAGGCGTAGTACTTTTATTTTTAATCTAGTTAGAGTATAAGGGTTTTTCAACATACTTTAAACATCAAAGTTAATATGTAGTCTATTCCTCTGTTTTGATGCTTTTGTAGCAGATGTTCATTTTTTTTAAAGTTTAACTGTAATGCAGAAGTTGAAACATGTTTTGAGCAGACATTTTAAATACGTGATGTGTCTGATGTAAAATATTAAAATAAGTCATTTAAAGCAACAGTAGCAGCAGCAAATTATAAAAATAAGTTGTTTGATGAGGAGTCTCCCTTTAATTATCATTCTCACCCACTGTTCTATGCATGTAAGGAATCCTGATAGTTAATTAATCAGGCAAATGTTATTTTACCCCTACATCCAGTAACAAGGTGGCTGATAGATAATCCCGATTATGACTTAGGTGGGATCCTGGTTTTTGTGAGATTCTTTCCCAATTCGAGATCATATTACAAAGGCCTGATGGCCCCTTGGTTGGACCAACCAAAAAAAAAGGTAAAAACTGATAGTCAAGTTTTACCACGATCTTGTCATAAAAATCTAATAAGCGGTCATGCAAAATTATGATCAACTCACGAAATCAGGTCTGTATTTCTTCGGCAAACATATAAAATTCTATACCCCTGTATAACGCTACGCCACCGAACCACATTAAGCTACTTGCCCGTCCTGTGATGCACGTACCCGAAACATCCTCCAGAGCCATGTTTTGAGCATACATTTTAATTACATGATGTGTCTGATGTAAAATATTAAAATAAGTCAATTAAAGCAACAGTAGCAGCAGCAAATAATAAAAATAAGTTGTCCCATGATGTGTGCGACGTAAATGGAAATTGCAGATTTGGGAATGAGTCAACTGCATGTGACTGGTTATGGAAATATGTATCAAAATTATAATATTATTTCTAATATATCGCTGTCTTGGAATATTGTTTGAGTCTTCAAAAATAACCAAACCGAACCCAAAACATTTACCCCAATTGCCACATCTAGTTCAACGTCGGTTTGGCCCACCTTGCGGGTGTTAACTTGCGGACTAAATAAGAATACAAATGTAATTTAAAGTTCAAGTTTCAAATCATTTACAGAGACATATTGGCAAGGGGGCATATTCGAAGGGAAACAAACAGAAAAAAACTATCTTAAACCACTGCATGCAGACTACCTACCACTCATCATCTTCCTTGTAAGTTGCACTCTCAACCGATTCTATATCAGGACTCTCCACCACTTCTATGCCACTGCGCGGCTTTATTTCCTTGCTTGTTGAGGGGGCGAACATACACAAGTCTGCAAACTCCCGCCGCCCTGGTGGTGTGAACCTTGATCGGTAGTAGCCAAACTGGTACCGAGTGCAGAGGGCATCTTCGAAGGTAAGATCGTCAGATTGGAAACTTTCATTGGAACCGTGCATGGAGTCACACTTCTCGGGAGATTTAGTAGGGGAATGAGGTGGGGAATCATCCAACACGATCAGTGGTACATTACCAATGTACTCCCTTTCAGTACGGGGGGTGGTTTCCAAATCGATAACCTTTCTAGGGGGTGTATTGTTTTTTTATCCATTACGTTCAGTGCGGCCCGAGCAGAGGAGAAGAAAGGTGAAAAGGTGTTTAACTTGAGAATGGAAAAAGGGGATGTGGGTTAATTCGGTAGTACATCCTGATCAGTGGTGGACTGCCTTTTAAAAACAACAGTCCCAGGTGTACCGGTTACAGGGGAGTTGGAAGGCCACAAGTTAACAGGGAGGCATTTAATGGATATAGCCCCCTTTCATCCACTATTGTCAGTTGCAATAAGTTGATTGAACTAATTGGTTGGAACTTGGAACAATTTGAAGGGAGTAGGAGCGATGAAGGTTGAGAGTTAAAAAAGAAAAAAAAAAACTCAAACCGGCGGATGGAGGAAGCGTGTGCTGAAGAAGAAACAGCGAAGCATGCACGCTTTTTCAGAGAGAATACTGAGAGACATAGACCCCAACCCCCTAACTATTAAGTAGGGGTGAATTAGGAAAAAAAGAGGGTAAAAAATAACAAAATGTCTTATAAATTAAATAACTGTACATTGGCTAAAACGACTTATAAAAAAAACAGGAGGGAGTACTGATTTCGTGTGCTTCATCTAAGCACTACACCCAACCAGAGATGCATATTACACAATATTATAAATAAATGAGAACATTCCCCAATACTGAGCGCCATCGAACATTAAATTGCAGTACTGTAAAAGGATTCAAACCCATCTACACCCATCTAGAAGACAGAAGCAGCACAGCGTATTCCAAAACCATGGCATCCATATCATCAGTCCAAATCTATTCTCTATAAACAAAACCATGACCGATGATGGATAGTATCAAAGGATACGTAGAAAAAAACCTAACAGAAAACAAAAAATGTGGACCCCAACCAACAGTAAACCAGTTTCGATTTACCATCCTCAGCAGCCAAAGAAAACTTCATTCATACTCGCTAGTTAATGTCCATGGTATTTACACATCACAATCTGTGAAGTCCGAAAGAATGATGGTAATCAAATAAAGATGTCAGCAGAGGGTATAAACCAAGATCAAACAACATATGTCTGCAAAAGAACTGCTGTGACAGATTGTTTGTGCTCAGCTGAATTCAGACCAGACAACATACATATTTCAGTTTATAAACAGAGTTTAAGAGTGATAAAAAACTGAAGTAATAAAGACTCCTTTATAAGCAGTAGCATCTAAACACACGTATTGTTTTTGAATGATAACAAACTGAAGTAATAAAGAGAAGATTCATATATCACCTGAAGTAAAAAAACTAAACTGCTGTGACAGATTGTTTACACTCAGCAGATTGTAATAAAAACTGAACTGTTGTGACAGATTGTTTAAACATCAAGAAAAGATCAATGAAGAAACTTACCAAGAGCGCTGTCAGTAAAGGCAAGTTCTGAAACAGAGGGAAGTAACTAAGCAAGTAGAGAGCAAAAGTTCAGACAAATGGGTGGAGATTAACCTCCTAGTTCTTCCAACTTTTCATGGGCTCTGTTTTCTACTCAGCGGTAGATTGAAGTCACAGCTAATATAATAAACAATTGAATATCATATCGCACCATAGGAAAATTTGTAGAGTTTAATATAGGCATCTGATTCAATTCCCAAGCCAAGACTCTTTCAACGGTGACATTTCTACTAATCCGATTACGTTTTTCCAAAATCTTAGCTATCCTCCTTTGCAATCTCATCATCAGACCTCACTGAATAGGTAATTAGATAAGCAACCAAACACCAGAGCACGGGAGGGGAGAGGAGTGTGCTGCGTAAATAGGAAACGAGAACGTACTCCTACTCTCGCACTGAAACCTAGCCAACATCCCCAGTTTAATGAAAATGGAGTCCAATTTCGTGACCAGAAACAGGCATTCAAAATAAGAAAATGTATAAGAAACAAATCCAGAAGTACAAGAAACAGGCTGTAGTAGCTGTATACAACTTAACATATTCAGGCAGTCCATAGAGATAAACCGTAAATGACCAGAAAAAGCAAAGAAACTGTCGTCCAGAAGCAAACCAGTTGCAGGCCACTAAAATGGAGAAACACGCAGGCGCAGCCGCCGAAGGAAGAGTAATACCAGCCCCCAACGCCAGTCGATGTCTGCCGCCGTCCGTCTCTGTTCACCGTCTGCTGACGCTGCTCTGGCCTCCGTGATTGCAGATTGAGTCCTCGTTTTTTTTAGTGAATCGGAGTCGGAGATAAGGAAGGACGAAAGAGGAAGGATAACTGGATAAGGAAGGTCGAATCGAAGGTGGAGAACTCATAACTGGAGAATGGAGATGGAGAATGGAGATTGGAGATTGGAGATGGAGATTGGAGATGGAGAAGACCAGTGAATGGGGGGATAGTGATACTGATAGATTAGATTTGGGACATTTATTAGGGTTTTGTTATTCATTAACCAAAGCCTAAAACTAAATAATAAAAACTAAAGGTGTTAATTTTTTGTAAGTCTTTGGGGGTATTGTATCGGTGGTAAAATTTGTAAAAGAAAATAATTCATACATCATATTTATTATTTAGATAGCTAACGTTATTTGCGTTCCGATCAGATATACTATACATATATATATAAAAGGAAAATACAATAATTATAAATATTTGTATTCAAGTACAAATAACGAATTTCATGTGCACAACGTGACTAGATCACACTTTGGTATGACCACATAGTAGCTTTCTATGAGTAGACTATAAGTCAGGCATGGAGAGGGTTTGTAAAAACTGGAGAGGATGCGGGTAGCTGCATCACAGGACGGGAAAGTAGCTCATCACTGTGCGGCCGGGTAGCTCTTGAGGAAAGATATAGAATTCTGTATGCCGGCCAAAAAGGCTGGAACTGATGAGTGACACGTGACTAGATCATGCTTTGGTGTGACCAGAGAGTACATGATAATTATTTGTATTTAGATAGCTAACGTTATTTCCGATATATACTATATATATATATAATATACATATATGTATAAAAGGAAAATACAATAATTATAAATATTTGTATTTAAGTACAAATAACGAATTTCATGTCCACAACGTGACTAGATCACACTTTGGTATGACCACATAGTAGCTTTCTATGAGTAGACTATAAGTCAAGCATGGATAGGGTTTGTAAAAACTGGAGAGGATGCGGGTAGCTGCATCACAGGACGAGAAAGTAGCTCATTACTGTGCGGCCGGGTAGCTCTTGAGGAAAGATATAGAATTCTGTATGCCGGCCAAAAAAGCTGGAACTGATGAGTGACACGTGACTAGATCATGCTTTGGTGTGACCAGAGAGTACATTTTTATGATAAGATAGTGGCTGACCTCCGCTATTAGTCATGTATTAAAAGGTTGAGAGAGTACGGAATTATCCTATGACAAGTCGTTTTTAAAACTCGTCGGGGGTATTGTATCGGTGGTAAAATTTGTCAAAGAAAATAATTCATGCGTGATAATTATTTGTATTTAGATAGCTAACGTTATTTCCGATATATACTATATATATATATATATATAATATACATATTGTATAAAAGGAAAATACAATAATTATAAATATTTGTATTCAAGTACAAATAACGAATTTCATGTGCACAGCGTGACTAGATCACACTTTGGTATGACCACATAGTAGCTTTCTATGACTAGATGGTGATACACTTCGACTATAAGTCAGACATGGAGAGCGTTTGTAAAAACTGGAGAGGATGCGGGTAGCTGCATCACAGGACGGGAAAGTAGCTCATCACTGTGCGGCGGGTAGCTCTTGAGGAAAGATATAGAATTCTGTATGCCGGCCAAAAAGGCTGGAACTGATGAGTGACACGTGACTAGATCATGCTTTGGTGTGACCAGAGAGTACATTTTTATGATAAGATAGTGGCTGACCTCCGCTATTAGTCATGTATTAAAAGGTTGAGAGAGTACGGAATTATCCTATATGACAAGTCGTTTTTAAAACTCGTCGGGGGTATTGTATCGGTGTAAAATATGTGAAAGAAAATAATCATGCGTGATAATTATTTGTATTTAGATAGCTAACTTATTTCCGATATATACTATATATATATATATACATATATGTATAAAAGGAAAATACAATAATTATAAATATTTGTATTCAAGTACAAATAACGAATTTCATGTGCACAGCGTGACTAGATCACACTTTGGTATGACCACATTGTAGCTTTCTATGACTAGATGGTGATACACTTCGACTATAAGTCAGACATGGAGAGGGTTTGTAAAAACTGGAGAGGATGCGGGTAGCTGCATCACAGGACGGGAAAGTAGCTCATCACTGTGCGGCCGGGGTAGCTCTTGAGGAAAGATATAGAATTCTGTATGCCGGCCAAAAAGGCTGGAACTGATGAGGTGACACGTGACTAGATCAGCTTTGGTGTGACAGAGAGTACATTGTTATGATAAGATAGTGGCTGACCTCCGCTATTAGTCATGTATTAAAAGGTTGAGAGAGTACGGAATTATCCTATATGACAAGTCGTTTTTAAAACTCGTCGGGGGTATTGTATCGGTGGTAAAATATGTGAAAGAAAATAATTCATGCGTGATAATTATTTGTATTTAGATAGCTAACGTTATTTCCGATATATACTATATATATATATAATATACATATATGTATAAAAGGAAAATACAATAATTATAAATATTTGTATTCAAGTACAAATAACGAATTTCATGTGCACAGCGTGACTAGATCACACTTTGGTATGACCACATTGTAGCTTTCTATGACTAGATGGTGATACACTTGACTATAAGTCAGACATGGAGAGGGTTTGTAAAAACTGGAGAGGAGAGGTATGCGGTAGCTGCATCACAGGACGGGAAAGTAGCTCATCACTGTGCGGCCGGGTAGCTCTTGAGGAAAGATATAGAATTCTGTATGCCGGCCAAAAAGGCTGGAACTGATGAGTGACACGTGACTAGATCATGCTTTGGTGTGACCAGAGAGTACATTTTTATGATAAGATAGTGGCTGACCTCCGCTATTAGTCATGTATTAAAAGGTTGAGAGAGTACGGAATTATCCTATATGACAAGTCGTTTTTAAAACTCGTCGGGGGTATTGTATCGGTGGTAAAATTTGTGAAAGAAAAAATTCATGCGTGATAATTATTTGTATTTAGATAGCTAACGTTATTTCCGATATATATATATATATATAATATACATATATGTATAAAAGGAAAATACAATAATTATAAATATTTGTATTCAAGTACAAATAACGAATTTCATGTGCACAACGTGACTAGATCACACTTTGGTATGACCACATAGTAGCTTTCTATGACTACATGGTGATACACTTCGACTATAAGTCAGGCATGGAGAGGGTTTGTAAAAACTGGAGAGGATGCGGGTAGCTGCATCACAGGACGGGAAAGTAGCTCATCACTGTGCGGCCGGGTAGCTCTTGAGGAAAGATATAGAATTCTGTATGCCGGCCAAAAAAGTTGGAACTGATGACTGACACGTGACTAGATCATGCTTTGGTGTGACTAGAAAGTACATTTTTATGATAAGATAGTGACTGACCTCCGCTATTAGTCATGTATTAAAAGGTTGAGAGAGTAGTAGTTATCAACTAAAAAACCATTAACAGTTTGGCCTAGCGTCACAATGGTAAAAGAACGCGCTGCGCGTGATATTCTTCTAACCTAGGGTTTTCGACTTCTTGTCGATTTCCCTCTTTCCGTTCATAATCTTCTCCGATACTCCTCCGTTGTTAGCGGTGGTTTTGGTGGGATCTTGGGGCGGCGTCGCCTTCTTCGATTTCTTTCTTCTCCGAGGTTCAAATTTTCGAAGCGCCGTGCGTGGTGTCCTCACTTTGGGTCTTTTGTGTTGTCGTGGATTGGCGAATCTGGGGCGGCTTCGCCCTTAGTAGTTTTCTTGCGAGGTTTGGGTACATCTGGCTATGGAGTTCAACGCGTCTAAGGGCGACGAAGATCCCGTAAAGGCTCTAAAGAAGCGCAAAAATAGAAGTTTCCGTGGAGTTCGGGAGCCTCAACGACAAGATGTTCCGGCGCAAGACTTGGGTGAGTCTGGTCCGAGTGTTAAGAGAAATTTGGTCTCCTATCGGGATGTTGTCGAGAAAGAGGCTGCGAGGGAAGATGGTGATTCGTCGGGGGATGATTTATCAGATGAGGAGGGTGATGATGAGCAGATGGAGGAGGATCCTTTGTGCCCAAGAGTCAATCTTCCCAAGACCGTCTTGAAGAACATCAACAACAAATGGAAAAAGGCGATTATCATTAAGCTGCTTGGTAAGAGTTTTCCTACTTCTATTATGTACGAGAGGCTTGTGCAGAGATGGCGAATCAAAGGTCGCTTCGACATTTTCCCTCTAGGTAATGGGTATTTCTCGATAATGTTCGAAAATCCGGGGGATAGGAAGTATGCCCTTTATGGGGGACCTTGGATGATCTCCGATCATTATCTCACTATTCGGAGGTGGTCTAAGGATTTTGATATTCATACAGAGGCGCTTAAGAGTTTAGATGTCTGGATTCGGTTCCCGGACTTAAAGGTTGAATATTTGGATGAAGATGTTCTTTCAGCAATCGGGAATCTGGTGGGTAGGGTTCGAAAGATTGAACTGATAAGGTCCAGCTTGGGTATTGCCTTCAATGGGCGTGTGTGTGTAAGTATTGATTTGTCTAAACCTCTGATCGGTAAATTTCAGTTCAAGAAGGAGACCCAGAGGATTGTGTATGAAGGTATCCATCAACTCTGCTTTCTCTGTGGTCGATATGGTCATTTACGAAATGTTTGCCCTCTGGTTGACGATTCTGGTGCCCAAATTAACAATGGAGGATTTAAGATGGTTCAGAAACCTGTTGAAGAGAAACCACAGGAGGTAGATTCCTAATGCTACTTGTTTACAAATTGACAAATTGAGCAGGAGCTTTCTTTGGGGCCATAAGGACAGTGAGAAGAAGTTGCATACCATCTCCTGGAATCGTATATGCAGACCTAAGGATGAGGGTGGCCTCGGGTTGAGGATTTCCTCATCCATGAATAAGGCCTGTTTGGCCAAACTGGGATGGCGCCTTCTGACTAATCAGGACAAGCTTTGGGCTAAGTTTTTTCTTAACAAATATGCTGGAGCTGATAGGAGAAATTCCTCCACTTCTTGGAAAAATATCCTAGACAGTTCTGATATCATTGAGAAGGGTGCTAAGTGGAAGCTTGGTAACGGCAAGACAATTTTATTTTGGAAGGACATATGGCTGTCTGATGTCCCTTTGCTGGAAGTGTGCAGACCAAATCCTAGTGTTAACTATGATGCCACAGTCGAGCAGTTCTGGGAGGCTGGTAGAGGTTGGAAGTGGGAGTTTTGGAAAATTCCTTGCCTTCTAGTTTCTTAAATACCTTATCATCTAAAGCCATCTTTGATGACAGTATAAGTGACTCCATTATCTGGTCCAAGGATAATTCGGGATCTCTTACCGTTGCTTCTGCTTATAAGTTATGCTCTGGACCTGGGTCTAAAAACAAGTTCTGGACAGTTATTTGGAAGCTGAAAGTTCCAGAGAGAATCAAATTATTTCTCTGGCTTGCTGCCATGGGGGGTCTGAAGACTAAGGGTCTACTTTTCTCGCGGGGTTTGGCCAGGGATAACCGATGCTCTACTTGTGGGAGGCTGAGGATACTTACCACGTTCTGAGACATTGTAAGATCAATTCTAAACTCTGGGAATACCTACACAGCTTATTTCAGCTTCAGTGGGATAAGGTGCATGGTTCTTTCCAAGAATGGTTTGAATATAATCTGCAGTGCAATGTCCATACTTCACACTTTGGGTCTGCCTTGTGGAAACAGATTTTTGCTATCACCTGCCATGCTATTTGGTTCTGGAGAAATAAAAAATTTCATGAAGAGCTCCCAGCTGCAAGTGAGCTTCCTATTCAGATGGTGGAGAGCAGGATTAGGAGTTACCTGAATATCCCTGAATTGATTGACCGGCACCATACTTTCAGCCCTCAACCTGAGCTGGTAAGATCTTGGAGTCCTCCCATCAATTTTGTGAAAATTAACAATGATGCTGCTGTTTCATCTAATGGAATTGCGGCAGCTGGTGGAGTTAGTCGTAATCATGAGGGAATTTGGCTGTTTGGTTTCACTCATTTGTTGGGTAACGTGGATATTTTGGAGTCAGAATTATGGGGAATCTATGATGGTCTGTCCCTAGCAAAGAATAAGCTCCTTCGCCAAGTGATTATCGAATCAGATTCGTATGAGGCCGTGGCTCTTATTAACAATCCTCTTCCTTGTAATCATCGCTTGGAGTGTCTTGTAAAGGCTTGTAAAGAGCTGTTCCAATGGTTTCCCTTTTGTAAGGTCTTAGCTATTAGGAGGGAGGCTAATCTTGTTGCTGATTCTATGGCTGAATTAGCCTTATCTTGTAATAGGGGATGTACTTTAGTGCCTAGCCCTCCTGATGTGTGTACTCAGCTGCTTCGCTCGGATCTTTGTTCTGATCCAATTAGCTAATTAATATATCTTCATTTTGATCGAAAAAAAAAAGGTTGAGAGAGTAGTAGTAATCCTATATGACAAGTCATTTTCAAAACTCGTAGGGGGTATTATATCCGTGGTAAAATTTGTGAAGGAAAATAATTCATACGTGATATTTATTTGTATTTAGAAAGCTAATGTTATTTCCGACGTATATTATATACATATATATATTAAAAAAATAGAATAATTATAAACATTTGTATTTAAGTACAAATAACGAATTTCAAGTGCACAACGTGACTAGATCACACTTTGGTATGACCACATAGTAGCTTTCTATGACTAGATGGTGATACACTCCGAATATAAGTCAGGCATGGATAGGATTTGGAAAAACTGGAGAGGATGCGGGTAGCTGCATCAAAGGACGGGAAAGTAGCCCATCAATGTGCGGTCGGGTAGCTCTAGAGGAAAGATATAGAATTCTATATTTCGGCCAAAAAAGCTGGAACTGATGAGTGACACGTGACTAGATCATGCTTTCGTGTGACCAAAGAGTACATTTTTATGATAAGATGGTGGCAGACCTCCGCAATTGGTCATGTATTAAAAGGGTTAGACAGTAAAAGTGATCCTATATGACAAGTCATTTTCAAAACTCGTAGGCATTATATCCGTGGTAAAATTTTTGAATGAAAATAATTCATACGTGATATTTATTTGTATTTAGATAGCTAATGTTATTTCAGACATTTATTATATACATATATATCTCTAATATATAAAATAGAATAATTATAAATATTTGTATTTAAGTACAAATAACGAATTTCATGTGCACAATGTGACTAGATCACACTTTGGTATGACCACATAGTAGCTTTCTATGACTACATGGTGATACACTTCGACTATAAGTCAAGCATGGATAGGGTTTGGAAAAAGTGGAGAGGATTCGGGTAGCTGCATCACAGGACGGTAAAGTAGCTCATCACTGTGCGGTCGGGTAGCCCTGTAGGGGTATACAATTTGATACGTTTTGGCCGAATAACGGACCTGCTGCGTGAAACGTGACTATATCTACTGTTTTCTGACCTTATATAGTGTATTTTAATCACTAGATGTCCACAAAACTCGGAAACAAGTCAGGTAGCGTGAGGGAATGGTCCAAAAATCTCGCCCTGGTAGATTCAAGTAGTTGCATCACTTCAGGGGCAGGTAGCTCTCTGTTGTGCGGTTGGGTAGCCCTGTGTGGGCATACTATTTGATATCTGTGGCCAAATACCCAGATGTGCAATAACAAGATCATATAGTTTTTCATCACCATCAACTATATTTTTGTCACTAGATGGTGGTACACCTAACCTACAAGTCAGGTTTCGAGAGGGTCTACTCATCAAAACTTTGCACTGATATGATTCAGCTAGCTGCATCAAAAGGAAGGGGAGGTAGCTCATTGTTGGGCGGTCGGGTAGCCCTGTCTGAACTTAATACAAAAGGAAGGGGAGGTACCCATTCTTTTGCACCATAATCAACTGGTTTATGATTTATCAGCTGGTTTATCAGGCTCAGCTCATTCTTTTATTGTATTATGGGTCAGATATCATTTACTTATGAAGCTTATTCAAAACAGCATTATCAGTTAGTTAATCAGCTGGTTTACGCATTATCAGTTGCATTATCAGTTGGTTTACGTATTGTCAGTCACATTATCAGTTGGTTTATCAGTTCAAAACTCTAATACAAAAAGAACAACTTATATAGGTTTTTACACAATCATCTAATTTTGAAATCAGTCATCAGCCCATATCAGCTATCAGCTGGTTTATTCTATCACGTGTCCAAAAGAATGGGGCTCTGCGTCAAACGTTACTAGATCGTACTTTGGTATGACCGCAGATTTTTTTTTTGACTAGATGGAGGCAAAACTTGGCTGTTAGACAGGTATCGAAATGGTCTGGTCAAAAAAGGTTGCTTTAAGAGGATTAAGGTAGCTGCAACACGGGACAGGCAGGTAGC
The DNA here is from genome assembly GCA_023374045.1 of Limonium bicolor. NCBI lineage: Eukaryota > Viridiplantae > Streptophyta > Magnoliopsida > Caryophyllales > Plumbaginaceae > Limonium > Limonium bicolor. The sequence continues at coordinate 291,963,827 of CM041778.1, forward strand.
TAATTGTTTTGCGGTTGGGTAGCCCTGCACAGTATACAATACTATATGTTGGCCAAAAAACAAGACCTAATGTATGCAACTACATGGGCATTAACATTTTGACTACTATCAACAAAAGAAAATGAGCAATCTAACATATCTTTCATCCTCCTCTCAAAACTACACAAAATAACCCCAGCATCTACATCTACTTCGCCATTCCCATTTACAACATTCACCGCTGCGAGACAGTCGCTATACATACAAAAACCAACATTTTCCATATCATCAACGGCCGGCAGAGCAAAATTAAGAGCCATTGCCTCCGCCATTTGTGGAGAACATTGGCGACATGACCCATTCATATCAGAATCAGAAGGACCAACTTTTTAACACTGTTGTAACAAACAAACAACCACCCACCCCCCAAACCATACCCATCGAATAAGATACAACCATAGGTAGTATTCACATCATTGGGAAATCCACACGCCATTTAATAAGATACACACGGTCAAAATTAAGTGGTGCCCTCGCAACCCAGTCCCTACCTGCCACCTCGATTCCGTACAGACCTTCTCGTTTGTTTGGCACCCTCCACAACAATAGCGTCCATAACATCAGCTGATGACGCGATGCTTCAACGATTTGTTCCTTCAGACTGTTCTCAGGCTGTAAGAGTAGTATGACAGATATTCTTGCTCGATGGTATGAGATATAATCTTTGTTGGTCCAATCAGACCACGCAGATTTATCATGACGGGCCTCACGCGATTTGATTACTGCTAAATAGTTCTCCATCATCCGCATACAATGTAGGCCACAGCTTACCGCATCCCCCTGATCAAACAACGTGCAGATGTCCCACTTCCATTCGAACACCGCTTTGTCCACTATTCCATGATGGATGAGCCAGCATAATACATATTTCAACTGCAGTGGTTGACAACAAAGACGACAAAATTTAAATGGACGACAAAAATCAACGGGTACGCAAATCCACAAAATCATGGTTATGCCATCGCACAGAATTACCAGTATGGAGACATGCACTTTAGCTCTCTTGAAGTTCAAATTCGACTGAGGTAAAGTGTCTATCCAGTGAAATTGTTTGTTCACCATGTTGATAACTACTAGGACGTAGTGTGAGTCATACAACGCTGGGAAAACAAACTGAAGGAAAGAGACAATTAACAATGTCAGTAACAGTGATTAAAGCATTTCAAACAATAAGCATACCCACCAAATTGGAATTAAGGTGCCATGTACGTACATATTTACATTTTTTGACAGTGTCCGCTTCAATGCAAAGATTTTTGAGAAGACTATCAAATCGCTTGATAAAGAACTGGTCATCACACGATACATCCTTCAGTACTGAAGCCTGGGACTGTCATGCGCAAGATAATAACATCATGTTGCAGATGAGATACAGAAGACGAATATTTGAAATCATTAATTGTAGGATTATACGGACATTACCATAAAAACAGGCATGAATATGGCATTGATGACCCTCTTAGTTTGTTGATGACGGTTTAAATAGTTAACAAAACTGTTAACAACATTGGTGCTTATCCACTGGTCATCACTCATTGTTAACATGTCATGCTGAGTCAGTGTATTGAAATCATCACAGAAGACCTGCATACTCCTGCAAAACAAGATTGTTTAATAACACCAAACAATATGTCAACGTAATTTCATCATTATTATGGAAGTTAACAGCAAAGTGTGTATAAGCTTACACCGGGTCATCGCACACGGCACCCCTAACATACTCCAAGATTTGAATTTCAGTCCCACTAAGCTTGGCTGCACGCTTTGCCCCGGTATAGACGTAAGGCGAACACTGACAACGTCCTTTCTTCACTTGCCTGGGCATGTTGGGACTGGTATGAATAGACTTAACATCCTTTTTGGGAGAACTATCCGTCAAAATCATAGTCTCCACCACCGTATCAACTGAGGCAGGAGTTTCAGATTGACCACCCGGCGGAACTCCGGCATGTGTGTTCACACCGCCCTCTGTTGGAGTTTGATCTACTTCTGCAGCAACAACATCGGTAGCGAGCGTTCTATCACCCCCCTCAGCTTCAATACACTGTTCAGATAAATCCTTTGATCCATCCTCTCTCTCAGCACCTAACGCACCCCCGTCCTCCCTCTCAGCACTTAACGCACCCCCATCCTCTCCATCCATACCAGTCTACAATGAAACCACACGGAGACACTCATTATATTAGAAATGATCAATGCTTAAAACTTGAGGCATGAATACCTGATAATCACCACATATGTTTACCTTTTCAACATCATACTTGACAGGTGGTTGGCTAGAACCTCCATCGCGCAGGGTGATTAAAGACTGTAGCAACAAATTGGTTCCAAACGACAAAAGTATCACCAATAAATATTACAAGATTGCACGGCAAACAAAAATGAATAACATATAGCCTGATTGGGACAGAATACCTGCGCCGCAAGATTGCAATCACCGGTATCTTCTGTACACCCATCGTAACTTGCTTTTCTTTCGCGTCGACCCTCACTGAGACCATCAGCTTCTGCCTTAACCTGTGCATCCTTACTTTTACCATCTGCCCGAAGCAACCTAACAATGTAATTATTCAATGTTTCAACCCTCCGAATCCATCTGTTGGTGGCTAATACAGCTTCAGCGTGTGCTGCAGTGGCCTGCAGATGGACAAAATTTTAAATCACATACATACATAACAGAGTTCGGCAAATAACAGTGGTCAACTGCAATACTCGTTTACCTCCGATAGAGTCATGTCAATTTCCCCATCATCCAAACCCTCAGCACCAACAGACTCACGATCTGCACGGTAATTGGATTTTGGCATAGTGGTCCCCATCTTACAGCTGGATGTACCAGGATACTTAACCCGACCTCTGCATATCGCTTCAACCGACTTCACATCACGTAACTTGTTTTTTATTAGTTCTGTTGACCAGAGTCCACATGTTGGGACAACGTCAGACGGTATTTCGTCATCAAACAGTACGCAGTCAAGAAAATGTACCTGCGTTGTGTGTACTACTGTTACGGCATCATGGATCTCACATAAACAACATAGAATGAATTTACAAATGTGTTAAGGAGTAACTTACAAACAGAAAATGGAAATCCCCTTTGAGCAGAGGGCTTGCATCCTTGGAATCAGCATATTTGTCTAAACCACCGATCAGGGTGTCTGAAATGTGCTGACACCAGTTATATTTTGGAATCAATTCCAGATCATGTAAAAAGTCAGCGTAGTTGAGATTGACTCTGTTGTTGGGGGACGGGTTGAGTACACATCCTAATGAGTACAAGATAAACAGCTTGGTACGTTTTTCAGGATCTTTTTCACAAAGGATCCTACTGTACACAGATTGCAATGGAGCCAACGAGGTGGACCGCAGTCCCATATCAGCACCAAGTTGTTTAGCCCTACTCGTACGATTGGGACTTAATTTGATTGGTAAGTTGCCCGATGGAAGATTGTAGACCCTCTTCACGTCATCAGGGCCCACCCTGAGCAAATTTCCTTCACCGAGACGGAATGACTTTGACTCCTTGTCATACAACTGTAATAGATTGTGTATGATACCTCGATCCATACGATCGACTGATATCTTGGTCAGACCGATAAACCCAGTATTACGTAGAACCTTCCTAAAGTCTGATAATATACCACCGTTGACAAGATTATTTACCATCTCAATCATCTTCTTGGGCGCGCACTTGTTCTGGTAGCTGTCGGGATGCCGGTCCTCATCGCTCTGCTGCTTCCCATCTTGGGGTTCAGCATCATCATGAACCGATTGATGATGCGCAACCTTCCTCCTTTTAAGTTTACGTTCGGCAGCTGCCCTATGTGATCGTCTAGGACCCATTTGACCAAGTAAACCTGAGTGGACTAATAATCGTTCATACTAAGGAAAACACAGGGAACGACAGACATTTCATACCTAATCAGAAATTTCATGCCTTGGAAAAAAAATGGAATGATGTAAAAGACAACAACCTTGGGTCCAGAGTAGCTCAGTGACTTATAACAGTTCATATTAAGGACAACACAGGTAAACGACAAACATTTCATACATAGTCTGAAATTTCAAGAGTTGAAAAAAGAAAGGATTGATGAGAAAGACAACAACCATGGGTCTGAAGTAGCTCAGTGGACTAATAATCGTTCATATTAAGAACAACACAGGAAAACGACAAACATTTCATACATAATCGGAAATTTCAGCACTTGGAAAAAAGAATGGATTGATGTAAAAGACTACAAACATGGTCCAGAGTAGCTCAGTAGTCGAATATTGGTTCATATTAAGGACAACACAGGTAAAAGACAGACATTTCATAAATGATCAGAAATTTAAAGACTTGGAAAAAAGAATGGATCGATGAAAAAGACAACAACCATGGGTCCAGAGTAGCTCATGTAACCCCTTTTACTAATTGTACCCGAATCTAAGGGGTGCATACCATAACTGTAATTTTGCATCGAAATCAAAGGTCAGAATTAAACAGACTACAGCCTACAGCACTAATGATAAGGGGGCACGTTGTTGTCAGATACCAAGACAATGGAGGATGAATACACTACGTACATAATTCATCGTATTTAAAAAATCTATGATGAACAACATTAGGGAATAAGCACAGAAATTAAACATCAGGTAGCTGTATCACAAGACATGCAAGTACCACGATGTTGTGAGGGGGGTGGCCCTTTAAGGGTTTAGAATTCTATAGATTGGTCAAAAATAGGACCTGATGTGTGCAAATTTCGTGACTGGATCATACTTCTTGATGACAACCTAGTACATTTTTATGACAAGATGGGGGCAAAACTCGGCTGTTGAGTCAGATACCGAGATGGTCTGGTAAAATCAGTTTGGGGGGAGATTTTTCCGCTAGATGTATCAGATGACGAGCAAGTAGCTCGATGTTGTGAGGTGGGTAGCCCTATAGATTGGCCAAAAATAGGATCTGATGTGTGCAATTTTCGTGACTGGATCATACTTTTTCATGACCACGTAGTACATTTTTTTGACAAGATGATGGTAAAACTCGGCTGATAAACAGGTGTCGAGAGGGTCTGGTCAAAAAATGTTGGGGGACATCTTTCAGGTAGCTGTATCACAGGAATAGCAGGCAGCTCAATGTTGTGAGGTGGGGTAGCCCTGTAGGGGTATAGAATTCTATAGGATGGCGTAAAATAGGACAGGTTAGCAGATAATAGTCTAAACAAAGATACATGCAAAATTTGCATGGAACTTGATACATGAGAGCAGTGGCATCGCCGCAGAGGGAGGGGGGGTGGGGGGGAGCTGGGGGCTTAGGCGTTTAACTAACGTAGCAATTCCAACTGTATTAGGGTTTCATACCTCGATTTCGCTAACGCTGACCCTAATTCACGAAACCAAACTTACTAATTTATCATAACAAGTGGCCACAGACCAATCAGTTATCCAAATAACTTCTGCTTGTTGTAAATTTAAGATTAACGGACACAGAGGATTTCAATTTTATTCAGCAGGAGAAAGGTTAAAGCCAAACAAGGGGAGAGTGAGAGTGAAAAACACTAGAAACCATTCGTGGAGAAGAAAATTTACGATCTTACAAATTTAAACTCAGCTTACTCCGGACACCTACCTGTGATACCAACCAACAGATGCAGATTGATGGGCGACAGTTGTAAGACGGTCGAAAGGAACAGCAAAATCCCAGATTACCGGAAACGACCGGGGCTTAGGAAGAAGAATGGGGTGAAACGAAAAAGAGCAGATTGGAGAACTTGCTTGGATTACGGTCAGCAACTCAGCAAAGGGGGAGATTGAAATTGGGGGGAATTTAATTCGGCCGTTTTTTTTAAAAAAAAAAACAAAATGTGATAACTGTGAGTGATCTCACGTGAGTTGTGCAACGCGAGTTTACGAAAATACCCCGCTAGACCCCTGTCAGGCATGCGATATTACAAACATACCCCTACTTTTCCCATACTGGGTCTACACCGTCAGATCAGAGAAGATGTCAATCCAGCGGCTGAGATGAGCGAAGGCACGGTGCCTTCGATCTCGAGCGAAGTCACGAGAGCCGGTCCCGGAACATCCTATTCCTACCAACAGTATATTTGCCTTAACCAAAGTAAGACCCAGTACATCATTTTTCAGTAAAGAAAACCACATGGCGACGCTCAGGGTGTCAACCAGATGGGGTTTCACTTTCACTGCTCCTCTGCGTTCGCTCCTTGTAATCGCTCCGGAAAGAAATTGCGCAACACATGTTAATATTTTTGTGGATCATATTTAACATGAATAACAAAAAAAATACATTATTATGAACACGTCAATATCTGTGTTTGGATGATAGCGGTTAATATGACGGAACGTATATTTCGGGATTCAATCGTGACCATCCAATCATGTCCTGCAGCATCTCCCTCTTTCAATATGTCCAAATCGTGAATCTCCCCAGCATCTTCATGTGCTCTTTCATGGGATCGTCATTTCCAAGTTCTTTTTGTTTTGCTAGGACTAAACTATAATAAATTAATTTGATGCACATACTTTTATTATTCACAAAATGCACAGATACTCAAATAAAAATACCGAAGCAAGTTGATGCAAGTAATTAATCTGGCTTTTTTTTATATATTTGCAAAGTTATTAATTTATTATCCCTTTGAGAGACATGATAAACATACATTATCTTTAACTTTGTGGCAAATTAATATACCTATAATTTTTTAAACCATAATACAAATTATACTTAGTTTGACAGGTATATAAATAAATTCTATTATATTGAGTTTATAATCAAGTCCGACCACGCAACTTAACAGATGAATAATTGTTGAGGTCATACGGCAAAATCCCATAAACCATTAAAATACTTCTAAATCTGGTGACTAATTAACCATAACTATTTTAGCAAAATTAGGTTGTAGATTATTGTAGATACAATAAATCACAAAGTCAAAAAATCATTCACTAGAAGTACGTGATAATATCACTAAAAATACTAATAATTTTTTTAATATAATAGATCAAATGATTAAAACATATAATTAATTACTATTATTAAATAATTTATAATTGTCTATACATCTTGAAATTTATTATAAAACATTTGATGAATTAACATTTCTAGGGTATGTTTGGGTTTATGGTATCTTTTGTAATTCATTTTCAAACCTTTATGACGTTCTAATTTCTGATAGGTATTTAGGATTTGTGATCTTGTGTGATCTTTTTTTTTAACTTGCTCTACACTTTATAATGTTGCCACTAACTCGATAAATTTTTAGGGTTTGTGGTTTAGAACACTACAAACCTTAAAATAAGTCTTGACATTTTAACTCTCATAGGGTGATTTTAGGGTATGTGTGTAGGGTATTTTTTTAACTCATTCTATACTTAAGGGTTTAAGGTTTAGCATTATTTTTCCTGATGATTATAAAATTTACTCAACCTTCTATAATCGTTACCATTACTATTATAAAAGATGACACTAAATGTATATATATATATGATTTTTCTTGGTCGTTCTCATAATCATCGTGTATAAGAATATTTTTAACATGTATTATTTACAAAGCTTGACTTATTGATAAACCTGAAGGCTATAAACGTTTAGAAATAATGAGTTATTGGAGTCAATTTACTTATTCATTTAACTACGGTTTTATGTATGCACGATAATTTATAAATGTTTCTACCGTTGATTAGAAACATGTACACAACCTTCTATAATTGTTTCCACTATAATGGAAAAGATAACAATAATTGTTATAGTATATCTTTTCCTTTTGCCGCTCTTATCGAATCATTGTGTATATGAATAATTCTTATCATTTATCATTTCACAAAGCTTGACTTATAGATAAAACATGAAGGATATAAACATTTGGACATGATAAGCTGAGTTGTTGGAATCAATTTTACGTATTCATTTAATCTTGATTTTTATGATCCATGTAATTTATAAACATTTCTACCGATGATTATAACATGTATCCAACCTTCTATAATCGTTCCATGACTATTTTAAAATAGATGACACTAGCTATTATATCTTTTTCATCCGGTCATTCTTATCGAATCAATGTGTATAAAATATTTTTCTTACCTTTTATCAGTTTATAGAGCTTGAATAATTGATGAGCGTGAAGGATATAAGCGTTTGGAAATGATAAACTGAGTTGTTGGAGTCGATTTACGTATTCAATTAACCGGTTTTTACGTCTTCACGATACTATATAAAGTTTCAATGGATGATTAGAAACATTTACACGGCCTTCTATAATCGTTTTCATCACTATTTTTGAAAATATGACACTAACTATTATACTATCTTTTCCTTGGTCTTTCTCATTGAATCATTATGTATACAAATATTTTCTTAGCATTTATTTGTTTACAGAGCTTGATTCATTGATGAACTTAATGACTATAAATGTTTGAAAACGAAAATTGAGTTGGTAAAGTCAATTTTACATATTCATTTAACCTTGATTTTTATATATCCACGATAATCTATAAACGTTTCCACTGATGATTAGAAACATGTACACAACCTTCTATAATCGTTTCCATCATATTATAAAAAGATGCCGACATAACTGTTTTATATCCTTTCCCTTCACGTTTCATGAATCATTGGTATATGAATACTTCTTTAGCATTTATCCGTTTACTGAGCTTAATTCATTGATAAACATAATGACTATAAATGTTTGAAAATGAAAATTAAGTTGGTGGATTCAATTTTACATATTCAATTAACCTTGATTTTACATATCCATGATAATCTATAAACGTTTCCACTGATGATTAGAAACATGTACACAACCTTCTATAATCGTTTCCATTACTATTAAAAAATATGATACTAATGTTTTATATCTTTTCCCTTCACGTTTTCATTGAATAATTGGGTATACAAATATTTCCTTAGCATTTATCTGTTTACAGAGCTTGATTTATTGATAAACATAATGACTATAAATGTTTGAAAACAAAATTGAGTTGGTGGAGTCAATTTTACATATTCATTTAACCTTGATTTTTACATATCCATGATAATCTATAAACGTTTCCACTGATGATTTGAAACATGTACACAACCTTCTATAATCGTTTCCATCACTATTATAAAAAGATGACACTAACTGTTTTATATCTTTCCCTTCACCGTTTCATTGAATCATTGGATATATGAATATTTCCTTAGCATTTATTTGTTTACAGAGCTTGATCATTGATAAACATAATGACTATAAATCTTTGAAAACGAAAATTGAGTTGGTGGAGTCAATTTTACATATTCATTAACCTCGATTTTTACATATCCACGATAATCTATAAAAGTTTCCACTGATGATTAGAAACATGTACACAACCTTCTATAATCGTTTCCATCACTAGTATAAAAAGATGACACTAACTATTTTATATCTATTTCCTTCACCGTTTTCATTGAATCATTGGATATACGAATATTTCCTTAGCATTTATCTATTTACAGAGCTTGATTCTTTAATAAACATAATGCTATAAATGTTTGAAAATGAAAATTGAGTTGGTGGAGTCAATTTTACATATTTATTTAACCTTGATTTTTACATATCCACGATAATCTATAAATGTTTCCACTGATGATTAGAAACATGTACACAACCTTCTATAATCGTTTTCATCACTATTATTAAAAGTTGACAGTAACTGTTTTATATCTTTTTCCTTCACCATTTTCATTGAATCATTGGGTATATAAATATTTTCTTAACATTTATCTATTTACAGAGTTTGACTGATTGATAAACCGGAATGCTATAAACGTTTGGTAACGGTGAACCGATGAGTCGTTGGAGTAGATTTTACGTATTCATTTAACCTTAGTTTTTATATGTCCATGATAATTTATAAATGTTTTCATTGATGATTAAAAATATGTAATCAACCTTTTATAATCGTTTTCATCACTAGTTTAGAAAAGATGATATTTTAAGTGTTACATATCTTTTCCCTTGGTTGTTCTTTTCAAATAAATGTGTATAAGAATATTTCTTAGCATATTGATCAGTTTAAAGAGCTTGACTAATTGATACACTTGAAGGCTATAAACGTTTGGAAACGATAAAGCGAGTTGTTGGAGTTGATTTTACGTTTTCATTTAACCTTAGTTTTTAACATATCTCTGATAATTTATAAGCATTTCCACTGATAATTAGAAGCATATGAGCAACCTTCGGTAGCCGTTTCCATAGTTGTTTTAGAAAAGATGACACTAGGTGTTATATATTTTTTCCCTTGGTCGTTGTTTTCGAATAAGTGTGTATAAGAATATTTTCTAAGCATTTATCAATTTACAAACTTGACTGATTAATAAATCTTATGGGTATAAATGTTTGGAAATGATAAACCGAGTTGTTAGAGTGAATTTTGCATACACTCTTAAACTTGATTTTTACCTTGTAGAATAATTTCTACTTAAAAATGATGAACTTAATCGTGTATATCTTCATTTGACCGTTCTCATCGAATTATAGTGTATATGAATCATGGTGTATACTCATTTTTTCGCATATATGTAAAAAGTATAATACATCACTTTTGTAATTTAGAAAAAAATATTAGATAAGTGTTTTTAAATTAGAAATTTCTTTTAAAAAAGCCTTATTCAATTGATTAAAAAATGTATTTTGAATTGATATGTGCTCCATACAACAAAATTGTAATATTTAAAAACTATTATCGAGTAGCCTATTTACATGACTAATCTATACTTATGATTTAGTTTAAAAGAAAAACATTAAAAAAAACACACATACAAATATCTGTCACACTTTGCACCCTTCCCCTGCTGTATATATAAAAAGAAAAATAAATAGTTCCACTGTCTACGTCACCCCTTGCCCCCTTCCCCACCACTGTATATATATAAAAAGAAATCAGTTCGTCCACGACAGAAAATTGAGTTCCGTCATGTAATCACCGCCCGATGATATCATGATAAAAATTCATATAGCTTCGATGTAATTGGCCTGTCATTTAGAGTGCGTGGGTTTGTGTGAGGGACATTGATTTTCCGTCGTGGATGGAAACAATCTTAGCCATCTCTTTTCTTTTCTATTTTTAATCTAAGCCATTCAATTTTTTGTTCTTAATCTGCAGTACACTAATAAGTTACTTATATGGTATATGTCATTTTAGTCATTCATATTTTTAATTTAATAGTTAAAAACTGATTGTGTGATTTTTTTACAGCCTATTGTTATAAATTATGTGTTTATATATTTTATTATAGTTTAATGTTAGTAAATAATTTGGATGAATTATATTATTTATTTTTTATATTTTTACCGCATCTCACATTATACAGTCTTTGTAAATATATAATATATTATTACTTTATGTCAATTATAAAATATTTTTCTATTTGTATATTTGTAAATTTAATAGAATAAAATTCAAAAATTGCTAATAAACAGTTTAACATATAGTTTTGTAAGACTCACCTTCAATTACAAACCTTAAATAAGCACACGATGTTTAAACTCTCTTGGGGTGTTTTTTAGGGTATGTGGTGTTGGGTAATCTTTTTTAACTCGTTCTATATTTTATAATGTCGTCGTTGACTCAGTAGATTTTTAGGTACTTCACTACATACTCTAAAATAAGTCTTCGACGTTTTAACTCTCCTATGGTAGTTTTTAGGATGTGAGGTGTATGAAAGTTTTTTTAACTCGTGCTATACTTTATAATGTCATCACTGACTCGATAGAGTTTTAGGATTTAGGCTCGTTAGACCCTAAACTCTCCACTACAAACCCTAAAATAAGCCCTCGACTTTTTAAATCTTTAGGGTGTTTTTTAGGATGTGTGGTGTAGGATAATCTTTTTATAAGTCGTTCATACTTTAGCGTTTATGGTTTAGCATTTATTTTTTCCCTGATAATTAGAAACATTTACATAATATAAATTTTCCAACAATATTTTAGAAAATATGACACTACATACAATATATCTTTTCCCTTGCCGTCCTCATCGAATAAATGTGTGTAAAAAATATTTTCTTAGCATTTATCATTTTATAAAGCTTGACTAATTGATAAACATGAAATGATAAACGTTTGGCAATGATAAACTGAGTTGTTGGAGTCGATTTTGTGTATTCATTTAATCTTGGTATTTACGTATCCACGATAAATTGTAAACGTTTCCATTGATGATTAGTAACATGTAAATATCTTTCTATAATCGTTTCATTATTCTAAAAAGGTGCCACAAAGTATTATATATCTTTCCCCTTGATGTTCCTACAAAATCGTTGTGTATTCGACTATTTTTTAACACTTATCAGTTTACAAAGCTCAAACGATTGATAAACCTAAAGACTGAACGTTTGGAAACGATAAACTGAGTTGTTGGAGCCGACTTTACGTATTTATTAAACTTAGTTTTTACGTATCCATGATAATTTATAATCGTTTCCACTGATGATTATAAACATGTACACAACCTTTTATAATTATTTCCATCATTATAATGAAAAGATGACACTAACTGTTATTTATCTTTGATTTTGGACGTTCTTATGAATCATTGTGTATAATAATATTTTCTTAGCATTTATCATTTTATAGAGCTTGACTAATTGATAAACATGAAATGATAAACGTTTGGCAATGATAAACTGAGTTGTTGGAGTCGATTTTGTGTATTCATTTAATCTTGGTATTTACGTATCCACGATAAATTATAAACGTTTCCATTGATGATTAGTAAAATGTAAATATCTTTCTATAATCGTTTCACTATTCTAAAAAGGTGCCACAAAGTATTATATCTTTCCCCTTGATGTTCCTACAAAATCGTTGTGTATTCGACTATTTTTTAACACTTATCAGTTTACAAAGCTCAAACGATTGATAAACCTAAAGGCTGAACGTTTGGAAACGATAAACTGAGTTGTTGGAGCCGACTTTACGTATTTATTAAACTTAGTTTTTACGTATCCATGATAATTTATAATCGTTTCCACTGATGATTATAAACATGTAAACAACCTTTTATAATTATTTCCATCATTATAATGAAAAGATGACACTAACTATTATTTATCTTTGATTTTGGACGTTCTTATGAATCATTGTGTATAATAATATTTTCTTAGCATTTATCATTTTATAGAGCTTGACTAATTGATAAACATGAAATGATAAACGTTTGGCAATGATAAACTGAGTTGTTGGAGTCGATTTTGTGTATTCATTTAATCTTGGTTTTTACGTATCCACGATAACTTGTAAACGTTTCCACTGTTGATTAGTAACATGTAAAATATCTTTCTATAATCGTTTCACCATTCTAAAAAGGTATCACTAAGTATTATATATCTTTCCCCTTGATGTTCCCACAAAATCATTGTGTATTCGACTATTTTCTTAACACTTATCAGTTTACAAAGCTCAAACGATTGATAAACCTAAAGGTTGAACGTTTGGAAACGATAAACTGAGTTGTTGGAGTAGACTTTACGTATTTATTAAACTTAGTTTTTACGAATCCATGATAATTTATAATTGTTTCCACTGATGATTATAAACATGTACATAACCTTTTATAATCATTTCCATCACTATAATGAAAAATGACACTAACTGTTATTTATCTTTGACTTTGGACGTTCTTATAGAATCATTATGTAAAATTATATTTTCTTAGCATTTATCATTTTATAGAGCTTGACTAATTGATAAACATGAAATGATAAACGTTTGGCAATGATAAACTGAGTTGTTGGAGTCGATTTTGTGTATTCATTTAATCTTGGTTTTTACGTATCCACGATAACTTGTAAACGTTTCCACTGATGATTAGTAACATGTAAATATCTTTGTATAATCGTATCACTATTCTAAAAAGGTGCCACTAAGCATTATATATCTTTCCCCTTGATGTTCCCATAAAATCATTGTGTATTCGACTATTTTCTTAACATTTATTAGTTTACAAAGCTCAAACGATTGATAAACCTAAAGGCTGAACGTTTGGAAATGATAAACTGAGTTGTTGGAGTCGACTTTACGTATTTATTAAACATAGTTTTTACGTATCCATGATAATGTATAATTGTTTCCACTGATGATTATAAACATGTACACAACCTTTTATAATCATTTCCATCACTATAATGAAAAGATGACACTAACTGTTATTTATCTTTGACTTTGGATGTTCTTATAGAATCATTGTGTATAATAATATTTTCTTATCATTTATAAGTTTACAGAGCTTGACTTATTGATAAATGTGAAGAAAATTAATGCTTGGAAACGATAGAATGAGTTGTTGGAGTCAATTTTATGTATTCATTTTATCTTAATTTGTACGTATTCACGATAATTTATAAACGTTTCCACTAGTGATTAGAAACATGTACACACTCTTAGCTTCTATAATTGAAAATAACACATAAAAGTAAATAGATTATATTATAACATAAATAATCACTATAAGATTTATATATCAAGTAGTATAGATTATAGTTGTCGTGCAATCAGTAGTATGTGAGTAGATAAAGGTTGCATTAGTATGATGTCAATCTCGGTTAGTTAGTTAAATAGAAAAAAAAGGTAGTCCGTCGCTGCAGGGGACTCTCACTTTCAGTCACCGAATCTCTCTCCACCTTCATCATGCATAAAAAAAAGTTTCGTCTGCGACGGAAATTGGGGTCCGTCACCAAATCCATACCCCATTTAGTTTTAGAGTGCATTTGCTAGTGATGATTTACTTTTGTCCCAGATTAAACTGACACATGGCAATAATGTATTGGAATACTTTTTAACTATGCTGCTATCTCATCAGAGGCGGTCGAGATGGCTCCACCCCTAAAATTTTTTTAGCCCCCCTAAACAAAATTTCGAGGTCCGTCACTGTATCGCATTGGTTAACTACCCTTAACTACAGGCGCATTAAACTGAACACAGGAATTGCTGCGCTCAGCGAACGGAGCCTTAGGCCCTGTTTGATCTCCACGATTCACTAGATTAATCTACTTTTGGGTAAAGTCACTGTCAAATGTCAATATTTAATTGGTTACAGATTAACCAGATAATGGTTTGGCATTCTCCTATTCGTTAACTACATGGGCATTTATACGAACGCGGGTTTTTGCTGCGTTTGCAGGCAACATCAACCGGACCCTTAATGCGGATAATTATGCATTTCCTTAAAGCTCATTGTGGTTAACAAATAGGAGTTTAACAAGTGTACTTTTATGAGTTATGTAGCCATCGAAAAGTAGATTAATCTCACAATTACAGATATAGGACGGGTCCTAAGGATATTATGTGAATACCACCGGTTAATAACAAAATAGGAAATTTCACCTAATATTTTTGAGATTTGAACGGATTTCATCAAATACCTCTATCATTTCCAATTTACTATAGTGTATCTTTGAGTTTCCCTTTTCATTATGAAATATCTATCCGTTCAAATTCTGATATAGTATAATTTAGATATTCTTATTTTATCCTTTCATCATTCGCCCCTTTAATAATCTCAAAGATATATGGTCAAACATTTTTTTTATCAAATAAAAACAAAACACTAAAAAGGAGTTAAAAACATACAAATTAAATAATTTTGACAAATGACATTATAAAAACAAAAAAAATACAAAATATGATCAAAAGCATAAAAAAAAGTACTCCTCCTGTTCTAATTATAAGTCGTTATAGACTTTTTCACCATTTTTAAGAAAGAGTTTAAAAAGACTTGCATACCCTTACTTTTTGACAAATGACATTATAAAAACAAAAAAAATACAAAATATGATCAAAAGCATAAAAAAAAGTACTCCCTCTTGTTCTAATTATAAGTCGTTATAGACTTTTTCACCATTTTTAAGAAAGAGTTTAAAAAGACTTGCATACCCTTACTTTTTGTATTGGGAGAATAAAAAAGTAAGTATACTTTATTGGTAAGATAAAAAGTAGAGGGCAATGATAATAATAATTAAAAAAGTAGAAAGGGTAAAAGTAGAAAAATAGATACAAAAAGTCTAAAACGACTTATAATTTGAACATAATTCTAAAGCCTAAAACGACTTATATTTAGAATAGGAGGGAGTAAAAAATAATCATTAATAAAAAATACACAAAAATATTGTTAAAATGTTACATGATATAAAAAAATTATAGTAGGTGACTTAAAATTGTAAAAGAGCTATAATTACAAATCAATAATACTTTAATAAATAATAAAAATTATTTAATGAGTAAAAAATCATTATGATTTTAGCGAATGACTTAAAATTGTAAATATTTATAAAAACCTACAAAAATCATTAAAAACATTTAAATTTAAAATCAATATAAAAAACTCATATATTATAATTTTATCATTTAAACAGTAAAATAATATAACTTTTCAATAACTTGTAATTATAGACTATTTTATTAATTTTTTATTGATAAATTTATTTAATGATTATAATTTTTAGTCATTTATGAAAACAATATTCAAATGTTATATGATTTTAATTACTTTTCATAAGTAATTTTTAAATTTTGAGATTTCAATTACTGTTTTAGTTCCTTCTAGTTTTTGTAATTTTTTGGCATTTGGCAAGATTGTTTTCAAACTTAATATGTATATAATCAATTTTCATAATTATTTTTAACCTTTATGTTTGAGCATATATACTGGAAATTGTTGTAGGGTATGTGATGGAAGGGTAAAATAGGAACATCTAAAAATAATATGTCAAATTTAAACGGAGGGTATTTCAATGAAAAGGAACTTAGGAGTACACTGTGATAAGATGTAAAAGGCATGGGTATTTGATGAAATTTGCTCAAACTTCATGGATATATGATGAAATTTTCTAAATAAAAACAATGTTGTAATGATGAAAAATCATTATTTTTCTCTCTTATAGTTGCTTAATTAGAAAATAATTACTAATAGCTATAACCCTACAATAATAATGATAAAAATTTTAATAGAATGCTAACGTAAAATAGAAATAACAAGATACAATATTAAGAAACTTGGGTAGATTATTAAAGTTTTTTTTAAAAAATTATATTTTTATTACATACACCTAGGAAATTTTATAATAAATATAAAATTATAAATATAAACAAATCAATATTTCCTAGTAGTATATGTTAAAATAGTATTCAAAATGAATAACGTTTATAATTACAATTATTAACCCAATGTCAAAAAAGTTGTTGAGCAATGTGCTCAGAGTAAGAGGTAAGTATGGTAAGATAAATAGGTAATACCAAGTAGAATAAAAGAATATACTTTCTGATCTTGGATTGTTAGACAGAAATAACTAACACTTAGGCTCTGTTCGGCATGACTGTTTTGGCAGCATAAATGCAGCATATTTGGCAGCAGGAATGCGCTGGCATAAATGCAGCATATTTGCTAACAGAAATGTGCTGGCACAAATGCAGCTGTTTTGAAAACTGCTGTTTGGCAGTGTGACATATATGTAGCATATTTGGTTTAGTCAGTTATATGTGCGTTTAATGTTTTCGTATTACAATTACAATTTATTATATTACACTACGTAACTTTATTTTGTTAGTAAAAATAAATAGAAAATTCACAAACAATATATTACTATGAGTATTTAATTTGCAATAAAATCCTTGAGAAACCAAAGAATAAAAATATTTATATAACCAATAAAATTTTTATTTTTACTATTTAAGCAAAACTTGTAACTTCTAAACAATATATTTTTATTATCTAAATTTTATAATTCTTACAAATATAAAAGCGTAATAAAAGAGAACAAGCGTTTCAAATTTTCTGATAATATTATGTGAATTTATTTAGTGAAATTGTAACTTTTGATAATATTAATATTTTTATAATTTTGTTTGTTAATAAATTTATATACGTTCATATTTCTATATACTATTTTAATATTTTAATTTATATATCAACAAGTGTGTATATTTATTGGTTTTTTTAATTTTATTAATCTATGTGGTATTACAAATAATATATTGTAGATTTGTATTATGAATGTGGTTTTTTAAAAAATTTGTTAAATAAGTAGTACTATTTTTTATAAATTATTTGAAGCATTATGTAGTTTGTAACAAATAAAGTAACTTGTAATTTTTTTTAAATCAATAGTCACAGTAATTGCATTATGAAGTGAGTAAAGAATCGAAAGTGAAAGCACAGAAACAAAAAAGTAACATTTGCTGCGGGCATTTATGCTGACATTTATACTGACATTTATACTAACATTTATAATGACATTTGCTGCGGGCAATAAAAATATCTTATTTATGAGGGAGTGATTAAGACCCAGTGAAATTCTACAGGAAAATGCCTATAACATAGACAATCTATTTCTCATAATTATTTATTTCATATTTTCTGTATTTTTTATTATTTATATAAGACTATTTTTACAAGTTTACTATTATCATAGATTTTTCTATATTTCCACAAAATTGTTTTCTTATTAGTTTATAAAGTTGATTCAATTTCACTATAGATGTCCAACACTATTTATTATGAAAACGTCTATAACTCATCTAAATCCACACAATCAATTGAAAATATAAAGTTGAATGGTAAAGTAGAATCATGAAATCTTTCCTTGCAGTTGTACTAAGTCAGTTTAATAAAAATACAATCAAATTTTTAAAATTCACAATCACCAATGTATAATCAGTATTCTAGAGTTTGCAGTTGAGGAATAAAAAAAAAAAAAAACAGGTATACAACAATCTCTCACTCTCCATACTCTCATTATGATATAATTTTTTTAAGTATCCTAGTTAAACAACTATGAATTTATAAATAATTTTTTAAATTTAATTTTTTATGTTTATCTATTCATTCCATTTTTGTTCAATCTCGTCAGTCAATTTGTTTTTTAAATATATAAACATCGAAGCTTAGTCACACTAGATACAACACTTAAATTAAAAAAACACTAATTATACAATTAAAAAATATAATTCAATATTATCAATTTTTTACAACACTTTAATATCATGTATAACTAATTGTACCTTAAGAAAAAAATCATGATAAAATCAATTTTCTTATGTCCATGAAGACGGTGAAAAAACCTCATAGGGTGTGGCCTGTTCACATGGATTGGTCCGCAAATCCAATATGAGTGTGGTCTATCCGTATTGATTGGTACGCAGATCAGACATCAGTGTGGCCTGTTTGCATGGATTGGTCCGCAAATCAAATCTGTGTGGCTTGTCCATATGGATTGGTCCGCGAATCATGAGTGTGGTCTATCCGCGTGGATTGGTCTAAATTAGACCTGGCAATTTGGGTCGCTGGGTCGGGTTGATATCAACCCTAACCCAACTCATTTAAAATATCATCAACCCAACCCAATCCAAAAATGGATGGGTCAGAAAATCATGACCCTAACCCAACCCGTTTAAAATCCTTCAACCCTAACCCAACCCCCAACCATTTTTTAAGCATACAATAATTTAGATGGATTAGGAGTAGAAATTAATAAAAAAATCCAAAAACATCCGGTGCTAGCTGGCACACTAATTAGGATGAAGCAAAAGGAAGAGAAGTAATCTTGCTTGATCGACCCAACTTTAAACGAATTCCATGTTATGCAAAGAATTTAAAAGTACTGCACCAATTTCCAATGAATAGAATAACACGTATTTTTCTATAAGTTTATATTTATTAATATGAGTCTAAAGCTCTACCACTGTTGGGGAGGCATCACATCTAGATATGCACATGATCCTAGTGCCCTTAATACAAAGGAGAATGAAAATGAAAATCTTCATTATGCATTAGAGAAATATACTAAAGACAAATCTTCTAAAGTTATAAATAATTTATAAACTGAGAGCTCAAAGCCTCAAACTATGACTGATAGTTTTTAAATAATTACACCTGTTTAAATTGAGTGCTCATGTGAGAAAAATACAATCACAATCACTTCATCGTTACCAACAGTTGATGAACTTTTATGCAGCACGTTATCCACATTGTTGGCTTCAGAATTCACTAAGAGGTCTATAATCAAGATCCTACTTATAAAAAATACATATCACCTACTTTTGTTCACCCTTCTAGATAATCTTAACATACATATGTTCTTAAGAACAACTATGGCTGTGAGAATAAGAAAACAAACATTGGCAGAGATGAAGAGCGACATGGACGTGAGTAGCGACATAGAGAAGAAAATGGATGTGAATCTGCAAGACGAGAGCATTTGGGTTTTCAAAATTATGTTAAGGTCTGGTTGGACCCTTTGTTTAATATGCAGCTGGTTGGGTTGTTTGTTTAGTAAAGATTATGTGATATTATTAAAGGTGGGATAGTCCAACTGACTTGGGCTTAAGGCTAAGGTATATATATATATATATGTGAATTAATATTTTTATTTTTTTATTATTAACAAATATATTTTCGGGTTTCGGGTTGGGTCATGGGTTAAGATCTTTATCCTAACCCAACCCACAAAATTAGTTTATTACCCTAACCCAACCCAAAAAATAGATGGATCAATAATCAAGACCCTAACCCGCAAAAGTATGGGTTGGGTTCGGGTTGGATTTCGGGTTGAATCAAAATTGCCAGGTCTAGTCTAAATCGGACATGAGTGTGGCCTGTCTGCATGGATTAGTCCGTAAATTGGATGTGAGTGTGGCCTGTTCGCATAGATTGGTAAACTCAAAGCGGATATACGCGATGGAAAAACCTTTTTTAGGTGGGATAATATGTGATGCACATACATAATCATGTGTCCGTAAAAAAATGCAAAATCAACAGACAAGTTTATATTAAAAAAACTTGTCACTTTGGATTCTAAACACATAAGATAAATTTTAAAAAACTGACCGTATATTTTTTATAATGATTGCGTCAGATTAAAAAATGAATAAACTTAGATAAAACCTCTAAAAGAATGAAAAAAAGAAGACAATTAGAAATTATAAATAACAAGTACTTTAACTCTATTTAATACTATATGTTATAATTGTCCTTAGTAATCTCTTACTTATTCACCTAGTTATACTAACAAACGAAGTTCTTAAGTAAAAATATCTATCATCCTACGCAAAAAGTTATAGTGAATATAACCCTGAAAATCATATTCTAATATATGTTCCAAACTATATTCAATTACAAAGATATCGACTGTAAAGCTTTGTAACTTTGTATTCCTTAAAAATAATGTAAGAGATATTAATGAATACTTATTCATTATGTGTTGGGAGGGATTACTGTCTATAGCCCATATATATGGGCTCCATAAGCCTGGGAAGCATATCAATTAAAGGTTGTCGGGGTAGGTGAGCGGGCCATATCGCTGTGAAGTTTACCAAGGGGTTTGGGAGCCCATCTCAACTATCCCTACACTAAAATGAAAGGACGAGGCACTAATCGCCTCGGTCTGGTTCCTTCATTTTCTGCATGGCGTGTTTGAGACCCTGACCAAATGCAGGTTTATGGTTTGAGCACAAGCAGAAGATATCTTAATTAGTAGCTTTAATAGACAAAATATAATGATTAGTGTGAAACGTTAAAAGTATGCACCCGTATAGAACACTGGTTAATTAAACAACATTAATTCATAAGCTTAAGCAAAAGGTAAATTCTTACCTAAGATTTTTTTTTTCTGTTTTTCCTTTCCTCGCGCACCGCGTAACTGTTTTGTTTTTTTCTTTTTCATTTTTTTCTTATTTTTAAAGATTTTATTCTTTTTCTTTATTTATTATAAAAACTTCAAATTGTTGTAACTTTTAATATATAAGTCCAAAATGAAAAAAAATTATATCCACCTAAATTCAAGCTCTTCAAACAAGACCAGTAGATATGTTTTGATAACTTTTAAAAAAAAATATTTTTTGATACACTAAAATGATAATATGATTCATTAAAATTGATATTATGATTCATTAAGTAATAAGTGGTGAATTCGACGTTTTTAACTTTACTAGGGTGGGTTTTGGGGTGTTTTGGGGTAGGGTAATCTATTTGGAATTTGTTCTGTACTTTACATTGTAGCAACTAACTCGACATGGCCTTCGACGTTTTTTAGTTTTACTAGGGTGGGATTTTAGGGTGTTTTGGGGGTAGGGTAATCTATTTGGATATCGTTCTATATTTTACATTGTAGCAACTAACTCGAACGGTTTTTAGGGTCTGTGGTAGCAGGTTTAGGGTCGTTAGACCCTAAACCCGCCATTACAAACCCTAAAAATGCCTTTGATATTTTTTAGCTTTTCTAGGGTGGGTTTTAGGGTGTGTGGGTTAGGTTAATCTATTTGGAAGTCGTTTTATACTTTAATGTGATAATGTACATATTTAATGTGAGAATGTACATGTTCAATTATCAGAATGTATATGTTTTAATGAACATCTGTACATGTTTGTATGACCATCTGTACAAGTTTTCTCCCTTATATGTACAGGTTTTAATCTAAGGATGTACATATTTAATGATTCGTACAGATTTATGTGACCATCTGTATGTTTTTAATGCGAGGATGTACATGTTTTTACGTGAGGATGTGCATGTTTTAATGAACATTTATACATGTTTGTATGACCATCTGTACAAGTTTTCTTTTACGTTCTATTCACTATACATGTAAAAATAATTTTTTAAAAAAGTTGTCAAAATATATCCATGACTGGTCTTGTTTTGAAGAGCTTGAATTTAGATGAACAATGATATAATTTTTTCCATTTTGGACTTATATATTAAAAGTTATAATAATTTAAAATTTTTGTGATAAAGAAAGAAAAAAGATTAATTTAAAAAAAAACAAATCGTGTCCCTCCCATCTCTCTCCCAATTTTTATAAATTACAAACTTACCCCATATGTAACTATCAATATAATTACCAGGTCATCATATCATTCATATGTAACCAGGATGGCTACATTGGGATGTAACTCAGACCTGTCAAAGCAAAATTAACTATTTTGTCTCTATATATTATAAGGGCGGCTTGGGGATGGAATCTTTAAAATTTGATACCGTTTCAGATGCTATCCTCCTCTAGCATTATTGATTAGTTTAGTGAAGTCTCAGAAGCTGATTAATGGCTGGTCTAGCTACTTGATAAACCGCTTGAGTTACGTACTGTGTACTCTTTGGTAAGTAAAATGCTAGTAACATATATATGGAAACAATAACTCTTTATTATATCCACATGTAATTATCTTTGGCTAAATTAACTATACATATGGCCATATATCAACAGTTTGAAACCTTGTGTTTATAACTCTTCTCGAAAGCCTATCTATTTTACATTATCTTAATATATTTAGCATACATCAACATTGTGTGTTGCTATAGATTCTTACACAATTTATTAAACTTTAGGTATCTAATTAATTGTCGCTATTTTGAAAATTAATTAAAAACTTATTTAAGGTAGTGAGTCATGGGATATATTTGGGGCGATTTAGGTTATAATTGAGATCGTTTTTACTTACACCTTACAATGTGGAACTAACACTTACCAATACTTGTATTCTTATGGAAACTATTTTCCACCATAATCACCCCTTCGTGCCAATTACGGATTCTTGAAGACTTTTGTGTTGTTTATATAGGGAAAATTACATCCCCACCCATGACGTTTGGTGAAATTACACACCCCACCCATGAGGTTTCAAAAATTACTTTGCTCACTCATGTGGTTTCCTCTATTTTACATCCGCCAACTTTCCTAATATTTGATCAACTTAAAAGATGCTTAAATGTTGTTCAAAATTGACAAAAATTTACATGGATGATGCTAAAGTGTTATATTTTTTTCTAACGCCAAATCCAAAGTTTTTAAAGCTTATATATGACTTGTGGGACCAATGAAAATACGTTGGCATGTCCAATGTTTTATTGGGTCCCACGGATCACATATGAGCTTAAAAATCATTGGATTTCACGCTAGATTAAAATATAACACCTTAGCATCATTCATGTAAAGTTTCATCAATTTTGGACAACATTTAAGCATCTTTTAAGTTGATCAAATATTAGAAAAGTTGTCAGATGTAAAATAGAGGAAACCACATGGGTGGACAAAGTAATTTTTGAAACCTCATGGGTGGGGTGTGTAATTTCATCAAACGTCATGGGTGGAGTATGTAATTTTTTCTTATATATTTAGCGGCACTTGGCCTAGCAATCATTACAAACACTGGAGGCTCTGCTGAAAGAAATGGAAACAACTTGGGAGATATCTGTCTCCTCCTCTTTTAACTTCAGTTAGTTCATTCTCTGCCTCTCGCTAATTAAGTACGTCACTGGAAATTGCGCTGAAGTGGTGATACTAAAGCGAGGTCCTCTTCTTCTGTGGCTTCGGAGGGAGGTCTGCTGGCAGCTCTATCTGATGCATGTTGAAGTAGTCGAGCTCCCATGCCACCAAGGCGTTGAGCATGAGTTTTTCATTTGATGTTGCCATTAATTAATTGGCTTCCGTTTGCATGGTTCATCCTCCGCTAGGCGAGCTGTCATCTACACATATGCTTGTTGTGGTGGTGGTGGGATCTGGCCTAGTCTTTTTTTTTTTATATATATAGTTTACTGCCATTAGCAGCTACAGGCATGTACTCATCAAAACTTGATGCACCCGCCATAGATATTACAGTATACTAAAAGATGAACAAAAGGTGAACGAAACACAAGTCTCGACAAGTAGAGTATCGAATTAAAGGAGAGGAGAGAACTTGGCTGCTAATGAAAGTATGCAAAGGGATGAAGCTATGGCTATGCTTCAGGGGACTCGATATCTGTCATCAACCTGCAGATTTCTAATCAAATTTTGCTTCCTATTCATGAAGGCCTTTTTGTGGGAATATCAAGCATCTGGTCTAGTCTTGTGGAGGTGATGAGGCTGAGTTTTTAGGTCGTGGTTATAAGGTGAGGTGGAATAATAGCTAGTTTATGGTTTACAATTTAAAAGGTGTAACCACTTCACATATTCTTACATTGGCTCTTTGATTTGTGTCAAATGATTTATGAAGATTCACTACAACATATGTGATTAAATAGTGCGCACATTATATAAACTATTAAGAAGGCGATACAAAATTGTCCTAGAGATTGATATGAAATAGGAAGTTGCATTTGCGTTGTGTAAGACCCTATAAAAACGGCAGGTTCAGATGAAAGACAACACTAAGTTATTTTGTTCTTTTGGAATATAGTAATTTACATCAGAACTAAATAATGTCCTCCACTATTTACTCAAATACAACATATAAAGTAATTTATCTTATTTAAGCTTCTCTTTTCTCCTGTTTTTTAAAAAACAAACCTTACTCTCCTCTCCCGATACTAATTATGGTTGCCTTCGACGCCACTCCAACGTTTCAAAAGCGAGAGAACAATAGTCCAATCCCTTCCTGTTCTTCAATCTTGAACTTGCGAAGTAGAGACAAATCGGTAAGTGTCCTCCTTCCATCTTCCACGTTGTGTTCCTTCCTCCATCTTCCATGGCTAGGGTTCTTTGATATTACAAAACAGAGACAAATCGGTAGGTGTTTCTCCTTTCATCTTCCTTGTCTGTGTTCCTCCTTCCATCTTCTACGGCTAGGGTTCTTCGAACGTGCAAAACAGAGACAACTCGGTAGATGTTCTTCCTTTCCATTTTCCATGTTTGTGTTCCTCCTTCCATCTTTCTAGGCAAGGATTCCTCAAACATGCGAAGTAGAAACAAATTGGTAGGGTTCTTTGAACTTTTTGCTGGTTGTATACTTTTATTTATGTGAAAATTTGATGAAATATTACCAAAAGAATTCGACCTCAGTTCGCATTGGTGTGTGAGATTTGTTCTCCCTCTTACTGAAGGGATTTTCACATCTTTCCCTTTATATTTGATTTGTCTATCTGTTTCAAACTTTCTAGCAGAGTTCCAACCTTCTCACGGGAGTTAGGTGATCTAATCGACAAATTGTTCATACAAGCGGGTTTAGATCTTATCTGTTTGTTTGTGTTGTATATCGAACATGAGGTGTTTGTCCTTTTTGCAAGGGTCTGACATTGCTCCTAAATCGGCACGAATGTAGCAATATCTGATTGTACGGGGTAAACCTAACGACAAGTGTACAGGTCGATTATAGCAAGTTTTCTTAGGAGTATCCCTCTAGGTTATCGAACCAAAGGAGACAGTGTCTAGTTTGAGTCTCTATCCTAATCTAACTAATAAACTATCAGAAACAAATAACAAGAAAGTTTGGGGTTTGTTTGATGAAATAAAAGCTAAATTAAAGACAATAAAAGGATAATCTTGTAAAAAATTCTAACAAAAGAATCCTGGTTTACAACTTCCCCCTAATTCTTGAATTTCCCTTCCTAGCTATGTGTTCTTCTAATTCCATATTGCAACCTCATATCTAAATTATTCTACTCCCGGTCTCCCGAAAAATAGATTCTTACTAGCAATTACTAAATCCTAACTCCCATTATGAATTTACTAATTAACTAATAGTGTAAAACTTTTATCTAGTTTGTAATCAGCTAAAATGAAGAATTTTCATCTCTAGATTAACTGGTAGTATTCCTGTTGCTTATTGAATGCCGCAGTTCTCACTTGTAAGCAATCAAACTAGATAAACTTAAGCAATTATAAGTCACGGGAGAATTCAACAATTAAACAAGAAAGCAATTATAGTTCTCACTTGTGTTGTTGTTTTGTGTTGTGCAAAATACTAATGAAAGTATCTTGCTAACTAATGGGCAGTGAACCCAGTCAAAGCAGTACAACAATTGTCGTATCCACAGAGAATTTGCAACTATCTAGCTAATTACATGTATAGTAAATGTGCATAAATATAAACAAAAGTTCATAAATGTAAATTTGGGGATTTTTTTGGGGTTTTTGGTCTGATAATTGGAATGAAAGAAAACAATAAACTACTCTAACTAATCTAGGATAGGTGTATCTCGGGATACATCTTTGCACCCATAACCCCTTTACTACCGATTGTCAACCCTTGAACTTAAATCTAAACAACAAAACACTTAATTAATTAGCAACCTAATCTAGGCCTACTAATCCTAACTAATTTAACCAGGAGTTCTACAATAGCTAGACCCCGGGTCAATAGGCAGCACTAAGCTCAATTTCCCCAAAGTTACAATATAGTCTAACCTCCGGATTTACCAATTTTAGAGTACATTGATCTAGCCCCCAACGGTTTTACTTCCGTAAGCCCGTCCATCGAAATTGACAATAATGATAAACTTATCGGCAACGTTAAACCAACCAATTTAATAATTTGACAATGAATTGAGCAAACCCTAATCAAATCCTCAAATCAAATGTGAACAAATTTAGAAGCCATAAACACTCATTAATTATCTTTATTAAGCTCAAGAACTAAAACAACGCATAAAACAAGTTCAAGGTCAACATTGGAGGTTTAGGGGATTTGAGGCAAAATCCTCATCCCAAGATGCAAAGGAGGTTAAGCCTCTATTATAGCATAAATATGAGTAGAGGGAGAAGAATTAGCCATTAGAGGTGAAGGGGGGCTTCCATGGAGGTGAGTTATTCCTCCTCTTCTTTTCTTCTTCTCTTCTCTTACTTTCGCCTGTATGCTCTTTGCACGACTTCCTTTTATTTCTTTCTTTTCTGTGTTATGAACTCACAAATCTGCTACGTTTTGGGGTTGTCGGGGCATATGTTCGGGTTTAATACTCGTGCCAATCTACGTGAAGAATTTTTGGTGAAACATCTCATATGGGAAACTGTCTAACCAACCTAGCTCACAAGCCATTCAGGCTTGAAAACTAGCCCATTTAAGTCTTTTGTCCTCACTTAGGCTTAAAATGGAAGGTCTTGTTGTTGTAGTGAAATACCCCAAACCTTGATATGTTTTTTTAAAACATTAAACTATGGTATATTAAGGCTAAGAAGTGCCTTAGAAACATTAGTGAACAATTTAAACCATAGTAAAAATAATAAAGTACCATAAACACAGTTTGAGCAAAAACATGCTCTAAGCTTGGAGTGAACTTGGTTAGGACCCAAAGAGCCTAAAAAGACTTGATAATATTCAATTATTATTGGATAAGGCTAATTAAGTCCTTAGGAAACTTTGGTAGACAATTACACCAAACAAAACACAAGAAAACACCTTAAAGTCAATTTAAGCAAATACTTGCTCTAGACTTGATGTAACCTTGTATAAGACCTAAAGGTCATTCCTAGACCTTATTTACATGTTAATGAACATATTAAATCAATTACTAAAGAAAACCAAACTTGAAAACAAGTTAAAACATAAAATGTGCTTTAAGGAGTCTTAAAGCATATTTTTGAAAAATTGTCTTGTAAATGAGTTTTGAGTGGCTAAATGTCCATAATTACTCTTTAATCAACATGTGTACTATTTAGTATCACATTAGCAAGCCTAAATCAATGGGAAATAAAAAATTTCACAAATATGTGCCTTAATTTATGAATAGTGCTCAAATAGTGCTAGTTTAAGTTATAAGTCAACATAAGTCAATTATTTGGTCAACAAAGACCATACATATCTCCAATATGTAAGGGGGTACGATTTCTATGTGGTGACTCACCACCATGTGCTAGTTAATTAAAAGAAAGAAAGAAAAGTAAGTAAAATGTTACTTTTTGCCTTAAAACATAAATATCTCCAAATCATACCTCTCTCTTCACTTTCCTTCATTTCTCCTTGCCCCCACCGTCACTTATCTTCATCCTCCCTTCTCCATCTCGTTTTGCTACAGCAACTATACCATCTCCATCTTTCATTACTTGTAACTTATGATTCCATGCTCCGAATTTAATTCCGAGAGTACCGTTGTCTTAGTTAGAGTAAGCTCTTCATTTCTATCTTTTCAAATCTTCAAGAACTCCATTTTGGTGCCATGAAGATTCACCATTGAAGGAGCTTGAGCTCATATTTTCATGCCCTGTCATTCTCCTTTGCTTCAAGGTGAGGAAAACCAAAGAAAATCAATGTTTCCACTTGGTTTGTGTGTGACCGAGAATCACCTAGTAATGGTGTTTTCTCTTGCCTTTGTTTAGCTTCATTTCAAACTTCAAAGGGCTAGGTGGAGTCCTATCTTGCCACTTATTCAAGTTCTCTTTCAAATTCCAAAGGTAAACATCAAATTTTAGTGTTTCAAGACACTTATGTAAACCTATGGTTTAATTATGAGTTTGAGTATTAAACTTAATGCTCATTACCCTTATATGTGTATTGGTTAGAAGGTTGACAAGTGATAAAAGTTCCTTGCCAATTTTCAATCAAGAAAGAACAAGAGAAAACAAGTGAGAAAGCTTTAAAAACAAAGAGGTAAATGATCTCTCTTAATGTAATTTTATGTACTAGGAAATTGAGGTATATTTGCTTAATAATTAACCTAAAGAGCCAATGAGAAATGAGCTAGAAAACTATCCACTAGGTGGACTAAAAAGACATGGGAGCATTGTTGTGTGTATTCGCAGGTTGAAGGCATTTAAATGTGGAGATTCAGTGTTTAAGTTTAATGCAATTTAAGGGCCTAAGAGCCATGTTATTTAAGGGCCTAAGTGCCAAGCAATTTAAGTTTATGCACTATATTGTGATGTAGTGTAGTTTAAAGGTTTAGTTGTGTGTAAAGAACATCTCTTGTGAAGGTGAATGTGTTTGATGGTTAAAGGATGAAAAACCATATGTTTGTATATAAGAGTGTGTATTAAGAGATTGAATGTTCTTGATTGTCTAAATGTGAAAAACGATGTGTTTTGGTGTAAGGTGATACAAGAGAAGCTATGGCAAAATTTAGTTGATAAACAAAAGAGTTTATGTGTTGTAATGAGATTTTATGACCTATAAGGTACTAGGAATTGTTAAGTGTTAAGACGGTGAAAGAAAGTGAATTAAGATGTTCTTAAGTGTTAAGATGCCTTGGGCATAGTCTTGGAGATTTAGAGAACTAATGGATGAATTTTGGATACACCCAGGTCATAGTGGAGATGTGGTAAAGTCTTGTGCAAAGTTTGGTGAACAATGGAAGTGTAATGCCTTGTAAAGGTTTAATGAGGAACTTGTGGGAAAGACTAGAGGAGTGTGTGTAAAGGGGATGAGTGTGATACAAAATGATGCTATAGGAGTGGCTATCTTGTGGTCGAAGAACATTTTGGTTAGTGGAAGTTTTAAGCAAAAACTACAAGTTACAAGTGTAAGTAAAATTAGGGCTGCCCAAAAAATTCCGAAACCGTGGTATCCGACCGAAACCGAAGTGAACCGTACCTGTTTTTAGGTTAACCGTACCGGTTCTTGTGGTATGGTTAACCGAACCGTGTAAATTGACCGGTTTCGGTTTCGGTAACGGTATTGAATTTTTCATAACGGTTAACCGCTCGGTTAACCATGGTTAACCGATTATATAAAAAGTGAAAAACTTCAAATATTAATATTCTCCTTATATAATAATTATTGTTAGCTATTGAGGAATATAAATTAATTATATTTTTTATTCATGTTTTTGATTTGTCACTCATAATATAAGTGAATGATCAATGTTGTACTATAATATTAATGGTATAAGTGTCATCAATAAAAAATTATATGGTTACAAGGTTAACCGAAAAACCGAACCAAACTAAGGTTAACCGGTCTAAACGGAATGTAATGGAATTGGATTTTAGAAAACCGAATTAAACGGTTAAACCGAATCCGGTTAACCGACTTAAATGGAATTGGTATGAATTGAATTTTAGAACCGAAGAGACCCGTTAACCGAAAGCGGTTAACCGAATAAGGCGGTTAACCTACCATGGGCAGCCCTAAGTAAATGTTCTAAGTGTTAAGGATTTAGTAAAAGTTTGAGTAAAAGTTTAAGGAGTTTTTGGGATGATTATAGAGGGTTTTAGTGTGCCAAAAGATGTTAAAACATGTGGGAAAACATGTGTAATGCGTAGGAAAAGATTGGGGTGAATTTGGAGTTCTAAATGAGGAGAAGAACGGTTTTAAAATGGGTCCGTTCTGGACCGCCCCTAGGGACGCCCCTGGGGGAGGTTAGTGCAGAGAAGTGAAAAAAAAACGTGTAGCTTCTGTTGTGGACCGCCCCTGGGACCGCCCCAGAGGGGTGGTCCAGACCAGAGATGAAGAAAAAAAATTGTTTAAGGCTCCTAATGATGGGGGATTGAATGGTAATGGTTTAGATGATGTTTAGGCCTTGTTTGGTGACATGTAAAGGCCTTAAGATGTGAAAACAAGTGTTAGGTTGATGTGATGTGTGGTGAACTTAAGATCACAAGAGTAAAATAAGTATAACGGGATGACGGGGTTAACTATGGCGCATTAGACGTTAAGCAATCATGTTACTCAATGTTAATGAAAGTAATTGTGAGTTACCAGTGTACGGGATTTGTTCGAGGAACCTAGGAGGACACAATAGTGGACCTTGGTGACAGGTATGGTTTTCTTGCAACTTGTGTCCTACCGGATTACACCGGCTGTATGCCAATGTGTTTTTCTGTATGTTACCACGTTATAAGATAAATCATGAAACGAGTTTACAGTCGTTGTGTTGTGTGTTTGCATACCGATACCGGTAACCTTGAATGCGTATGAAAGGCTAGTTAACCAATATTAGGTAAACGTAAGAGAACGGTATCCGGTAATAACGTTTCCAACCTAAGGAACGTTCTAACCACGGCTATGCGTGAGTTAGTTATGTGTTTGTTTGTGCGTGTAATATGTTCACTACCCTTGTGTGTCTGACTAGACCTAACCACCTAAGTGTGAATTAATGTACTAAGTCCAATAATGAGACTTCTAACAAGTGCAACTGGGGAGTGAGGAGTCCGGTCTGTTCCGGCCACGGTGTGAGTATGGGAGTCGATGTCATAACCGGTTCGATTCTCTTTGTATGTTATGATTGTTTTTCAATTTGGTTTCCAATCTTCCCTTTAGCTTAACCAAAGCTATTTTACTGACTCACGTCGGGCCACAGGGGCATACTATGTTTGTTCGGTGTGCTGGATCACTATATCCGACGCACCTTGGGATTAAGTTATTCGTTCATTTAGCAGGACGGTAATGAGTTATGTAACGAGTTAGCATGAGTTGGCAAACATTCTCTAGGCTCTCCAAGTGAACTAATTATGTTTGGGTCGGTTCCTATGAGAACCGTTCCCATTATGTTATGTGTTGATAATGTGATGCAAATATTATTGCGATTTTATGTAAGATGGATGTCAATATGTGGTATAGGTTGTTGTGTGAAGTATGTGGATCATGGATATGAATCCCAGTTTAATATAAGACATTTTGGAGAATAACCCGGCTAGTGGGTAAGTGTCGTCTATTAAGGAAATAACTCCAATAGAGGAGAAACCCTCCAGGGTAAAAGGACACAATGAGTGTTCTAACGAGTAAAGATGCGTGGACTGTTTTATTGAGCCATTGGTGTGCAGTGTAATGTGTTGTGTGTTTGTAGTTTACGTGCATGATTTAAATATAATCAACAACATGCTTAGACAACAATTAGTTGTGCATGGCCCGGTAGCATGCGGGCTGCGGGATTACCATACCAGCAAAGGTGCTGAGCCCCTGGGGGGCCACCCTTTCTTCTCTTTCCTATTTCAGGTACAAGGAGCTGGAGGCCGTCCGAGAGTAGGATGGGGTAGTTGATTAGCATGGGAGTAATGAATTCTTATGTATTGTAGGTGTAGTAAGACCGAAATTGTGTTCGGCATTAGTTTGTAAATACTCGGTACAGTTGGAATGTATATGTATATTGGTCGTTGTTAATGGAAAGGGATAGTAATGTGTAGTTGCTCGGGAATCTAGTCCATCAGAACGATACAATGTATATGTATTAGCCTTGTTAGCCACGTGAGTGGTTAACGGCGTGTAACACCAAGAGTTAGTAATGTGATGAGTTAAGTTGTCCGCTGCAGTTTGTTGTTAAGTGTGTGCTCTTAGTTGGGGTACAAAAAGTGGTATCAGAGCGAAGTATCGCTCTGATGACTGAATTACCGAGCTTAGGAAGTACCGAGTTAGGATTTTAGTACTTTGGGTTAAGGGTTGAGTGATAGCGTGAGTGATACGCTAGTTAGGTATTACCAGTGTGTACTGGAAACCTACGATATCCATCCCACCCTCCACAATCCCTGTTTATAACTTGGGAAACAACGCCAGAG
The DNA here is from genome assembly GCA_023374045.1 of Limonium bicolor. NCBI lineage: Eukaryota > Viridiplantae > Streptophyta > Magnoliopsida > Caryophyllales > Plumbaginaceae > Limonium > Limonium bicolor. The sequence continues at coordinate 291,997,006 of CM041778.1, forward strand.
AGATGAAAGTCCTCTCATACTCGGGAATACCCGATCTGGCTGTTATTAAGTACTTCTGTGAGAACGGAGAACCAGTCATACGGTAGATCCCGAAGAGTGGGAATCCCGGAGACGGTTTCTACCTGAACAATGTTACCGCATTAATAACGAAGAATGAAGAATTTTGTGTATAAGAGAATAGAATTTCCGGCAACCTGGGTCGACATGCTGAGCAGTCGAGAACAACCAGCTTGCAACGCACCGACCGTGCAACAGGCAAGAAGTGGATTAATGAAACCCGAGACGAGTGTCTACGGGACCACAGTTGTTAAATGATACACCAACGGTATACCAACCGGCAAAGGAACTAAAACGTAGTACCCAAACAAGAGACAAATCTCAGTAACCACGACAAATGCGTGGAATGGGCTACGAAGAGGATACAATACTAGGTAAAAGGGGACTCCAAGAGTGAGGAACACCCCAGTTAATGATTATCATGTAAAGACAGTGAGAAGTCACCCTGAAGAATTATTATCAAGACTGTAAGACCAAGTAAGGGCCAACAAGGCCACTGATGACAGTGCGAGTAAAAATGATGCCGTAACCGGTGCATGTGTTGAACCGATAGCCAGTTAGCATGGCGCACTTGCCATGGCAAGTGCTGCTATAACAGGGCTGTTCGGGAAAATTTTTAGCAAATACGAAGTACTTAGTAAAGTACCATGAAGTTAAGTGAGATCATCATGACCATGGAAGGGCTTGATAGCCTAACCTCTGTAATTGGAAATACACCAGTCAGCAGGAAGCTAGACTTGGTTAAGGCAAGAAGACGTTGTGAAACCATGAAAATTTTTCCTTCAAACTCAGATTTATTTCAAACTCTTTTCTTTCGAAACCAAATTTTCTTTCAAACCTATACTCATTTCTAACCTTCCTTTAAACCAAACCAGTAAACCCAAGGGTAGTTGATAAAGATACAACAGTGGATAAACTTTCCCTCGATTAAGTTCGGGAAGCACAGAATGCATGTTGTCATAGGACAATATAAGGGAGTTGACAACAGAATACTTCACCTAGGCGTGTGACGAACACTACGAGTGTACCAATTGTAATGTGGGACGACCGCACTCCGATATGAGCTTGTGGGCCTGACAGACCTACTTATGGGTTAGTGGGTAAGTAGCAATGTATCAGCATGGTACCCCACATATGTATACGAGTAGAGTCGGAAACGGGAAGTAGTCGACTCCATACTACGGTCAGCAGTAAAAGTCAAGCAAGAGCAACTGATTACCATGAATGGTTAAAGTAAAGGAACTCAGTTAAGTTAACGAAACTAAAGGAATTAGTGAATTCATTTCAAGGAAATGTTTAAGAGTCAGGAGGTGCGGAGTGCACTAACTTTTATGTAAGGACATAGCATATGTCTTAAGGATCCTCAGGGATAAGCATGATAGTTGGAACGGTGACCCAGCCTATACATAGCAAGGCAGATGCCTGATATGGACATGTTAATGTGCAACGAACGGGATGAAATTCCCAGAATGAGTACCTACACTACCAGGAAATGTTGATCTTCACAGAAGAGATAATAAGCCAGTTAAGAACGCAAAACGGCGTGGCTAACTGAATATACCAATAAGTGTGAACCAGATGTAAAGACATAACTTAACAACACCTAGGAGCAATCCTTGAAGGGTGTTCGCATCAACGATAGTTGAACGAGATAACGTGACAGAAACACAAGGGTTGAAACTAACACCCAGTTTAGACATAAGTTGTCAGGAGACGGACTGACAATCCTAAGGGGCATCCCATGAAAGGAAACGTGATGCAACGACCTTGTCATGGAGCCCAATACAACCTCTAACCATGTAATGTTGTACAGAGAAGTACATGTGTGTGGACAACCTACAATGAGCGCAGCTCAAGGCAATAAGGCTTATAAGCCACAAGCAAGATATGTTATGTAAATTTGAGTTAATTGTAGAAGTTTATGTTGTACAAGTAAATAGAGCGGAGAACGAACCACTGTTTTAAGAGTGGGGATACCTCTCGATACTGTGAAACCGCTAGAGCGGTAGTTGTGTGAACTAAGTTCAGGAAATATGTTAAGGGTTGACCATATGGTTATTACCGAAGGATGATTTGAATAAGAGTAATGCGAAAAAAAGGGAGTGTTTGTACCACTTGTGGAGACCAGAAGAGTAATAAGTCTAATAGCAACCACCATAGATGAGTGACGCTAAATGTGTGATGGACAATGCTCAAGGAGCATTAAGACTCCAAGACTAGAATATTCAACAATCAGCCAAATGAGTGGCGAACCATAATAAGAGTGATGTAAGTATATGTGTGGAAGCTAAAATGACAGTGAATACCATATAAGTTGATGTTATACAGTAAGTAAGAGCACGGTGCGCAACAAGCGACCGTTGTATAAGTGTTGTTAGATAATAATATGGCAGATAAGACCAGTTATGAGTTAAATTCAGTGGAGATGCAAGGTAAGTGATGATAAACAGACTGGACAATAAGCCAGTGGTTGGTACTATGTGATAAGGAACTCAGTGTGGATTCCGTTGCTAATAAGAGATTTACTGTTGAAATACCCCAAACCTAAGTATGCTAAGTAAACATCAAATATGATGTAGTAAGGCTAAAATATGCCTTAAGGATGGTAGACAACTTTAACCAAGGAAAACACAAGAAAGTGCCTTAAAGGCAATCAGGGCAAAAACGTGCTCTAAGCTTGGAGAGACTTGGGTGAGTACCCAAATCATGAAAAGACCTTAGTAATATCCTAATGGTCATTTTAAATCAATTAGCAAAGAAAACCAAGCTTGAAAACAAGTTAAAACACAAAATGTGCTTTAAGAAGTCTTAAAGCACATTTTTGAGAAATTGTCTTAGAATTGAGTTTTGAGTGGCTAAATGTCCATCATTACTCTTTAATCAACATGTGTACTAATTAGTATCACATTAGGAGGTCTAAATCAATGGGAAATCAAAAATTTCCCGATTATGTGCCTGTTTAGTGAATAGTAACTATTTAGTGCTAGTTTTGACTTAAGTCAACCTTAATTAGCTAAATGGCCAAACAAGGCCTTATGTATGTTAAATACTTAAAGGGGCCGGTTTTTATGTGGGGAGTCACCACATGAGTCATCAAATGAGAAAGGAAAAGAAGAGATAAGTAAAGAAGTTACTATTTGCTTTATTAAAGCAAATATCTTATATTAGCTCACTTCTCTCCTTTATTCTCCATTTCTCTCTTCACCCACGGTTTCTTCTTCTTCTCTCTGTTCCAAAACCGAGAGTGTTGCTTCCCCAGGTTCTCCATTCAATCACTTGCCAAATACAACTCCAAGCTCCAAATCCAAAACAAATTGCATATTTGTCTTAGTTAGGTCAAGACCTATCTTTCTATCTTTTCAAATCTTTCAAAGCTCCATTTTGGTGCCATGAGAAAACTCCATTGATGGGGAAAATCAAGTTTGAAGAGCTCATTAGCTCTCCATTCTCTTAAGGTAAAGAAAATGTAAGAAAAACCATGTTTCCATCATTTCTTGTACATGGCCGAAAATCCTTCTCATGGGGCTATGTTTTATGCCTTGTTCTAGCTTGATTTATTCACCAAGGACTAGTGGAGGTCCTATTTCATTCAATGCCAAAGTCTACCTTGAGACTTCAAAGGTAATCATCCACTTTTATGCCTTAGAACACATTTCTAACCTAGGTTTTATTCCTTGAGGTTAGTGCATTGTTTAGTACTCATATGAGTCCTTAAATATTGATTAGAACATTGGCAAAAGGAATTTAAGTGGTGGCCGAGATCTATGCAAGGAGAAGGCCTAAGGAGGAGATTAAGATAAGCTTGAGAAAACAAGGTAAAATGCTTACCTAATGGTGGTTTAAGATTAAGGAATGAGTTTTAGATAAATACCAATGTGGCTTAGAGCTTACATTGGTATTGGGATATATAACCTAAGGAAAAAGAACTTAAACAAGCTTATGAACTTGTGATTAAGGAGCTAATGAGAATGAGTTAGTAATATAAGTTTAAGGTGGATTTTAAGAGCATTATAACTACTATGAGATTGATGAGTGTATTTGCAGGTTGAAAGCTTATATATGTGGGAAATTCAGTTTAAGTTTAAGTCATTTAAGGGCCTAAGAGCCATGTCATTTAAGAGCCTTAGTGCTATGCAATTTAAGATTATTGCAATATATTGAGTTTGTTGTGAATGAGTTGGTTTGGGTGATGAGATATGATGAGAAAGAACTTGAGGTGTGTGAATGGTTAAATGAGGAAAATAATGTGTTGGGCATGCTATGATGCTAGAGGCGCTATGGCAAAATTTGAGTAGAAAATAAGTGTTTAGGCGATGGTGGTGAACTAATATGACCTAGGATTATTAGGAATCATTATAAGGAATTTGAGTGGAGATTAGTTAATTAAGGAGTCCTTGAGGTTTGGGATGACCTAGAGATGTCTAGGAGGAGTTAGAGGAATGGTGAGTGTTTTGAGCACACCAAAATCATGAGATGAGGAATATAAGATTTGAACATAAGTTAAGGAGAAGGTGTAATGACTAAGGTGATTTGAATATGTTCTAAGGGGAATTAATGACTAAGGAAGTACTAGGAAGTTTTAGAGGTTGTCTTGGTGAAAAAGGGGTGATATAAAGTGTGGTAATGAGTATAATGACTTAGGCATTACCTAGGAGGATTTAAGAATAAAGAGAATGTAATTGAGCACGCAGGACTTAGGCAAATGTTGGTAAACAACTAGGAAGGAAATAAGGTGTTGGTGGATGGAAGCTTAAGCTTAGGAAGGAACCTTAAGTAAATGCATAAAAGGATTTTCGATGGTGAAAGATGCTTGGGAGATGATGTTATAGTGGTGAGGAAAACATTTGGCATAGTGGTTACATTAAGTATGAACCACCACCTAGAATCTAGAGGAAAACGTTACAAGTGTTAGCATTATTACAAGGAAAATGCATAATGACTAAGGTGGATCTTGGTGGATGATTTAAGGTATTTAAAGGAGGGCTTAAGGTGTATTTGAGGTGCCCAAATGAGGTTATAACATATTAGAATATATGAGGAGAAGTTTGGAGTTGAAAGAGAATTTAGAAACAAGTTTCTAGAGCCGACCGACCTTAGGACCGGACTTGCAAGGTCGGTCGGGCTCTGTTACAATACCGGAAATGTTTCTGGAATGGACCGGACATGGGACCGGACTTGTCAAGTCCGGTCGGGCTTAAATTTTGTACGGTAATAAGTCTCTGGAATCGACCGGACATAGGACCGGACTTGTAAGTCCGGTCGGAGTGAATTTTCCAACGGTGAAATGTTACTGGAATGGACCGGACTTGGCAAGTCCGGTCGGTAAGTCCGGTCGAGCCTAAAACAAAAAAAAAGAGAAATTTTGAATTCTAAGAATGGCAATGGGTAATAAGGTATGCCTTTGGTAGGGTAGTAATGATTGAGACCCTAAGAACTTAAGAGATTAAGTTAAGTTAAGTATAAACTTGAAAGTTTAAGATTAAGTTTGTAAGATTAAGTGTAAGACCTAAGAGGTGTTAGGTGGGGATCATTAAGGAATTAAGTAAGTTAACAAGTTAAGTAAGTCATATTAAGTTAAGTGATTAACAACCTAAAACTGAATGAATGTTTAGGACTTGGGAGTTTGGACTCCGGAAGAGAGTAAGCAGCCGAACGACCAACGGTGAACGGTACAGTTCTCTTGTGACTGCTTGCTAACGAGGTGTCCCTCGGCTTGTGTGCTATTTGTTTTGTGTGCTCACTAAACAAGATAAAGCATGCAACCGGAAATATATTATATATATTGTATTGTTGTGTGATGTTTGAAAACTAACACACATACCGTGAGAACTTGCTAACCAATGTTTAGTAAGGAATTGAGTGAGACTAAGGAACGCCCCTAATAAGGGACGATATGAACCGAAAGAGGTTAACCGACAAACAGGGTTTGAGATTACTACTAACTGGAACTTGAGTGAGGAAACCCGGGACCGATCCGGTCATGCATGCTAAGGAAAAAGGGGGAGGTATCTGAATCAGATCCGCCCTCCGCTTAAGGACTTGTCTTCGGACTTGTAGCCTAGGGCCGGTTGCCGGCTCAGCTACGCTGGATTCCCGTCCAGGGTAGGTGGCATTAAGATGGTGCGGTGGGATCACCTAAATCCCAGGTTTGGACTTAGGCTACAACTATTCCCCTCCAGGAACGGTTCGTATTCTGAGAATAAGTTAAGGTTAAGATGAGTTACAATCCATTCCTAAAGGATGATTTGTATTATTAAGATTAAGATTAAGATAAGTTAGATTAAGATAAGTTACAATCATTCCTTTTAAAGGATGATTTGTATCGTTAAGATTAAGATTAAGTTAAGATAAGATTAAGGTGAGGTTAAGATAAGTTGCAACCATCCCTTTTTAAAGGATGGTTTTATTATTCAGATTAAGGTAAGTTACATCCACTCTTATTAAAGGATGGTTGTTTCTAAGATTAAGATAAGACTAAGAGTGAGGTGAGATAAGGATGGACTAAGATTAGGAGGGAAATTACTTAAGGAGTTAAATAGTTAACTCTCTAATTAAGGGAACGTGTTTAAGTCGTTCATTGTGCGTGAACTTGATTGTTAAATGGATTGTGTTTACAGCATTTACTATTATGTTGTGCATCCAATCAACCTCCATGCTATCGACAATTAGTCGTCGTAGCCACGTTAGCTTGGGGGCCATGAGGGGATCGTACCAGCATTCGTGCTGACCCCCTTTGGGGGCTGTTTTTACTACACAGGTACATCAGAAGGCGGCCGTCGCAAGAGTAAGAAGAGGATACAAGTGTTAAGGATTAAGTTTGACCTACGAGTTGTGCATGTACACTCGTATGGGAATTGAGTTAGTAAGATGTATAGGTTGTGAGAGGATTGTAAGAAGGATATGTAAATGGTTAAGGTTGTTGGACTAATGTTCGGTATATTCTGTAGTCAGACCGTGGCAAGGTCCTGGATTGTAAAGAATTCCGCTGTGACATGTTTATATATATACTGTTAAGTTGCGAGACCACATTTGGATTGAGTTGGGGTGTTACAAAAAGTGGTATCAGAGCGTAGTTACGCTCTGAAGACAAGAAATACCGAACTTAGGAGGATATTGAGGCTGAGATTGAGTTACGGGTTAAGGGTTAAGAGATAGAGTGTGAGGTGCGTTAGCCAGGACTTCCCGGTGTTTACCGGATATCCATAGTACCTAGGCCCGCCCTCCACATCCCTAACCCTAAATGTGTGGGACAAACGCCAGAGAGAAGAAAGCCTTCTCTTACTCGGGGAAACCCGATCTGGCAGTTAGCTAACAGTAGCAAGAGAAACAACTTGTTGTACAACAGTTATGGAGAACTGGGAGATTTTAAATGGAGCGCATCAACAGAGAAACAGGCGCTACCTATGGAATACTATCAGTAAGGGAACGGTAATTACCGGCAACATGGGTCGACATGCTACGCAGTCGAAGTAACCCACAATACCACTGATAAGGAAAGCACTAGGTGCAATAGATAAGGAAATTATAAGAGACATGAGTACCGGACAGTGGTCCGAAGGAGCATAACAGTATGATAATACAGAGCATGAGGATTGAGATTACTGGAAAGTCCAGTTAAGAACCGGGAACTCCAGACCCCACACAATGTAAAAGGTTACAAACCTGGGCGACACAATGCGAACGATGGTGGAAACACATACAAATTGTATACCGAAATAGGACCACGATGTAGTGCCTAAGGGAAAATCATTACTTAATAACCACAACAGAATGTGTGGAGATAGGAGCGAGGATTAAGACATAAGAAAATATTAAGGGGTTCTCTCCGAAAGAGGAACGCCCTGATAAATGACAGTACTGTCAAACTACAAGGAAACTGCCGGATGGTCGGTTATCTAAAATAAGAGATTATCGAAGGAGACCTGAGGACTACCAATTACATGGAAATTAGAAGGGAGAATCACTACAGATGCACCTTGAACCAATGACCCATCCTGCATGGCGCACTTGCTATGGCAAGTGCTACCACGGTTAAGCCACACGGAAAGCCATCATGGCAAGATAGGAGAATGCTACAGTTGTAACACATATTAACACCGGATTGTAAAACCATAAGAACAGGAGAATAGGACCTTGGAAGGGCCTGACGGCCTGACCATGATGAGATGAACCGACACATCAGCCAGCAGGGAGCTGAGCTTAGATGAAATATTAAACCATATAAATGCTAGCAACGGTATAACCCACTACAACAGTAACCGACAGTATGGTAAGAACACCAATCTCAAACTCCAAGGGGAAAACCTAAGAGATTGCTCGGTATCGCGAGCAAAAACACTATATAAGCAATGATATACAAGGGATGTATTATAAGATACTATTGAGACTGTGAAGCATCGACGTACAACGAAAACGGGATAAGACTCTCAGAGTGACCATTAAGGACACCAATAACAACATTCTTTAATGAAGATGTTGGAAAACCCGGAAATCAAGAATAAAAGAAATAAACATAAGCTATAACCTACTAAGAATTAAAGTCGTACAACCCTGGAAAAGGAAAGCTCAGAGGACTACCCCCACAGAGCGGGCATAGTCGAGCCGAACAAACTGATGAATGACAGCTAGTACTGTTCGTCTAACTCATTAATACCCAAGTATGATTGATCATCAACGGGTGGCGTAGTCAATGGAAGTTGAACAAAGCGTTGAGACAGAAGTATAAGATGCCAGGATGATATCCAACTTTGACACCGTAAGGCAAACGCCTAATACGAACTTATCCTTGATTGCCAAAAGACATAAGTCTAGTAAAATGACAGTATTGTCAAAGACATTAAGTAACCTCAGATCACCTGAACAACTTCCATAGCAGGAAGCAGGTTGTAACAACTTACCATAAAACCCGATACTACATTTAGTATGTAACCTAATGATTGATGGTGTTCCAAGGGACCAGAAGTTTATGAGGATAACCTACAAATGAGTAAGAGTACAAATAATGAACTGAGACATTAAGCACTAAGAGCCTACGAGCCAAGGATGTTAACCACATCAGAGCCCGAGGCGCAATAAGTTATAAGAGAGCTTGTGTAAGCCAAGAAAGGGTACCAATGAGAATATTGAGATAATGCTAAGGACAGGAGCGGAGAACGAACCATGCCTTTTAGGGTGGGGATACCTCTCCTTGTTGTGAGGCCATGAGTGGGAATGAACCCCTCAAAAGGCTTTCACATATTAGAGATAAAATACACTTTATTTAGAAGATGGGAACTATGAACCTTGAGATTACCTTAGAACATACCTGATACACTTGAGTAATAAGGTAGGTTGCAGAGATAGACCCCATATCCGACACCAGGATGTAAGAATTAGTGATCGTCAGAGGTAAAACACCGTGACTGCACATTATGGCACGTCAATTAATCAATGCTCAGAAGAGCTTGTGATTCAGAGGATGGCATCCTCAGTAACCAGTTGAACTACATGGTAGATAACATCACTAAGGCTGAGAGAAGTGAAAGAAATTAGCTTACTTACGAATCTGAGATGGAGCATAACATTTCATATCAAGAGTCAACTATTTTACAACACGGTACGACAACCGCCAATACCGGAATGAAGAACTTCCAGGTGTCAACATGGTAAGGCCAACTACACGGTTAGTGGTCGTGAGTACAATAGTTAGTAAGTGGATTAAGTCATGGTGCGCGGTAAGGCGACCATTATGTAGAGCCGTCAAATATTGACACTGAGGCAATTAGATTTATGAGTTTAGATTAGCATAAGTAAGAAATAAGATGGTAGACGAATGAGCATTGATGCCAGTAGCCTGGACCTGGTTAGGTAAGATTCACAGGAAGCACACATCCTTCCTTAAGGAACTGGAAGTGCTTTCCTAAAGAATAAATATGAGAACAAGATAAGAGGCTCTACGGAAAGAGACCTCAGATTAAGTGACCGAAACAATAGGAATACAGGAACGGAGCTAGAGCATACCATACCCCAGAACACAGTAAATGGACTTCCCTTGATTGACTTCAAGAAGAACAATAAATGTTATATGGAACTGAAAGAGGAGATCGCAACAGAATACTTCATAATTAGCATAGCTAAACGTGTGACAGACACTATGAGTTTACTAAAACGAGACGTGGGACGACTGCACCCCACAGGGGCTGCAGGCCTGACACGCTCTTTATGAGTTAGTTGGGTAAGTATAATGTACCAGTAAGGACCCCATGCATGTTGAACGAGTGGTGTAAGGAACACGGAAGTAGTCGACTCCGTACCACCGACAACGACGCAAGACCACACAAGAGCAGCTACTACCACAAAAGTCGAAGAGAAGAGCTAGTTGAACCAGCAACGCAGGAACCAGAGAACAAATATTAAGGACTATGAAGTGCGAAGAGCACGGATTGTTAAGGTAAAACATTGAACATGCCTAAGATGTAAGACATTAAGACTGTAAAGCGCTTATGCACTAAACAGTAATTTCAACTAAGTCATCCTCAGACCAAGGTCAGTTGGGGAGAACATTTAGACATTCGAGGATACTGAGAGTATGAGCGTAAGATCTTCAGGAGATGGATAGACGAGTTACAACTCATTAAGGCCGTTATCTATAAAGATAACCACGTGTCCATTAAGACAATGGCCTAAGTTATCAGAGTGGTGCAGCGGAAGCTAGCAGATCACTACCCTTGAGATTAGACCAACTAAGTTAAGGAAACGGTATAAGTACCGTTAAGAATCCTCGACAGAGACTAAGCATTTCTGTCGAATTATAAATAGATAGATGACGTGGAAGCTAGAATGCTTGGAGAAAGTTATACATCTTGAACTTATGTCAAAGATGAGTAACGCTGATTACGTGGGCGTAATCCTTTTAAGGGGGGTAGAGCGAAAACCGCTAGCGTATGTTTGTGTACTGAGTACATAAACTACGGTGTGCATAGCACAAAATAATTTGAGAATATGTTTTACATAAACATTTTGAGATAAATCATGGTTATGGCACACAGAAGATGTGAATACCATACATATTAAGTACCTATCTTGTTAACTCCGGTGTGAGTACAAGTTAAGAGAACTAAGGAAGAGGATTAAGTGGATTAAGGAGACTTAAGAAATAAGGAATATATGAGGTATGAGTCGATATGAGACTAGGTGTGAGATAAGAATAAGATAACACTATGAGGTATTATTTGATATGAGCATGAGTTAGGATATAGTAATGCTATGTGGTATGAGACAGTGGAAGTTGGTATGAGACTGATATAGAATTTAGTAGGAATTTAAGTCTTGAGGTAATTACTAAGAGATGAATTGGGAATGCTTGATGGAATGAGTTCACACTTTGGAGATGTATTGATCATGATTAGAAGAACTAAAAGATAGAAAATTGGACATGAGTGAATTATTTGGATGTTTGAAAATGACGTGGGAGGTGGAACTTGATTTTCTAGGGATCAAGGGAAACCAAACACAAATTGGGGTGGAAGGATAGTTCTACACTGATGCTGATCACATCAGGGTTGGATGATTCCTGAAACTCCCTACCAGTGGTCACAATTAAATCACACTAAGGATAGAAACCTTAGGATAAAAATGAAATTGGAGTTGCTTGTATTTTTAATTAGAGGAATTATTCCTCACATGACCTCGTAAAAAGGATTACCTTTTTACTGAGTCTCGCCCATGAAGTCGAGGACGCACGAGCCTTTGTCTTCGGACCGGTGACATGGGGAGAGCAGCGTGTTTTGTATTCTGGCCCATGGTGACGAGGACGAATGAGCCATTGTCTACGGACCGGTGACATGGGAGAATACGTTGGAAGTTATGTGAATGTTTTAATCATCAAAAGGAACAAAAAGGAATTTTGAGTGCTACACATGCTTAAGCATGTTGTGTGATATTTAAGTATGAGAATATGGCGGATCCAATGATCCAATGAGACTAAGTATACATAAGTATGATCTATATGATCTAAGGAATGAGGTAAGACATGTATTCTAATAAGATAAGATGCATGGGAACTTTGGGGACAAAGTTCTTTTAAGGGGGGTAGATTGAAATACCCCAAACCTAAGTATGCTAAGTAAACATCAAAATATGATGTAGTAAGGCTAAAATATGCCTTAGAAGGATTGGTAGACAACTTTAACCAAGGAAAACACAAGAAAGTGCCTTAAAGGCAATCAGGGCAAAAACGTGCTCTAAGCTTGGAGAGACTTGGGTGAGTACCCAAATATCATGAAAAGACCTTAGTAATATCCTAATGGTCATTTTAAATCAATTAGCAAAGAAAACCAAGCTTGAAAACAAGTTAAAACACAAAATGTGCTTTAAGAAGTCTTAAAGCACATTTTTGAGAAATTGTCTTAGAATTGAGTTTTGAGTGGCTAAATGTCCATCATTACTCTTTAATCAACATGTGTACTAATTAGTATCACATTAGGAGGTCTAAATCAATGGGAAATCAAAAATTTCCCGATTATGTGCCTTGTTTAGTGAATAGTAACTATTTAGTGCTAGTTTTGACTTAAGTCAACCTTAATTAGCTAAATGGCCAAACAAGGCCTTATGTATGTTAAATACTTAAGGGGGCCGGTTTTTATGTGGGGAGTCACCACATGAGTCATCAAATGAGAAAGGAAAAGAAGAGATAAGTAAAGAAGTTACTATTTGCTTTATTAAAGCAAATATCTTATATTAGCTCACTTCTCTCCTTTATTCTCCATTTCTCTCCTTCACCCACGGTTTCTTCTTCTTCTCTCTGTTCCAAAACCGAGAGTGTTGCCCATGGTTCTCCATCTTCAATCACTTGCCAAATACAACTCCAAGCTCCAAATCCAAAACAAATTGCATATTTGTCTTAGTTAGGTCAAGACCTATCTTTCTATCTTTTCAAATCTTTCAAAGCTCCATTTTGGTGCCATGAGAAAACTCCATTGATGGAGGAAAATCAAGTTTGAAGAGCTCATTAGCTTCTCCATTCTCTTAAGGTAAAGAAAATGTAAGAAAAACCATGTTTCCATCATTTCTTGTACATGGCCGAAAATTCCTTCTCATGGGGCTATGTTTTTATGCCTTGTTCTAGCTTGATTTATTCACCAAGGACTAGTGGAGGTCCTATTTCATTCAATGCCAAAGTCTACCTTGAGACTTCAAAGGTAATCATCCACTTTTATGCCTTAGAACACATTTCTAACCTAGGTTTTTATTCCTTGAGGTTAGTGCATTGTTTAGTACTCATATGAGTCCTTAAATATTGATTAGAACATTGGCAAAAGGAATTTAAGTGGTGGCCGAGATCTATGCAAGGAGAAGGCCTAAGGAGGAGATTAAGATAAGCTTGAGAAAACAAGGTAAAATGCTTACCTAATGGTGGTTTAAGATTAAGGAATGAGTTTTAGATAAATACCAATGTGGCTTAGAGCTTACATTGTGTATTGGGATATATAACCTAAGGAAAAAGAACTTAAACAAGCTTATGAACTTGTGATTAAGGAGCTAATGAGAATGAGTTAGTAATATAAGTTTAAGGTGGATTTTAAGAGCATTATAACTACTATGAGATTGATGAGTGTATTTGCAGGTTGAAAGCTTATATATGTGGGAAATTCAGTGTTTAAGTTTAAGTCATTTAAGGGCCTAAGAGCCATGTCATTTAAGAGCCTTAGTGCTATGCAATTTAAGATTATTGCAATATATTGAGTTTGTTATGAATGAGTTGGTTTGGGTGATGAGATATGATGAGAAAGAACTTGAGGTGTGTGAAATGGTTAAATGAGGAAAATAATGTGTTTGGGCATGCTATGATGCTAGAGGCGCTATGGCAAAATTTGAGTAGAAAATAAGTGTTTAGGCGATGGTGGTGAACTAACATGACCTAGGATTTATTAGGAATCATTATAAGGAATTTGAGTGGAGATTAGTTAATTAAGGAGTCCTTGAGGTTTAGGATGACCTAGAGATGTCTAGGAGGAGTTAGAGGAATGGTGAGTGTTTTGAGCACACCAAAATCATGAGATGAGGAATATAAGATTTGCATAAGTTAAGGAGAAGGTGTATGATTAAGGTGATTTGAATATGTTCTAAGGGGAATTAATGACTAAGGAAGTACTAGGAAGTTTTAGAGGTTGTCTTGATGAAAAAGGGGTGATAAAGTGTGGTAATGAGTTATAATGACTTAGGCATTACCTGGAGGATTTAAGAATAAAGAGAATGTAATTGAGCGCAGGACTTAGGCAAATGTTGGTAAACAACTAGGAAGGAAATAAGGTGTTGGTGGATGGAAGCTTAAGCTTAGGAAGGAACCTTAAGTAAATGCATAAAAGGATTTTCGATGGTGAAAGATGCTTGGGAGATGATGTTATAGTGGTGAGGAAAACATTTGGCATAGTGGTTACATTAGTATGAACCACCACCTAGAAACCTAGAGGAAAACGTTACAAGTGTTAGCATTATTACAAGGAAAATGCATAATGACTAAGGTGGATCTTGGTGGATGATTTAAGGTATTTAAAGGAGGGCTTAAGGTGTATTTGAGGTGCCCAAATGAGGTTATAACATATTAGAATATATGAGGAGAAGTTTGTAGTTGAAAGAGAATTTAGAAACAAGTTTCTAGAGCCGACCGACCTTAGGACCGGACTTGCAAGGTCGGTCGGGCTCTGTTACAATACCGGAAAATGTTTCTGGAATGGACCGGACATGGGACCGGACTTGTCAAGTCCGGTCGGGCTTAAATTTTGTACGGTAATAAGTCTCTGGAATCGACCGGACATAGGACCGGACTTGTAAGTCCGGTCGGAGTGAATTTTCAACGGTAAAAGGGTACTGGAATGGACCGGACTTGGCAAGTCCGGTCGGTAAGTCCGGTCGAGCCTAAAAACAAAAAAAAAGAGAAATTTTGAATTCTAAGAATGGCAATGGGTAATAAGGTATGCCTTTGGTAGGGTAGTAATGATTGAGACCCTAAGAACTTAAGAGATTAAGTTAAGTTAAGTATAAACTTGAAAGTTTAAGATTAAGTTTGTAAGATTAAGTGTAAGACCTAAGAGGTGTTAGGTGGGGATCATTAAGGAATTAAGTAAGTTAAACAAGTTAAGTAAGTCATATTAAGTTAAGTGATTAACAACCTAAAACTGAATGAATGTTTTAGGACTTGGGAGTTTGGACTCCGGAAGAGAGTAAGCAGCCGAACGACCAACGGTGTACGGTATAGTTTTCTTGTGACCTGCTTGCTAACGAGGTGTCCCTCGGCTTGTGTGCTATTTGTTTTGTGTGCTCACTAAACAAGATAAAGCATGCAACCGGAAATATTATATATAATTGTATTGTTGTGTGATGTTTGAAAACTAACACAACATACCGTGAGAACTTGCTAACCAATGTTTAGTAAGGAATTGAGTGAGACTAAGGAACGCCCCTAATAAGGGACGATATGAACCGAAAGAGGTTAACCGACAAACAGGGTTTGAGATTACTACTAACTGGAACTTGAGTGAGGAAACCCGGGACCGATCTCCGGTCATGCATGCTAAGGAAAAAGGGGGACGGTATCTGAATCAGATCCGCCCTCCGCTTAAGGACTTGTCTTCGGACTTGTAGCCTAGGGCCGGTTGCCGGCTCAGCTACGCTGGATTCCCGTCCAGGGTAGGTGGCATTAAGATGGTGCGGTGGGATCACCTAAATCCCAGGTTTGGACTTAGGCTACAACATTCCCCTCCAGGAACGGTTCGTATTCTGAGAATAAGTTAAGGTTAAGATGAGTTACAATCATTCCTTTCTAAAGGATGATTTGTATTATTAAGATTAAGATTAAGATAAGTTAAGATTAAGATAAGTTACAATCATTCCTTTTAAAGGATGATTTGTATCGTTAAGATTAAGATTAAGTTAAGATTAAGATTAAGGTGAGGTTAAGATAAGTTGCAACCATCCCTTTTTAAAGGATGGTTTGTATTATTCAGATTAAGGTAAGTTACATCCACTCCTTATTAAAGGATGGTTGTTTCTAAGATTAAGATAAGACTAAGAGTGAGGTGAGATAAGGATGGACTAAGATTAGGAGGGAACATTACTTAAGGAGTTAAATAGTTAACTCTCTAATTAAGGGAACGCGTTTAAGTCGTTCATTGTGCGTGAACTCTGATTGTTCATAAATGGATTGTGTTTACAGCATTTACTATTATGTTGTGCATCCAATCAACCTCCATGCTATCGACAATTAGTCGTCGTAGCCACGTTAGCTTGGGGGCCATGAGGGGATCGTACCAGCATTCGTGCTGACCCCCTTTGGGGGCTGTTTTTACTACACAGGTACATCAGAAGGCGGCCGTCGCAAGAGTAAGAAGAGGATACAAGTGTTAAGGATTAAGTTTGACCTACGAGTTGTGCATGTACACTCGTATGGGAATTGAGTTAGTAAGATGTATAGGTTGTGAGAGGATTGTAAGAAGGATATGTAAATGGTTAAGGTTGTTGGACTAATGTTCGGTATATTCTGTAGTCAGACCGTGGCAAGGTCCTGGATTGTAAAGAATTTCGCTGTGACATGTTTATATATATACTGTTAAGTTGCGAGACCACATTTGGATTGAGTTGGGGTGTTACAAATGTCAAGAGTTTACGCCTCTGCACTCTGTATGACTGAGTGTTTTGGTATTACACTTGTGCAGTAATGATCGAGTGAGATAGCTAGGAATTTGGGAAAATGTTAAATGTGGTGGAAGTAGAAACAGACTTATAACGCTATAAGGACCAAGGCATAGGAAATGCAAGGTCGTACCAATGAAAGGATACATGTACAAAACCAGATGTGGAGACATGTTTAGCAATAAATGACTGCAATAACACGGAATACCAAATATCGGTATGGAATATACCTCAGGTGCAGGGAATAACCGAGAGAGCACTACACATTAGGTAGTGGCTCAACCTCAACCGACAGTAAGTCGGAAGAAACCAAGTCAATCATTGTGAAGTACATAGCAGTATACACAGTAAATTATTATGGAAGTGAATAGAAAGTTTGAAACTCACCGAATTCGCTCACGGTAAGAGATACCACACGTCGGTTAAGAAACCATTCTTCACAAGATAAAGGTGAACCCATGCTTCAGATACTAAATATGCATTGTGAATACGAACAAACGGCTAATTATTAATGCCTAGAAGCCTCACAGGCCAAAACCGAAACCAATTAAGAGTTAAAGCAAACTCCAATGAGAATTCTTGGTTTAGGGACTAAACCGCCAATATGGTTAAGATCCTCTAACCAGAACACATTGTATAACAGACCGCGTGGAAGTTGAAACACTTCACGATGGTAGAACTTTTTAAACCAATATTCAGTGGTTGATTACGTGGGCGTAATCCCTTTTAAGGGGGGTAGAGCGTAAAACCGCTTAGTGTGTTTAACCGTACAAGTGTACGTGAACTATGTTGTGCATAACACAAAATAATTTGTTTGGATGATTGGTGCGTGCGTTACATAAACATACGCATTCATTCATGGTTTAATTGTGGTAATTTTGCACAGAAGATGCGAAATACCATTGTGATAAGTGTGACTACTTTGTTAATTGTTGTGTGGTAGTACAAGTATAAGGGAGTAAAGAAACTCCCGGGGAACAAAAACCCCGACAGTGTATAAATGTAAAACCGTGTGTTGTATTTTGATAAAATATATGTATATATGTAATATAGTGATTCATGAACGGGTATGAAACCGACATAGAACCTAGTGAGAATAAGATTCCCTAGGTAACTGGATTAAAGTGAATGGAGATAACTGATAGACAGAGTTCTATCCTTTGGAGATGTAATGATTATGACTAGGTTGAAAAAAAAGATAGAAAATTGAAAATGGGTGTATTATTTGATGCTTGAAAATGAAGTGGGAGGTGGAACTTGATTTGCATGTGATCAAGGGAAGCCGAACACAAATTGGGGTGGAAGGATAGTTCAACACTGATGCTGATCACATCAGAGTTGGATGATTCTTGAAGCTCCCTTTAAGTGGTCACAAATAAGCACGCTAAGAAAAGAAGCAAAGACATAAGTTGGACTTAGAGTTGTATTGCGTTTTCAAAAGGATTTTCAATTGGTATTTTCAAAATGTTCGATAGATACTTTAAATAAAGAAATTTCTTATACTTAAGTGATTGATTTGACCTCCCAAAGGAATCTGCGGGATAACAGTGTATATAAAAAGGTATTTTGTTTGCTATACATGCTAAGACATGTTATGTGGTAGGTATAATAAATATTATTTTGACCTTGAGTCCTAATGTGGTTGAGTTACGAAAATTGTTATGTTACCTAGACCTATGAGTCTAAATGTAGTTATGTTACCCAGACCTAAGAGTCTGAGGGTTGTTATGTAAGTGTAAATGTTGTTAAGATACCCGGACCGTTGAGTCCGAGGTTATCATGTAAGTATGTTATGTTACGATATGTATGGATGTGGATATGTTGCCCGGACCGTTAAGTCCGAGGTTGTGATGTAAAGTATGTTAGTTATGGAAGTTTTATTTTGCAAGTAATTCCTGTATTCTAGTCTGATGATGCGAGGGAAATGTGAACTTCGAGGACGAAGTTCTTTTAAGGGGGGTAGATTGAAATACCCCAAACCTTGATATGTTTTTTTAAAAAATTAAACTATGGTATATTAAGGCTAAAAAGTGCCTTAGAAACATTAGTGAACAATTTAAACCATAGTAAAAACAATAAAGTACCATAAACACAGTTTGAGCAAAAACATGCTCTAAGCTTGGAGTGAACTTGGTTAGGACCCAAAGAGCCTACCAAGACTTGATAATATTAAATTATTATTGGATAAGGCTAATTAAGTCCTTAGGAAACTTTGGTAGACAATTACACCAAACAAAACACAAGAAAACACCTTAAAGTCAATTTAAGCAAATACTTGCTCTAGAATTGATGTAACCTTGTATAAGACCTAAAGGTCATTACTAGACCTTATTTACATGTTAATTAACATATTAAATCAATTACTAAAGAAAACCAAACTTGAAAACAAGTTAAAACATAAAATGTGCTTTAAGGAGTCTTAAAGCACATTTTGAAAAATTGTCTTGTAAATGAGTTTTGAGTGGCTAAATGTCTATCATTACTCTTTAATCAACATGTGTACTATTTAGTATCACATTAGAAAGCCTAAATCAATGGGAAATCAAAAATTTCACAATATGTGCCTTAATTTGTGAATAGTGCTCAAATAGTGCTAGTTTAAGTTATAAGTCAACATAAGTCAATTATTTGGTCAACAAAGACCATACATATCTCCAATATGTAAGGGGGGATGATTTCTATGTGGTGACTCACCACCATGTGCTAGTTAATTAAAAGAAAGAAAGAAAAGTAAGTAAAATGTTACTTTTTGCCTTAAAACATAAATATCTCCAAATAATACCTCTCTCTTCACTTTTCCTTCATTTCTCCTTGCCCCCACCGTCACTTATCTTCATCCTCCCTTCTCCATCTCGTTTTGCTACAGCAACTATACCATCTCCATCTTTCATTACTTGTAACTTATGATTCCATGCTCCGAATTTAATTCCGAGAGTACGCTCTTCATTTCTATCTTTTCAAATCTTCAAGAACTCCATTTTGGTGCCATAAAGATTCACCATTGAAGGAGCTTGAGCTCATATTTTCATGCCCTGTCATTCTCCTTTGCTTCAAGGTGAGGAAAACCAAAGAAAATCAATGTTTCCACTTGTTTTTGTGTATGACCGAGAATCACCTAGTAATGGTGTTTTCTCTTGACTTTGTTTAGCTTCATTTCAAACTTCAAAGGGCTAGGTGGAGTCCTATCTTGCCACTTATTCAAGTTCTCTTTCAAATTCCAAAGGTAAACATCAAATTTTAGTGTTTCAAGACACTTATGTAAACCTAGGGTTTAATTATGAGTTTGAGTATTAAACTTAATGCTCATTACCCTTATATGTGTATTGGTTAGAAGGTTGACAAGTGATAAAAGTTCCTTGCCGATTTTCAATCAAGAAAGAACAAGAGAAAACAAGTGAGAAAGCTTTAAAAACAAAGAGGTAAATGATCTCTCTTAATGTAATTTTATGTACTAGGAAATTGAGCTATATTTTCTTAATAATTAACCTAAAGAGCCAATGGGAAATGAGCTAGAAAACTATCCACTAGGTGGACTAAAAAGACATGGGAGCATTGTTGTGTGTATTCGCAGGTTGAAGGCATTTAAATGTGGAGATTCAGTGTTTAAGTTTAATGCAATTTAAGGGCCTAAGAGCCATGTTATTTAAGGGCCTAAGTGCCAAGCAATTTAAGTTTATGCACTATATTGTGATGTAGTGTAGTTTAAAGGTTTAGTTGTGTGTAAAGAACATCTCTTGTGAAGGTGAATGTGTTTGATGGTTAAAGGATGAAAAACCATATGTTTGTGTATAAGAGTGTGTATTAAGAGATTGAATGTTCTTGATTGTCTAAAGGTGAAAAACGATGTGTTTTGGTGTAAGGTGATACAAGAGAAGCTATGGCAAAATTTAGTTGATAAACAAAAGAGTTTATGTGTTGTAATGAGATTTTATGACCTAGAAGGTACTAGGAATTGTTAAGTGTTAAGATGGTGAAAGAAAGTGAATTAAGGTGTTCTTAAGTGTTAAGATGCCTTGGGCATAGTCTTGGAGATTTAGAGAACTAATGGATGAATTTTGGATAAACCCAGGTCATAGTGGAGATGTGGTAAAGTCTTGTGCAAAGTTTGGTGAACAATGGAAGTGTAATGCCTTGTGAAGGTTTAATGAGGAACTTGTGGGAAAGACTTGAGGAGTGTGTGTAAAGGGGATGAGTGTGATACAAAATGATGCTATAGGAGTGGCTATCTTGTGGTCGAAGAACACTTTGGTTAGTGGAAGTTTTAAGCAAAAACTACAAGTTACAAGTGTAAGTAAAATGTTCTAAGTGAAGGATTAGTAAAAGTTTGAGTAAAAGTTTAAGGAGTTTTTGGGATGATTATAGAGGGTTTTAGTGTGCCAAAAAGATGTTAAAACATGTGGGAAAACATGTGTAATGCATAGGAAAAGATTGGGGTGAATTTGGAGTTCTAAATGAGGAGAACAACGGTTTTTAAAATGGGGTCCATTCTGGACCGCCCCTAGGGACCGCCCCTGTGGGGAGGTCTAGTGCAGAGAAGTGAAAAAAAAACGTGTAGCTTCTGTTGTGGACCGCCCCTGGGACCGCCCCAGAGGGGTGGTCCAGACCAGAGATGAAGAAAAAAAATTGTTTAAGGCTCCTAATGATGGGGGATTGAATGGTAATGGTTTTAGATGATGTTTAGGCCTTGTTTGGTGACATGTAAAGGCCTTAAGATGTGAAAACAAGTGTTAGGTTTGATGTGTGAGTTGTGAACTTAAGATCACAAGAGTAAAATTAAGTATAACGGGATGACGGGGTTAACTATGGGCGCATTAGACGTTAAGCAATCATGTTACTCCAATGTTAATGAAAGTAATTGTGATGTTACCAGTTGTACGGGATTTGTTCGAGGAACCTAGGAGGACACAATATAGTGGACCTTGGTGACAGGTATGGTTTTCTTGCAATGTGTCCTACCGGATTACACCGGCTTGTATGCCAATGTGTTTTTCTGTATGTTTGCCACGTTATAAGATAAATCATGAAACGAGTTTACAGTCGTTGTTTTGTTGTTGTTGTGTGTTTGCGTACTGATACCGGTAACCTCGAATGCGTATGAAAGGCTAGTTAACCAATTAGGTAAACGTAAGAGAACGGTATCCGGTAATAACGTTTCCAACCTAAGGAACGTTCTAACCACTGGCTATGCGTGAGTTAGTTATGTGTTTGTTTGTGCGTGTTAATATGTTCACTACCCTTGTGTCTGTCTGACTAGACCTAACCACCTAAGTGTGAATTAATGTACTAAGTCCAATAATGAGACTTCTAACAAGTGCTAACTAGGGAGTGAGGAGTCCGGTCTGTTCCGGCCACGCGTGTGAGTATGGGAGTCGATGTCATAACCGGTTCGATTCTCTTTGTATGTTATGATTGTTTTCCAATTTGGTTTCCAATCTTCCCTTTAGCTTAACCAAAGCTATTTTACTGACTCACGTCGGGCCACAGGGGCATACTATGTTTGTTCGGTGTGCTTGGATCACTATATCCGACGCACCTTGGGATTAAGTTATTCGTTCATTTAACAGGACGGTAATGAGTTATGTAACGAGCTTAGCATGAGTTTGGCAACATTCTCTAGGCTCTCCAAGTGAACTAATTATGTTTGGGTCGGTTCCTATGAGAATCGCTCCCGTTATGTTATGTGTTGATAATGTGATGCAAATATTATTGTGATTTTATGTAAGATGGATGTCAATATGTGGTATAGGTTGTTGTGTGAAGTATGTGGATCATGGATATGAATCCCATTTAATATAAGACGTTTTGGAGAATAACCCGGCTAGTGGGTAAGTGTCGTCTATTAAGGAAATAGCTCCAATAGAGGAGAAACCCTCCAGGGTAAAAGGACACAATGAGTGTTCTAACGAGTAAAGATGCGTGGACTGTTTTATTGAGCCATTGTTGTGCAGTGTAATGTGTTGTGTGTTTGTAGTTTACGTGCATGATTTAAATATAATCAACAACATGCTTAGACGACAATTAGTTGTGCGTGGCCCGGTAGCATGTGGGCTGCGGGATTACCATACCAGCAAAGGTGCTGAGCCCCTGGGGGGCCACCCTTTCTTCTCTTTCCTATTTCAGGTACAAGGAGCTGGAGGCCGTCCGAGAGTAGGACGGGATAGTTGATTCTGCATGGGTAGTTAATGAATTCTTATGTATTGTAGGTGTAGTAAGACCGAAATTGTGTTCGGCATTAGTTTGTAAATACTCGGCATAGTTGGAATGTATATGTATATTGGTCGTTGTTAATGGAAAGGGATAGTAATATGTAGTTGCTCGGGAATCTAGTCCATCAGACCGATACAATGTATATGTATTAGCCTTGTTAGCCACGTGGGTGGTTAACGGCGTGTAACACCAATGAGTTAAGTAATGTGATGAGTTAAGTTGTCCGCTGCAGTTTGTTGTTAAGTGTGTTGCTGTTAGTTGGGGTGTTACATGTAGTCAACTCATATGTATCCTTATAAGCCTATCACATTACTACTCATATCTCGATGTGGGATAGGGGAATTACATACTCCCCAACTAAAAGAATGAGACATCCTCATCGCAAGCCTAACATCCAAGTCCCATGGACCTCCTCGTTAGGTGTCGGGTAGCCCATCCCGACACGGTCCCGAGTCAGCTTTGATACCATTTGAAAACTAGCCCATTTAAGCCTTTTGTCCTCACATAGGCTTAAACGTGGAAGGTCTTGTTGTTGTAGTCAACCCATATGTATCTCTATAAACCAGTTACATTACTACTCATAATTTGATGTGAGATGAGAGTATTACACTTGGTGTTGCAATTTGGTGTGTCCAGATTTGTAAGTCCGGACATCTCACAAATGTTGGTCCGGGTTGTTTTCTTGGAAAAAAACTCGGACCACTCCATAAAATGCCCAGAAGGTAACGCGGCGCTTTAGTCCAGTTCTGTTTACCCGGACACACACCCGGACTACCCCAAAAATCATCCAGTAGCTTGTCCTACTAGGCTGTAGACCCGGAAACATGTTCGGACGGCTATACGATATATCATATCTTCTTCATTCTAGCTCCGATTTGAGACCCGTTTGTGCCCATGTGTTCCTCTTTTCGTATACTATGCTCCTAGCTGTGTTATTCCTCTTGTTTAAGCAATGAATGTGTAAAAAATCAATAAAACATAAATCTAGAGGGAAATTAGCTAAAGTTGAGAAATTAGCATGAAAATGTTGACACAACATGTGCAATGAACCTCTAGAACATGCTCATTTGGAAACTCGTCACACCCCCACACTTAAAATTTTGCTTGTCCTCAAGAAAAACCAAGAACCAAGTGATAAGTGGTGAAATAATGTAAATATAGGGTCTTTATTCATCTTCATTCTATTTAATTGATACCCTATCTCACTAGTTTATAGAGCATTTTGTTATTATAGGTGAACTTATACATTTTTGGTTATAATTTAGGTAAAAACTTATTTGAGCATGTTTTTGAGGTGAAAAAGATGTTTTGGGCAAGGTTTAACACTTTGGAACTAGGTCAAGAACGACATGATATTTCGAGAAGTTTTCAGTGAAAAATAGGCTTTTCAGAAGTCGACTGACCCAGGCGACAACAATCAGCCCCCAAATACCAACCCGAAACCCTAAAATCTCAAATCGCCCTAATCTTTAATCTGTCCAATTTTTAACCCAAAATCAAATTTTTACTTCAATTCATCAACAAAACATCAAGGTATGATTCTACCCCTAATTTTTCAAATTTGTGAATTGTTGTAAAGTTACACTTTGGATTTAATTTCATGCAAACCAAACAGAGCCTTAGGCTAGAAAATGTAAATTTTGCAAATTTGTTTGTTTGGATTGCTCAATTATATTTGGTTCAGGGTTGGTGTGAGAATTCAGATTGAAAAGTGGGAATTTGGTGGTTTTGGCATGCGAATTATGTTGAAAGTGTTAAACTGCATTGTTAGTTGATTTTGTCATGAGATGCAATTGTTGAGTTGTGCTGATTGATTGTGGCTTATGGCGGGATGGTTGTAGATAAATTTGCGCTTCAATTTCCTATGAGATTGCTCTTTTGGGTTGCATTTTTTTGTGGCCTAACGTGACCAATTTGGGTGCCATAGCACCTTTAAGTTGTGTTACCCTAAATGGTATCATTTTGATGAAATTGTGGAGGTTCTTAGAACCGGGAAAGAAAAGAAAAATAGGGGAGACTATGCCAAAATTTTCATGTGAAATGTGTCATCATTTTATCTCAATTGCTCTTCATGTATAATGTTTGCCTAATCATTTATTACACCCTCTTTCGTTGTCTTTATTTAACTTTATCTATTTGTTGTGTTTCTTTCTTTATCTTGTGTTTCTTTTGTTTTCATTTTTAGTTTCAGAGAAAATGAGCTCACGACCGCGCCGAATTGCAAAAGAAAGGCTGGTGAGAGCTCTCGTTCCAATGAGAACCCAGAGAGAGCGACGGTTCTTGCTCAGAGCAGCCTTATTGGTGGCATCTTCGTTATCGAAGATGTCAAACGCTGGTTCAACTCTCCTCACCGCCGAGAGATCGTGCGGGAGTAGATGGTAGATCCTACGCACGTGGAGAATCTACAACTCAGACCCTTCTTGGACTCCATCGGGTGGAGCTTCGTACTGACTATGGGAGGCCCGTTCTTCCCACGCCTCATTAAGGAGTTTTACGCCAACGCTATCGTGGATGAGTGGCACAACGAGGTCAATTCTTATGTCAGTGGCCGCAAGATCACCATCACACAAACTTCATTCTTTTTTTTCTTGCGGCTCCCGAGAAAGGACCTGAGGCACACCTACTGCATTTCTGTCGGGAACCTCGGTGCCCACAGGTGACACTATTTGTCCACCCTCCCCGTCCGAACCAGAAGGAAGAACCAATCAGGGATGGATGTCAAGCTCATCATGACCCTGAACATGGTAAGTGATCCGGTGAAGCGGATCATGTTGGCATTAATCCGCCACAATATCTTACCGAGAGACAACAAGGACCTCAACTCTACCGGATGCTACCTTATGGACTATATGGTAGCCCCCGACCCAAATGAGCCGCTCTCCCTCTCCGTCCTCATGTACCACCACCCTATGCATATCATCGAGAAGAAGGAGACCCAAAATTTGGGCTTTCCTTTCTTCATGCAGATGCAACTGATGCGGCATGGGGTACCCATAAAGGGAAAGGTCCCAAGTCTTCCTATGGACCTCATTCATGAGTACGCATTGAGGAGGATGAGCTTCATTCGCACCGATGGTGGTTGGCAGAAGGTGGAGACATCCTAGAGCCAGCACAACGGGGAGTCATCCTCATCAGGACCGTCTTCTCAGAGTCTATGTGGGTTGGTTAGTCGGACTTAAATTCGCGCACGTGCCGTCATCTACTGAAGGTGACCGACCCACGGGTTTCGAGCCACATGGGTTGTTCGAAACAAAAATTTACCCAGAAGCAGCGTTTTAAAACGGGAAAAATGGGAGCACTCCCCATTATGAATCTTACCAGACAAGAGAGAGAGAGAGAGAGAGAGAGAGAGAGAGAGAGAGAGAGAGAGAGAGAGAGAGAGAGAGAGAGAGAGAGAGAGAGAAAGAGGATAAGGAATAACTCACCTTAACCAAAGGTTCCAACCTTTATTAATGGATTCCTCTTGTTCTCTTGTCTTTTCTCTTTCCTCTATGCTTAAGTGGTCTTCATTTTATCCCAGAATAAGGTTTGACCCTAAAAATGCTCATTGAATGCTTGTAGACCTTAACTCATTTATGACATTTTTTTTATCTCCTTCAATGCTTAACTAATGCTCTAATTTGATTACTATTGCATTTATGATGATTCCTTTCAACATTAGGGTTTTGAGTTTGGAATTATGACCAAGAAGGGATAAATCCTAGCTTTTGCACTCTTGATTAGGGAGTAAAACCTTAGGCTATTATTGAAGAGCTTATGTTTACTACTATCTAGTGACTTTAACCTTCTTTGAGTGAAGAGATTTGATTAATCAGATAAGATTTGGTTGACCATGATTTCGGGAACCTTAATTTTAGCTCTAATAGACAATGTTTGAACAAGTTATGTTTGGGCTAAACAACCTACTACCCAGTTACCTAGAAAGTCAAGTTGTGGTTACAAAATGATAAGATGGAATGAAATAGATGCTTTAACGACGTTGGAATGCAATCAAAATTGATGAAGTTATCTGCTTTAGTCCTTATTTGGGTTGTTTTTGGGATTTTTCTTCAAGAGGAAGTTTGACATTGATGGTGGTATGTGATTGACTGGATTGAGCATTAAGAGGAAGAATGGTTAAAATTAATGTTAAATCCGATGAGTTACTCTGGTGGAGTTAATTGGTTCCATTTTTCAATTAATGTCTTTTTCACGAAGAGTTTCATGGAAGTTAGAGATGCATTAGTGGGAGCATTTATGTAGTGCAAGTTAATGGATGTTGCTAATGATATTGTACTCGTTGTAACATGTGAGCCCTTATATGGGAGTTGTTATTGGTAAATGTGGGGAAAGGTGATGAGTTTAGATCTATCCCTATAAATAGATCTAGTAACCTGTAGCTTAAGATCATCAACTTGTGGGTACATCCAACAATGGGTCTAGTTGTAATCTCACAATACTATAGTGGAAGTTTGGATCATATTGTGGTCCCGAGGTTTTTACTTCAAGGTGAAGGTGTTTTCTTTGTAAATTTTGTGTTCTGCTTTATTCTCAGTTTTTCGATCTTTGGGCGTGTTGGATTCTGGTTTATACCTATGAATTCCTAACATCTACATTGGCCATGACAGATGCTAAATAAGATTGCCTCTTATTTTCAGATTAATTGAATAATTGAAGCATGGATTCGAAATCACTAGAGTCATGGTTTTCATTCCATCTTCATGTACTTTCAAGAAGGAATCTGCTGCTGTTATTCAATGACATAATGGAGAGAGTTCATCCAGCCATTGGAGTATGGAGTGAATGTAACATCCCCTACCCACCTGGTAGAAAAATTCTACTAAAATGAAGATTCTAAAATAAAATGCAATCTAACTTGCAAGCACAACACAAATGTCCAATCCACAATTAACAGATAACCATAACCAGTAACTAAAAGTTCTGACATCAAACAAATTTACCATGTATTGTCAGCACCACCCTCACTGACACAAAGACAAAAATATAAATACATGTTGATATATATAAAACAACGACGATTTTCCACATTCGTGGGAAATAAGATATGAAATTATATTTACAGTAGCTACACAACTAAAGGAAATCGACATCATTAGCTAGCAAGATTTCAAGCAACTAATACATTTCACTACTGAGCAAATATTTACACCTTGTCAGTACCGTCCACACCACTCACATTGACAAGTCATATAGTTGAGTAACATGTCAACTGAATAATAACTCACCAATTTACACCACTGAGAGATAAGGAGGTGGAGAAGAAGACTCCCTTGCAACTCTCGGTAACATTCAAATATTAAAATCAACGGATTTTGAAAAAAAATCTAGAAAAAATTATATTGTCCACCCTTGAGGTATTGGAGAATTACAATGTCCATCCATGAGTTTTAGAAAATTATAACTCCACCCATGAGTTTTAGAAAATTATGTACTTATCGAAATGATACAAGTAAATTTTACATTCAACTATGTAAAGTAATAAAAAAACCTAATCTACACTGTGCAACGTTAGAGTGATGAAATTAAGAAAAAACGTGCAAAAATTACGAGGAATTACATATATGTTCACCTCTTTTTATTTGATTTTATTTCTTTAATTTGTTATTTTTAGGCATCTTTCATTGTATTGACTCCTAAGTGGTCATATAAGATTAATTTAGAGTTTTTTCAATTTTTTTATCGTTGTCTAAGTTGTTTCGTATGGTAATCATTACTTTACAAATTCGATTTCACCTCATTTTGATAAGTACATGGGTGACATCATAATTTTCTAAAACTCATGGGTGGGCATTGTAATTTCTTAATATCTTATGGGTGGGCATTGTAATTTTCTAAAGCTCATGGGTGGGCATTGTAATTCTCTAATACCTCATGGGTGAGCATTGCAATTTTTTAAAGCTCATGAGTGGGCATTGTAATTCCCTAATACCTCATGGGTGGGTAACGTAATTTTTCCAAAAATCTATATAATAAGAATAAGTCGGATATGCAAAGTTAGGAGACACAAGAAGATAAAAAAATGAGAAGAAAAAAACTTAATAAAAAAGTAGATTGACAAATAGTCAAGGAAGGTAAAAGAATGAGAAAAAATTAATTTATTTGAAGTTTGTGTATATTTAATATTTAAGAATTATTAATTTTATATATGTTTTTATTTATTTATAATTTATTACTTTTGTAAATTTGTACTATAATTATCAATATTTTGAGTTGTATTTTATTTTTGTAAAATTTAAAAAAATGTCTCTAATAAAAAATGACATATTGTGAACTTGAAACATCATCTACATTTGTTAAGGTAAAATAGTCATTATTCAAGGTCATTTCATGGAATAGAGATATATTGGGAAATTTCAAAACTATTTACGGATATATGATTTTTTTTTGAAATTGAGTATATAGTGAATGTGAAACTTTTTAGATGTATATTGTAAATTGTGTTTTTTTTAAATGACCCACATCTAGACAAAATAAAAATAAATTGAAACTGTCATAAAAATTAACCTGGTGTAATCTCTAATTTTCTATTCTTGAATAATTTAGAATAAAATCTTCTTCACTTCTAATCTTTAACCTCAATCCAAACATGTCATAAAACTGCCGTCCGTTGGAATAACACAAATTATTTTAAAAAAATACTACTATATTGTAAATGGGAGGAAGAGAAATTGTAGAGACACGAGTTAGAGAGGCAAGTGGTATTCTTATTTCAATATGAGTATACAAGGCCTCTATTTATAGAGGGTTAGATACAAGGGGAAACCCTAATTACATAAAGATGTGGAGTCCACTATACATATATCTATTTATAACACTTCCCCTTGGACGAAACATCTTGTTATATGCTGTCTCGTTATAAACCTCGCCTGGAAAAACCCTGTGGGACAAAAACCTCGGGGAAAGGAAAAGAGTACAGTCTTATAATAACTTTACATAGCTATAATAATCAATCATAGATATTTTCACTTGGCACTCACATATAATGAATCCATTAGACGATTTTCATCGATTGCCTCGTTAAAACCTTACCTGGAAAAAACCCATTGGAAAAACACCATGGTGAAGGAAAAAGAGTACAATCATCATTGTTCCCCTTGATGAAAACATCACTTTATTAATTACTTTGATTGTATGCATCCCCAATCTTTAATTGGTCCTACACCCAGTTACTTGGGAAGCACTTGGATGAGTACATCCATCACTTTTGCACTTTAGCATATTTGCTTTATATTAACATCGACATCTCTTTTATAAGTAGAACTTTTGGTGGTATGTATTTTCTGATCAGTATAGATGTAATCATCTATATCATTTGGGTATTAAGCCACAGATTCAATTAAACACACTCTCATTTAATCTCTTGGATGGTGGGGGTTATTCATATGTGTTTATCTATAGATACCATAACTCATTAATCATTCTGCTACAATAGCATTAAAATTGGTACTTCATGATCATTGATTCGACGATCATTAGGAGACTCATAAGGAGTTCCAATTATACTCTTACATTGCTACTATAGCAACACGAATTATCCAATAAAATTGGACTCATCTTAGAGATACATTTTCAATAGTTTTCACTAAGGTAGTAATGCCACAATCACCTTTATCGTTGAGGTTCATGATGAGATTTATTAACATGGTCACAGGGGCATTCCCTTTCAGAATTCACCAAACTCCTCTAGGAGTTAATCCCTTTTGAGTCTTATATAAACGCACTATCAAAGTGATCTACCTGTATAAGGTATAACTATACAAATTAATCATAATTTCATCCATACTTATATCTTCAAAATAATCAACTGCTGGGGATAAAGCCTTTTATAATCAATAGCAGGGCTTTTGAAAAATCTGTATACACCAATACAGGTTGTATATTAAAAGAATTTTAACACACTCTTTTCCATACGAATACTCATTCGTATCCAGCTAGACTCACATCATTATGTGGATATCAAGTTACACTTGAGTGCGTTGAAGTTATGCTTCTCATCTGCGTCTTTCAAATACTTTTGACAAATTAATACAATGTCCTCGTCATCATTGTGACATGTAACGCTACATACATTTGTATGCATATACATATATATAATCAACGTTGATTCATATCGGTTCCATTATATTATTGACATGACATAACATCTCGAGATCTCTATTATCATCAGGTACCTGATTACCTTATATACCTGTAATTTGTCATGTCTGGCGGCTCATCTAGAGCTATACCCTTTTTAATATGTCCATCTTAACTCTATGCTCCTTTTAAGGGCTTTGTCATTGGAACCATATAGTGTACCATGCTTCAGGTTAGACTTATTTGCACTTGTCCTTACGGGACATTATAACACAGGAGCATTAGACGTTGGCACATATTTTTTACTCAACATCAAGCAATTGGGTTGCCAACTTTTTGGAGATGAACAGTAAATTGAACTTAAAATTTCATACTATACATGACGAGGATGACGTAATTCTATATTTCATATCATATCATCTCACCTTCCAATTGCTTATTTTCTCCCCCTGATGTTGGGAAAAATTACTCGCCTAAATGACAATCGAGTCATAAAGGTATCCCCAGCTGTTAGTTCAAGTATTAAAATTTGAACTCAACATACAATCCCAACATCTTCAAGGAATTGATTGATCCACTGAAGCATAGTATATAAATCTTTCAAACAAAACATTGTATGGGAGGATATTTAGCTTTTGACTCAAAGTCATTTATAAGAGTGAGAGTTCATCAACACTTTTTGGCTTGATGCAAATCATGTTGCTTAATATAAATTACATGTCTCCAAATGCATATTGGGATCCTCGAACCAAAAGATCTTACGATTCATTACAGATCTTTGATCGATGGTTTTTCTTAACCATTAATTTATCCCTATGAACATGTAAAAGTTCATATTAAGGCGTTAAAATTTCACCAGCATTGTCCAATATTATGGACTTTATTATTCAATCTCACAACCTTTAGCTTTAATGACCATTTTGGTTGATGCATCAATTTAAACCAAATTTTAATAGTCCAAAAATGGTCAGGATATGGTCCCCAAAATGGTCCCCATATCTCACCTGAATTCATGCGTATAAAAATCCAGGTTTACATACGAGAACATTCACGGGATACACTACGAAAGTAGTGCCTAAACAAGCTAAGGCTCAATGACCACGGTGAACCTGTGGGAACGAGCAACAAGGGAAAACACAAAACAAACAAAAAGGGAATCTCCAAGGGTTGGAGAAGTACCCAGATCTACGACAGCCACGTCCAGATCACTGTGAAGCCACTTAAAGGATCGAGTATCTCAAAAATAGATCAATAAGATCAAAGGAAGAGTCAACAAGACTATTAAATACAAGTGGAAACCATACCAAGACCGGTATAGGATTACCAAAAAACCACCAGTACCACGCACTTGCCAAGGCAAGTGCAGTAAGAACAGAAACATGTAGAGGAACCTTAACACACCACAAGTACTTGGTAATGTACCGTGACCGCAATAAAGTGACTACAGGATCACTTATCCTAAGAACCGGAAGAATGGAACCTTGGAACGGCCTAACGGTCTGACCATTGTATTAAGGACATACCAGTCAGCAAGAAGCTGGACTTGGTCAAGACCTCAAGCATGGCTACGCCATGAAGAACTTCTTTTAACCACCGAACTACAACTTTAAAACCAAATTTTTCTTTCAAAAAAGCCACAACCTTACTTTTAAACCTTGGATTTTAAAACCAAACTAGCAGAATCATGGTGAGTATCATAGAATGATACAAGAGGAGTTGACACTAGAATACTTCACCTAGGTGTGTGACGAGCACTACGAGTGTACCCAATCACGGCATGTGGGACGACCGCACTCCGAAGGAGCTTGCGGGCTTGACACATAGTCAGGTAAGTGGTAACGTATCAACTAGGTACCCCACGTATGTATACATGTAGTGCACGAAACACGGGAAGTAGTCAAGTCCGTTCTACGGACCATGAGTAAGTTCAAAGCAGAACAGCTGGACACCCCAGACGATTAAGGAGAAGGAACTCAACTAAGAAGTAAGGATAAAGAACTTAGAGAAACCATCTGAAGATAAGGAATAAGAACTAGGAAGTGCAAAGAGCACCGACTAGCGAGTATAGACATCGGATATGTCTCAAACCATCAAGCAAATACATGATAGCTGGAGCAAATACCCAGCCTGAACACAGTAAGGCACATGCCTAATGTGAACGCCACAATGATCAACAAACAGGACGGAGTTCCCAGGAACAATCACAAAGATTACCATGAAGTATAATCCATCATTGGAAAGGATATTGAACCTAGTCTTAAATACTAGGAGGAAGTATAACCAGTCTACCCGAGAATGGGACACGTTATAACCCTAAAAGGGATAACTCAAATACAATACCACAAGGCGGTATAGTGATAACATATCATAAACATTATCCGGATGTAACGGCGTAACCAACAACACCCGGGAGCAATCTGTGAAGGGTGTCTGGATTGACAACAGCCGATCAAAGCGTCATGATAAGAGCACAGGAGCTAGAACGAACACTCGGTTTGGACACCGAAGGGATTTCACTTAACAGGAAATACCCTCAACCACCAAAAGGCACTGATTAACATCAGAATGCCTAAAGGGGCCTCCTATGAACGGAAGCGTGATGACACGACTTGCCATGGAGTCCAACAATACCTCCAACCTATGGGGTATACAAGGAGTGGAAACGAGTATAAGCAGCCACAAGGAGCATGGCTCGCAACAATAAGGCTCAAAGCCAGAAACCAAATACGTTGTGCAAACTTAAACGGTTGCAAAACCCACACCATTTACTAACAAGACTTGCAAAGGATATTGCTTCATACGACAAACAGATAGTCAACTGAACAACCCAATTAAAGCTCAACATAATGAGCGGCCTGGAGTAATGGCTACCTCAATGTCCCTGTCACTAGAGCATCAGTCTAGTATACAGTTGACGAAGCTTTTAATGCCCTTCATGCCTTCTATAGCAATGGTAGCCCAGAGGCATAAGAATCGTAATGACGCCAACAATGGCCTGGTCCACACTTGGACACTACAAGAAACTTGAGGAAAGGTACCTCTCATTAACCAAAGACCCGCAATGCGGTAATGATGTGAACCCTTGGAGAAGGCTTCCATCTACCATAACAACCAAACCGGTGCATGTAGATATTGCCAAGAGGCGATCGAACAAGGAAAAGAGATTTCCAAACCACTACGCCTACAAGAGGCTTTGGACTGTAAAAGCACAACGCTTAAAGAGCATAGAGACTCGAAGGAGTAAGTATACTCCATATACAACCAAGCACATGGTGAACCGTTGTATAAATATTAACACAGTAAACCTTGTCACGAGATCTATGAGTGGAAATAACCTCTCGACGAGAACTTTCACTTACCAGTGATAGAATGCCCTTCAATTGGAGAACGGGACCAGAAAACCCTTGAAGTTCTTGGGATGTCTCGGTGATGTACATACAAAGGTAAAACTACACATAGAGCCTATAACCAATGCTCAGCACTGGGAGACAGTAATTGTCAAAAACAATCAATGTGAGTGCACATTGGGCACCACGAATGACCAACACTCAAGAGAGCTTGTAACCCAGTAAATTACTTCATCCATTGTCAACCAAGATACTTGGTAAATTGTATCATAAATGGTGAAGAAATGTGAGGTAACCTAACCTACACATGAAACTTACAATGCAATGAAACATCTCCACATTGGGAAGATAGTAATATTACGGTATGCCACGACAACCGTCATACACACGAACACTGGAAACCATCAGTGTATTCACACCATAAGGGAATGGTGCCAATGACAATGGCAATGAGTAAAGATAGACTACCACAGTAACAGAAACAGTAAAAACAATGTTGTGTAATGAGTAAGAATACGGTGCGCAACAAGCAACTACTATGAGGAAGTAGTTAGACGATGACACGGAGTATAAGTATGAGAAGACAGGCAAAAATATTCATTCATATCGCATAAGAGAGTTACTGCCAAGTGTTTACGCCTCTGCACTCTGTATGACTGAGTGTTTTGGTATTGCACTTGTGCAGCTAATGATCTAATGGGATAGCGAGGAATATGGAAAATGTGAATAGTAGTAAACCTTCATTTTCACCAACGAACATGGCATAAGCCAGTTAAGCAAGCTTAGCAACAAATCGTGCGGCCTAAGGCCAAAGAAGCACGAAGAGTGTAAAATACACTAACAATCACAGGATGTGAATTCCATTGGAATAAATGGTGAAAGAGGACAGAGGAAAGTCACTAGGACCGACGCATAGAAAATGCAAGGTCATACAAGTGAAGAACACTTGTGCTGAACCAGAGAAACTGGTATAATTCAGAAGCTAGTGACAACAGAGGAAGCACTAAAACTAAGTAGTGACTTAACCTCGCCCGACAATAAGTCGTAGGAGCTTAGGGAATAATCGCGGGAGTACGAATAGTATGTACAATAGATTACCAGAGAGCTGGTTACAATCTAAAACTCATTGAGTTCAAACACGGTAAAAGAATACCACACTTGCTTAGTAAACCTTATTCCCACAATAGAGGGATAAAAAGGTGATGTATAGCACATTAAGGATAACAGGAAGGGTGTACAACCCAAGTTATCAGGGTCGCGCAGCAGAAGCTAGTGGGCCCTAGCTAAGAAATTTAATACACTTAGTAAGTATGAGAGAATGGCTATCAATGCCTTGAAGCCTAATAGGCTAGAACCCAATTAATTATGAGTTAAATAAACTCATATAGGAATTATGTGTGCAAAGACTAAACCATTGGTATGGTTAAAACCCTTTTGACCGGAGTATATTATGTAATAAACCGTAGAGAAGCTAAAACGCTACGGATTGCCCAAATTGAGTAAACCAATGTTCAATAATAACATATGGTAGATTACGTGGGCGTAATCCCTTTTAAGGGGGTAGAGCGAAAACCGCATAATGTAAGTTTCATGAATAAAACACATAAACTATAATGTGCATAGCACAAATGAGAATCGAATTGATGATTGGTACTTATGTTAAATAAACATAAGTATTCATTTTGTAATTATGGTAATTAGGCACGAGAGATGCAAATACCATAGGACGAATATACCCATCTTGTAACCCTAGTGTAAGAATATTAGTAAAGAAGAGTAATGAGTAGTGGACGGAGTTCCACAAGTATTGTAGCCCTTAAAGATGTACGAATTGATTGAGAGTAGTTGAAGAATGAATTCTAGGAGTAGGGTATTCCTAAGTAAATGATTGGAAGCAAATCGAGGATGACTGAAATCTACAAGTATTGTAATTCTTAGCTAGAATATTTGTGATGATTGAGAGTAATGGATGAGAGTAACGAAGGTCGATGAAATGAGCACTTAGGCATTAAATCTCGAAGTAAAGTATTTGGGAAGTAGAGTGAGAATGATTGATGAACTGAATTCCATCCTTGGAGTTGTATGAATTTGTAATTATGAGTAGGAGAAGTAAAAAGATAGAAAATGGAAATAATAGAATTATCTGTTTGTTTGAAACTGATGTGGGAAGTTGAACTTGATCCTGATCAGATCAAGGGAAACCGAACACAAATTGGGGTGGAAGGATAGTTCAACACTGATGCTGATCACATCAGGGTCGAATGATTCTTGAAGCTCCCCTCAAGTGGTCACAAGAATCACGCATAGGATAGATGTAATGAATATAAATTGGAATTTGGAGTTGTGTGTTCTAGAAAGTTCCTAAGTAGTAGTTGTGAAAGAATTTTCTTAGCCGGAGATGAAGGATTTGTTAGAAGCGTATACCGGAGAAGATAGTAGTATAGCATATTGTATTATTTCCAAGGGCAGCGGGACATAGAGGAGTCCTGTGTCTAGAAGACCAGAGTGCCGCGAGATTGTAATGTGTATTGCATTGCTTTGGGGATAGCTTTGCACTGTATGCATGTATAAGTTTTGTAATGAGGAACCGGTTGGTTGTTAGTAATGCGGATCAGAGTAATTATGGTACATTGGTATGGTATGGGAAGGAGAAACCTTGAGTAACGGATTTGGGAAATTGTAAGGAGGAAGAATGGGTGGCTTTGGTATTAGGCAAGCATAAATGAGTAAGTATAGTAATCCTATAACCTCGAACAACTTTGAGGACAAAGTTCTTAAGGGGGGTAGATTGAAATACCCCGAACTTAAAAATAGCGATTAAAATAATCCTAATGCATATTTAAGGGCCTAATAATGCCTAAGTAATATTGGTAAGGAAAAATAAATCCAAAGAAATGAAGAAAACACTTTAAAAGCGAAAAACTAAATAAGCGTTAAATAACCGTAGGAGGTATGAGACCTCGGTTAGCGTATTATATGGATTCCTAAGGCTTAATAAGGCCTAAATAATATATGGAAACAACTCCCGAAGAAAACGGGGCCTTAAAATGGATTAAAAGCACAAACGAACCTTAAAGCGTGTTTTTCGAGTATGTTGTATGGAAGCATGCATGTATGTATGTATTGTAAAATGAATTGCATGTATTCGACCAAGTGGTCGGCATACCCTCGCTAGTACGCAGGGTATGCGGAAGTCATATGCAGCGAAAGCTGAGCCCCTAGGGGCAACGTTTTTAGTGTGCAGGTACCCGAAGCGGACATGACCACGGTAAGAGATCAGCAGCTATGTTTGACAGCTAGGAAAAGAAATGTCGAAAGTAGTAAATTGTGTAAGGCTTGTAGCCTTGAGGTAGTAGGGTACCAAGGGGTACACCATAAGTATTAGAAGTATGTAGTTGTGAGGAATGGGTAGATGTAGACTCTTAGTGAGTATGTATGAACTTGGAAGAGGTATTGTATTTGTATTTGGAACATAGTAAACTCGGTATGTTATATTGTATTGCATGGCATTGTAATGGAGTATTGTATTGAATGGGAAGTTGTAGTACCCGGTTATAATAGTAGTAAGGATTGTATTTGTGTAGCACTCGGATATTCCGGTCCATCAGACCGATGCGGTATGTAGTAGTAGTAGCATTGTTAGTCACGTGGGTGGCTAACAACATTGTATCACCCACCGTTGTGTATGTAAGTATCCGCTGCGAAGGTATGTAAGTGCGTTGTGATTGGACGGTAATGACGGTATTAGCGGTAGGGGTGTTTCAGATCATGACTTTTGACTATTCATGAAAAACATTGAATAAAAATGATCCGACAAGAACCATTCTATCTTTGTTATGCCAATTGTTTTCTTTAATAGATGAACAATATTTGGGTGATTCACCAGAGTCACCCATTTTGTGTTTTAGCACTATCTCAAAGAAGATGAACTTATGATTCACTGAGAATCATTTGTAAAATCACTTTCGAATTGAATTATTTATATGACATCATATATATATCATCATAGAGGTCAAACTTGACATATGAATATTCATCATCATGGTATATCACTTACGTAGTTTTCCAAGAACTACTTCAAACGATTTTCACAAATTTCTCCTGGTGCAATACCATCATTGATTTTTCATGAATCGTCAAATAACGTTCATCTTATACATAAAAATAGATACTTAGGATGAATTTGCCAGGTGTTATACCATCTTTTAGATCAATGATGTGATCAATACATTTATTTTTAAAAATATTGTCAATTTTCTAGCTCAATGCTAATACTATATCATATTAAGTTCAAAAGTTTCCGGCTCAATGCCAATTTCTTTGCTCATATTGTATAAAAGCATTAACAAAAATCTGGCACCGCTCCTTATATTGATCATATTAATTAACACTTTCAAGTGTGATGTCTTTTTATAACATATGCAAATAAAACTTTCAGGCACAATGCCTTTTAGCATATTGATGTCAAAGTTTCAGGCGCGATGCCCTTCTTAGTGATGTCCAAGGCGGTAAGCTCAAGGTCGGCAATATTGGACATTGTTTATCATATATCAGAATGAAAGTGCAGTACCATTATTTTTTCAAATATTATTAAAATTGATTTCAACAGGCACAATGCCCTATATATTGGCATAAAAATTAAAAATAGCAATCATAAAATAATGACATATATAATACATCACAACAAAATAAATCAAATAACACAATAAAAGTAGTGCAGTAAATAAAATCTGGCACAATACCTCAGGTGATATTTATATTGGGCATAATGCCTTAAATGAAAATTTATATCTGACACGATGCCTCACGTGATACGAATATCGGGCACAATGCCACACATGATAATAAATAAATAAGCAAAATGGGATAAAGAAAATGATGCAGAATAAATAAAATAATTAACAGTAAACAAGACCAGGCATGATGCCTTACTTGATATTGATATCTGGCAC
This sequence comes from Limonium bicolor, assembly GCA_023374045.1. Taxonomy (NCBI): domain Eukaryota; kingdom Viridiplantae; phylum Streptophyta; class Magnoliopsida; order Caryophyllales; family Plumbaginaceae; genus Limonium; species Limonium bicolor. The sequence continues at coordinate 292,036,313 of CM041778.1, forward strand.
GATACCCCACATGATTATTATTCCTGGCACGATGCCTAAAGTGATTTTTTTTGTACGCGCGGTTGAACAAGAAACCAGAAGAGAGAGCAGATAAAAATTGACGGAAGTAAAGTAGCGGCAACAGCGAGTTAGTTCTAAATAAGCGTGCTGATAACGTGTTGTAAATGGGGGAAGAGAAATCGTAGAGACACGAGTTAGAGAGACAAGTGGTATTCTTATTTCAATATGAGTATACAAGCCTCTATTTATAGAGGGTTAGGGCATCCACAATGGTTTTAAGTTTCTTAACACATTCTTAGGTGCCATGTCATCTAAAAATTATATTTTATTACTTAAGGAACTCTATTCACTACAATAACAAAGTTTCTTAATCTTCCCTCTCTTAATGAACAACCAATAAACTATCACTAGTTAGATGTGAGATAAAATATGAAAGAGATATACACATAGGTGGATCTAATATGTCATAAAAAATGGGGTTCTTATTTAAGAACCTTGGAGAGAGAAAATAGGTGGAATCCACATCATTGTAGAACATTTCACATATGTAATCGTGTCAAGAATCCCTATTGTAGATGCCCTTAGATACAAGGAGAAACCCTAATTACATAAAGATGTGGAGTCCATTATACATATATCTATTTATAACATACTACTAGTATCATATTACTTGGCCATGAGAGTATTCTTGTTAAAAAAAATGTGGGAGAGTCCTTTAGAAAGCGTATCAGTCAGCGGGATTATCACCCGTGGACGGGGTATAACCTGGGATCTACTCTCATCGTACACATTTCCAAACTTACTCAAGACAGATACTAACCAGTCAATTGAACAAAGGGAAAAGTCAACATCTGCTATCTCTCACCAAAGAATTATCATCGTCCTTTATCGTTGCTGTCGTTGTGTTATTGTATTTGCAATAGCAAATAATCTCTCACTCGCCCAAAAGTTTTGGAAGAGATGATCGTTCCACTTGTATCTTTCATCCTTTACTTCTCCGCTCTGTCTGGTGTTTCAGCTACCGCTCAGGTGAGTGATCCCGGTTTTCTTGCCAAAACCCGTAAGTGATTTACGCCTAGTTTGGCGGTTGAGTTTTAAAACTGCTGAAATTTTGGTCACCAAGAAAGTTGCCAAGTTATAGAGTGAATTTTTTTGGGTTTACACTAGAGTGAATTACAAGGCAAATCTGCCATTCGGGATTCAGTTTTACTCTATAATTCATTGTTCTCTTTCTATTTGACGATTTTGTAGTTCTGTGAGGCCGGAATTGGTCATGGAGAAACTGGGTGTGAAAGTTTATCTCCCGGCTCATCTTCATCGAAGATACTCATAGTGGGGGGAACGGTTGTGAATGCTCACCATCAAGAAGTCGCCGATGTCTATATAGAGGATGGATTTATTGTTGCGGTGAAGCCTAATATTAAAGTACTTATCTCTCTCTCTCTCTCTCTTTGTTTTACATGTATGTCTACAGCACTTGGATGTCACTAGCGTAATCAACCTCATTTCTCTTCGAGTTTAATTGTCCTTGGGCTGTAGAAACGAACTTTATTCACAAATTCTGGGAGAAATCTTTTTTTGTTTTTTTCAGGAGTAATCACTTAAGAAATACTGCTGGAGTCTCTTTAAACTAATCAATCAGTAAAGGATTGTTTTGGGATAATTAGAAAAGAGAATCGGATTTATTCTGTTATAACTTGATTCTCCAACTCCCACTAGGATATTGAGATTTCTTTTCGAGTACATTTTGATCCGTGATCAGTGGCCATTGACTAATGAACAACTACCATTTGACTGGTGTCCGGCGAATGTTGACGGTTAATTGGTGGCCATCAACCGTCGGCCAGCGGCCATTAACCGCTGACCTGAAATCATTGACCAATGATCCATTTTCATTTCTCCTGCACAAATAAACTTTCCTGACTCCATTATGTTTCCGCAGCTCGAAACAAACGCCCCCTCAGTAGGTTAAGCCCATAAAGTTGAAGGTTTAACTTTGGTGTTTGTATTACTTTGCCTCTCTTTTGCGCTTGAAGCATTGACTGAAACATAAGAACTGTACTTTATTGGTGTAGTTGGGATTTAGTACGTGCTATGTATCATTTCAATTAAAACCCATTTACAGTTAAAGCCGTTTTGGTGTATATTGTAAAAGAGTGAACTCATCGAAGAAGTTTCGACCAACTCTTTTAAGGCTCATTTTGTTCAACTTTTGTTTCTTGATACTGACACCCATTCATATTACTCGATCTTCAGCATCTAATTACTGTGTGTGGTTTCAAGCTTGAGCTTTAATGTGTGGTAGATAGAATAGGAGCAGAACATGAAGCTCTTGTTCTTTTCTAAGTCTATCCCCATAGATCAAATGTGACATTGAGCTGTTTCCGGTTTAAGATAGACCCTGTACAAAACCTTGAGCCTTTCACTTTCTCAGACCTTAAGCTTTCATGCTCCACAAATAGGTTGATGACGATGTAACTGTGCTTGATGCAAGAGGGAAATTTGTGATGCCAGGTCAGAGATTCTTCATAAAGTGTCCTTACATTTTTTGGTTGATGAATATGAAATGATTGTCAAGTCCAAACTTATACCCTGAAAGTTTCTTAACTTGTATAGGCGGGATTGATCCTCACACCCTGGCTATGGAGTTCATGGGCACCGAGACTGTTGATGACTTTTACAGTGGTCATGCTGCTGCCTTGGCTGGTGGGACAACTATGCACATTGATTTTGTCATACCGGTAAATGGAAGTTTAGTTGCTGGTCTTGAAGCATATGAAGAAAAGGCTAAGAGATCATGCATGGATTACGGATTCCACATGGCCATAACAAAATACGATGAAGTAGTTTCTAAAGAAATGGAAACCATGGTCCTTGAGAAAGGCCAGTCTATTTAAAATTTTCACATTTCAGAATCATTTCGATTTGGCTATGAGCTCAATGTTGAAAGACTACTGCTTTCTCATTCTCTTGATATATTTGATGACTTTGCAGGAATAAACTCTTTCAAATTTTTCATGGCCTACAAGGGTTCTCTCATGATAAATGATGAGTTATTAATTGAGGGTCTTAAAAAATGCAAGTTTTTGGGTGCTTTGGCAATGGTTCATGCCGAGAATGGTGATGCTGTTTCTGAAGGTCAGAAAAGAATGGTAGAACTTGGAATCACTGGCCCTGAAGGGCATGCTCTTTCGAGACCTCCAGTGGTATGGAATTTCTGTTTCTTTGCCCCACATTGCTGATTCCTGTTGTCTGTTGGTTGATTACTGGAGCTACAGTATGGCTGTTGGACATGATTCATTTTTCCCCATGTTAAAATTTCATACATATAGGGAGATTTTTGAACTTCTTATGTTACCTTGAAGGTTGAAGCAGAAGCAACTAGTAGGGCCATTCATCTTGCTGCTTTTGTCAACACACCACTTTAAGTGGTCCATGTAATGAGCAGTGATGCTATGGAAGAAATTGCCAAAGCTCGCAAACTTGGTGTGGGGTTATTAATTTTGGATTACTAACTAAAATTGGAGATTTCTTTGCAGCGGAGCTCTCCCACAAAATAACATGCATTTTTAAAACACTTTTAACTCCAGGTCAAAGGGTTGTTGGAGAGCCAGTGGTTTCCAGTTTAGTACTTAATGATACTGTCCTCTGGGATCCATTTCATCACTGCAGCCAAGTAGGTGCCCAGTATGCTATTATATTATCTTGTATCGGAACATGCATGTGTCGCAGAAGTCAATTCTAGTCTAGGTAGGTATTTAATATTTTCATTTATCATGTGTTATCAGGTACGTCATGAGTCCACCAATCAGAGCACCAGGGCATGCCCAAGTACTACAGGCTGGTCTTTCAGCTGGAGTTCTTCAGGTCCTCTACTTCTTTTTTTTTTTTGTACAAGAAAGCAACTAAATTTAAATTGATTATAAATTTCTGATGAACTTGGAAGGTTTTTCTTTCTGATGTTGAACATGAATGAATACCATCTACACTATCTTGCTTTGTCAACAATCCCTTCTCTTGTTATACGTGGATGATCTCATGTTGCAGCTGGTTGGAACGGACCATTGCTCCTTCAACTCCACGCAAAAATCTCTAGGAGTTGATGACTTCAGAAAAATTCCTAATGGTGTCAATGGTATTGGAATATATGAAATTAAGTACATCAGCTTTCTATGGCCCTGCCGTCTGTTGCCTGCTGGTTTTGTATGAAATTCTATATGTTTTTCGTTCTGTTATCAGGTATTGAGGAGAGGATGCACTTGGTTTGGGATAAGTTGGTGGTGAGATTCCATAGACTTGTAAATAGTACCATCCATATTTGTTTTGAATACCGTGACAGAATACCTAACAAATATTTGGCTTTGGTATTTTCTAGGAATCTGGCCAGATATCTGTAACTGATTATGTTCGAGTTACAAGTACAGAATGGTGAGTTGTTTAAATGGTCAGAAAACAAGATCTATTGTGGTAGAATGTGAGGTTGTATTGATATGTTCTTATCTGAAGAGCTGATTGGCTATCTCCTGAATGCAGTGCAAAGATCTTTAATATATATCCAAGGAAAGGAGCTATACTTGAGGGATCTGATGCAGATATAATCATACTGAACCCGAACGCAAGCTTCACGATCTCATCAAAATCACATCACTCCAGATTAGACACAAATGTGTATGAAGGGATGACTGGGAAGGTAATGGTATTATAATAAATTTGACATGTTCATCTTAAAATAATATCCTTTAAAAAAAACTGTGGTTTGGTTGGTGTAGCGCACTGATCCTTTGACAAACTATCTGAATGGATAGTGGGTGTTTTCTTAAGCGATATTCATTGGATTTGCAGGGAAAAGTTGAAGTAACAATTTCTAGGGGAAGAATTGTTTGGAAGGATGGAGAGCTAAAAGTGGTGCCGGGCAGTGGGAAGTATGTGGCGATGCCTCCTTTTAGCTATCTTTTTGATGGACTTGACAAGGCGGATGCCAGCTACCTGAGGTCTCTCCGTGCTCCGGTAAAGCGATTTAAATCAACAAGCGAAAGTATGTGAGATTTGAGTTCCAGCTAGCTATTTGTGTATTCTTGTCGTAGTCTGCTGCTAGGAGACTAGACAAGTTTAGGTTGTGTCATTTGTGTGTATAAAGTAAGCCTGATTATCTGAAATATACACATAGGTATACTGCCTCTGAATCTGTATGTCTCCATTATTTTGCTTTTGTAGATTTGGGTGATTCTGGTAAACATCATGCAATAGGTTTTTCAAAAAGACATAGACTGTTGTGAAGGTTTATTTGTTGCAGATATTGGTGAATCACACACACACACACACAGAGGTAGTAGTTAGGGAACTTGTCACAAAAATGCCTTGCCTTTTGTTAATATTTACAACCTGGTCCGTACAAAGCTGTTTATGATTACTTGGTGTCTTGTCGTCCTTATCAAAAATCAAGGTTTGATACAACAAGTGAAGCAGCCCAGAAATCTCTTCTTTCCCTGCAACACAGTTTTGTTTTCAAATTACAATGAGGGTTACGTCTGAGTTCTCTAGAACTATGTGATGTAAGTCATGCTGCTTATGCATTGGGAGGAGGCATGCTATCGATGTTTGTAATTCCACTAAAATAATCTCGGAAATGAATTTGGACAGATTCTTGTGTCGATTTATCTGTAAAATGACTTATAATTCGTATCAGAAAGAGGTGGAATGGGAGGCTCACCACTTTAGAGTCGTCATTTTGATGATCTGGGCGAGAAGTAGGAGAATGGAGAAGTAAGGAAGAGGGAGCAGCGATAATGATGTCTTTCTCGCGGAAGAGTTCACTGCAATCACTCTTAGTTTGCCTTCGCTTTGCACGAGCTTGGTTGAACATTATCGTGTAGTTAGCATTTTCCCCGGCCAATTGATCCCATTCTCCGAATCGAGGGATTGCTATCCATTCCTGTTTCTGCACTTTTCCATGACAAAACAGAAAATTCCTATATCAGTTGTATGTGTAATGTCAACACAAAATTACGAACATCTGTTCTGAAATTCCATTCTCTGGTGTTGAAATCATAATAATGATATAACAATGTCTTTGAACAAAAATCAAAGCGATTTCCTTTGAATTTAACAGTTGTGGATTCTGGTGGAACCTTTACGATTCATTCTTTGGAGAGTGTGTTCATTTGATTTCATTGCCTCTTACTTCCTTTCCTTAAAAATTAGTAAAAGATTGCGTCTACCTTCCTCGAAGGAAAATAAGGGAAGGAAATGAGCAAAAAATGGATCTTACCTCCTCGCGCCGGGCCATGGCGGTGCAAGGAGAAGAGGGTGAATTGAATAGTTCCGGTTTTACATTTCCACTCTTTCTTTCCACTTTATATGCCACCTCGTAAACTTGTAGCATTACCACCACTGAATTATTTGGCGTTCGTACGTAAGTTTAAGGTCTGCTACTATTTATGGAATCTACTGTAATTATGATCTCTACAAAAATTGAATGATTATTAACAAAACGGCATTTTGTTTTTACCTTTTTATATTTGGTGTCTTGTGGTTCTTCGTTGCAGTCGCTGTGTTTGTATTTGCGGGGCAGCTTACCCACTCAAACCAAACCACACTGTTAAAAATTCCAATCGGAAACAAAATATCAAGGATGAAACTTATTACGATGTAACTTGAAGTTGTAACCTGGAAACAATAATACTATTCCATGGGATGGACATCAATTTGAATCTAGACAATCTTAAACCTCAAATCCTCCATGATTTTTAACATAAAGATCAGGATTATAGACTTCCTTCTTTAAAATTTCATCATATACGAGCTGTTCGATAACATGAATGATGACACTAAGGAATGCTCAATGACCACATAAGTGGTACAAGAAGATGCAAAAGCATCTCAAAATGTAACAAATATTTTCCTACCTTCTAAATACCTTGTCTTTTGATGATATACAATCACAATGAGAATTCTTTTTGTCTTTTCCATGTCCTACTATGAGTTTTTCTAATCCAACCTGAATAGTTACTAAAACCTAACATATGGTTCTTTTTCTTTCCTCTTCATATTTATTGTGGTCTGGAAACTAGATTTGTGTGAGCTTGTCTTTGCATTTTTCTCTTTTTCCCTGTCTGATATGCATGATTGTATTAATATCCTTTGCTTGCTTTCAATACTTTCGCTTTGTAATTTGCTAAGTCTTGGCACTTACCGTAGGCTTCACATTGAAGCCTTTATACAAAATTCAGAATTTCCTTTGCATTGACCTTTGCTTCCGCTTCAGTGACATCACTTTCATCATGCTTCACAAATTTGTCTTCTTGCCTTCACAATCCTCATCACATCCCATTGAGTTATGTGTCATCCTAACCTTTGACTCAAACCCCGAGGGAAACTCTGGGTCCTCAAACAATCTTCTTAGGTTTTCTTAGTCATGCTCGTCTCCTCTTTCGTCATGGCCTGGCTCCGCTGTTCTGACCGTCTCAGGAGTTTGACACTCATTATCTCCTTTCTTTTCAATATTGGACCATGTATCCCAATACGTCCTTATTGAAGGTAAGAGTTGTGGACACGGCTTCCAGTTGGGCTCCACTCCACATGATCTTTATTATCTCTTCAATAATTGGATCCAATGTAGGTCCAGTCTTCAAGGTAACTTTCTTTTTTTGAAGTTGATTCTTTTTATGTGTCATTGCTAGTATGACCACAATATCTTGGGACTTCACTGTGGTCTAAGGTATATATTTTAATTTTCATACCATCCCTGAAAATTTTGGTCCAGTGAAAACAACAATAAATAACACAAATTGGCCTAACCAAATGAGTGAAGAATGAGCAGTTGAACTCTAGATTGAAGCTAGTGACAAGAAAGAACGTTTAGGATGATAAGTAAGATTCATCTTAAAAAAATCTCAAAATTATATTCCCTTACTCAAGTGAACATCACTGCATAGATTGATTCATTTTATTTCTCTTTAATTCCCATTCCGTTCTGTAAATCTCTAGTGATAATGTAGTTTCTTCATTTTAACTGACTGTGGAAAGCAATGTCGAGGAAAGCTCACCATCCAAGTCCAATTTCAATCCCCATACATTTTGATTAAGATCCTGTCAGATAGAAGTGTGGTCTAAGTTTCTTCTAGGCGATAATTTGTTCCTTCATATATGATCTAACATAACTACTGCACACACCTCTAGATATGTAACTGAGATTCATTCGTACCAGACAAGCCAACACATATCATAGGACAAACCGAGAACGATCTTTAATTGATTTATCACAAGAAAGTTTCTCCCCTCTTATTAGGGAATTTTAATTTCCATAAGGCAGTCCTTTAGCTTTTCTTCCTCTTTTTAGGACCATGTGAATTCCTTAGCAGCAACACTTGGATGTACGACACCCCTTCTATTTTAATCATCATATATACTTCATGGCTAGAACCTAGAGAATTTCTTCCCTTACCGACAATTGTCAGAGCATTACTAATTCTTCATCTGGATATTATCAATCTCCAAAGAAGTTCAGGATTTAACCAAGAACCATACCAAAAGATTGCTGATGAGTATGAGCATCTACTTACTTTAAAGAGATAACTACTGAATTAGATTCATTAGATCCTTCCTTCATATAAATGAACTCAGATTTCTTCAAAATAAGTCATTTATTTCAATAGTTATATGACTATGGCTTCTCATTCTAGCTTTATATGAGAATATTCTTTACTTAAAGCGCAACCCAGTGTATGTTGTTGCAATGGAAGTAATTTGCAAGGAAAGATATAAGATAAGTGTACCATATATGTAGACACTGAATATAGTGAATTATATTATTCCCAATGAAGATGATCGAGAAAGATTTTTGTTTTTTTTTTGTGAGCTAGCTTGCAAAGGGAACTACAACACCTCCACCTCTTAGTTTTCATACTCTTAGAACAGCTTAAAAAAGAAAGAAAGAAGAAAATGAACAGACCCATATTACAATCCAATGTAAAATCCAGTTCCTATGGAATACACATTAGTTAATTACAGTATACAGAGAGAATGGGATGAAAACTGAAATAGAAGAGTACCCCTCCTTCAACTCCACATTTATCATCCCTTGTAGCCACAACAACAACCACAAACTCTCCAATTTTCATCTTCTTTTCAGCTACCTCATCAGCAGATAATGTACATTTCCTTTTTTCCAACCCGACAACGAAATCACACGAAATACTCACGCAAACACCGTCGTTGCAATTCCCTCACCTTCATCTTGACCCAATTGATAAAGGATAGTATCAATAACCATGAATCAAGTCATGACCACATCCCGCCTCTTCTTTGGTTGTGGCGGTTCTGGTTTCCCTTTCTTCATCATCGCAACAAATTCATCGTAATTGATCCGCCCATCCTACAAGAGACCAGAAAGAGGACATATAATGTTTTTGTTCCTTCTATATACTAATAATAGGACTATCAAATATCAAATGAATGCTTAATTATTAACATTTCTCACATTATCACCATCTACTTCAGAGATGATTTCTTTGATGTCTCTTCCATCATGCATTCCATGTTCTCGAAGAGCTTGTTCTAGTTCTTCAATTGTAATATACCTAGGAAGAAAATAAAAGAACAAATTGCACACGTATGACTATGAGTTTGTTTTAACATCACAATATCTATATAAAATCAAAGTCATTTAATTAGTTTACCCGCTGTTATCTTTGTCAAAATACTGGAAAGCTGTATAGAGATGCTCTTCTCTGTCCATCCTGTTCATATGCATTGTGGCGGTTATGAACTCCTCATAGTCTATTGTTCCATTTCCATCTGCATCAGCCTGCAATTTCAATTTTGTAAGTGTATGAGATTTATTAGGTTATGCTAATGTTTAATACTCACTGCTTCCATTAGTTGTTTGACTTCAGATTCAGTTAATCTGGTTCCTTGCTTCTGTAACCCTTGTTTGAGCTCCTCAACAGTTATGCTACCGTTGTTGTCTGCGTCCATGCTCTTGAACATCTGTTTTAGTCCCATGATTTCTTCTTCTGATAGGCACCCAGCAATCACCTTTTTTTAGGAGAAGAAAAAAACTATGCTTCAGTCCCTGGATGCTTGATCTAAAATATAATATATTAACTAGCTAATTCATCATCATTTCATGGGGACTATAGTATATATGATTATTACCCTGAGTGCAACTTTCTTGAATTTATTCATGGCTCTAAACTGCTTGAGCCTATCAAGAACAGCATTGTCAAGTGGTGTATCTGGTGCTTCCCCATCTTCCTTGATCCAGGGATGATCTGATCAGATCATTCATGATGACAAATTTCATAAATCAAAATAGCAGATGTTGTTTGAATGATAATGACCATAATTAAGCTGTTTGAAGTTTAATTAAACATACTTAAGACTTGGTAAGCTGACAGCCTTTGCTTAGGATCATTATTCAGCATCTTCCTAACAAGGTCTTTAGCTTGAGGCGAGAGGGAAGGCCATGGATCACTGGTGAAATCAACATGACCTCTCAAGATCGCGTTAAATATCCCATGTTCCGTTTCTGCAGGTGCAAAAACAAAAACACATATCCCAATAAAAGGTTCAAAGAGAAAAAAAAAGGTGCATGTTTTTAGTTCTGATGATGATTACCTGCCCAGAAAGGAGGAACACCACATAAAAGAATGTAAAGCATAACCCCTACACTCCAAATATCAACCTCAGGCCCGTAATTCCTCTTTAGAACCTCGGGAGCAATGTAATATGCACTGCCGACAATATCCTTGAATGACTCTCCTGATCAAAACCATAAAATTATCAAAATTAGCATATAACAGTCACCACTGATACAATATGACATTCAAACTAATGAAGGAGTAATTACCTGTTTTGTAAAACACCGATAACCCAAAATCAGTGGCTTTGAGAGGAGCATTCTCATCCTTATTCAAAAGTAAGAAATTCTCAGGTTTAAGATCTCTATGAATAACACCCATAGAATGACAGGTATGAACAATCTGCACAATAGTCCTCAACAAATTGGCAGCAGCCCGCTCAGTGTAATGCCCCTTGGCTATAATCCTGTCGAACAACTCCCCACCGGCACAAAGCTCCATCACCAAATGCACAGACTGTTTATCCTCATACGCGCCCTTCAAGTCTACGATGTTAGCCTGCCCACTCAAATGGTGCATGATCTGGACCTCTCTCCTAACATCCTCAATGTCCTCTTTGTTCACCAGCTTCCTCTTGGCTATTGTCTTGCAGGCAAACTGTTCCCCTGACTGCTTGTTTGTCACCAGGTGGGTGACTCCGAATTGCCCTCTTCCAAGCTCCTTACCGAAGGAGTATTGTGACTTGACATCCTCCATCGGCCGGCCTAAGACCGGACCAATCTGAGCGGCTTTGTTGCCCTTGTTGGGTTTAGAAGCAGAAGCTGAGCTTGGAGGAGTAGGCGCCCCTCCTTGGTTGTCGTTGCCACCCGGAGTTTGGTTTTGGTTTGATCCTCCAGCATTGTCGTTGTCGTTTGATTGGCCTCCATCGTCGCCGGAATCTGTTGCTTGAGTGTTGCCACGGGGGCAACAATTGCCCATGAGGAGAAAAGGGGTAACAGGACGTTTTCTTCTATTTTTTCTGTTTTGTGCAATTTGAAGGAACAACGAAGAAGAAGTGGAATATGATGGTTTGTTTTTCTTGTTCTATTTCTAATTTTAGTTTTCTATTGATTATTTCTGTTGGTTTTTTGTTTTGATTGAAAGGCTTGAGGGATTGGGAAAGGAAAAAGGGAAAGAAAGAATGAAGGAGTTTGAATTAGGGTTGAAGGTTAGGGGGAATCCGAAATGGGGAGGAGGGAGGGGTGCTGGAAGAACAGAACACTTTGGATGGAAAAGAGGAGGAAGATGGATTTGAGCTATGGAGGGTAGACGTCTGCTTGAGAGAGAGTTTAGGAGGGAAACCAGGAGGCTAAAAGTTTTATTTTCTAGTTTTCCATTTCTATTGGAGAAATGCTGGACACAGAGCGGATTCCACGGGAAACTACCGGCTTTATGATTTGTTTTGGGCAGCAATGTTTGTAACCATAATCTTATGCGGTCATTTGTAAAGTATCAGAAAGAAAAATATTTACTTCTTTTTCACGTTTTATTTTTTTTCAAATTTTGGACACTGATTTAATATTTTTTATATGTAATATATTTGCCCGTGTTTCTGCTTTTATAAACGGTAGCATATCCAATATATTTAAAAGCCGCATCAAAATTACACAAGACACTAACAAATACAACTATCTAATAAATCTAAAAATCATACCCACCGGTAACATCCTACTTAGCCAAACATTAATATCCAGCCTTATACAAACCAAAATGATTACACATGGTTATCATCCATCCTCTAAATAATGTAAACTTTCCTATGTAAAAGAAAAGCTGGTTATTTTCCTTTCTAATCAAATAATATCAAGATAAGAGAACTTCCTAACTATATAGGTCAAAGCAATTGAATTCATATTACAACAAGTTCCAAATCGATCCACAATTTTGATCAATCATAAAGGAGAATAACCTTGTACTCTTGAAATACACAATTGCATATTTGCAACAATAGGGCAAGACATTTGGTAAGCGCCTGAAATTGAGATTCTTCATCCATTGTTGATGATAGTTGAGCATGTGAGGTAATTAAGAATGTCATGTGTAGTCACAAATGACTCCACCAAGCTACTTTCAATCCCCTTTGTTGAAGCACCATGATTGATGTTATGGGTTCTCTTTTTGGGAAGACACCAATAAGAAGAAGAGTAAGTAGTTATGCTGCTCTTTTTCATGGAGTCACCATACACACAAATGAAATCATATTTAATCATTTGTGACATAAAAATGGACATTTTAGAATTATGTTTGAATAAGTTCCTTGTTGAATAGATCTCTAATGGATAGTCAATTTCCTTCCTGCAACACATATTCTGTCATCAAATTTGAAATATTAGGGCATCCGCAATGGTGTGGAATCCACTTCAAATTAGTAAAACAAAAAGATAAAATATGACATGGAGGAGAGAAGTTGTGTGAGAGTTTCTTAACTAAGAACCCCAAAAAGTGGGTGTCTTAGCAAAAGAAGTGAGAGATTGTGAGGAGAATAATAAAATATTATTATTTTGAGAGTGGAATCCACTCTTGTTATTGTGGATGCCCATAGTAAACTAGTCTTGACAATTTCCTTCCTAGTTGAAACAAATTGAAAAATAGTCGACAAGACCATCCTCTTGAACCTTGATAGCTCTTTGATATAACAAAATATGGTCAGTTGTTTTAAGATCTTCATCAATCAATAAAATTGTTGCTACCTTAAATTTTCTTTGGAATGCCAAACAATGTAAAATGTTTTGAAATAACTCCTAAGAATAAGCTTCATTAAGCTTGTCCATTTCTGGTGGAGCACTTAAATTATTCAATCTTTCTAGACACATGGAAAATCTGAGAAGTATGGGAAGTATGATGCTTATCCTCTTAAAATGAAAGTGGTGATAACTTGAATTAGCTTAGCATTGACCATCATGAGAATATAACCATGATCACCTATAAAGGAAGTTATGATCCACGAGCTGGGATATTCTTAAGTAGGTCTGCATCCATGAAGTGGAACTGACTTTGTAGGCTGAATCATTTCAAGACAATTAGTTGGGTAAACAAATTTAAGACTTATTGAACGATAACTAGGTAGATTATGGGCAAATAATCTTCAAGACATAGAGGACTTGTGAAGGATCTTGCTTAATAGAGCTAGACTACCATTACCCACCTTAACATTGAAGCTTAGATTTATCTAGAAAAATTAGATCTAATTGTTTCCCAGTTAAGTTAAAAGTAATCCCTCTACGAGCATGGAAACGTGAGAAGAATATGTAAAACGAGCTCTTGAAAAGGGTAAATTGGAATCCTTCATACTTTTGAAACTAAAATTTCCTTGTGCTACATGAAAAAAAAACCTTATCGGATTTCACCCAACATAGTGGTTTGATACTAGACACCCAACATAATGGTTTGATACTAGACACCCCAACCATTCAAAAAGGTGAGAAAATATAGTTATAAGGTCACTAAGCAAAACATTTAGATGAGTATACATTGTAAGAGTTAGCTTAAGGACGACTGGTGTTTGGAACATCGATTTAGACCAAAATCTAACCCATGTTTGTGCTATCAAAGAGATATTGTAGTATCTTCATTATATTTACCTAGCTTTTCTACTAAAGTTTTTTTTTAGCTTAAGGCACAAATGGAATCATTGAATACTTTCTCAGGTTTATGAAAGTTATCATTAGTGAATTTTCAAAAAAACTAAAAATTGAAATGTCATCCACAATGGCGGGGTGGGAGATGGTAGAACTCGAGACTTAGCTTAATCCCCTTACATATACAATAATCTCATACTAAATGATTGCACTTATAAATAATTCTTAGCTAGAACTAACGAGTAGGGGGAAGAAAATATCCTTATGTAATTCCTCTAGTGCAGAGACAGAACTCTCCAATTAGGGCATCCACAATGGTGTGGATTTCACCCATAATGTTAAAAGAGAAAAAAGAAAATGATGAGGTGGAGGAGAGAGGATGTGAGAGGGGTTCTTAACTAAGACACTCTCTTTTTAGAGAACCTAGGTAAGTAAGAGAGAGATTATGAGAGGAGATAATAAAATAATATTTGTTGGTGGGTGGAATCCACTTTTACTATTGTGGATGGCCTTACACCACTAACAATATTCACAACAAATTTAACTGAATAGTCACGGTCAATAACAGGGTGAACAATTCCTAAGAAAACCCACAATCTTAAGAAACACGGATGAGAAAAAATTGTTCTAATCTATCACATGTATCGCAGAATCGACTACACGGCTAGGTTGCACAGTGTATTGTGCAGTCCAGTCAATATGCTGACTAGGCTGTTTATGTGGCACACGAGTGAGAAGAAAATTTATATTAACTTTAAATGGTTGTAACTTTTAATATATAAGTCCAAAAAGAAAAAAAATTATATCATTGTTCACCTAAATTCGAGCTCTTCAAAACAAGACCAGTCATGAATATGTTTTGACAACTTTGAAAAAAAATTATTTTTACATGTTATGATGATACACTAAAATGATAAAATGATTCATTAATTTTGATATTATGATTCATTAAAATTGATATTATGATTCATTAAAATTGATATTATGATTTACTAATTAATAAGTGGTGAATTAGATAACAAACTTTGGAACCATTAAAAATTATTATTATTTTGTAGTGTATTTATTATTGTATGGTGTTTTTTAAACCTTATATAGTGAATCATGTATTTTTCGTACATACCAAATTTGTTTTGTGTTGTATTATTGTTTAATTTTTTTATTTTTATATGTTTACGTTGATACACTAAAATGATGATATGATTCATTAACTTTGATATTATGATTCATTAAAATTTATATTATGATTCATTAACTAATAAGTGGTGAGTTATGTAACAAACTTCGGAACCAATAAAAAATCGTTATTGTTTTGTAATGTATTATTATTATTGTATGGTGCAATTTAAATCTTCTATGGTGAATCACGTATTTTTCATGCATACCAAATATTGTTTTGTATTACATTATTGTTTAATTTTTTTATTTTTATATGTTTGCGATGATACACTAAAATGAAGATATGATTCATTAATTTTGATATTATGATTCATTAAAACTTATATTATGATTCATTAACTAACAAGTGATGAATTAGATGACAAACTTTGAAACTAATAATGGATCATTATTGTAATGCATTATTATTATTGTTTTGTGGTGTATTATTATTATTATTATTATTTATATGATGTATTTGAAGTCTTATATAGTGAATTATATATTTTTTTAACATACCAATTTCAAAACAGATAATGAATCATTATTGTTTTGTAGTGTATTATTATTGTTGTATGTTGTATTTTAAACTGTATATGGTGAATCAAGTATGGTTGATATGTATAGATATATACATATAAAAAATATAAAATTTTAAAGTTGTCAAAATATATCCATGTCAGATCTTGTTTTGAAGAGCTTGAATTTAGATGAACAATGATATAATTTTTTTTCATTTTGGACTTATATTTTAAAAATTATAACCAATTGAAGTTAATATAGTAAAAAGGCAGCCCAGTCAGCAAAACAATCCAGTCAGCGGCTGACTGGACTGCCAAATGGACAGGGTTGCACAATGATGGACGCGGCTTAGCCGCACAATGTATCTGCATTAATAGTGTTGACTAGAAGAGCATCTAAACCCGTCGACCTATAAAGTCTAACAAATTTTAAGCAATAATGGTAGTGAGACAAGATCGAAAACAATATGAAAGAACTATGGCCACAATTTTTGAAGCAAAATTACACAAGAAAATAGGGGCTTGGCTTGAGACCTGGTCTCACAAGCAATCCAGATTTTTCTGGATGTATTCTCATTGGTAGAATGCCTTTTTTAATTATATAAATGATTAGTTGTTTAATTATTTAGTAATGATTGGTGTATTGAAAAGCCAAAAAGGTATTTATGTCATAAATTTTTAACTATATTTAAATCTCTTCACGTTTTTCAATAGTTAGAATTAATAATTATAGGGTAGTTTAATAGTCACGAGATATTTGGTATATGATTGTAAAAGAAGGTAGTAATTCAACATATTGTTATTTGTAATTGATATTTTAATGATTTAGTATTTCAGTGTATACGTTTTGGGAAACTAAAAAGTTATTTATGACATTAATAAATTATTATATTAAAAATGTTCACGTTTTCCAATATCGCAGAAGAAATCATTATGTGGTAGCTTAACAGTCACCCGATATCTGGTATATGAGTGTAGAACATGTTAGTGTTTAAAGGTATTGTTATGAGTACTTGAACTAGTAGTAATTTAGTATTTTAGTGTATATGTTTTGAAAAACTAAAAAGGCACTTCTTATGTAAAAAATTTGTTATATTTAAATTTTTTCTCATTTTCCAATATCGTAGAAGTAATAATGATGTGGTAGCTTAATAGTCGAGTGATATCTGGTATATGAGCTTAGAATGCATTAGTAATTGAATATATTGTTATAAGTATTTGCTATACTACTGATTTAGT
Source organism: Limonium bicolor (assembly GCA_023374045.1). Lineage (NCBI taxonomy): Eukaryota > Viridiplantae > Streptophyta > Magnoliopsida > Caryophyllales > Plumbaginaceae > Limonium > Limonium bicolor. Next base: position 292,053,428 of record CM041778.1, read on the forward strand.
ATTTGAGTGTGTATGTTTTGAAAACTAAAAATGTATTTTTGTTATAAATTTTTTAATATATTTACATCTTTTCACGTTTTTCAATGTTGCAGAGTAATAATTATAGGGTAGTTTAATACTTCTCATATCTGTTATATGATTATAAGTGTACATGGTAATTTAAGTAGAACTCACTTAGTATTTGAAACGAAAAGTAGTATCCAGTAAATGAATTTAACACAAACTAGTATTCGAGTAAGGCTTTTTTATAATATATGTATAACAATAGAGTCGGTATTTCTTCATTTACCACTGGACATAAAACTGAACTGAGGAATTGGTAGATGAATAGTCAAAACAATAATAAACATTATATATATATATATATGTTTCTCACATAGCATACCAGAATTACTTAATACTAGTTAGCTTCTTCTTCCTCAATCCATTTCACCACCATTTACGCATGATATAGTATTTTTCCTGATTCTTGGTATCATATCTACATTGTATGGATTACTTAAGTAAACGACTGACTATATGTTAAGTATTCGAGTAAAGGACATATACTTAAAGTAACCGACTACATAAATAGTGTACATAAGTATATGAATAAGGATATCGTAAAGATACGAATGTGAAAGTGTTAAGTATACATATATTTACAAATTAAGTATACCAATACTTTAACTATAACTATATTTATAAGTTAAATGTACGAATGTTTAAACATATTGTTATATGAGCGTAGAAGACGTCAGTGCTTCAACATATTGGTATACTTAATTTGTAAATATTCGTATACTTAACACTATCACATTTGTATACTTAATTTGTAGACATTCGTATACTTCCCACTATTACATTCGTATACTTCACACTATTACATTCATATACTTCACACTATTACATTCGTATACTTCACACTATTACATTCATATACTTACTTTTGTAAACATTTGTATACTTACCACTATCACAAATTTGTATGCTAATGATCTAATCAGTCAAACACTATTTTTTGTAACGATCATACTTATTATACAATAATGCTAATACCTTAGTTTTTGTTAAAAGAAACTTAAGTATACAATTATATACTTCTATACCAATATTCATATACTTGAAATATGAATATTCGTATACTATATGAACCAACATTCATACACTTTATATAACTATATTCGAACACTTTATATTTGTATACTTAATTTGTAAATCTTTCTCGTAGGACCACCAAACCCAGCCTTTTTAACTACAATCAAACACTATTTTCGTATACTTAATTTGCAATGGTTTCTCGCAGGACCACCAAACCCATCCTTTTCTAGAGCTTGTTCCTTAAGCAACCTCATAGGATCACTCTTCAGTCCCTGAATTAAGTCAATGAGACGAGCAGTTGAACCTCAATAAGCTGACATAAACGACTTCGGGTCATTTTCTTGTGCCAACTGTTACAAAAAACAATAGTATATAAAAAAACATTCTAATTAGTAACATATATATATAGTCAGTCAAATACATGTAATATTCTTATACTTAATTTGTGAGAATTCGTATACTTAACACTATCACATTCGTATACTTCATTTGTAAATATTCTTATACTTAACACTATCACATTCGTATACTTTATTTATACTTAGTATCTAAACAATCAAATACTTTATTTCTATAGATTTGCATACTTAGTATCTAAACAGTCAAATACTTTATTTCTGTAGATTTGCATACTTAGTATCTAAACAGTCTAATAATTTATTTCTATATATTTGAATACTTAGTATCTACACAATCGAATACTTTATTATATAGATTTTATACTCAATGTCTAAACAGTCATATACTTTTTGATACCAAAACAGTCAAATACTTATTTTTTTAAAAAACAGTCGAATATGTTATATATATTAGTATATAAACACTCGAATACTTTATTTATATTGCTTCGTGTACTTAGTATACATACCGTCGAATACTTTATTTCTGTTGGTTTCTATTCTTAATATCTAAGCAGTCAAACACTTAATTTATATAAAAAAAATCGAATACTTAACTTAAAAAAAATGGAATACTTTATCAAAACAAAAATATGCTCATTTTAGTATGAGAACAAACTCACCGTTGTTTTTCTCTTTGATTTGGTTTACCAATGTGTTGTTCCAACTCCATTGTTTTTATTGGTGAAGAAAACTGGACATAGTTACCAGCGAATGAGTAGAGAGAATGGATGAGAGAGCAAAATAAGTAAGAATGAAGAAAACCTTGAAAGAGCAAAAAATGGTGAGAGAGAAAAATCAGAAAGTATAGAGAGAATGAATGGAAGAGCAAGATCAGACAAGATGAGAGAGAGCTTAGTAAATAAAGATGAAATACCTGGTTGTTTGACTTCGTCGAACAGATTTTGAAAGCGGTGGTTTCCCTTCTATGATGTTAACGATTAGTGCAGGTGATAATGCAAATATCGTAGAAGTTGAAGGATGAGTAGTTAATGGATTTGAGGTAATTGAATTATGTGTACGTTGGTGAATGAATTTGAGAGAGAATGGTTGCTTTTAAAAAAAATTGAGAGAGAATGGGGAAGAGATGACCGGCAACAAAATGAATGAAAGTAGAAAAATTGGTTTTGGTAATTTTGGTAGTTGTTTAGGGAATTCTAAGAGTCTAGCAATTATTATAATATATAATATAGGTGTCATAGGCTGTAAAATAGGTCTGCTGGACTTTAATTGATATTGCTTTATCATTTAAAAAAAATAAAAATGTCAGAAAAATAGCTACACAATCTTAACCATTAGATTACTTGCCTCCTAGATCTAAAGGACTAAATTCAATCCAGAAAAATCAGGGACCTCAACTGTCCAGACCCTAAGCCATATTCAGAAAATAGGCCTCTAATTACCAACTGAAGTGGAGCCTTTAACTTTGTGTGACGCGGTATTAATTTAACAGTAGGTAGATTGTGCGGTGCGTCCGCTCCTGAGTATACGTGGCCCATTTGACGTGACAGTCCAGTCAACTGTTTTGTTGATTAGACTGTTTTTTTATTATATTAATTTTCAATTGGTTGTAACTTTTAAAATATAAATCTAAAATTAGAAAAAATTATATCATTGTTCATCTAAATTCAAGCTCTTCAAAACAAGACCAGACATGGATATGTTTTGACAACTTTAAAATTTTATATTTTTTATATGTATATATCTATACATCTCAACCATACTTGATTCACTAGATACAGTTTAATATACACCAACAATAATAATAATACACCACAAAACAATAATGATTCATTATCTGTTTTGAAATCGGTATAGTAAAAAAATATATGATTCACTATATAAGACTTAAAATACATCGTATAAATAATAATAATACACCACAAAACAACAACAACACAACAACAACAAACAAACAAATAATAATAATAAATAATAATAATAATAATAATAATAATAATAATAATAATGATGATGATGATGATGATGATGATTAAAATGTGTTACAATGATGATCCATTATTAGTTTCAAGTTTGTTACCTAATTCACTACTTGTAAGTTAATGAATCATAATATCAGTTTTAATGAATCATAATATCCAGATTAATGAATCATATATTCATTTTAGTGTATCATTACAAGCATAGAAAAATAAAAAACTTTAAACAATAATGCAATACAAAACAATATTTGGTATGTATGAAAATACATGATTCACCATAGAAGATTAAAATTGCACCATACAATAATAATAATACACTACAACAATAATAATTTTTTATCGGTTACAAAGTTTGTTATCTAACTCACCACTTATTAGTTAATGAATCATGATATCGATTTTAATGAATCATAATATCAAAGTTAATGAATCATATAATCATTTTAGTATGTCAACGTAAACATATAAAAATAAAAAAGTTAAACAATAATACAACACAAAAAAAAATTTGGTATGTACGAAAATTCATGATTCACCAAATAAGGTTTAAAATACACCATACAGTAATAATACACTACAAAATAATAATAATTTTTTATCGGTTCCAAAGTGTGTTATCTAATTCACCACTTATTAGTTAGTAAATCATAATATCAATTTTAATGAATCATAATATCAATTTTAATGAATCATAATATCAAAATTAATGAATCATATTATCATTTTAGTGTATCATCATAACATATAAAAATATTTTTTTTCAAAGTTTTCAAAACATATCCATGAGTGGTATTGTTTTGAAGAACTCGAATTTATGTGAAGAATGATATAATTTTTTTCATTTTGGACTTATATATTAAAAGTTACAACTAATTAAAGTTAATATAATAAAAAGACAGTCCAGTCAGCAAAACAGTCCAGTCAGCTACTGACTGGACTGCCAAATGGAAGAGGCTGTACTATACTCAGCGCGGACAGCCCGCAGCCTCTAATTTGCGTTAATTTAAATGGGGTTCAACCTCATTAAATTAAACCTCATTAATTACTTGACATTTTCCATTTGTCAAGACCGAAGTTAAATCAAAGGGAAATTTCACGATATACCCCCGAGGTTTGAACGAATTTTACGAGATATCCCCGAGGTTTCATTTTCATTACGAGATACCCCCGAGGTTTCATTTTTTTACGATATACCCCTGAGGTTTCATTTTCATTACGATATACCCCTGAGGTTTCAATTTTATTACGAGATGCCCCTCAGTTCAGATTTTAATATATTATATTTTTCAGATTCTCATTTTACCCTCACCCCATATGCCCCGCAACATGGATTTAAAATATGAACAAAATGCACATAAAAATTAAAGATCAATTAAAATTTTATTTCAATTTTAAAACATAAATAAAAGTATAAAAACAAATTAAAAAATTAGAATCATGAAAGGTTTAAAATAAATAGAAATGACTAACCAACAAAAAAATAATCTATTTAAAAAACTTATATTGTTACATAATTTAAAAACTATTATAGTGGTGGCTCAAAATCATATGTCCCGCAATAATCTAAGGGATATATGGTCAAAGTTTTGTTTGAATTTGAAACTTAAATAAAATGCTCATATAAATTAAATTTCATATAAAATTTGAAATCAATATTAAAAAATGAATATAATTAAATAAACATAAAACAAAAAAAATAGATAGAAATGACTAAAAAATAAAAAGTAAATTATTTTGAAAAATAAACATAAATTGTTAAGGAGTTACGATATGTATTAATATTGTAAAAAGTATAACAATAATATGAAGAATATTAAAAGCAATAATTTCATATAGTACATAGAAAAATCATTATTTTAAATTAGAAAAATAAAGTATAAAATTTTTTTTGTTCTTTAAATATAATTGCTATAATAGTTTTTAAATTATGTAACAATATAAGTTTTTTAAATAGATTAGAAATTATGTGTTGTTTGGTCATTTCTATTTATTTTAAACTTTTTAAGAGTTTAATTTTTTTAATTTATTTTTGTTTTTAAAATTGAATTAAAATTTAAATTGATCTTTAATTTTTCTGTGCATTTTGTTCATATTTTAAATTTTTTTAAAATTTGACCATAAATCCATGTTGCGGGGCATATAGAGTGAGGGTAAAATGAGGATATGAACTGAGGGGCATCTCGTAATAAAATTGAAACCTTAGGGGTATATCGTAATGAAAATGAAACCTCAGGGGTATATCGTAAAAAAAAATGAAACCTCGGGGGTATCTCGTAATGAAAATGAAACCTCGGGGGTATCTCGTAAAATTCGCTCAAACCTCGGGGGTATATCATGAAATTTCCCAAATAATCATACGTTGCTCTTGTGTCCACACATCTTATGCATTAGTTCAGTCTCGTCATGTAAGATGCATGTGCCGAGGAATATATTTTTGAAATATAATCAACATATTACATAAATAATATTTACTCATAAATTTTTACTATTAATATGTAATATTATTTTATATTTATATTTTAAAAACATCTTTGTTGACGTATATTGAATGAAAATAATTCTAGATATTTAATCTATTAATCTAGTTGTCAAAAGTTTAAAATAGAAATAAATATATATCAATCTTAGTCATGAATATAACTTAATTTTATTGACTAAGAAGTTTTTTATATATTTAATATATGTTTAACTTTAATTTTAAAACACTACCAATACTATCTAATTATAATTATATATAAATATTTTAAACTTATGTTGAAATTTGAGTATTATTTAAAATTAATATAAAGATTATTTACTAATATATTTATGAAAAAAATCGGCCCATACATTATAATTATATACATATAAAACTACCGCCACCTCTTCTTGTGTTCGTAAAAAACCCAACTCATTTGGCCCTGCACCTAGCCCAAAACCTCGATACCCGTAAAAAACGGAGACCCTGGCGCTAGGGTATAACATGGCTTTGACACGTATTAAAATCTATTGGAGAAGAAAATAAAGAAAAGAAAAAGAAAAGAAAAAAGAAAAAAAAGAGGAAAAACGTATGTACAAGAGTGGTTTTGTTATTAAGAGAGAGAGACAACATTTTTTTTCAAAATGTTATAACTTACAAAATATAAGTACAAAACAAGATGCATCATGAATATGTTTTTGGTAAAGTTGAAATTTTATATTTTTTAAAGTGAATCTTATTCATAACAAAATGAATATATTTCAATAATAAAATGAACCTAATTCATTAACAAAATGAATCTTCTTTGAGATTTACTTTTCTTAAAATTAAAATTCACTTTTGGGTTTAGTGTTCTTAAATATAAGATTCATTTTTCTTGAACATTTTATTAACTTTTCTTCAATAAAATATTCACTTTTACATAAATGAACGATTCATATTGTTCTCGCATAAGTTTGTGGTAAGATTCACTTTTCTTAAACATTTGATTAACTCTTTTTCAACAAAAGATTCACTTTTCTTAAATGAAGGATTCATATTGTTTTTGCATAAGTTTGTAGTAAGATTCATTTTCTTAAAGGGAAATTTTACGATATACCCCGAGGTTTGAGCGAATTTTACGAGATACCCCTGAGGTTTTATTTTTATTACAAGATACCCCTGAGGTTTCATTTTTTTTACGATATACCCCTGAGGTTTTCATTACGATATACCCCTGAGGTTTCAATTTTATACGAAATGCCCCTCAGTTCAGATTCTAATATATTATATTTTTCATATCCTCATTTTACCCTTGACCATATACCCGCAATGACCTCACAGGTTTCTGGTTAAATTTTTTAAAATTAAAATATGAACAAAATGCACATAAAAATTAAAGATCAATTAAAATTTAATTCAATTTAATAAATATTAATAAAAGTATAAAAAAATTAGAATAAAAAAATTTAAAATAAATAGAAATGACTAAACAACAAAAAAAATAATTTATTTAAAAAATTATATTGTTACATAATTTAAACGGTGGCTTAAAATCATAAATTTTTTATAACAATTATATTAAATGAAAGAAATTATAAATAATTTTATTATTTATAGATATAGTTTATTAACAAATATATTATTTGATATAAATAATCACAAGAGAAATTATTATATTTTATGATTTTAAGCCACCGCTATAATAGTATATATAAAAACCATAAAATAATGATTTCAAGAATTTAATTATTTTTCTAATTTAAAATATTGATTTTTGATATCAAATAATATAATCATTTCTTTTGTGATTATAGTAATCATTTCTCTTGCAATTATTGATATCGAATAATATATTCGTTAATAAACTCTTACTATAATTGATAAAATTATTTCTTCTATTTAATATAATTGTTATAAAATTTTTATGATTTTAAGCTACCGTTCAAATTATGTAGGTTATTTTTTTGTTGTTTAGTCATTTCTATTTATTTTAACTTTTTATGATTCTAATTTTTTTTATTTTTATTATACTTTTATTAATGTTTTTTAAATTGAATTAAAATTTTAATTGATCTTTAATTTTTATGTGCATTTTGTTTATATTTTACATTTTAAAAAATTTGACCATAAACCCGTGAGGTTATTACGGGGCATATGGTGCGTGGGTAAAATGTGGATATGAAAAATATAATATATCAGAATTTGAACTGAGGGGTATCTCGTATAAAATTGAAAACTCAGGGGTATATCGTAATGAAAGTGAAACCTCAGGGGTATATCGTAAAAAAAATGAAACTTCAGGGGTATCTCGTAATGAAAATGAAACCTCAGGGGTATCTCGTAAAATTCTCTCAAACCTCGGGGGTATATCGTGAAATTTCCCTTTCTTAAATATAAGATTCACTAATAAAATATCACACTAATAAAAGATTCACTTCACATGTGATTCACTAATAAATATCATTTTTTTCACTCTTAACCACAAACCTAAACAATTGTCGATTAAGTGACAACATTATAAATATAGAATAACTTCATAAAAGTATACCCTACACCACACACCCTAGTAACCACCCTAAGAAAGCTAAAAAAAACGTCGAAGGAAGTTTTAGGGTTTGTAGTGCAGGGTTTAGGTTCAATTTTTAACAACATTTGATTCACTTTTCTTAAACCTCTTATTCACTTTAGTTAAAAAATCTCTGTTTACAAAATTCTCTTTTTTTAAACCTTTGATTTACTTTTAAAAAAACCTATGATTCACTTTTTAACAACTTTTGATTCACTTTTCTTAAACTTAAGATTCACAATGAATCTTAAAATATATATAGAGAGAAAATATAAAATTTTATATTTATCAAAACATATTCATATTAGGTCTTATTTTGAAGAGCTTGAATTATGATGAACACCGGTATAAAATTTATATTATTATGACTTATATTTAATAAACTACAACATTTTATCACCTTCGAAATTGCGACATGACAATTGTGTTTGTGCATCACACGTGACCAGAGATGCTTCAGTATCCTATCCACCATGAATAGTAGAGTTCATGAAAAATAATCCCAAAAAGTAACTATCATGAAAAATATACTCACAACACCATCTCACCAGAAACGATTTGTATTGAGTGCATAGCTGTTACATGAATCTAATCTTTGTCGTATTGTTCTAGAAAACAGATTCCTTTATAACTAAAGCCTTCATTGCAATTTTGTTGGCACTGAGCAATATGTGTCATTCAGCTTCAGTTTGGTTTACTTTTAGGTTGTCTAATGATTGGTTAGGATCGGTTTGAATCAGATAGAATCAGTTTTACAGTTATATTTGGATTTGTGATACTTGGGGTCGGTTTGAATCGATTTAGGCAACTTCAGTTTAGGTGGTTTTTGGTTGTAGGAATACAACAAGTTATTTCATATAATATAGACCAGGTGACATTATTGTGGGTGACTTTGCTTAGAGTAACTTCAGTTTGGGTAGTTCTAACTTGAACCTCTCTTGAATGGACCTATCTTCGCTTTGATTATTTTGGTTTGGGTTGTTTTGGGTTTTGAGTCATATTTCATATTATATTGTGTGTCAAATAATTTTAGACTCAAATTGGGATAGTTGGGTTACATTTGGTTTTTTGGGTTTAGGTCACTGTTAAGATTACATGAAACTATATAAATTCATCTTGTCAAACCCCTTATGGTCCAAGGTTATTTTTTCATATATTCAACCTTGTAAATGACGACCTTAGAGATTTTTTTATAGAGGCCAAAGGCCATGCATCCACAATAGTGGATAATGAAAGAGAAGTAATCCATTGTAAAGAAGTCTTGTGAACATCCTTTTGTGGCTATTTACAAAACTTAGTGGGATCAAAAGGATGCCACAGGTTACATGGTTATTGACAAAAACTTGTCAAAAGGTGAATAATTCATCCAAAGTGCATAGCGACATGTGCGTTGAGCAAGAATAATTCATCCAGAGTGCATTAAGCAGGATTCGAACACGTCAGCAATACATCTTGACAAGCTTTCAACAATCCCCGAGTATCCGACTGCACTATACCGTGCAGGTTGTCATTGACAAAACTTCTATTCAACGATTTTGCCAAGAAATTTTTTGGCATCAAATCTTTTAAGGGTAATTTCCTCATAGAACCCTAAATTTGATAAAATTTCATCTAAAACTCTTGCATATGACAACACCTTCTTCATAGTGGTTAGTTTATTTGGAAAAAAAAAAATCCTTATCTACCAGTAGTACCACCCTTCACTTTTCCATTCCAAAATTGTAAATCAAGTATATCAACTATTAGATTAGATAGAGTTTCAGGTGAGCATCAGGTCGGGTTTCATAGACTTTTCTCTAGCTTAACCAGGTCGGTTGTAAATCAATTTCAGGCAGATTATTAAAGTCAGGATTAACTTTTGATAGCTTTAAGGTTGCCGGTTCTACCTCTCCACCAGCAAAAGCTTTAGAACACTTCTAACATGAAATAATACTTTTTTTTTTCAACTGAATGATCTATTAAGAGAAAAGGGAACTGGGTGACAATATGAACGAATTTAGATCCGTGCTCTGCTATTCTTTCATTGCTCAATGATGGACTATAATCGTCCATAACAATACAAGATAAAAGCGAAGCTACAAAAGCTATAGAAACTGGCAAATTAAGAATCTCTGAACTGGCAAAAAAAAAAAAAACTTTGATGCTTTCCCTAAGGTACCCATCATGATAAAAAACCTTGGAGCATTAAACTCAAGAATGTCATCAGGTAGCAACAAACCAATTTAATGCTGATAACTTATTCCCATCTGTTGGCAAGAATACAACATAGCTCGGGCATGTCAAGTCAAAAAGTTGGCACCCAGACACAAGAGTGGATGGCTGCACCCAAGATAATTAGATTGTTCAGTAAGTGGGTATTGAAGGATCTACTTTGACTGCATAAGCATGAATTCCTCCAGCCACATTGAAAACTTTCTTGAAACCCTGCACACACATTTTTACCAGCTAACTAGAATCAGGAAACCATAACAACAAACAGACAGGGACACCATATAACACACTAATGCTTCTCAAAGCCATACCTGTGACTGCAACCACTTTGCAACCTGCAGGGAACGCATTCCGTGGTGACACTGTAGAGTACCGAAAAGACAGATAGGTAGAAATCAGCAGAGGAAAATTCAGCAAAGATGAGTAGATTTCTCCTTTTGGAAAATTTCAACAGCAAAGAAAGATTAGGATTGTCTGCATATGAGTGCACACTTCTTAAGTTAAGCACTAACCAGCACATAAGTCTCTTTATCAGGATCAAATTTCGTGGTTATTTCAGGTCCCCATTTTCCAAATTGCCGAAGAGGTAGAACCTGGAATTGAGGTAAAGATGCTTGGTCCCTGCACACAAATATATTCAACAAACTATAGTAATAAGTGGACATACACCTTCCGAAACAACCACTCTGACACTATTAGTTGATACGCATTGGAAATACTGACAGCATAGTTTTCATCTGAAATGCAAATATGTAAGTCATATGACATACACTTCCTCAGGTTCTCGCACATCAATCAACTGCACCACATCAAGGAAAGCAGGGTCTTGCAATTTTGCATGTAAATCATCAGGCTGAATGTCTTGAAGCACTGGTTCTCTACATGATTAAACATAAACGATTACACTCCATACAAGTTATGGCAAGCAAATCACTTGGTTCATTATGTAGTCCCTGGTCATTTGAAAGAAAACAAAATTCATATATACCTCTCAGACAAAACTTGCAATAAGTGCCACCCAAATTGTGTTTTACACCTTACAACTTTGTTTAGAGGTGCACTATACGCAGCATCCTCAAATTCAGGCACCTGTTTATCATGTGGAATCATCTTATTAGGTCTGCAAAACATGATACAATAAAACCGATAGCCCTTGACTAAATCTCAAAGTTGATGCTGAATATTCTTTTACCAATCAATGCTGGCAAAAGTTGCGGAAATTCACACGCTTCTTATAATGATAAGATCATCGTACCATTTGACCTTTTCTCACCCACCCGAGCATTCCTCCATTTTCCTTCGATGGGCAAATTGAGTATTCCAAAGCTAAGTCGCTCAAATCCTCTCCTGAATTGCATGTAACGGAGAGGAGAGTAGAGAATAACACAGGTAAACTCAGACATAAAGAGGAACACTCCAATAAATTTGACCAATTATGATAGCTAGTATAACTGAAACTAACCTGCCAAAGCTCTTTTCTGAAGCTCTAGCATAAGATTCATATCATCTTTTCGGACAAGGAGATGCTGCACTAAAATTTCCCTGCTACTACCGACACCACCACCGTCATCCGAGCTACACCCAGTGGCAAATGAAGCTGATTTATTAAAAAAAGTATGGGGCAAAAAAGTGAAACTTCAGTACCTAATCAGGGAGATGGGTTTGAATGGAAAAAAAAACCCGCATCACATGGGAAAAATGGTCATCATGCGTTTTGGGCAAGCTCATAAAAGTTTTCCATTCAGGTTCACATTGCAGGGTATTTCTGCTCTTGGAATTAGCCAAGGCCCTATTGTGTCTAAGTGATGCATCACAGATATGAGTCACCAAAAACGATGAACGTGGGTGGCAATTATTAGGATCTCACCAGTTCATTAGCACAGTTAATAGCAGCAGCGATATGAGATACCCTCGAATACAACTGAAAAATCAGGTTTACTAACCTCCTCTTCCCTTGAAACGAGGATCAGCCATCAAAGCAGGATTCCGGTGCACACTGGAAGACCTGAGATGTACCGGAAAAGAAACGCGGGTGCCGCGAGGAAGCGGGAGAGAAGAGCCACGGGTAATAATGCTTTTCGGTTTTTTATGAGAAGGTAAGTTGAAAGATGCAATCAAAGATTGCCGAAGAGCAAAGAGAGTGGGAGAAGCAACTGGCGAGGGATGAAATGACCTCATCAACATTGCAAGAATGCTATTGCACGCCCAGATATCAATTTGTTGATTAGCTTGAACAATTGGGGAGAAGAAATAAAGGGCACAGTCGACCAAGAAAGATTGACTTTTGGTTGTCTGTCTGTCCGACTGTACGTGAGAATTGATGCTCAATTCCATCTAAGGAGAGGCTTGCCGAGCGGCGGCGCCATATGTGATAATTTTAGCTGGCGTAAGTGGTGGATGGATCATACAAAAGAATCTCAATTGCCTTCTTAAAGGTTTTTTCAGATCAGCATATATTTTGTGACATATGTTATTTTAGTCTCATATATTATTTTGTTATTTAGTTAAAAGAGTATAAATGGTAGCATATTTATCTGTAATAAAAGCTATTTTTCGTTTCTGTGCTTTCACTTCTGTTTTTTTCTCTCTTCATAATGCAATTAATGTGACTAACGTATCTTATGATAGTTTTTACAAGTTACTTATTTGTTGCAAATTACACAATGCTTCAAATAATTTATAAAAAAATACTACATGTCTTTAGCCAAATTTTTTAAAAAACCACATTAGTAATACTAATTTAAATATTATTGGTAATACCATATAGATTAATAAAATTAAAAAATCAATAAATATAGACTTTTGTTGATATAAAAATTAAAATATTAAAAAATATATAGATATATGAATGTATATAAATTTATTACCATACAAAGTTACAAAAATAATATACATTATTAAAAGTTACAATTTCACTAAATAAATTCACACAACATTATCAGAAAATTTGAAATGCTTGTTCTCTTTTTTTACGCTTTTATATTGTAAGAATTATAAAATTAAGAAAATAACAATATATTGTTTAGAAGTTACAATTTTTACTTAAATAATAAAAATTAAAATTTTATTGGTTATATAAATATTTTTATTTTCTTTGGTTTCTCAGGTTTTTATTAAATTAAATACTCATAGTAATATTTTGTTTGGAATTTTTCTAGTTATTTTTACTAACAAAATAAAGTTACATAGTGTAATATAATAAATTGTAGTTGTAATACAGAAACGGTAAACGCACTACATATAGCTAACTTAACCAAATTGTTGCATATATGCCGCACTGCCAAACAACAGTTTTCAAAACAGCTACAAATATGTCAGCGCAAACCTGCCAGCAAATATGCTACAAATATGTCAGTGTAAATCTGCTACCAAATATGCTGCCAAAACAGTCATCCTTCTACAATATCACTAAAAACTTTGTAACTTAACGAAGTAGTATACGTTTTTTTTTTAACTTTGGGATACTATAATTTTTTTTGAAATTTATGGGATACCACAAATCTATAAAGGATGTTAAATCGTCAGTTAATTGAGGGTACGGAAAGATAATTTTGCCCCTGGTTCAATCATTGTTTATAGTTTCAAGTTCACAAGATACCATACTTTAATTTTAAAGTTCACAGGACACCACAAAAAATTTAGAATTCACGAAATACCACATATATAACGGTCAGAATTTTCCAACAGATCTATTCCAACGGTAACTTTTTCTCTCCATTCTTCCAACGACTACGTTTGTCATTTATGACCCTATTTAAGTCATTCAAGTGGTTGTATCTATGCACAAACATTCATGACTTCATCAAACACCTCCTAAATCATGTTTACTGTAACGACCCCAAAACCACCCTGGTTGAGAGATCGTTACACGCCGCACACTTATTACCTAAGACACGCAAGGCTACACTAAATCCTCAAAATAGAATCAAATACTCATATATTAATCAAAAGTTACAACTATTTTTACAAATCTCAAGCGGAAGCTAAATACATGACTGCAACTAAATACAAGGCGGAATCTAAACGAAATACAAAACATAAGCTAAATACAAAAGGGCCTGAAAGCCGAACAAACCGAATACAAAACCCAAAAGTCAAAAAACTAAACTCAGGAGCCGAATATCCAAACAAAGGCTAAAACGTGCAAATCAGACGGAAATAGGGGTGAGCCAAACTATAGCTCAATAGGTGACAAACTTCATCAGCTGAGCACGCCCAAAAACAGATACTGAACATACATATAAATGTATATACGGAAGCTTAGCAAAATCAGATGCAGAGATCGTAGCGGAAGACTTTCAAACAGATAGAGGTCTAAAACAGAGGGAGCTAAGCGATGACCACAGATGCTTATGCAGTAGAAAATAAATCAGAAGGCAAGAGAAGCATTGCAAACTAGAAATTCTCTGAAGACGGAAAGCACACAACAAACCGTCTCAAATCAAATACAGACAGAGCAGACAGAAGCAGGCCACTTAACAAATTAGAGGCATTAAGGAAACAGAACACACACAGCAGTCTGTCAAAAATCAGAAGCAAACAGAACAGACGGAAGTAGAGAGTAATTTATAAACTGAGGGGGGACACTAGTACCGAGCACACACAACACACACATAAAGGGTTGGAGACCCATGGATCCTCAAGATCCTCGACAACGCATAAATGGCCTGAAGACCAAAGGGCCCGTCAACCCCTAGAACAGAAATGGGCATGACCCAACACATACAGAAACGACGTCTACGTAGCATGCCACGGGATAGCTTGACCCAGCCATCCTCGACTCAAAAGGCACAAAAAACTAGATCCCAAATCAAAAGCTTAAAATCAGAATGGAAGGTGTTGCAGGACATAAATACCAAAGCACAAGGCCCTTAAACACAACGATGATAGAGTTCATATCCGAAACGGGAGTCTTAAACCAAGACTAGCAAAGTGCAAAAGGTCAAACGAAATCAAAAGCCGAAACACACTTGCAGATCAAAGCAGAGGTCAAAAGCTTATCAAAGGCTTTCAAAGTCTAAATACACATAAACACATGCTAAATTATGTCAAAACAGATAGTACTCAAAGATAGGAGCACAACGTCCATAACGGCAAGTAAAAACGGAGCTACACATGAAGAAGTTATGCTAAATCAAAGGGCTGTCGGACATGTGTCCGAACATTATACATGTTTGGACGCATGCCGACACAAAATTTACACACATCCGGATATGTGTCCGGACGCATGCCAGAACGCAAAATAAGACACGCCGGACTTACGTCCGGGCACAAGTTCGGACACAAGTCAGTTTCGAAATCCAGTGACGTCCGAACATCTGTCCGAACTTACAAGTTTGGACAAAGTCCGAGAAAAACATTACAAGGTGTCCGGACATGTGTCCGGACTTACATGTTCGGACGCTTGTCAAAATGTAAATCCATAATCGTCCTCGCATCCCGTTTGGACAAACAAAATAAGCGACGACAACCACACGTCTGGGGCACCTGTCCGGACGGATGTCCGGACACAGCAAAAACTCTAGAAATCGATGACAAACAGAGGCAAAACTCAAATCACAATGTACCATTATCAAAGCATAATCCTTCATAACAACAGACGCCAAACGAAAATGCTTCCCATGGGGTTTTAACACGTAAAAAATGCCCATCAGAAACCAACCATAATCCCCACAAATCAGAGAGTCAAATTAACATAACGGAAACATTAACCGAAACCCCCGTGGGTGAACATATGCAACCGAATCCATCTACCATCTACCTCACATCCGAAGAAAAGCTCCCATCCACGAACTCTACACAACGCCCCGCTCGAATCTCCACTCAAATCGACAGATAACGAACTGAACATATTCAGAATCCATAACGAAATCAGAATTGGGGAAAGAGGGACTCTGAAGAATAGAAGTAAAATCCACAACCCAAACTTGACAGACGGTCGACAGACAATCGGAGTCCACAAGCAAATTATACCAGCAATTGACCATTTGATGAGGAAGAGAGAGAATAAAGCAATGGGAGAAGAGGTTGGAGGAGAGGAGCAGAGCGGGAGAAGTTACGAAGCGAAGAGAGAATGATCGTGAATTAGAAATGAGGAAGGAAATAATAATAAAAATAAATAACTCCTCCTAACTTCATAATTAATAATGAAACAAAAGACAAATGTGACCCTCCCTCCATCCAACATAGAGAATTATGCCACAGATCCAACAACTTGCATCATTGAGACCACTGGCGGACCCACATGGGGTCCAATGGGGGCCCAAACCCTATAGCTATTTTATAAATAAAAATAAAAAATTAAAACCTTGTATAAGTATAATAAAATGACATAACCATTAAGTAGTGAATGTGGTTTAGTGGTTAAGAACTATTAGTCTGATGATCTAGAGTTCAATTCCTCTTAGTTGTCACTTTGGTCTATTTGTTTAGAAAATATTCCAGCCCCTTGACGTAGTCCGGTCCAAATAATTTTCTTTTCTGAATTAACAACAGTTCAAAGACTTCACTACACTTCAAACTTAGCTTCTTTTTTCTTTTTCTTTTTTTGTTTGTTTGAGCATTCTGGTTTCTGATGTGGTTTGTTTTATAAATTGGTTTAAGATTTGTGGATAGACTAGTTATGTGAGTCGATAGCATTATCTAAAAAAATAGAAGTAGAAATAGCTTTTATTTTTGAAAGCCAACAATGAAGAATCGTAAAGGTCAATTGTAAAATATTTTAAATATTAGTATGAAAATCAATATATAAATATTTATATATTTATATGTACATGTACTCTAAAATATTGGACCCATAAGATTAAAACTCCGGTCCGCCTCGAGATTGAGACTGAAGTGAAATTCTCTGATAGGGTAAGCTCCATGCCCTTCTATTGCCTGGTCTTTTCATGGACAATGATATATGAAATCTTAGGGTCGATTTCCTCGAGTGGGCATTCAGCTACTTAGGCCACAAAACACTTAATATGTCTTCTCGCAGACCGCTGCATTCGGCAAAGAAGACATGTAGTGAAGGCTTCCGTCATTGAAGACACCATGAAGAGGCTTGTCGGCGGATGAATAAAGCCTGCAAAGAGCCATTACCATGGCCATTCTCTCAATAGACTAGTTATGTGAGTCGATAGCATTATCTAAAAAATAGAAGTAGAAATAGCTTTTATTTGAAAGCCAACAATGAAGATTATAAAGGTCAATTGTAAAATATTTTAAATATTAGTATGAAAATCAATATATAAATATTTATATATTATATGTACATGTACTCTAAAATATTGGACCCCATAAGATTAAAACTCCGGTTCGCCTCTGATTGAGACTGAAGTGAAATTCTCTGATAGGGTAAGCTCCTGCCCTTCTATTGCCTGGTCTTTTCATGGACAATGATATATGCAATCTTAGGGTCGATTTCCTCGAGTGGAGCATTCAGCTACTTAGGCCACAGAACACTTAATATGTCCTTCTCGCAGACCGCTGCATTCGGCAAAGAAGACATGTAGTGAAGGATTCCGTCATTGAAGACACCATGAAGAGGCTTGTCGGCGGATGAATAAAGCCTGCAAAGAGCCATTACCATGGCCATTCTCTCACTCACTCTATAGCCCATACCATAGAATAAGAGGATGAGAAGTGGCTGGCTATCGCGGTATCACCTATTGAATTGTTTATATTTGGCGCACTCTAGTGTGGTGTTGCGAATTAGGATAATTTTATTTTGAATTACAATGACATTCTGCTTACTGCGTATGTGTTATGCAAATTAGGCTTGTTGAGTGAAAATTTGGTGGCCTCGTTAAAGGGGACAAGTCAGTAATCAAGCTCTACAATGGCAGAAATATCATAAAGGGTGATTTGGGAGCTGTGATGTTTGCAAGAAAAAGTTATTCTTACGATAAAATTATGCAAAAAACAATGTTAACATTTCATTTATTGAAAAGTGGATCTTTTGTTTAAGAAAAGTGAATCAAATGTTTAAAAAGTGAATAAGAGGTTGTTAAAATGTGAATTAGAGGTTTAAGAAAAGTGAATTTTGTAACCAGAGATTGTTTAACTAAGTGATTCAGATATTTTAACTAAAGTGCATCAGAGGTTTAAGAAAAGTGAATCAGAGTTGTTAAAAAAAAGTGAATCAGAGGTTTAAGAAAAGTGAATCAGAGTTTTTAAAAGTGAATAAGAGTTTTAAGAAAAGTGAATCACATGTTTTAAGAAAAAAGAGTCAGAGGTTTTTAAAAAGTGAGAGATTTAAGAAAAGTGTCTCTCATAAATAGAGATTATTTAACTAAAGTGAATCGGATTTTTTATTTTCATTACGAGATACCCCAGATGTTTCATTTTCACTACTAGATTATCCATGAGGTTTTATTTCATTACGAGATACCCCTGAGGTTCATTTTCATTACGAGATACCCCTGAGATTTCAATTTTATTACTGGATGCCCCTCCGTTCAAATTCTAATATATATATTTTCATACCCCTATTTTACCCTTGCACCGTAACCTCAGGGGTTTATGGTCAATTTCTTTATAAATTTAAAAATAAATAAAATAACAAAACACAATTAAAGATCACATTAATTTTGAAGTCATTTTTAAAAAATGAATAAACATTATAAAAAAGAATTAACATCATAAAATTTTAGAAATAAATAAAAATGACTAAACAATAAAAATTAATTTATTTAGAGAACATACTTGTTACATAATTTAAAAGCTATTATAGCGGTGACTTAAAATAAAAAAAGTTATAAAAATTACATTAAATATATGAAATTATTAAATAATTTATAAAAATATATTAAAAAATATATTATTTGATATCAAAATCATAAGAAAAATGATCATATTTTATGGTTTTAATACTTTATTTTTCAATTTAAATAATGAGTTTTTTCTATGTACTATATAATTGTCACTTTTAACATTCTTCATATTATTGTTATAACTTTTTTACGAGTCATCGTACGTAACACTTTAACAATTTATGTTTATTTTCCAAAATAATTTATATTTATTATTTAGTCATTCCATTTATTTATTTATCTTTTGTTTTTCATTTATTTAACTATATTCATTTTTATATTGATTTCAAAATTTATATGATCTTTAAATTTTTTTTTGCCTTTAATTTATAAAAAAATGACCATAAACTGTTAAGGTTACGGTGCAAGGATAAAATAGGGATATGAAAAATATAATATATCAGAATTTGAACGGAGGGGCATCCCGTAATAAAATTGAAAACCTCAGGGGCATCTCGTAATGAAAATAAAACCTCACGGGTATCTCGTAAAGAAAATGAAACTGTAGGGGTATCTCGTAGTGAAAATGAAACATCAGGGGTATCTCATAAAATTTACTCAAACCTCGGGGGGTATATCGTAATATTTCCCAAAAGTGAATTAGAGGTTTAGAAAAAGTGAATTAGAGGTATTTGAAAAGTGAATGTTTTGTTTAAGAAAAGTGAATCTTACCATAAACTTTATGAGAACAGTATGAACCTTTCATTTTTTGAAAGTGAATCGTTTGTTTGAAAAAAAGTGAATCTTATGTTTAGAAAAATGAACCTTTCATATTAAACGATGTGAATCATTTGTGTTTTTAAAGGTGAACCTAAACCCTACACTACAAATAGAAACCCTAGACATGTTTTAGTTTCCTAGGGTGGTTTTTAGGTTGTATGGTGTAGGGTAATTTTTTTTGAAGTTGTTCTATATTTTATAATGTCATCACTAACTCAGTAATTTTTTAGGGTTTGTGGTTTACGGTTTAGGGTCCTAAACCCTGCACTACAAAACCCTTAAAAAACTTTCGATGTTTTAGTACTTTATGACTACAAATAATTCATCTTAAAAAAAGATTCATTTTGTTAATAAATAAGATTCACTTAAAATACGTAATATAAACTCATTCCAAAAAAACAAAATTTTAAGTTTGCAAAAATATATTCATGATGCATCTTGTTTTGAAGAGCACGAATTATGATGAATAATGGTACAATTTCTTCTTTTAATTTGTGCACTTATATTTTGTAAATATAACACTTTGAAATTAAAATAATTAATAAATGTACTTTCTCAATCAAATTGTGACACATGGTAAAGGAAAAAAAAAACTAATCTCCACTTCACATTTCACTCGTGCTTATCAAATTTTACACACTAATTGTTGGATTCTCAAAAACATGGTGACACGAGAGACAACTCCAGTATTTATTGGTGGATATGCTTTAAACAAAACATAATTTTACACACTGTGTATAAGAATGGGATACTCAATACGTACTATATTATTATCAAATACAATACTATGGAATGTAAACGTAATCGAAGAGAAGAAGAAGAAAGATTAGAGCGCAAGGCAGAGAAGGGAGGAAAGGGATGATTTTATTTCATTGTGTTCTAAGCTTTCTTTCTTTTACAGAGGAGATGAGATGTTTAGAAGAGGAGATGTGTGTATTGAAGCCTAACCCACGTAGTGTATATATATACAAGTAAACTACCAAATTGTGTTAATCTAATTCAAACTAATTCAAACTAATTCAAACCAATTCAAACTTCCTATTTCAGAATTGGCAATACAAATCGTTTCATTAACTAATGGACTAATGGTTATTTCCATATGGGTGACTTATTACTCAAAACACCCCCCGCAAGCCGATGGTGATCCTGATCAACGAGGCTTGAAATGTTGGTGTTGGATATACCCATGCGGTCAAGTTGTGCTTTGTAAGATATTCCGGGTAGAGCTTTTGTCATCATGTCAGCCAACTGTGTTGATGTGGGGGTGTACACAACATCAACGAGTCCTTCTTGAATTTTATCACGGACGAAATGACAATCAATTTCTATATGCTTGGTTCGCTCATGAAAGACTGGGTTACGAGCTATGTAAATGGCAGACTGGTTGTCACACTTGACAGGTATGGGATGTACATTGGAAACATCAAATTCATGTAGTAGTCTGCTAAGCCATGTGAGCTCTGCTGTCACACGTCGCAAGAACGATACTCAGCCTCTGCACTAGAAAGAGAGACTGTTCCTTGCTTTTTAGTCTTCCAAGAGATTGGACTGGTACCAAGGAAGATATAATAGCCAGAGACAGACTTTCGAGTGTTTGGACATGCTGCCCAGTCTGAATCACAGTAGGCTACAAGATCCAATTGAGGTGCCGTAGATTTATTGAGAACAATACCGTATGTCATTGTTCCCTTAACATAGCACAAGGCATGGATGGCGGCGTCCATGTGCACATCGCAAGGGTTCTGCATAAACTGGCTTAAAGTTTGGACAGTGTAACTAAGATCTGGTCGTGTGTTGGAGAGATAGTTTAATTTTCCCACTAATCTCCTATAAGGAGTGGGATCATCTAGCGGTGTGCCTTCTGAGCGTAGGAGTTGTGAGCCCACCGCCATAGGCCCAACTGTTGCCCTTTTATTATCACACCCGTATTCCTTGACCAGATCCATGCAGAACTTTCGTTGAGACAGGACTACGCCTCGGGGCGTGGGAATAAATTCTATCCCAAGGAAATAGTGCAAGGTCCCCAAGTCCTTGATTTTGAAATTGTCATCAAGAGCTTGTTTGATGTTGTCAAGATCCTCTTGATGATTTCCAATTAATAACATGTCATCAACATAGACTGCCACATATACACGACGGATGCCGTTCTTCCTAAGAAACAAAGAATAATCGTTCTTGGATTGTTGAAATCCAAGGGTTTTGAGGAAGTAGGCTAATTTGGAGAACCATTGCCTGGAAGCTTGCTTCAATCCGTATAGAGATTTCTTTAGAAGACAAGCTTTGTTACGTCCTGTGACATCTAGCCCGTGTGGGATTTTCATGTAAACTTCCTCGTCAAGATCCCCGTGCAAGAAAGCATTATTAACGTCTAGTTGATTGATGATCCACCCCTTGTGGAGAGCGACCGTGATAAGGGCACGTATGGTTGTCATTTTTACAACCGGAGAAAAAGTTTCATGATAATCAAAGCCATGTCGCTGGGTGAACCCTTTTGCAACTAAACGTGCCTTGTATCGTTCCAACGTGCCATCGGACTTCAGTTTTACTTTGTACACCCATTTACAACTAACCATTTTCTTACCCTTGGGTAAGTCAACGATTGTCCAAGTGTGGTTTTCCTCTAAAGCTCGTAGCTCACTTTGCATGGCTTGCTGCCAGTGCACGTGCTTGACGGCCTCATGATAAGATTGGGGTTCTTCCAATTGTTCAATATTGGTGGACACAGCAAGAGCAAGGGATGAACTAGGTCGTGTGTCCGTGAGGCTCTCACATTGTATTAAAGAATTCATCCCTTTATTCTGCCTATAAACTCGTTCGTCGAGCACATCTTGAAAGGCTGTGTTACATATATAGTCGTTAAGATAATCAGGCCTACGAGTCTCTCTTTGTGATCGACGAAGCCGTCATCATTGGTTTGATCATGTTCTGGAATATAGGTGTGTTCCAGGACTGTTTCGTGTGCAAGAGGGGGAGAAGAGGGGGTATTGTCATTTGTCACGGAGTGGACCACACCATGGGGTTCATCGACATTCGTTGTAAAGTGAACCACTCCACGAGGGTCATCGTCAGAGACCCAAGATGGTGGTATGCTAGGTTGTTCCCCTGAACAAGTTACATATTCTCCCACTCCATTAGCAAAAGGAAAAACATCTATATGGAATTTAACATCTCGACACACGTCAATTTTCTTTGTTACCAAACTCAAGACTTTGTGCCCTTTCTTGCGGGGTTCTCTCCCAGATATACACAAGCTTCGGCCGGGGATTGAATTTGCCTCCTTTTTCTCCAACTATGGTCTTGTAACACAGACATCCAAAAGGTTTAATGTCATCATATGTCGGTTGTGTTTCATAAAACCATCATATGGTGTTTTTTCCCAACAGGGCCTTAGTAGGTAATCTGTTAATTAGATAAACCGCATGAAGAATACATTCACCCCAATATTCTGTGGGAACCTGAGACTGAAAAAAAACCGCTCTAGCCGTTTCAAGTAGGTACTTGTGCTTACGTTCTACAACGGCGTTTTGTTGCGGTGTATGTGCGCAAGTGGTTTGGTGGAGTATTCCATTTTGTGCGAGAAACCTTTTGCCTGAATTAGAGCTTCCTAATTCTTTGGCATTATCACTCCTGAAAATTTTGATTTTCGCATCAAATTGTCTCTCCACCATTCGAACAAAATCCACTATTGCATCCCAAGCATCCCCTTTATGTTTTAGCAATTGGACCCATGTAATCCTTGTATAGTCATCAACTAGACAAAGGAAGTACCTATATCCATTGTATGTGGTTACGTTAAATGGCCCCCATACATCTAAGTGTACCATGTCGAAAGCCTTATTAGTTTTAATCTCGGATTTTCCAAAGGGTAAACGTTGACGTGATTTATAACATATATCGCATGCAATTTTTGGAGAAAAATCAACTTGTTTTATCAACTTCATCTGAGCAGTTTATTTTAGGATAAGGCACATGTCCCAACCTTACATGTAAATCTTTCGCATTTCTAGTAACAGAATTAGCAAATCCTAAAGTACTACTCATGTCTAGACTTCCTTGACGTCTTTGCTGATGGGAAAACCACTGGTTGATCCGTCCTTGATCCAGAATATAGAGACCATTCTTTTCGAGCCCTACTACTTCACTCTCCCTTGTAGTAGGGTCCTGGATCAGACAAGTTTCCATGCCAAAAGTTAGAAGTTGTTGTTCCTGTTCAACCATTTTCTTCACAGAGATCAAATTGAACATAAAATCTGGAATAAACAATACTTCTTTCAGCCAGAAATGTTTTCCCAATCTTACGTCTCCCACCATAGAGACTTGTTGAGGCCTTCCATCCGGCAGAATTACAGATCTTTTATAAGCCAAATTTTTCCAGTTTTCAAATAATCCCGGCACCAGACATATGGTCCGTAGCACCGGTATCGAGTATCCAACTTCCAGTTAAACCTCCAGCATCATACAGAGTTTTACTCATCAGACACAATTTGCTTGCTGTAAACATAAAACGGTTACCTGAAAAATGACAGTAGCCAGAATCTCCTCCTTTTGACTCTTGATCGCTGGCACGGATGATGCTAGCAATCTGTTGTATTTCTTCACGAGTGAATCCCTTCACCGATTTACTACCCTCACTTGGACCTTCTCCACAAGCTAAAGTCGCCACACCCTTTTTCCTGCGTGCCAGCACTTTCTCCCTTCCATGGAGATGAAAGCAGTCATCCGCAATGTGCCCGGTCTTTGGCAGTAGGTACACTTCTGTCTGGCATAGCATTCCTCAAAAACATGCCCGTTCTTTTTGCAAAAAGTGCAGTTCTTTTTCTTCCTTTCTCCAGTATTTCTTTCGGGTCCCCCTTTTCTGGTTGAATTCGGGCCACCAGTAGCGGTGAAGAAGGAGGCGTCGGACTCCGATTTCTTTGTTCTCCATCGTTGATTAAATGAAAACCTGCTCTGATGCCATATGGAATGTAACGTAATCGAAGAGAAGAAGAAGAAAGATTAGAGCGCAAGGCAGAGAAGGGAGGAAAGGGATGATTTTATTTCATTGTGTTCTAAGCTTTCTTTCTTTACAGAGGGATGAGATGTTTAGAAGAGGAGATGTGTGTATTGAAGCTAACCCACGTAGTGTATATATATACAAGTAAACTACCAAAAATGTGTTAATCTAATTCAAACTAATTCAAACTAATTCAAACCAATTCAAACTTCCTATTTCAGAATTGGCAATACAAATCGTTTCATTAACTAATGGACTAATGGTTATTTCATATGGGTGACTTATTACTCAAACATACAGATACAAATACGTCATATATTAAAAATAAGATTTCATTGTAATTATGCGATAAAGTTGAATCTTTGAAGGATTTCAACCCAACACCTGGCACCTTTAGACACGAAAGGATTTTTAGGGACAGATGTGTGCTAGCAGAGTCCGAAGAAATCGATGGAAACAATAATCAATGCAAATGATTATCAAAGGTCGAGAAACATTCATCCTCAGGTCCACAATGACAAAGTCTCGAGTCAGGGAACTCGGCTGGGTTTTGCAGTCAGTATTCGAGCTTTTGCAGTCATTTTAATAAAATTGCAGTTATTTTTTAAAATTGCAGTCATCAAATACAGTTAATATTCTAGAATACGCAGTCGTCAAACAAAAAAAAAAACTATATATATCCCAACTCTCAACCTCTCTCCTCTCATTTCCTTTTCGCGCATAAAAAATCACATTCCAAAAGCTCTCTATCCTCCCGTTCGCCCAACTTCCGTTTGAAGCACTTAAGGTAACTGTTTACCCTCCTATTTCATTGTATTATGCTATTGTATGATTAGGTATAGTTTAGAAGATGATTTAGATCAAATGTGGCTCATTCAAGCTTAAAAACATGAAAAAAAAACGTATCCTCAGTCCGTAAAACGGACCTGTTTTTTCGGTCCGTTTTAAACGGTCCGTAACGGACTGTTTAAAACGGACCGTAAAAAACACGTCCGTTTTACGGACAGAGTAATTTGGTCCGTTTTACGGACTGAAGAAGTCGGTCCGTTTACGGACATTTTAGAAGCGGTCCGAAAAACGGACCTGTATGCCTCGTCCGTTTTACGGACTAGTCTTTTGGTCCGTTACGGACCGTTGAACTTATGGTCCGTTACGGACGGCTCTATTGGTGTCCGTTACGGACCTTTTTTTTTTTGTTTTTTTCTTGATTCTAGCTTGATTTGAGTTACTGACTCTATTTGTTTTACAGATGAACCGCAAGGACAACAAAGGCGACATCAGAGTGTTCCTCTAGCGTTCCTAAGAGGAAGAAGGTCACACGATCTGCTCGGGAGCAAATGGAGATGGAGAGGCGGTCCAAGCGCGTTTCAGACCGACCATCATCACAGTCTCTTGCTGCCTCATCTCCCATCCTCCTGCTGTTGGCACTTCTGGTCTATTCCCTGCTGTTCAGCAGCCATCACCACCGAGGAGGAGATTCGCATCTGATCATGACGATAGCGATGATTCTGACGATGACGATGACGATGATGATGATGATGCGGACCAGCAGACGGCCGGACACCAGTTAGCCCTTGCTGCCGGTGGGGGTGCGACATCAGCTGGGGGTCAGTTCCCCACCGATTGGTTCATCACTCCGGAGTCCGTTCCAATTCCTGGTGGTCCTTCTGATGCTAGTCTGCTACGCAGCTTTGGTGGACATGTGGTTGGATGTGTGGAGAGGGTGGTATGTATCTCTAACGTTTGTTTTAAATATTTTTTTTATGTTAACTGTAGTTTGTGGACTTATAAAATCGATATGTCTCTAGGAGCGTGGTTGTTGTTGTCATTTATCACTAGAGGCCTTTACTGGAGAAGTGGCATATTGACCTGTTTAACCATGAGAGGGCTAAGGAGGTAGTTAGAGATAGTGGGCTAGCACATCTTCACGACTGCCCCCATGGATTTTTTGATATGGCGCTGATATCTGCCTTTCTGGTGGAGAGGTGGAGGGGCAGCCGGACACCCCAACCTTCCACCTACCCTTTGGTGAGATGACGATCACTTTACATGACGTCTATCACATCATGGGCCTTTCGATTCAGGGGAGAGCAGTTGCTTTGAGGCCCCCGAGGAGTTTCGTGGAGGTGCAGCGCCACCAGAGCTGACATTGGATTGTGCGCTAGCTGCACTTGCTGAGGTTGTAGGCCTCCTTCCGTCGGTATGGTGAAGGAGCAGAGGTGGTATTACAAGGGTGGGGTCCCCTACAGTAAGATTAGGGATTGGTGTGGCCACGTAGATGCCACTTACGCTAGTGAGGCTGGTGGGTATCTGTTCTACTTGCTCGGTTGCACATTGTTCCCCGACAAGGGAATGATAGGATACGCCCATACACCTGCTGGCCCCTACAGGACATTGACTCCATCTCAAACTATGCGTGGGGTGCTGCTACACTGGCCTACCTCTACAGACACCTTGGTGTATCTTCTCGTGCTGATGCGAGGACCATCGCTGGGTGTCTTACCCTATTGCAGGTATATATGTACTATAAATTATTCTGATAATTTTCTTCCCGCATTACTATTGTCAAAAATAGTATTATGATATTTTTAAATGTCACAGTGCTGGATCTATGAGTACTTCCCCAGTATTTGCTGTCGTCTGATGGTGAATACCGCCGCACCTGTCCCATCTGCTGCGAGGTTCGTGAAGATTGAGGGTCGACATAATTCAGACAACAGCAGACTGGTGGAGTACCGACGACGTTTGGATGCTCTTACATCTGACCAGGTAGGGTACTCAGTAGCATTACTTAAGAATTTAAATTAGTTTATTATAACTTGTTAGAATTAGTTGACAAATAGAGATACAATCTAAATGATAAGGTTATGTGGACACCATTCGGAGTGGATGCATGGCGTGTTCAGCAGGGTCGGTCCCGATGGTTTGGGCATCTACACATGATGGATATTGTAGAGCCTTACCATCCGAACCGGTGTCTGAGGCAGTTCGGCTTGGTCCAGGTTATTCCATCACTCCCCCTCTATGGCCACATCAGGCTGTACGGAAGAGGACCGGCAGAGACTACAGTGTTGACCATGTTGCATCACCAGCGCTATGGAGCAGTCAGTCTCACATGTATGCCACTGAGTTTCTTAACTCACGACCCGCTGCTGCTGGTGATGGTGTGGAGGCAGGTTACCTCGAGTGGTACCTTGCTCGGACCCACCCGAGGCTCATCCCTCCTGGTGGTGCTGCAGCCCCGCCTGCTGATCCTACTGTAAGTTGTTATATTAATTTATTCGTACTTTATAATAATCAATTATTAGAAACTAATCTATATACTTTTCATACTATTACATCCACAGGTGACGCTCACTACTATTGCGCAGCTGATGGATCCATACTACCCGGCCCCACACCCAGACGGATGCCATATCAACACGTATGAAATGATTACCGACATGACACATATAAAGCACCTCCGAGCTCGCACGACCCCAGCGATTGTTATCTCTGAATGGTAGGCATGTGAAACCAGTACCGGTCTCAGCATCAACGTATACTAGAACAAGGTTGTATCTGGTACATATGACTGGAATAATCGTGGTGACAAACCATTTGTTCGGTGGTGCGATACCATCCCCTGTCCATAAAACAGTCTGTGCCTCTTTCTGCACTTCTGACAGACCACCCATTCTATCAGCCCACCAAATTTGTCTCTCTGGAAGAGTTAGCTCCTCGTATATAGAGGCGCGTACTTCTCTCCATTCATCTTCTGATGATGCCTCCAATCTGCAATCACTCTGAAACCATAATTGCCGTCACCTTGCACGTTTTTGTACCGTGTAAATTGCTCATGAACGTTGGTTACAAAAAGATGGTAAAATGGGAATCTGTCTGTCATATCACGCCATTGTGCCAAGGCTGACTTCTTAGGTGGAGCAGAATTGTGATCGAAACCAGATTTCCCTTCTTGACATTTTTCTTCACGCGCTCGTGGGTAGCTTTGAACCTAGGAACGATGATGGAAAATATTTTAAAGACAACCATTATAAATAATTATAAACTGTGCAAACAAGTTTATACGAACGTTAACTTCGTGTGGATGTACTGTGTCCCCTTGGTCTTCCACGTGGAACTTGAACAGGTGGCTCATCAAGATCGAAAGATGAACCAGGTCTAATCACTGACTGCACAAGCCTAACACAACGCTGAAGAATCAAAGGGTCGTCCAGACGGAGAACTTCATCGTTCAATGCTCTCCACATGATTTTGTTCTCTTCATGTTGTGTTACTGTTTCTTGCTTCATTGTTTTCCCCACATCCAACTCCAACGTCTTCCACAAGTCGTGAATAACGTCTAGTGTAAGTTTTTCTTTTCTTTCAATCAGTTCATAAAGGTAGTGTGCACAAGGAAGCCCATGAGTATAAAGTAATGCACATCCACACTGTTGCTCATCCGTCTTGAATTCTTTGCCACGCTGAAGCTCCTCTTGAAGGATCACCAAACATTTGTGGCTGACTCGCCCACGTATTGTTCGAAATAGACGGTAGTAGTCTTCGTGAGCCATCTTGTCTTTAGACATTTCCATATCTGTCAGGAACCCGTTGATTTGACGTTTGAGTAGCCCATCAATCCTGAAGAATATGGTGTGCAACTTCATTTGGGAAGACTGAAGCCAAATCTTGAGTGCTGCGTGTGAGCTCTCAGCTCTGTAACATTAACTATTAATGAGCATCTTTCATTGTCATTGGAAATGAACAACACATTAATTGAAAATCAAGAATAAGTATGTCACACATACCTATTTGTAGTGCAGTTTCCAAAATGTGATACTTCATTTGTCCAACATTCAACGAACTTTTCTTTGTACACGAGCCAAGTGTCATCCAGATATTTTATCCAGTCAAGCTTCCCTTTCTTTTCATAGACGTTCCTCATGTGCGCATACTCCTCCCTGAAATGCACCTCCGTCGTACTCTTGACTACCTTAAACCAATGTTTAGTAGCCTCAGCCACTTCACCTGTCTTGTGGAAGAACCTCTTTGCATTCAAATCAACATTGGTGTTAATGTGCCAACGACATAGTAGATGAGGCACATGGGGAAAACAGAAGGTAGATCTTTCATAAGACCAAGCTCCCTGTCAGTCACAAACACAGACGGCTCACGTCCTTGAATCAATAACTCCCTCAATTTTTCAAAACCCAAGCGTACCCTGCTTCATCCTCATTACATACAAATGCATATGCAATGTTGAAATTCTTCCCAGCAGAAGTCATTCCTACTATCTCTACAAGCGGCATCTTATATACATTTGTCTTGTATGTAGCATCAATGATGATGACGTAAGGGAACACATTGAAAAGCTTCACAGATGTTGGGCTGGCAAACATAACATACCCGGTAACATCCTTATCGTCTGTACAAAATGAAAAAAAAGAATTTAATAATAGGAATAGTTTAAAACGTAACAGAACTTAAATGATATGATGGCAGAAACAAACCTCGACGGCCGTCACAAAATACGTGATACTTGTGTTGCTCAAGGTCATCAACAAGCACTTGCATAACTGGTCGTCCCCCCTTATGCTCCTTTGTCAACTTCTTGTTCAAATTGTATATGAAGTTGATACCAATGAATAGATTCGGATTTTGTTCCTTCAGTCGCAACCACTGCTCACGTGGGGGAGTACCTACCATATGAAAATGACGAACCGCTTTCAACTCATCATCTGTCAATGGATGTCTACTAAAATGTCCCTCTGGTAGCTTAGGCAAGTAGTGGTTGTGTCGTCCATCCTTCACAACCAATTTCCATCCTTTATGAGTGCACTTGCCGCGTATACAGAATGGACATGAGCACTTCTTCGAGGAGGTACGTCCTCGCTGCACATAATCATCATCAGCTTTAACTCTTCGTGGATGCCAGTACCGCTCACACGTAAGTACTACTAGGTCATCTGTACTTGTCTGGACTATGGTCACCACCATCCACTCACGACCCTTTTGCCGCCCTACAGTGTCCACCCATTCAACAGCGGCTTGCTTAGTAGGAAAAAATTGATCGGTTTGAAATACATGAGTAGTATTGATCCATTCGTCTTCAGGAAGTTCAAAGGGTGAATCATGATGAGCAGGGGAGTCATGAGGTGGGACCGAAGCCTGACAAAAAGTAGGAGTAAACATGTGTCAGGAAAAGAAGTGACGAAATCTGTTTGATTACCGTCCGTTACGGACGTCTTTCAAACGGTCCGTTACGGACTCAGGTGAATCGTCCGAATTACGGACGTAACAATTTGGTCCGTTACGGACGGATGTACTAGTAGTCGTTACGGACGGTATGTACAGTAGTCCGTTACGGACGACAAAAAACGGACGGTTAAAAACAGACGAGAAAAAACAGACGTTAAAAAACGGACGATATAAAAAGGACGTTAAAAAACGGACCAAAACGTAAAAAAATCCGAAATTTTGATTAAAATTTACCGTTGGATCGTCCGAGAACGCAGTTTCTTCATTATACGGTTCGTTCAGATCGAATTCTTTTTCATTGTTCGATTTCCCCTGCCGTTTCCTCTTCTGATTGAGCCTAAATCGTATTTTATCTCCAACCTTTTGTTTCCCTCTCTCTAAATTTTCTTTCTCCTCCATTTAGAAGTTTAAGTGCAATAGTGTTTCATTAATCCCTTGATGCTTATATATAAGTGTTTTTTTTATGACTGCAAATTACAAAAAACTGACTGCATATTTTTTAAATGACTGCGAAATCTAAAAATTGACTGCGAAAATGACTGTAAATTCTAAAAAACCGACTGCAAAAACGAACTCTCGTCAGGGAATTGCTCAACCTACACCGAAGGACCGAAGCCCAAAAAGAAAGAACTCAATAGCAAGAATTATTCTATTGGTTTCAATAAATTATCCCTAAAATTATTTGTAGGGAAAGAAGAGAACGAAGTGCAAATAATTTGGATCAAATTTGGTAAGATGCCATTGTGATTGGCTAAGAATGTGCACTAGTTGCCATATTTTTTTGTCCGTTTTCACATATATGGATTTTTCCGGCTAATTATATAAAAAGAAGGGAAATTTCTTAAAATGCCACTATATTTTTGCTAATTCATGAAATACCATTTTAAAAATACAAAGTCATGAAATGTCACTATAGTTTTGTAAAAGTTCATGAAATGTCACTCTAAACATTGACCAGAAGGAAAAATGACAAAAATACCTCTACAAGTTAACAAGTATTTTTAAAATTCACAATACGACTCTAAGTGTTAAAAAATTAATCAAAAAATTCAAAATACTATAACAATATAATATATATATATTTAAATTGTAAAAAAATAAACAAAATAAACAAAAATATCTTAACACATTGAAAATAGTAAAATTTTTAGATGTTTTTAAATTATTTAATACCATAAAACAAAATATTTTGAAAACATAATTTATATCAATCTTTCTACTACTTTGTATCAATTAAGTACCATAATTTGTACCAATAATTTTTAAATTATCTTTTTTCTACCAATTTGAATTATTTATTTAAAGTAAATTAAATTATTTTTTAAACTAATATTGAGAAAAATATTATAAATTTATATATTATGCGATATAGAATATAATTTTTAAATTTTTTCAAAATATCTTAAAATATAAAATAATTTATTTTATATAAATAATTTAAATAAATAGAAAAAACAATCTAAAAATTGTATGTACTTAATTGGTATAAATTAGTAGAAAGATTGATATAAATTATGTGTTCAAAACTCTACATTATTCTTTATGATACTGAATAATTAAAAATATCTAAGAAATATTTATTTTTTCAATATTATATACTAAAATAAGTGGTAATTGGATTAAGAACTTCAGAACCTATAAAAAATCATATTGTTTTTGTAGTGATTATTATTATTATATTATTATTATTATTATTATTATTATTATTATTATTATTATTATTGTATGGTGTATTTTAAAACTTATATGGTGAATCATATATTTTTCATACATACCAAATATTGTTTTGTGCTATATTATTGTTTAATTTTTTATTTTTATATGTTTACGTTGATACACTAAAAATGATATTATGATTCATTAACTTTGATATTATTATTCATTAAAATGATATTATGATTCATTAAAATTGATATTATGATTCATTAACTAATAAGTGATGAATTGAATAACAAACTTCGGAACTGATAAAAAATTATTATTGTTTTGTAGTGTATTATTATTGTCGGATGGTGTATTTTAAACCTTCTATGGTGAATCATGTATTTTTCATACATACCAATTACATTTTGTTTGTGTTGTATTATTGCTTAAATTTTTTTATGGGAAATTTCATGAAATGCCACTATATTATTGACTAATTCATGAAATGTCACTAAAGAAAAAGTAAGTCACAAATACCACAATATTTTGTAAAAGTCCATGAAATATCACTATAGTCATTGACTAGAAAAAATGACAAAAATACCCCTACTAGTTAACAAAGTACTTTTAAGTTCACAATATGCCCTTGAGTGTTAAAATTCATATAAAAATTCAAAATACTATAAAAATATAATATATATGTATATATAAATAAATTATATATGTCTTTTGATTATTTAGTAGTACCATAAACAGAATATAATGTTTTGAAAACATTTTTATATCAATCTTTTTACTAATTTGTATCAATTATGTACCATAATTTGTACCATTCATTTTGAAATTATCTTTTTTTTCTACCAATTTGAATTATTTATTCAAAGTGGGAAATTTCATGAAATGCCACTATATTTTTGGCTAATTCATGAAATGCCACTAAAAAAAGAAAGTTACAAAATGTCACTATATTTCGTAAAACTTCATGAAATACCACTATAGTCATTAACTAGATGGAAAAACGACAAAAATACCCCTACTAGTTAACAAGTACTTTTAAAGTTCCAATATGCCCATAAGTTTTATAAAATTTACAAAATTCACAAAAATATCAAAATACAATAAAATAAAATAATTTTAAAAAATTAAAATTTTTAAAGAATTATAAAAGTTAAAAAAATTATAATTTTTTAAAAATCAAACAAACTAAATTATTATATTTAGAAATTTTAATTTTTAAAATTTATCAGCAAAAAAACATTACTTATTTTGAAAAAATAATTTAAATTGATAGAAAATAATAATTAAAAAATGTATGGTAAAAATTATGGTACTTATTGGTATAAATTGGTAGAAATTTTGGTATAATTTATTTGTTTAGAACAAAATATTCTTTTTATGATACTGAATAAATTTTGAAAAATGAAATATTTATTTGTTTAATATTTATTGACAGTTTCATTTTTTCAAAATTTTCATTTTTTAATTTTTAGAATTTTTAATAATTTTTAATTTTTAAAACATGTTTATTATATTATGATATTTTTGTGAATTTTTGTAAATTTTTTAACACTTAGGGGCATATTGTGAACTTTAAAAGTACTTTGTTAACTAGTAGGGGTTTTTTTGTCTTTTTCCATCTGATCAATGACTATAGTGGCATTTCATGCAGTTTTATGAAAATATAGTGGCATTTTGTGACTTTATTTTTTTAGTGGTATGAAATACCCCCAAACTTAGATATGGTGTTTAAATGATAAACTAAGTTATAAGGAGGCTAAAAATGCCTTAGAAACATTAAGAAACATTTCTAATCAAAGAAAACATAAGGAAACACCAAAAGAGCAGTTAAGCAAAAACGTGCTCTAAGCTTGGAGAGACTTGGGTGAGTACCCAATGAGTTTTGAATGGCTAAATGTACATCATTACTCTTTAATTAACATGTGTACTATATAGTATCACATTTGGAAGTCTATATCAATGGGAAATCAAAAATTTCACAACAATGTGCCTTGTTTTGTGAATAGTAAATTAATTAAGCTAGTTTATAACATAAGTCAATATAAGTGAGATATTTGGTCAACAAAGACTTAAGTACCCCTTGTTACTTAATGGGGGCCGGTTTTTACAAGGTGAGTCACCACCTTTATTAGTCATTAAGTAAATAAATAACTATAAAGCAAAAGTAC
This sequence comes from Limonium bicolor, assembly GCA_023374045.1. NCBI lineage: Eukaryota > Viridiplantae > Streptophyta > Magnoliopsida > Caryophyllales > Plumbaginaceae > Limonium > Limonium bicolor. Next base: position 292,088,644 of record CM041778.1, read on the forward strand.
TATTTACTTTATAAGATAAATATCTCATTTTACTCACCTCTCTCCCCACCTCTTCATTCTTTCTTGTTCCCACGTTTGAGCTGCTCCTCTCTTCTTCTCCATTAACGTGAAGAGCACCCTCATGCTAGCTCCACGTTCTCTTGCACACTACTTACTCATTTTAGCTCCAAAACCAAAACAAATTACATATTCCTCTTAGTTAGCTCAAGCTCTCTTTTCTATCTTTTCAAAACTTCAAGAGCTTTGATTTGGTGCCAAGCCAAACCACCATTAGAGGAGGAAATTCAAGTTTGGAGACTCCATTGGCTTCTCCATTCTCTTAAGGTAAAGAAAGTGTAAGAAAATCTAGGTTTCCATCACCTTTCTTCTGACCGAAAATGTATGCTCATGAGGCTTCATTTAATGCCTTGTTCTAGCTTGTTTTTCTACTCTTCAAAGGATTGAGGAGGTCCTTCTTGCTTCATATCCAAGCTTGTCTTGAGAAACCAAGGTAAAACAATCACCTTAATACCTTAAAGCACATTTTTAACCTAGGGTTTGTTCCTTAGGGTTAATGTATTATCTAGTACTCATTGGAGTCATTGGATATTGGTTAGAACATTGGCAAGGAGATATACATTGGTGACCGAGATTGGGCAAGGAAAAACCTAAGGAAGAAAGTTTATAAAGCTTGTAAAAGAACAAGGTAAATTACTTACCTTAAGGTGTTTTATTGATTAAGGGAATGGGATTAAGATATGTGATGAGTTTAGTGTAGAGTTTACATTAGAAAAGGGCTATTATGACCTAGGAGAAACAATGATCATGATTGTGAACTTGTGACTAAGGAGCAAATGAGGAAAAAGAGATAGTTTAAGAATATCAAGGTGAAGTACAAGAAGCATTTTATTTCAATGGGAGCCTTGTTGTGTGTATTCGCAGGTTAAAGGCAAATATATGTGGAAATTCAGTGGTTAAGATTATTGTCATTTAAGGGCCTAAGTGCCAAGCATTTAAGTTTATGCACTATATGATGATGTGTGTGTAGTTTTGGTGTAAGTTATGTGTTAAGGTGTTGTGATGAGAATTTGAGTGATATTGGTTGGTTGATGGAGAAAAACCAAGTGTTAGGATGTACTATATACTAGAGAACCCATGGCAAAATTTAAAGGAGAACTTAAGTGTTTAAGATAAGATGTTCTAAGGGGATTTAATGACTAAGGAAGTACTAGGAAGTTTTAGAGGTTGTCTTGATGAAAAAGGGGTGAGATAAAGTGTTTTAATGAGTTATAATGACTTAGGCATTACTATGAAGGGTTTAGGAATCAAGAGAATGTATTTGAGTATTTAGGACTTAGGCAAATGTTGGTAAACAACTAGGAAGGAAATAATGTGTTGATGGATGGAAGCATAAGCTTGTGAAGGAACTTTAAGTAAATGCATAAAAGAGTTTTAGATGGTGAAAGATGCTTGGGAGAGGATGTTATAGTGATGGGGAAACATTGGGCATAGTGGTTACATTAGGTATGAACCACCACCTAGAAACTAGTGGAAAATGTTACAAGTGTTGGCATGATTACAAGGAAAAATGCATAATGATCAAAGTGGATGTTGGTGAGTGATTTAAAGTGTTTAGTGGTTGGCTTAAGGTGTATTTGAGGTGCCAAATGAGGTTAGAACATAATAGGATATATGAGGAGAAGTTTGGAGTTAAAAGAGAATTTAGAAACAAGGTTCTGGAGCCGACCGACCTTAGGGACCGGACCTGCAAGGTCGGTCGAGCTCAGTTTACACTGCCGGAGAAAGTTTCTGGAACCGACCGAACTTGGGGACCGGACTTACAAGTTCGGTCGGGCTTGTATTTTGTGAAGGAATTAAGTCTCTGGAACGGACCGACCTTGGGACCGGACTTGCAAGGTCGGTCATGCCTAGAATTTTGTGCGGGAATTAGTCTCTGGAATCGACCGAACATAGGACCGGACTTGGCAAGTTTGGTCGGACTTAAATTTCCCACGGGGAAAAACTCTCGGGAATGGACCGACCTTGGGGACCGGACTTGCAAGGTCGGTCGGGGTAGTAGAATTTTCAAGCGGTAATATGTTCTGGAATGGACCGACCTTGGGTAAGGCCGGTCGTAAGTTCGGTCGGGCCTAAAAAAAAAAAAAGAAGAAATTTCAAATTCTAAGGATGTTTAATGGTATTAATGGTACACCATTTAGAGGACATTAATGATTAGAGACCTAAGAACCAAAGGGGATTAAGTTAAGTTAAATATAAGTTAATAAGCTTAAGGTTAAGTTGCAAGATTAAGTTATAAGACTTAAGAAGTGTTGATTGGGGACCACTAAGGGGTTAAGTAAGTTAAATAAGTTAAGTAAAGTATAAGTAATTAATAATCTAAGTTGGATGGATATTTTAGGACTCGAAAGTTGGGACTCAGAGGAGAATTAAACTACGGGACAAACGACGGTGAACGGTACAATCTTTTTTGACCTGCTTGCTAACAAGGTGTCCCTCGGCTTGTGTGATATCTGTTTAAATGCTATGACTAAAACAAGATAAAGCATGTAACCGGTTATATTTGTTTGTTGTGTATGTGTTATCTTTGCACTAACCCACGAGACTTGAGATTACTACTAACCAAGTTTAGTACTTACTGAGTTAAGAATAAGAGTTAAGTTTTGGTGATTGTTGGTTAATACCCGTTAAGGTTTAACCAGCACATGGTGTTTAAGATTACTACTAACTGGAACTTGAGTGAGGAAACCCGGGACCGAACTCCGGTCATGCATGCTAAGGAAAGGGGGACGGTATCTGAATCAGATCCGCCCTCCGCTTAAGGACTTGTCTTCAGACTTGTAGCCTAGGGCCGGTTACCGGCTCAGCTACGCTGGACTCCCGTCCAGAGTAGGTGGCATTAAGATGGTGCGGTGGGATCACCTAAATCCCAGGTTTGAAATTAAGCTACAACCAATCCCTTCCAGGAACGGTTTGTATACTGAGGATAAGTTGAGATTAAGATTAAGGTAAGGTAAGGAACTGAGATTAAGAAATTCAGGACTAAGGAGGGGGATACTAACCCACTTGATAAGGGAACGCTTGAGTCGTTCATTGTTTGTGAACTATGCGTGTTCATTTGTGGATTATTGTTATTGCACTTCATATCATGCTTGTGTATGTAATCAATTTCCATGCTATCGACAATTAGTCGTCGTAGCCCCGTTAGCTTGGGGGCCATGAGAGGGAGTACCAGCATTCGTGCTGACCCCCTTTGGGGGCTGTTTTTACACTTGCAGGTAAGAGGCCCATGAAGTCGCACCACGAGAGTAGGAGCGGTTAGACTTAGGATGGGTTGTTTATTTTGAGTACGGTTGCGCTTGTGCTCCCGTCTGTTTATATTGAAACTGATGTAAGTTTGTAAATATGACTTAGATACTTAAACTCGGTTGGTTGGTGGTATTTTGGATGGTGATGTTTGGATCGGTTGTTTATTTTGGATAAGTGTTGTAATTGATAAGGCCGGTATATTCTAACGATCAGACCGTGGCAAGGTCCAGGTGTTTGTTATTTCCGCTGCGACGAATTCGATTAAGTGTTCAGCTTTGCGATAACCACGATTGGCTTTGGAGGGGGTGTTACATGGTATTTCATGAATTAGCCTAAAATATTGTGGCATTTCATGAAATTTCCCTAAATTAAATTATGTTAAAACTAATATTGAGAAAAATATTTTAAAAATTTATGTTCTATTTTTTAGTAAATTTATGACATAATACTTTTGTAATACATGTCATAAGTTATATGCAATATAGAATAGTATTTTTCAAAAAATTTCTAAATATCTTATAATATAAAATAATTAAATTGACAGAATTTTTTTTAAAAAAATATATGGAACTTAATTAGTATAAATTAGTAGAAAGATTGATATAAATTATGTGCTCAAAACTCTTTATTATTATTTTATGGTACTGAATAATTTATAAAATTTAGCAAATATTTATTTTTCTTCAATATTTTATGAAATTTTAATTTTTTTAATTTTTTTTTCAATTTTTTCAATTTGTATATAAATTTTTTATATTTTATAGTATTTGATTTTTTGTGAATTTTGGTGATTTTTTTTAACATTTTGGGGCATATTGTGTACTTTAAAAGTACTTTGTTAACTAGTAGGGGTATTTTTGTCATTTTTCCTTCTGGTCAATGGCTATATTGGCATTTTATGGACTTTAACAAAAATATAGTGGTATTTCGTGACTTTTTTTTTTAGTGGCATTTCATGAATTAGCCAAAAATATAGTGACATTTCATGAAATTTCCCTTTTTTATTTTTATATATTTACGATAATACACTAAAATGAAGATATGATTCATTAATTTTGATATTATGATTCATACAAATTGATATTATGATACACTAAAATGATGTTATACGTTTACAACGATACACTAAAATGATGTTATGAATCATAAGTCTCACTAATATATATGGATATATACATGTAATGATATAAATTTTAAAACTTTTCAAAACATATTCATGTCTAGTCTTGTTTTGAAGAGCTTAACTTAGATGAACAATGGTGCAAAAAAATTTCATTTTGGACTTATATTTTAAAACATACAATAATTCAAAGTTTATATAACAAAAAATAACCCAGTCAGCAGCTGACTGAGCTACCAACTCACTGAGCACAATGTTTACGCGCGAGTACACTGCACCGTCTCCCGTCTGTTTGTTTATATTCGATCACTTTCTCATTACCGGCAACCAAAAGGATAAGTGTCGTCGCTGTTATCTAGGGCTCGTTCTCAAGCTAGCTCACAAAAGTAGATTATCTCAGAAAGCTAGTCAAACCAGCTTTCTACAATTTCAGCTATGAGAGGATTTCAAATAAATCAAGAGTCACATCAGCTTCTAATATGTGGAGAAGCTAATGTGAGAACGAGTCCTTACTATGCACGAGTTAGGCACCTGGATGGACAATAAAACTTTTTCATACATTCACTTATCGTCAGAGAGGCTCACAGATGAAAAAAAGTACATTTTGAGGCTGATGTTTTCTTCCTTAACTGCAAAATGAAACTCATCGCTTTATGCCTTGATCCCTGTGTGTAGGAAATATTACAAAATACAAGATATTTTGGTAAATAGGCACTCAAGGGCTATTTTGGTAATTAGCCATGAGTAAGTTCCGTTTGAATTAAGTTGTTAATCCGAACGAGACCTTATAAAAAAATATCGATATGAAAAAATATACTTTTATGCAGTGCCGTCTCAATCATTTTGGGGGCCCTATGTTGGATTGAAAATAATATCATAAATATTTTTTTATAAATACTTATAAATAATTATTGTAGATGTACCATAAGTTCATGGCTTAAACTTACATATAATAAATATAATCTAACAACTATTTAAAAGATCCTTCAAGCATTCTTTGAAGCAAAATCATCAATCAAATCTTCATATTTGATTTGCTCGAACAGTTCATTCTCAATTGATATCATTGCGAATCCATTGAGTCTTTCTTGAGACATTATAGAACGCAGGTACGACTTTAGCAGCTTCAACTTTGAAAAAAATTCTTTATGTAGATGCAACAGTAACATGAATAGCCAACAAGATTCTGTATACAATGATTGCATTAGGAAAACAATCTACACGCTTTAAAAACTTCAAAATGTCAATATGACCCATCTTTTCATCAGGTAAGAACTCTCTAAGCAACTTAAGCTCCACATTCAAATCATTCCCATCAATATCAGATTGTGCTTCATTCTTGAGTGCATTCTGAAGCTAAATACAGCAACAAATAAGACTTGTGTCATCCAAAGAGCACAACTTATCTGACGTGAACAAGAAACCAAAAATATTTTGATATTCCTGATATTGTTCAAATCTCCTATTCAATGAAGTAATTGCTTGGTCAACAATGCATATAACATAATTAACTCTAAATGATTCCTCAATAGATAATACTGACATTTCATCTAGGTTCTCATCAAAGTGTCTTTTCCTCCTAATTTGACGTCTTAAAGGGAACACGAGATCAATATTCATCTCATTGGCAATTTCTTTTGCAATATTCATGGCATTTATCTATACTTCTCAAAATATGAAATTAATCCCTTCACTTGTTCAATAGCAACATCAATAAGCATCCCTTGATTGTAAATGCTTGCTAACTAAATTAATGGAAGATAATATATCATACCAAATGACAATTGCGACTAAAAACTCATAATCACCTAGCTCATTTGTCGCTAAAGATTTGGCTTCACTTCTTATTTTAGAATCATTATCAGATTCCGCAACTTGAAGTAAAGCTTCTCGTATGTCAATAGTTTGGAACCGTATAGCTTTAACACTATCGACTCTGCTTTCCCAACGAGTAGACGACAATGACTTACGTGTTAGTCCTTTTACATTTTCTTTCAAAATCTGTCACCTCTTAGTGGAATTACAAATATGGTGTAAACACATTGTATGATCCCGAAAAATCCCTAGCTTTACCACAACTATTTGCCATATCACATAATGTCAAATTAAGACTATGACAACCACATGCACTATAAAAGATCTAGGATTTAAATCCAAGAGCTGTTTTTGTACTCCTTGATATTCCCTTTCATATTGGATCCATTGTCATAGCCTTGTCCTCTTACATCATCAACCCAAGATCAAGAGACTTCAATTCGTTTGGCAAAACATCAAAAAGCCCTTGACCACTAGTATCATTCACATTAAAAAAATCCCAAAAAAGACTCCTCAATATGAACATAACTAGAAAAAACATCAACATACCATAAAATCATAGACATTTGCTCTTGGTGGCTAGAATCAGAAGTACAATCAAGATTCACCGAAAAATATTTTGCTTGTTTTATTTTCTTAATAATTTCTAATTTTATTGTAGAACTAAGCAAAACTATTAACTCATTTTGGATAATATGACCAAGATAATGCACATGAAGATCATTACTTGAAATGCGCCTAACATGCTCTTGAACTACGGGGAAAACTCTGCTAATATCTCAATCAAGCCAAGAAAATTTCCATTGCTATTTTCATACAACATTTCTTTTGTACCACAAAATGCTAAATTGTGCTTTCCAAGAAATTTGACAATTGGTATAATTCTAAACAAAATTCTTTTCCAATGCTCTTTTTCCTTCTGTAGTTGTGATTGAGCTTTTTTGTCAATGGTTTGGTTTTTAAGGAGTCTTAATCTCAAATCATACCAAGTAGCCATATTCGTGACATGCTCTGTACTCGTTGATAAGCCGTAGACTTATCATATTTATATACTATATTTGTAAAGATTATTAGTCTAAATAAGGTTAAATAGTAAGTATTTATGTTATATTATGTATTAAAGCATTTTATTTGTTCAGACTTATGTTTTATATGTTTTTCATGCAAGGAACAAATTCATATTCAAAAATTTAAGTGATGCCGGACATGATGCCGGGTGCCTCCTGCACGACACAGCATGAAGCAGAAAAAGGAGCTTTGCCGGATCTAGTGCCGGGTACTTCCCATCCGGCATAAGTGAAAAGTCGCCACGGTTGACCAAACGATGGCAGTTATTTACAGTTGACGGTTCGAATGTTACCGGGTACGGTGCCAGACATTCCCTGTCCGGCACATGCAACGATTCGCTTGGCAATTTTGACCGTTAACGGTTACCCATATTTAACATGTGGTGCCGGATGACCTGGACCCGGCATGCCACCCGACACAAGGAGAAAATGTTGCCTATAAATAGGCCGAAGGGTTGCACTTCTTCATACACTTCAACATTCCTATACACTCCACTTATATATCCATTTCCGCATCCACTTCATTGTTGGTGTCCAAGGAAGTTCTATAGATTCATCCACGCGAAGAGAAGAAGTAGATCTTGTCGGGTTAAGGCTATGACCATTTCCTTCTCCTCTTGTATTCTCTTCTTGTAGTTGTGTGGATGGTGAAGTAGAATTCCTTGTTAGTTTTTGATTAGGGATGATTTTCCTTGTAATTACTCTTATGGTTATTAATAAAAGTGCAAGTTTCATCAACTAAGCTTCTGATCTTCATACAAAGTAGAATGAGTTTGCTACTTGTTCTCTTTACTTCTAAATTCTATTTGAGGTTCAAAAGACAAAAGTAGAATGGGTTGAGGGAATCTTAGTGGCCTTTAACGGCGTTGTTCTGAAAAGTGGGAAACATGACTTAAGATTGGAATTAATATGTTTCTCCATTATTCTGTTCATTTTCGAGGCATTTGACATGCACGGAGCAAATGTGGGTAATGAGTTCCTGTTATCAGACCCAGAAACAGGAAATATCATTTACAATTTGAAGGTGCGGGTGTGTGTACTGTCGGGTGTTTGATGTCCGGCACATTCAAAGGTATTGAAGGTGTTGTGCTCGTGCATCTCTTGTCCGACATGACATCCGGCACAATCATTTTTGCCAGATTAATTTTGAAACTTTGTAGTTTGGCTTATGACTATACTTATTCTATATTGAGTATCATCCCGAGTCAAAGATAATTTATTTAGTTAGGATTTTTAGTGTAGAATTGATATTTACATTTCCCCCTCTGTTTTAGAATATGCTATTACCAGGATTAGGACTGATTTTCTATTAAGTCCCTTGGGTTCGATACTCTCGGTCGTAATCTACCCACACTGTACTCCAACCGGGATTTTGCTACCTGTATAGAGTTGTAGGTTATTTATTCTATTTATTTTTTATTCTTTGTACATACTTTTACCTTACAAATTTTTCTGTTAGCACTCGTCTCATACTCTTTGAGCCTAGTGCTAACATGCACCCAATCTCCAAAACCTCCAATTTCTAATTGACCTTTTCTAAGCTCTTTTCTAAATATTTTATGACAAAAACAAAACACTTTATCTAGCTCTTTTGAGTACATAAGCCAATCTCTATGACATTTTTCTCCATTTGGTAAAGCTCTAGTATACAAGGTCTACGAAAATTGTTTAGATGATTTATCTTTAGGGTCTTCTTAATTGACACATCTTTTAGGACCCTTACCCACTAAATCATCAATCATCTTGGAATCAAGTGAATCCCAGTTCCTAGGATCAAATATATCTAGTATAGGAGATATCTGAAGACTCAAGTTGCTCAACATCATCATTTTTAAAAAAATTAGCAACACTATAGGTCTGACAATCAACTAAATTCGTCAAAGCAATATTATTCTTTTCATCACCATTCACAGTAGGTTCAACATCATCAACATCCACAACAACTACATCATTTGAAGGCAAACTACCATCCATATTAACATCATTCTCGTTCAAACTTGCAATTTGTTATCATCAATGTTCTGATTATTTGTCAAAACAATAAACTTATCCGGCGCACCTCTTTGGGACCGAGTTAACTCCTTAATTTTCTTTTTCTTTTTCCTATGCTTCTCACATCTAGAAATCATATTTTCTAATTCTAGATGTCATGATAACTCAGTAACAAAAGGAGCTAACTTATAAAAATTGATAGATATAAATTGAAACAATAGAACCAGAGCTTCAGTAAATTGTGTGTTGAAGACTTATCAGTTGTCGGCTGCTGATTACCAATCAATTTAACTGAATTAAACCTGCAATTTTTTTTAAGAATGATTAAAATTAAAATAATTTTCCTTTCCCAAATTATTTTAGTCTACCAAATATAATTTAAATTATAAATTAGCAAATAGCACAATCATGTATATACCAGTACATTACGCCGATAAAAAAATTATGATACTATTATATTGGAATTATAGGAATATTTGTCTATATTCTAATTAAAAAATAAATAATAGTTAATATTTTCTTCAACTTCTATTTCTCCTAAGTTCTACTACTGTTCTACTCCTAAGTTTACTACTGTTACCGGAAGAGTGGTTAGTTTAAATTAATCTATATGTGCCGAGGAGTATAGCATATGAATATGGTGGATGGAATCATGGAAACAACTTTTCACTTACAATATTGTGTTGTCTGGTTGTCGCTGTTGCTCTCTGTGTCTGAAACTCTCAATCACGCACCGCAACACTGTGCCTTTGGTGGACTGAAGACAAAAGTATTAAGGGGGTGTTTGTTTGGGGTAATCAGGAAAGGCCATTCCCACTGTTTGTTTTTTCAGTTTTTTCCTATTTTAGGAAAGGGAAGGGAAAGGGAAAGGGAAAGGGAATGAGATTACCCAAAACCTCTATCTTGATTCCCCACCCCTACTAGGGAATGAGATTCCCTTTCCCTAGTACACTTCGACCGGCGATATATGACCATTGACCGATGACCAATGACCATTGACCGGTGACCGGTGACCGGTGAATGTTAACCGACAATTAATGACTGTTGACCAGTATCCGGAAGCCGTTGACCATTGACAAGTTATTTATTTCATGTCCATCAGCTCAAACAAACAATTAGGAAAGTCAAAGGGAATCTTTTCCATTCCTCTCCATTATCTTTCCCGATTCCATTATGTTTCCCCTACTTGAAACAAACGCCCCCTAATATAATATGCGCAAAGCACTAGCAGCCTTGCACCTCTTCTGTGACAAAAGTTACAAAAGTATATAATATGCAGAGCACTGCAACACTAATAGACGGACGGTGGATACTAGAATAGAAAATAGAATTATGATTTGATATAGAGGAGTGACAGAGACGAGTGTGCAGAGAGAAGAGATGAATCTGTGCAAAAAGTTCAGTGAGAGTGAGAAGTGTGCAGAGTCAAAGAAGAGGAAGAAGTGCTGACTCTGTCGATCAATCTGTTCTTATTAAATAGAGTAGCTTGTAAATAAAAAGTTATGATATAAAAAAATAGGAGAAAAATGAAAAGTCACCCGTAATCATTTATTGAAACTACCGTTAGAGCCAATAGTGGAGTAGAAGTAGAAGAAAAATGAAAAGTCACCCATAATTATATATTGAAACTACCGTTAGAATCAGTAGTGAAGTAGAAAAATATCATTCCTTTAATAGTAAATAGTTAAAATTTTGGGGCCCTAAATAGGTGGGTCCCTGTTCTAAATCACCACCAGCTCCTGTCTAGAGCCGGCTCTGCCTTTATGAAAAGACATAACCCAAGAGAAGTGTCTTTGTGACACTTTTATGCCTATATATCCTTGGTTATAGCATTTGGATAGTGATGCTGGCACTATACAATCTTCTCTCTCTACCATAATATCTTCTCTAATTAGATAACTTTGTACAAGCAAGACCATCGGATGTATCTACTTTGTGGATATGATTGAATTGTATCCTCAATTCGATACCGGGATACCATAAGTTCAAAAAAAAAAGATCGATAAACATTCAAAGATGGATTTCTTCATATACAAGTAAGAAATTTTTTCATTGGTATCAGAGCATTGGTTGATTTCTTGAACTTCATCGTTCCCGATAATTGATCATGTTGTTGATCAAATACAAAATCAGGTTATGCATGTTGTCTTGTTGTCTGTTACATAAAATTTTGTATAAATGTTGCACGCGGATTGATTAATCTAAAAAGAATATAGGTTGTCTCGCATTCATCAATTAATTAATCAACGAAAGGATGTGTGCATGCGGCAAGTTTTTTATCAATCATTACATGGGTTCTCCGACTCCATTACTTTTGGCTGTGTGAGTTCTCCCAGTCCACATGCAGCAATGGGTTTGCAGCATCAAAATGCTCTAACCACTTGAACACTTTTTACGTGTTTTCATGTGCAATATCATATGCAGTTGAAGGGAAAAAACCGGTTACACATATTGTTACAGCATGATGGGCTTACGGCTGGTGCAATAAAATGTTCATGTGTGCATAAATATTATACACATGAAATGTGATTTTATACACATGCAAGGTATACTCACCATGGGAACTCACTTGGTTACATGGACTTGGTTTATTCACCGAGCAATTGTATTGTTTGGGTTATTTATAGGGAGAAGGATGATTTCTTGGGATCATCTGTCTACCATGATTAACAAATGTGTATACCAAATCAACTCTTTTTCTTACTTTCAGTTTCAGAACCAATTAAGGATCTACTGATGAATCTTAAGTCTTTTTGGTTTGAAGCCGAATTGCTATGTACGAAGTCCCCTGCAAGAAGTACATAAATCAATTGCTATGTACTGCTTGAAACAGGTAATTATTTAACAGGTAGAAACTAACTGAAAAGAACAACAGTTAGTGGTTGACATAAATCGGGATTGAGATTACAACCGTTTCAGATGTGCATGAGTACATACATAGCACTTACTTTCAATTAAATCGCCACTTGGTATACATATCTGTTTATTTTTAATAGGAAATCAACTACTCAAGTGTTGAGACAACTCTAAGATAAGAAATGTTGTATTGAGTTATCTACCTATTACAACCCTAGAACACACTATATATAATAATATGTAGAAGATTCTAGATCTGGACTATAATCCTATGGGCCTATGCTCTATTACACCCCCACAATCTGAATGTCATTAAAAATAAAGTTCAGATTGAAAGATTATAATTATTGAAGAATAAAGTATTTGATTTGGATCATCTTGTCAAATGTTTGAAGGAGATGGAGCTTCGTCGGCAACATTTTTTTTATGGTCACCATTCTCGCTCGCTGGATTTCTGATTCTCGGTCACCAAATTCTTCATGGTTGCTAGATTTTATGCTTGGTCACCAGATTTCTTCCCATTCAACCACAAACATTTACCAAGAGTATTTCCAAAAAAAACATGAATACTAAAGCAATAGAACAAATAAACAAACAAAAAACGACAAACCAAAATGTTGATCCAAAGCCACCGCTAGCAATTGCTGTCACTTCCTCCTAAATCCCTCTCAAATTACCCCTATTCAACTGTGTGTACTTGTATGTGTACGCCTCCAACAAACAATTGCTCGCCACATCCCTCCACTCCTCACGATCATTCCTATATTCTCCGCTAGAGCCTCCGATGAGCAGCATACCTTCCACACCGCTGGCCGCGAATGCAGCTGGCTTTGGCTTTCTATAGCTGTTGGAGGCACTTTCATCGCTCGTGTCATCCATATCCTTCATCTTCTCGTTAGGAGATCCATCGATCCTAACCTTGTTATTTAGATCTAAGGAATGACCCTTGAACAGATTTGGGTCATTGTCGTCGTAGAAGAATGGATTAACGTTCTGAGAGTAGAAAGCCCCATTTCTAGCAGTGTATTCAACTATTACCACTGGATCTTGTGCTTCTGAAACCACAACTTTGTATGGGCTGGATCCGCCACCCATGCCAGGTATAATACTGGCGATTGGCTGAGAGGCCGACGATGTGTGGATTGAGATGGATGACCAAGGCAAGTAGCCCTGATGGGGGAATTGGTGATGGTGGGTGAGTGAAGTAGATAGATGGTGGTGAGGTGGTCGGAGTGGTGGTGCTGGTGAGGATCAAGGTCTTCGTTTAGGAGCGAGAAATCGTTGTCGAAGAAGGCATGCCGCGATGGTGGTTTAGGTTGTTGGAAAATAACTGTAGGTTGATAGTGGGTGAATAGTGTGGCTAGGTTGAAGGTGGAATTGAGTTGGTAGCGAGGAATAGGGTTTCCGACTTCTTTTTTTATAGGCTAGGATCAAGAAAAGGGATCACCCCTATAAGGCTCTGATACCATGTTGAGACAACTATAAGATATGAAATGTTGTAATGAGTTATGTACCTATTACAACCCTATAACACACTATATATAAGAATAGATAGAAGATTCTAGATATTGACTTTAATCCTACGGGCCTAGTGGGTCTATGCTCTATATGAAGAATCACTCTGTTTGCAGCTCATGTCAATGTTTGCACATCAACAAAAAGTAGGATGTGTGTTTTTCATTTTTGTTGTTAGCAAGTGATTAGGAAATCACTGACACTAGAGTTCATGTTGATTAATTCGCATGAGTATACAATTTATGCATCCCGAATGAATTGTTCATTACTTGTTATAGATATGAATTTTTCTATAATTACAAGAATCCTAGAGATTCATGCATGTCGTATGGTTACTCGACATGAATTTGTAAATCCGATCAGTGTGCACAAGAATAAATTGATTACATGCAATAGGTTTTAATCTTGAAATCAATACCATTTGATGTTTATAATCCCAACATGTTCTTTATCTCATGTTGTAAGGTTGTTTACTCTTAACTAGAAGAGTATCTGTTAAAGATAAAGCTTATCCTTCTGGATCCCAAATATTACTGCATATATTATAAAAATATATGATCATGCATTATTAAATGTAATAGGCTATTACATCATGCATGCTATATACATATTCATGTATTATGAAAACATGAGTATATTTGATACATGAATTGATCGTATATTTAAGCCTATTGTGTACTGGTACAATGCCTTAATTAAATTAAATATACATTTAGTTCAATTATATAATATGAATTTGTCTATTATCTTTATGTAAGATAGAAGACCTATGTGATTATTTCAATATTTGGACTTTGTACATTTTTCGTCTTACTACTTTCAGTAATATTTATTATCTTCTTGAGTAGAAAGAATGATACTTGTATATCGCGAACCTGTGGAGTTACGAATCCGATCCACAATATTTGCAAGTAGCCGATATAATTTGTACTGCTATTCAACTTCACAAAATGGGTCCAAATGATGACATTATTGATCATGTGATCAATACGAATGTACACATGTAGAAGGCCCTTTTGTTTGGTATACTAGAAATGTATATACTAGCAATCCAATTCAATGTTTTATATAACTCGTTTTCTCTGCATCAAGAATATAAAGTATCTTTTGCAATCTGCTATGATTCTGATTGTCTAGATCCTTATAGAAGGGCAGTCAATTATTTTGTGAAAAGATCATGGCCCGCAGAAGTAGGGCCACCAGAGCAGACAAGTTGTAAAAAAAAGGTCTATGTTGAATAATCGAGTAAACAGACTAGTATCCTCAACCATGGACAAAAGGGATTGTTGATCAAGATATCAAAAGCATTCTTAAGAAAGTAAATGCTAGTGTACTTTCCTGGGGTATGTATGTAGAAGAATAGGTAATCTTCTTCTTAGCTTGTGTAGCATTGAACTTATGTAGTACCAAAGTAAAATTGAATAAAGTTCATGTTACTCTTTGTGACAAAGTTCGATAGTTGGGATAAATGTTTTCCCCGGTGGGAGCTTCATACGTTGAACTACTCATTAATTATTTGTTTGATTTTAGTGTTTTAGATTGATTATAGGTATATGCTTGTTTTTTTAGGCTTATTTGATGATTTTTTTCATTAAATGATTAGATTTATGTTAGCTGCATGATGATTGTGATTTTAATATTTGTTATTTTTTTATTCAATGAAAATAGAACAAGTGGAAATAATGGAGTATGTCGTGGCATAGTTACCAAGTTGAACATAAGTCTAAGGGTGCGTTCACTTCGAGGTGCGGAAACAGAATGAAATCAGGAAAGGAAGGAATGGAAAGAAAGGGAAGGGATTCCCCCGAATCAAGAAGTTGTTTGATTCTAACATGGAAACGGAATAGAATTCTCAATGATTGTGTTTGTTATTGTTTGGTTCCAAACAGAGAAGTGTTAATATTTAATTACATTATGAATAATATATATTAATATTTATCTAATTTTTATGTGATATACTAATATTTATATAAATTATATAGCATATATAAACAGTTTTTAAATTATAAATGATATATTTATATTTATGTAGAATATATATACAATATATATTAAGATTTATACATATAATATATAACATTTTTTGAAATTTGTCTATATATATAAGATTTTTTAATTTATAGTATTTAAGTTATAAATAATATTGATTAATATATATAAATAATAATATTAATTTCTTGTAAATAATATTTATATAAATTTATATATAACTATATATTTTATAGTATTTAAATTTTAAAAATAATATTATTAATATTTTTTAAAATATTTACTAAATTATAAATAATATATATAAATATTTTCATATAATATATATATAAATCTTTTAACTTATAAACAATATAATAAATATTTTTTATCTTTATAGCATTTAAAGTATAATAGTATTTATATAAATAGTATTTATCATGGTTGTTCATATTTATTTAAATTATAACTAATATGTATAAATGATTATATATATTTAATATTTAGGGAAATTTCACGATATACCCCCGAGGTTTGAGCGAATTTTACGAGATACCCCCGAGGTTTCATTTTTATTACGAGATACCCCTGAGGTTTCATTTTTTTACGATATGCCCCTGAGGTTTCACTTTTATTACGATATACCCCCAGGTTTCAATTTTATACGAGATGCCCCTCTGTTCAGATTCTGATATATTATATTTTTCATATCCACATTTTACCCACGCACCATATACCCTGCAATAACTTCACGGGTTGATGGTCAATTTTTTAAAATGTAAAATATTAACAAAATGCACATAAAAATAAAGATCAATTAAAATTTTGATTCAATTTAAAAAACATTAATAAAAGTATAATAAAAAATAAAAAAATTAGAATCATAAAATTTAAAATAAATAGAAATGACTAAACAATAAAAAATAATCTATTTAAAAAACTTATATTGTTACATAATTTAAACGGTGGCTTAAAATCATAAATTTTTTATAACAATTATATTAAATACAAGAAATAATTTTATCAATTATAGTAAGAGTTTATTAACGAATATATTATTCGATATCAAAATCACATGAGAAATGATTATATTTTATGGTTTTTATACTATAATCACAAAAGAAATGATTATATTATTTGATATCAAAAATCATTATTTTAAATTAGAAAAATAAACTCTTGAAATCATTATTTTATGTTTTTATAAATACTATTATAGCGGTGCCTTAAAATCATAAAATATAATCATTTTTCTTGTGATTATTGATATCAAATAATATATTTGTAATAAACTCTATCTATAAATATTAAATTATTTATAATTTCTTGCGTTTAATATAATTGTTAAAAATAATTTATGATTTTAACCCCACCGTTTAAATTTTGTAACAATATAAGTTTTTTAAATAGATTATTTTTTTGTTGTTTTGTCATTTCTATTTATTTAAAATTTTTTTATTCTAATTTTTTTATACTTTTATTAATATTTATTAAATTGAATTAAAATTTTAATTGATCTTTAATTTTTATGTGCATTTTGTTCATATTTTAAATTTTTAAAAATTTAACCAGAAACCCGTGAGATCATTGCGGGGTATATTGTGGGAGGGTAAAATGAGGATATGAAAAATATAATATATCAGAATCTGAACTGAGGGGCATCTCGTATAAAATTGAAACCTCGGGGGTATATCGTAATAAAAGTGAAACCTCAGGGGTATATCGTAAAAAAAGTGAAACCTCAGGGGTATCTCATAATAAAATGAAACCTCAGGGGTATCTCGTAAAATTCGCTCAAACCTCGGGGGTATACCGTGAAATTTCCCTAATATTTATTTAAATTTATTATTAATATATATTATTATTTAGATTTTATTGTAGTTAAATTATAAATAATTTTATTATATTATATATAGTATTTGTTCATTTTTTTCAAATATAAATAATATATTTAATATTATTATAAATTATACGCTCAATATTTATTTTAATTATAAATTATTTATATTAAATATTTATATAATATATATTATATTCATATCCATATTTATATTTATATAAATTATAAATAAAAATATGTTTATTTTCTATTAGATATAAATATTGTACATTAATATTTAAAAAATTATGTATCATATATTAGTATTTATATTGATTATATAACATATATATTAATATTTGTTTATGTAAAAGATGATGATAGGGGTAAAAGGAGAAAGGGAATACTTTTCCCTAGGATTTTGGGGGAATCAGCAAGAGGGATATGAGGGTTTTTGAAACTGGAAGTTGCGGAAATAGAGTCAATCAAAATACAAAACAAACACTCACTGTAACCCCCCCCCAACGTTAACACACTATAATAAACTGCAGCGGAAAGCAAACTTCATCACATTACTTATCTCTTGTGTTACACGCCGTTAACCACCCACGTGGCTAACAAGGCTATTACATATACATTGTACCGGTCTGATGGACTAGATTCCCGAGCGACTACACATGCGTGAACATCTACCCCGTCCTACTCTCGAACGGCTTCCAGCTCCTTGTACCTGAAATAGAAAAGGAGAGAAAGGGTGGCCCCCAAGGGGCTCAGCACCTTTGCTGGTATGGTAATCCCGCAGCCCACATGCTACCGGGCCACGCGCAACTAATTGTCGTCTTAGCATGCGATTGATTATATTTAAATCATGCATGCAACTGTGAAACACAACACCAAAACATTTCGCCTCAATGGCTCAACAAACGGATAAACATCCTTACTTGATGAGTCACTCATGGTATTCATTATCCTTAGAGTGTTCCTCCTCTAACGGAGCTACTTCCTTAATAGACGACACTTACCCTTAAATCGGGTTATCCTTAAACGCCTCTTGTCACAACTGGGATTCATTTCCATGATCCACATACTCCATATCTTACAACATATCACATTCCTCACATAACGAAACATAACAACACTTTTCTCGTTTCGACGTACACATGATAACATCGCATTCATTTTAAACATCTAACATATCATATCATAGCATAGCATAGCAAGGGAAATTGCCTAGCACAGTATCAACACAAAACACATAAGATCGGTTCACACAAGGAACCTTCCACCATAGTTAGTATACTAGTGAGCCTAGAGATTATTGCCAATCTCATGCTAAGCTCGTTACCAACCTCGTTACCGTCCAGTTATATCGAACGGTTAACTTAACCCAAGGTGTGTCGGATATAGTAATCCCAAGCACACCGAAATAACATTTGTATGCCCCTGTGGCCCGACGTGAGTCAGTAAACTAGCTTTGGATAAGCTAAGGGAAGGTCGAAACCAAATTGGAATACAACCTATACATACACCAAGAGAGCCGAACCGATATGACATCGACTCCCGTCCTCACACCGCGTGGCCGGAACATACCGGACTCCTCACCCCCATTAGTACATATATACTTATACATAATAGTTAGAGACCCATTATGGAGCCTACCACATCCACACACCATACGGTATCATAACCGAGTTAGCACACAAGGGAGGTTCACACACTTGCATACAACAACAATATCCAACTAACTCACACATAGCCGTGGTTAGAACGTTCCCAAGGTTGGGTCGTTAACTCCGAATACCGATCTCTCATGTGCTCCTAGTTCTAGTTAGCTAAGGTTTAACACTTATTTGAGGTTAAACGGTATCGGAGATTAAAGGCGCCACGTAAATGAATTACTGTAAACTCATTACATGTTTTTATCTTACAAGTGGCAAACACTCAGCAAAACACATTGGCATACAAGCCGGTGTAATCCGGTAGGACACAGGTTGCAAGAAAACCATACCTGTCACCGGGGTCCACTTTATCCTGTCCACTTATGTTTCCTCGAGCAATTCTCGGACAACTGATAATATTACATGTACTTTGATTAACATCGGGGTAGCACGATTACTTAATGTCTAATGCTTATAACTTTTCCCCGTTAACTTAGTTACATAACTTCACTTTTTACTTTGTTTTAGTTTTACATTTCAATACAACTGTTCACCCACTTAATTGTCCTTAAAACTCACATAACATTCCTTAACAACTTTATAACATCATTACTAATCAATCCCCATCATTACATATCATTCATAACCTTAACCCATGTTTTTGGTCCGACCGAACTTACCGACCGACCTTGCACAAGGTCGGTCCATTCCAGAACACTTTACCGTCAAAATTTCTACTCCGACCGACCTTGTAAGTTCGGTCGCATGTTCGGTCCATTCCCGAGAGTTTTTCCTCCCTTTGAAAATTCAAGCCCGACCGAACTTGCCAAGTCCGGTCCCATGTTCGGTCGGTTCCAGAAACTTGATCCGTACACAAAATACAAGCTCGACCGACCTTGCAAGTCCGGTCCCCAAGGTCGGTCCATTCCAGAAGCCAATTCTCGCAGGGTAAACTGGCTCGACCGAACTTGCAAGTTCGGTCGCAAGTTCGGTCTGCCCCAGACCCTTGTTTTCCTTTTCTCATTCAACTCCAAACTTCACCCCATATATCCTAGTACACACCCTAACCCTAACCTCATTTGGGCACTTCAAACACACACCTTTAGCCATGTACTAACTCTCTAAATCACACACCAAACCCATCTTATCATTCACAAATTCCTTACAAAATTCTTAGCACTTGGAATGTTTCCTCCTTAAGATTCCTAAGTGGTATTTCACCAATAATGACCACTATACCAAGGTGTTTTTTCTACACCTTAACATCATCTCTCAAACTTCTTTTCTTACTAACTAAACCCCCCTTTTTCACATCTTACCCAAACATCACTTATTCCTTGGATATCAACATTACCTAAACCTTAAACGAACTTCTCCAAGACTTTAATACATCTAAAAACACTCATTGGATTTCTAGAACTTCCAAGATATTACCTAAATCGTTGTAGCACCTTAGAACACCTTAATGCACATTTTCTTCCTTAGTGAAACACTTATCCATTCCTAACAATTCCTAGTTTACCAAAGCTCATTTAAACACTTAAAACTCCTTATACATTATACAAATTTTGCCATGGGTTCTCCTAGCACATCATCATTCCAAAGCTCACAGTTTTCACCATTAAACACTCAAGAACACCTAAATCCATCAAGAACCCATCACACACAAGACTTCACCAAATTTACACTACATCACAATATAGTGCACAATTTAAATTGCTTGGCACTTAGGCCCTTAATAACATGGCTCTTAGGCCCTTAAATTGCATAAACCATAACACTGAATTTCCCACATAAATAATGCCTTTGACCTGCAAATACACCCAACAATACATATGCCCTTAATAAACTCCTTGAGAGTATTTTCACTAGGTCATTCACCTTTGGCTCCTTAGATCATTTTAACAAGCAATATAAGCTCACTTCTCCTAAGGCATTATACCACATTAGGTTAGTATATTTACCTCTCTTCTTCCACTCAAACTTCTTTCTTGTTTCCTTATAAAACCGGCAAGGTATTTGATTCCTTGTCAACTACTAAACAATATACAAGCAATGAAATGAGTATACAAGCTTTAAGCTTAAACTCATTGAAACCCTAGGTTTACATTGTTTCAAAAACATTAATGTAGTTGTTTAACCTTGATCTTTGAAGAGAGTTGAATATCTATGAAGAAGGAGGACTCCACCAAGTCCTTGAAAGATTCAAATGGAGCTAGAACAAAGCAACACAATGAGCACCATTAATGGTGATTTTCGGACATCACAAAAACATGAAGGAAATGTCATTTTTCTTTGAGTTTCCTTACCTTGGAGCAAGGAGAACAATAATATGTGAAAAGGTGAGCTCAAGCTCCTCCCATGGAAATTCCTCTTGGCACCGAAATGGAGCTCTTGGAATTTTGAAAGGATAGAATTGAAGAGCTTGATGAGACAAAGAGAATGGTGGTGTTTGTTTTTGATTTGGTTAAGTGAGCTAGGAAATATTGGCAATGAAAGATGGCATTTGGTGCTGTTGCTGTAGCATCACCGTGAGAACAGAAAGAAGAGAGGTAGAAGAGAGCTTAGAGGCGTGTGAAATGAAGGAGGAAGGGAGAAATGAAGATAAGTTCTACTTTTAGAAGATATTAAGTAGTAAAGTAGAATAGTACTTTACTTTATAAGCTTTACTTTACTTATTTGATTTCTTTTACATATTGGTGACTCACACCTTGAAAAACCGGCCCCCATATAGTTAGAAGGGTATAATAGTCTTTGTTGACCAATTTAATTACTTATAACAATATATGTTACAAACTAGCTTATAAAAGTTACTATTCATGAAAACAAGGCACATTGTTGTGAAATTTTTGATTTCCCATTGATATAGACTTCCAAATGTGATACTATATAGTACACATGTTAATTAAAGAGTAATGATGGACATTTAGTCATTCAAAACTCATTTACAAGACAATTTTTCAAAAACGTGCTTTAAGACTCCTTAAAGCACTTTTTGTGTTTTAACTTGTTTTCAAGCTTGGTTTTCTTTGGTAATTGATTTAATATGTTCATTAACATATTTATAGATATAGATATGACCATTAGGTCTTATACAAATTTATCCAAGCTTAGAGCATATTTTAGCCCATATTGACCTTAAGGTATTTATTTGTGTTTTGTTGGTTTCATTGTCTACAAAGGTTTCCTAAGACTTAATTAGCCTTATAAAATCATAATTAAATATTGTTCAGTCTTGGTAGGCTCTTTGGGTCCTAACCAAGTTCACTCCGAGCTTAGAGCACGTTTTTGCTCAAACCGTGTCTTAGTGTTTTATCGTGCTTTACTATGGTTTAAATTGTACACTGATGTTTCTAAGGCACTTTTAGCCTTTAGATGCCATACTTAACATTTAAACAACACACCAAGGTTTGGGGTATTTCACTCACAAAGGGAATGATTCCGTTTCCCTTTGCTGATTACCTCGAAGTGAACACACCCTAAGTTCTTATGCATCGTGAGGACATTTGAAGTCCTAAGGTCTAACATACATTGGAAGACCACCTTCTTGTTTTGCTATCATAACTATGTGTCCTGATCAAATTTAAGTACCTATATATGTGGGCAATTTATTAAAGATTTCCTAGAAGAGCATGTGAGTGTCCTGTACATGTGTTTGTACATAATCTTAGTGATATTATGAAATTATTGAGTTCTAACTCCAATTTCTAGATTATATACTCTACAGTCACACAATACTTAGTGTGATCATGCTTTACTCATAAAGTTTTGTGTGCCCTGAAGGGAACAACCATGTAATTGAATTATTCAGTGGGAGAATTTTCAATCTACAATGGTTGGTTCCTAAGGTGCTGATTAAACTTGAGGGTAGTTCATTCATTATAAAAGTTAAGCTTCTAAGCTTAACCTTATGTTCAGAGAATAAATGAATTGGACAAGGCGAATATTTTTGTATGAAATCGTCCAATTTTCTATTATGATGATTATGTTCATTTACTGCCTCATCTTATGACATAAGCAAATTTATTTTTAATTTTAAAAGGGTTAATGCACGTAAGGGACATTAGTTTTGACACAAAATAATCATTTGTTTGGATAAAATATCCAAATTTAAATGATAACATGTCAACCATCTTTGGCAGGAAAGCAACACATGCTTTTTTTTTGTAAGGCTAAGTGGGCTATCTTACCTCTGTGGGAAATATACATTCTAATATTTATGGGCCAATGCATGTAGGAGTAAGAGTTAGAACCAAGTACTTCATTACATTCATTGATGATTATACAAGAAAATATTATATATACCTTGGAATCCATTGAATTGGCACTTTTAGATGTTTCACAAGTTTGTGAATCTTATAGAACATGAGCAGGATCTAAAATGTTTAAGCTTTAAGATCATCGGGTAAAGAAATGTCTTGTCATTGTTTTCTACTATTGTATAAGGAAAAGGATATAGCTCATTAGCTGGCTACTCCTTACACCTGAAACAATAGGAATAAGACACTTATGGATAGTATTAGATCTATCGTGCAAAGTTCCTTTATAGGAAGATATTTCGTTAATCATGATTTATGTGTTGAATCATGTTTCATCAAACTTGGTTTATAAACCCCAATATGAAATATGAAGCAAAGATACTTATGATCATCTTTGTTCATCGGGTTTTTTTTTGTCTACATCAAGGATTGTGATTCCATAAAGGATCATGATAAGAATAAAAGAGAACGATGAATTCTAAAAGACGTCACATTCTTGGAAAGTGTAAAACCTCATGGTGTCACCAGTGGACCAAGTTTATGAACTTGATCATTCTGTTAGATATTCATTTGTTCTTAATTATATTGAAATAATTTTATAACTTTTTTTTCCCACTTTCTCAAACTAGTGATGAGAGAAACAGGTATATAGAGGCATTACCACCTTCAACTTGGAAAAGTGGGAGATGATGAATATCAAAATGGTTATATGGTATTGAGGGATGTAAAGCAGATATGGTGATTGTCAAGGAAGATATTGAATAGAAAGTTTCATCTTTCCATTTCAGTGTCATGGATGAAGAATAGTAAATATTCATGATCTTCTATTAGTACCCAAAAATTTAAGAGTGAAAACTTACCTTATACAATGAACTGGAGTCTATAAGAACCAACCAAGTTTGAAGCCCATATGCTTCAACTCAAGAATGGATGGTTCTTGTACATAGAAAGGCTTGCTGCAAGGCTACACCCATACAAAAGGAGAATCAAATATGATGAAAATTTTCTAATGGTTCATATTAGAACGATTCATAATATATGTTTAGCTATCTTGCTCATATGGATTAAGTGTTAAATGGGTATTAATTGGAAATTGTTTTTCTCAATAAAGAACTTGAGGAAGAAATTTTCTCATAATCATCAAGGCTTTTAGGCAAACAGGAAATGAGAGAAAGGTGTGTTAACTTCTCAAATCCAATCCAATGTGTGGTCTCAAACCAAATATTTTAAAATTACATAAAGTCATGGTAATGCATGAATTTAGGATGCTTTAAGAAGACTATTGTGTTTATACGAAACACACATTCACAAAGTTTAATCTATTAACATTATATGTGGATGACATTTGATAGCTACGAATAATAAGTCTCTTCCTCCTGAATCGAAGAAGAGTCTTATATATTTGAGATGAGAAACATGGGTGAAGCAAGCTATGTATATGGGTGTTACAAGCAACTACTGGGACCGAGAGAACCATAATTCTCAAGAATGGTTAATTTGCATAAATTGTAAACCCATAGATACACCTAGTAGTATACCATCAAGTACATTGATGTATCCCAAGATTCTCTCTCTTTCTCTCTCTCTCACTCTATCTCTCTCTCTCTCTATATATATAGGGTGATGTAAAGGGTGCCCTAATCTAGGGCAATTGGAATATGATGTATTATACTTTGTATTGCTATCGATTATGCAGTAGGATTGGTAATTCATTTTGTGAAACAATTCAAATAGTGCATATAGAATTAAGCACATTGTAAAATATTTTAAGATACTATGTATTATGTGTTACGCTTTGCTAATAAAGCCATATCTGTAGACACCAAAATTCTCACCCCATGAAGCAACTTTTGACATAATAATTAAAATAAAAGGGGTCATCGTCTTTCTTTTTTCAAAACGTATTAACGTGCGTGCCAAAACGAAACCATCATTTTATGACAAAATTCTCAAATCATTTTTCAAAGCATTTCAGAGAAACACAATTCTTCAAAATGAATTTCCAACGACAATACGGTTTTAAACCTGTCCCTTTTGTTTTATTCACTTATCTTATTATTGGTTTTGTTTATTTAGTTATCTTTCATCTTCATTTTGTTATTTATTTGTTTTGTCATATTTATTGCTACTTTTAATTGCCTTCTAGCATTTTCTTTGTATTTTATCATCATCATTTTCATTGTTATTTCTATCATTTATGCGTTTCTCACTATTATTTTTTCGTATTAGTACATTCGTTTCGTGATAGTTTGATTAAACTTTCTCTCGTTTTATTTCGTTATTTGTTCATCCTATCTCATTTACCGCTACTACTCGTACATATCTAATTTAATTCTCATCTTTGTTGCAGTCACTTGTATTTTATCACTTTGTATTAGTACTATTTTATTATTTCATGTACTTCTCATTATGTTATTCCGTTTATTTTATGTTTCTGTTACGTTTTGAATTTTATTGTTTACAGTCCATAATTTCATGATTCTTAGAAAACAATTCATCCTGTTTGATTACACTCTTTCGTGTTACTGTATATCTTCATTTAGAACACTAGAGTCGTTAAAAGGATTATCCAGTTCAAAGAAGAGCTCTTGTATTATTTCTCACGTTCATATATTAAGTTCTGTCATTAGCTTAACTGGTTAATATGTATCATTCGCTGAACAAAGTAAGAGATGTTTTTTTTTTTTTTTCTGTCCAATTTCAGAAAGACTCAGACGTAGCCCAACTTCTTCTGTCCAATTTACCCATTTACAACAATAAAAACCCTAGGTCTTTTCCTATAAAAACATAACTGTTTCGATCTTCCCCAGGGCAGCCGACAGAGACCCCTTTCTTTTTCTTCTTCACGTTCTTGGTCTTCATGTTCTTCTTCTTCTTCTTCTGTAAAAAAAAAAAACAGAAACGGCAACCAGTTCCTTCACTCCCAAATTCCTCCCCGTGATTCATCCTCACCAACACTCTCTTCGATTTCCAGCGGAAAGAACCAAATATACCATAGCCCTCCGATTCTCTTTCTTCCCTACCTTGAACTTCCGACACTGAAGGAACGAAGAACCCGGAAACATACCGCACACCTGGGCATTCTCCTTCGAAAATCCATCATCAACCAAACCCACATCTGAGATTATATCCCACCAAAAATCCATTATCGCCAACACTCTATTGTCAGAAAAAAATTGACACCACTCGATGTTTCTCATTTTCAAACAGAATATCCCTTTTGCTTCCCATTTTCTTCAACTTCATTTCACCCGATGAACTGCAAATGCGAGGGTCAAACATGTCGGCTTTGCCAGAGAAACCTGGTCGCTCTATTCTCTGCACTTGGATGATCTTCACTCGTTTATGGTACTATGATTGTCGGAGTTGGATTTTCATTTGTTTCTGCACTTAGATCTTCACTTGTTGTAACACCCCCTACCGTTAATACCATCATTACCGTCCAATCTCCTCGTACTTCCAGAATCACGCAGCGGATACATACTTACATATGGTGGGTGATACAATGCCGCTAGTCACCCACGTGACTAACAAAGCTACTACTACTACTACATACAGCATCTGTCTGATGGACCGGAATATCCGAGTACTACACAATACAATACATACTCCCTTTACTTACTGAGTACTACAATACTCCATTCAATGCAATACTCCATAATTCAATACAAGATAATACACTACACATACCAGTTTACTAAGTTCCATTCACAAATACGATACTTCCTCCTCCAAGTTCTTACATACTCTTTAAAAGTCTAACCACTACCCAATTCTCACCACTACATACTTGCAACTTACGTAATAGTGTACCCCTTGGTACATTTTTACATTCAAGGCTACAAGCCTTATACCATTTACTACAATCTACATTTCGTTCCTAGTAATCTAGGCATGTCCATCAGTCTCTTCTGTGACCATGTCTGCTTCGGTACCTGCACACTAAAAACGTTCCCCCTAGGGGGTCAGCTTACGCTGAATATGATAACCGCATACCCCGCGTACTAGCGAGGGTATGCCGACCATTTGGTCGAATACATGCAATTCATTTGCAATCCATACATACATACATACATACATGCTTTCCTTCATGATACTACAATACTACACAAGGTATACATACATTCGCACAGTACAATACATGCTTGGAAGACAATACAAGTCAACCAATACTTACTTACCATCTTCCAGGATACACATACACAATACATACTCATTACATACTCAATACGCAATACGGAGATACACTTCTCCAATTCACACAGAAGGCTTGTTAGCTTCTTTACACACCCGGTTAATCGGGTGTTCAATACTCATTTACTCAAGGTCAATGACTTACAATAGTCAAGACCGATACACATACAATACTTACTTCTTACTTACTTTACTCAGGTTAAGTCGGTATGACCTCCGGGCAGGGATTACTACATCCCACCACCGGGCTTTGGGGTGGCCCACTAATCCAGGATGCTACCCATTCAAGGGATTTGGTCCATGGAGAAGATTACAGCAGGATTCGGATCCAACCTCTTGTGTTTCCTTATCCCCACGCGTGGCCGAAACTATATCGGACTTCTACTCATTCCATTTACTCATTACTCATGTTAGGAGTTAGATTGTTAGGAATTAGTAGAAGTCAGTACTTCATTTCCATACATCCATACAATACACAAGTACACATTACTTACACATACTCTTCATTTCCATTCATACATTTCATGAATTATACAAACTAAATGTTCAAGAAGATACAACAAAATAGTTCAAACACAGTTAAGTGCAATATAAGTCTGATTCGTGCATTTATCTTATTGGTGATCACATAAGCACACAAATCGGGGTAACCAGGTTAGGATACAGAGCATGAAGAAATCATACCTTTCACCGTTGATTTACTCTAGCGGCGTTCCCTTGTTCCTTTGGTTCACATTTGTGAAATACCCAAAGTTTCTAAAGGATATTTACTTTGCTAATAGGTCCTAATGAGCTTATTAAAGTAGCTAGCTAGAATGCTCCAATAACATTGTGACAACCAAGCTAGTTGGTGATGCAGCAGCTAGCTTATGTAGTAAACACACAAGTAGGTGATGCAGCTGCTTGGGAAGCTAGCAAGCAAGTAGGTGACTCATCAAGCTAGTAAGCAAGTAGGTGACTCAGCAAGCTAGCAAGCTAGTAGGACGTCTTAAGAACGACCAGGCTAGTAGGCAAGTAGGACGTCTTTAAGCACGAGGTGGCAAGCATGAGGTGGCAAGCACGAGGTGGCAAGCACGAGGTGTCAAATTAGCATTGGTTAACACTAGGACCAATAGGAGCCCGACACCTATGCAGCATAGTAGGAGGTGTCACACACTATTAGACCACACCTCGGTCCAATGAGAATAGGCTGCTGCCCACTTCCCTTAGTCAGCCCATGTGTGTCTTTCTTATATTAAGCCTTAACTAGAACCAATCAGCTTGGAGCAAGTGTTATTCAAGGTGTCACCATTTAAGGTCTTACCCACTAGGAAGGAATTGACTAAGCTAATCTCCTTGCCTATAAATACCATCATCCACCACTCAAATACTACTCCATCCAGCACCAAGATTTCGTCCTTCATTAAGGAAGAAGAGAAATAAAGCTCACCTTGTTGTTTGTTGTCTTGGCTGAGGGCAAAGAAGAAGAAGAGAGATCCTTGTTCCATCCTTACCTTTCCAAATCATTCATCCACCACTTAAACCTTTGTAATCAGTAAGAAGAAGGCAAGAAGGAAGAAACCCATGTAGGAAGAAAGCTTAGGCCGAGAAAGGAAGGAAGGGGGAGAAAGCTCCATACCAATTACAATCCTTGAAGTAAGGTGTTACTAGAAGTTAACCATCCATTCCTAGCTGTTGGTGGCCGAAAATCAGAGGAGAAACCATGAGAACTCACTCCATTTCCATGTCCAAGTTAGGTGCTCCAATGTATAGGGTGTGCCAGTTCCAGCAAGAGTTTCCAAGGTCTTAAAGATGGTTTTCTTCATTAATTCTTAAGGTAACTTCAAGGTTACTATCCCTTAACAAATCTATATGTATTCAAAGACTAGTACCTCTTTATGGATTATGTAAATTCGTTGGTATTTTGGGGCACAAACATTGAGTTGGAAATAAGCTTTAAGGAATAAAAGGTGCCTTAAAGACCTAACCTATATAACCAAATACATTGGAGTTGATTTGTGATGTTTTAGCATGGTTTGTAAGCTTAATTGATCTTGAAACTTATCTGGTTATAGGTATGTTATTGAGGCTGAAATTGTTATGGTTTGTTTGGTGTAACTTCATGGTTACCATTCTTTAACAAATCTACGTGTTATACAAGAGTATTACCCCTATATTATCTGATTAAATTCGTAGGTATCTATTAGCCTAAAGCTAGAAGAGTTAGAAAGTGTTTTAAGGAAGAAAGGATGTGTTTACAACTTAACTTTGATTACTGTATGCTTAAAGTTTTGTTTAGGTGTTCTGTTTTCTGTTTAGTAAGTGGAAATAATCTAAAGTTATTATGATTGTTTTGGACAGTAATTAGACTAATCCGGTGTTGTTATAATCTAAGAAAGAAGATGTCTAAGAACTTTGTTTGAACACCAGTTTTGTAGGAATAATTCTAAGATGTTAATAAGGTGTATTAGGTGCTTAACGAACCTAGAAGATGTCTTAGTAACATGGCCGAATGATGTGATGGTTACAAGGGGTATTTAAGTTGTTAGGTGTGATTGTTAAACTAATCTGACTCATTGATTTAGTCTTTATACCCGAATTGATTAGGGATTACTTAACATGAGTAAAGATGTATTATGGGGTTTAAGAAGGTTGGTAGTATAATCTGGTTGTTAATAACTTAATATGACCAAATGGGTTAAGGGATTGTTAATGTCTTTAATGTGTTTATGATGAAGTTGATGGTGTAACTAAACTAGGACTTAAGGTCTAGGATCTATATATTAGAAACCTATATGAATTGTCTGGTGTAACATGATGGTTGTAGAACTTCTGAACTAGTTTGATCACTTATGTGTGTTAAAGCCGAATGTATTAGTAACTCATTAGAGTTGTTTTAAAAGTTAACTATGGTTGTTTATACTTTAAATCAATACTATTTGATGAGTTAATAATAAGCCGAATAGGTCTTGATTGTTTGGATGATTGTGACCTTGTTTCAAGTATGATTAATGGTTATTTGGTTTTACTAAGCTATTATGATGATTGGTGTATTTTATGGACAAACTAATGGTGAGTACTTGGGATAGTATGTCTTTGTATTAAGATATGATTTAGGTGATTGAAGTATTTTACTAATCTAGTTAAGATGTTTATCAATGAGGTCAAATGGGTTGGTAAGTGTTTGTATATTTATGACTTTGATTTAAAGTAAGAACTATGATTTGTTTGATTGATCAAGACTTGGTTTTAAGGTATGATTTATGGTTGTTTGAATTGTTAAGCTGAGATATTTTATGCTGTGTGATCTGGCCGAAGGTGCCATGTGAGATCATGTGATCATAGCCTTTCCTTAAGTGCTGCTTGATTATTGTTATGTTCCGTGTGTTTGAAATTATGAAATGGGCTTTGTTAGGTGACTTGACTATTGATTCTTGTTATACTTTAAATTGTTATATTCTGATTAATGAGGATTCAATGAGTAACTCATTGAAATGGATTGTTGAGATATATGGCCATATGTGGAACTTGAGCAGTAACTGCCTTCTTATAAATTATTGGACTCATGGTATGCCTTGGGCTCCATGAGATGCTTCATGCTTTCCTACACTATAGTTTAAAGGTACTATAGGGGGTATCACATCTTTTAGGGCTGGAGTGCGTTGGGAAAGTTGGATCGCTTAAAGATCGGGATTCGTCCTTGAACGATTAAAGGTTGGATCGCCTTAAAGATCGGGATTCGTCCCTTGAACTGGTTTGGATAGAAATGGAGGAGTTGAATGGATAATCAAATAAATGAATTGGATTATATCCTATCTAAGCATACTTGGATACCATGTTGTTATTACTGAGTATTTGGGTGGTTAATTATCCTACTTGATATAATTGGTTGGTTATGAACTAAATATATCTGATGGCTTATTGTTGTACTCAAACTGTTATTGTTAATACTTGAATTATCATGACAAGTACTTGGTCTATTCTGAATATACTTGAGCTATTAAATGATTAAGAGTGGCTATGATCAGTGGCTATTTGATATACTATTTCTTTTGATGGTAGCTTTGATTTACTCAGCGTTGCTGATTTTTGGCATTATGCCCTGTGGTCCCTTCTCTGTGTGTTTGAATGACCACGATACAGGAAATGAAGATGACTTAAAGGAGCTCGAGAGTGGGGCTAAGGGATTAGAGACTTTCACCTAGTCTTCTGGAGTTTTGGTTTTATGTTTTAAAGTCAGTTTGTAAACTTTGTTAAAATTTGGATATGTAAGTTATTAAGCCTTAGCGTTCATAGAAGTTGTGAACGTGGCGGTAGCGCCCCGCTAGTTTAATGCTTCCGCTACTACCACTTGTATATGTTTAATATGATAAGAAGATATGAATTTTGGGGCGTTAAAAGTGGTATCAGAGCAAGGATGCTTGATCAAGGATTAAAAAGAACCTAGGAAGGGTTAAAGGGGTTGGAGAGTAAGGCATGTTGTTGCCTTGCATATCAGTTAAACTAACTTGCAGGTTTGTGATACAGACTTGTAAGGTATGAGATGTGTGCTTTGTTTGAATGATTTAAGAATGCTTTCTGCTTATGTTTGGATTTCTGCTATGAATGAATGCTTAAGTGATTATTGGTTATGTCTTGACCTTAATGGTTCATATTGTGGTTATTGGCTATGTCTTGATCATATTGGTTGAATGTGTTGGGAATAGTTGGAGCTTCGGGGTCGAAGCTTTTCTTAAGAGGGAGTGAATGAAATACCCCAAGTTTCTAAGGAATGATTTATGTTGCTGTTTAAGTCTTAATAACCTATAAAACACTTTTAAATCTAATATTGGCATAAGTACTCATTAGGACCAGAAAAGTCCTTAATAGCACTTCTTGTATCATTTTTTTTTAAAAAAAAAGCTAGCTAGAATGCTCCAATAACATTGTGACAACCAAGCTAGTAGGTGATGCAGCGGCTAGCTTATGTAGTAAACACACAAGTAGGTGACTCATCGAGCTAGTAAGCAAGTAGGTGACTCATCAAGCTAGAAAGCAAGTAGGTGAAGCAAGCTAGTAGGACGTCTTAAGCACGACCAAGCTAGTAGGCAAGTAGGACGTCTTTAAGCACGAGGTGGCAAGCACGAGGTGGCAAGCATGAGATGGCAAGCACGAGGTGTCAAATTAGCATTGGTTAACACTAGGACCAATAGGATCCCGACACCTATGCAGCCTAGTAGGAGGTGTCACCACACTATTAGACCACACCTTGGTCCAATGAGAATAGGCTACTGCCCCACCTCCCTTAGTCAGAGCATGGCTCGAGGCAAGGTGGCTTGTAAGCCGGAAAACTAGCTACAACTCGTAGATCCAAACGTTGCAAACCTATGCATAAAGACATAAGAGGAACAGTGGAGAATGAACCATTACCTTAGAGTGGGGATACCACTTGTTATTATGGGGCCTATGGAGCGGCAATAGTGCACCCTCCAGAGAGGCTACCACCTAAGAATATAGAGTGAAACCGCTAAAACGGTGTAGTGAAACTTGAGCATGTGTTTATTGCCAAGGAGTAATTTGAACAGAAATAGTATTTAGAAAGGCTTTGATAGCAATGGTCGGAAACCGAGAGAGTAATCGGTTGAGTAGTAAACACAGTACGTGTGCAATACGAATTGTAGAGTAAACAATGCGCAAAGAGCGCAGAGAGATTTAAAAGAGTAGTGTATTCTATTAAGCCAAGTGAATGGCAAGCCATAGTATAAATGGCGGGAACACATGAGCGGAAGCTAAAGTAGTAGCGGATGCCATGAAAACGAGTAAGAACATGGTACGCAGCAAGCGACCATTGTAAGTGTATAGCCAGACAGACCGGGAAACAAGGAAGAAATGTTCATTCCTATTGCGATCACATAAGAGATTTACTGCCAAGCGTTTATGCCTCTACACTCTATGGGACTGAGTGTTTTGGTATTGCACTTGTGCAGTAATGATCTAGTGGGATAGCTAGGAATTGGGAAATGTCAATCGTGGTAAATCCTTCTTTTCGCCAACAAACATGGCACAAGCCGGGTGAGCAAAAACCTAGAGAAATAACCGTGCGGCTGTTGGCCAAAGATGCACAAAGAATGTGGGCCGTAACCCACAGGTCCCAGGACCGATGCATGGTAAATACAGAGTAGTATGAATGAAGAATTCTTGTACAGAAACAAGTAAACAAACATAATTCAGAAGCCATTATTAAAAGAGGAAGCACTACATACTAAGTAGTAGCTTGACCTCAACCGACAATAAGTTGAAAAAGTAAGTGAATAATCACGAAGGTATACAGTGCTATACAAAATAGATTTCCAGAGAACTGGAGAGAAAATCTATAACTCATCGAATTCGCATACGGTAAGAGATACCAAGCGACGATTGAGAAACCTTTATTCGCAAGACAAAAAGGGATAAAAAGGGAGTGGATAATACATTGAGAATTCTAAAAAGGGCGAATTAAGCGCTAGTTATCAAGTCACGCAACAGAAGCTAGTGGGCCGTAATTCAAAAGTTAAGTATACCTGGCAAATGTGAGTAAATGGCTAATCATAAACGCCTTGAAGCCTTAGAGGCTAGAACCAAACCCGGTTATGAATTAATTAACCGCATCGAAGTTAAAACACTTCATGATACTCAAATTAGTGAACCAATGTTCAGTGATAACATATGGTCAATTACGTGGGCGTAATCCCTTTTAAGGGGGGTAGGGTGAGAAACCGCTTAGAGTATGTTTTACGTATAGGTGCGTCAACTACTATGTGCATAGCACAAAAGAAATTATGTTGATGATTGGAACTCATGTTACATAAACATGTGTACCCATTCATTATCTAATTATGGTCGTTGTGCATGTGAGATGCGAGTGACGTGTATATAATATTTATGAAAATAGGAGTAGAGAAACTCCTAGGGAATGAGAACCCTATAGTATATGTCTATTGAGATTAGAAATAAGATGTAATAAGTATGAATCGGTATGAAACCGATGCGTAACCTAGTAGGAAGTGAGTTTCCTAGGTGATTGTAATTGAGAATGATTGATGGAGTGAGTTCCATCCTTTGAAGTTGTGTTGTTGTATGCTTTAAATTGAGTAACAATTTGAGGAAATGAGCCCATGTGTTGCTTAGGTGAAGTAAGCAAGGTAAATTTTCAATGATGGATAACTTAAGTTCCATAACTAAGAGATAAATGGAAATGATTTGTCTTGTGATTATGACTAGTAAGAGTAAAAGATAGAAAATGAAAATGTTTTACTATCTGATTGTTTGAAACTGACGTGGAGGTGGAACTTGATCTACTAGTGGTCAAGGGAGACCGAACACAAATTGGGGTGGAAGGATAGTTGAACACTGATGCTGATCACATCAGGGTTGGGTGATTCTTAAATCTCCCTATAAGTGGTCACAAGTAATCACGCTAAGAAAAGACGTAGCTACCATAAATTGGACTTGGAGTTGTGTGACGTTTTAAATAGAATTTTTAAATGGAATTTGAAAAAGAATTTTCCTTTGAGTATGAAGGCGAAAACTAGTTTTGAAACCTTTGCACCGTACGTGCGGCGGTCCTAAGTGACCGGTTGGGGCGGTGGCAGGGTGTGATTTTTCCAAAGGCAGCAGGATAGGGAGAGTAGCCTGAGAATGTCATGTGTTGAGTGAGTCAACCAGAGTGCCTGAGGATATGTATATGTGTAACGTTTTGATCAGAACCGAAGGGACCGTGGCCAGAGAGAGTAAGTGCCCATTTGTCATGAAACGGCCGTGAACCAGAAAGCGTAAGTGTTCAACGTGACCGGTACCTGAGGGAACAGTAGTGTATTTCTCAATATGGATTCGAGGACTGCAGTGCCTTCTTGTCTTCGGATAGAGTCCATGGAGAGAATACAAAGAGTATTTTTGCTTGATATACATGCTGTGATATGTGTGTGGTATGTGTAGTATGTATGGAGACAGACTTGTGAGTCTGTAAGGTCGTATAGAGATTACGACCTTGGCATAGAGTATCTATGTGAGTAACGATATAAGATTCACCAACTTTGAGGGCAAAGTTCTTTAAGGGGGGTAGATTTTAATACCCTGGACTTAAAAATGGTGATTAAATTATTCTAATATGATTATTAAAGGCCTAATGGTGCCTAGAGAGCGTTGGTAAAGAGAATAAAACCAAGAGAAAAGAGAAAATGCGTAAAACATGAAAAACGCAAAAACGAGCATTAAATGAGTATAGGAGGTATATGACATCGGTTAGGGTCTGAGATGGATTCCTAAGGCTTAAATATGCCTAATTAGTAAGTGGGAATGATTCCCGAAGAAAACGGATCCAAATAATGGATTAAAACGCAAACAAAGTTTTAAAGCATGTGTTTCGAGAAAACTTGAAAACGTGACTTTAGGTGGTCAAACGGACCTGTAAAAATTATAGTTGACTATATAACTTTAATTAAGTATTAATGGAAGCTTAAGAACCATTAAAAATAAAGAAACGAGAAAAATCTAAAAAATGGGCCCGGTTAGTGAATAGTGCCCAACCGGGTAAAATAACGAGCATTTTCTATAAAAGACGAAAAACACTCCAGCTCTAATGTACTGGTAGGGGCCGGTTTTATTTAATTAAATCATCCCTCCCTCTCTATTGTTAGCTAGTTAGGAAGGAAAGAAAGAAAAGAAAAGAAAGAAAGGAAAAAGGTACAAAAAGTAGAAAAGTCACTTTACTCTCTCTCCTCCCTCACTTCTTTCTTTTCTTTCCCTCCCTCCTTCCTCCTTTCCTGTCGTCCTCCCTTTCCTCACCATGGCTGGACCGATTTTGAAGCTCCCAACCATGGCTTCCTTGCCTTTCCTCCCTTGTGCAAGCTAGCTCTATGCTTAAATCACAAAAATAATTACATATTTGTGATCCTCTCACCAAGCTCTACATTTCCCTCTTTTCAAAATCCCAAAAGCTTGAAGTTCATCTCCATGGGTATAGCCCATTTTAAGAGAAAGTTAGAGATTCTTGGAGCTTGGAGTCTCCTCTTTCATCCAAGGTAAACATATTCAAAGAAAATGCATTTTCCTTCACCCTCTTGTGTTGGCCGATTTTGGCATATTTTAATGCCTTGCTTTTCCTTGTTTGAGCTATCCTCCAAGTCTCCAATGGTGGTTTGAGAGTTCCCCTTTGATTCTTGACCGAAACCCCATCCTAGGGTTTCAAGGTATTCACCAATTTTAAGCTTTAAGCATTTTTAGTTAATGAGATTAAGTGTTTTTACTTAGACTCATTTCTTGCTTTAAATTTTGGGTTGGAGTTGGGCAACTCCATGGCCCTTGGCTGATTTCAATCAAGAGAAAGGAGAAAATAGAGTGGAGACTTGAAAGGAGAAGGCTTGTGAATATAAGGTAAATAATCCACCTTGAAGCCTATCTTAATGCTTGTAGAATTTGGGATGGGTTAATAAAATGAATGAACCCCAACATGAGTTGGAATATGATTAAATAAGATGAGAAAGAGTTGTAGTGGTAATGTGCTTGTATGGTAATAATGCAAGTGAGAAGGAGATTTAAATTAATGCTTGATTTAAAGGCCTAAGAGCCATGCATTTTAATGATTTATGCATTGTGTTGTATTTTGGTGGATTTTATGAGCTTTGGATTGAACTTGTGTGCTGGTAGAACCCTTGTGGGTTTGGTTAGTTTTAGGTTGAATTAAGTGAAGAGATGAGCTTTGGCCAATGTTAGAAAAGTAGGCGGGCTGTGGCGAAATTCCGGTAGGAATCTAATTGATTTAAGTGACGGTTTGAGTGAAGAATAACCTAGGGTTAGGTAGGTATGAATGGAGATTGATTTGGGTTAGTAAACCACTTTGGGAATGCTTGTTTTAAGGTAGTAGATTTGCGCAAAAATCTGTAGCAAAAGGAGTTGTTTAAGTGCCTTAGGGGTTTTAGGAAACAAGAAGATTTAAGGCTTTATGAATGAGGCATGAACCTTGGTGTGAGAAGTGCATTGTCTTAGAAAATTTGGAATGGTCAAATGGAGTGAGAACAATAATGCAAGTGCCAAGAGAAGTTAGAAAATGCACAAGTGTGCAAAGTGTTGAAATGAGAATGGAAAATTTATGAATTTGAGCAAGAATTTGAGTAAGGATTAAACCTATGATTTGAAGAGGTTTAGAGCATGTTTTAAGGTGATTAAACATGTAGGAAACTTGTGGAAAGTTAGGGAATGATTAGGTGTGGATTAAGGGTTGATTAGGAGTTGAAAAATTAAGTTTGGAGCAGGTTTTAGCAGGGTCCGGGACTTGGTCCTTGGACAAAGTCCCGGACCACCCTTAAATTATTGCCGAGAATGCAACTCCAGCCTTGGTCCGGGACTATACTCCAGGACAAGGTCCCGGACCATAGTGAATTTTCAGCCGAGAGTTTGATCTAGTATTGGTCCGAGACTTAGGGTAAGGACCAAGTCCCGGACCACCCCAGAATTGTCCCGTGAGCATTTTAAAGGTTGTAAATGATGGGGGTTTGAATGTTAATGATGTTAGATGATGTTTAGGCCTTGTTTGGTGACACTTAAAGGCCCTAAGAAGTGTAAGAAAGTGTTAGAAGTGATTGAGAAGTGAGAACTCAAATTAACAAGAGTAAAACCGAGATAACGGGATAACGGGGTAAGTACGGGTGTAGCATTTATTTATGTACCGTATGAGATTGGTATTAATAATAATGTTTGGAACATTATCAGAGAATCATGTGTGAACTAAGCAATGTGAGGACACGGTAAAAGTGAAACCTCAGTGAAAGGTATGATTTTATCATGCCCTGTATGCTAACCGTGCTACGTTGATTTGTGTGTTTGTGTGCCGGCTTAATCAAGATAAAGGCATGAAAATGAATTATTGCATTGGATATGTATGTCTCGATGTGTGTTGTATGAACTAACATACTTGAATGCCGGTGTGGTCTAACTTAGTGAATAGACCAACTCATAGTGAGTAGTGATTGGCTAGAGACGCATAGCTCGGGTTGATTCGTAGAATAACGAGAACATGCAAACACACAAACTATCGATTAAGGAATAACGATAACTCAAACTTACGAACTCACTAGTATGCGTGGAGGTTGTACGGGTTGAGTAAACACCCGTTAACGGTTAGAAAACCAAGTTGAAATGATCCACAAAATAAATAAAAGTGGTAAGATAAATGAACCTCCATCAAGGGGATTAAAGATAGTTCAAGGATGTGAACTTGTAAGTAAAGTAAAAGTGACATAAGGGACCATTGAACTCCCTTAAAATGCGGTTCACCTCCTATATGAGGATTCGACCCGGTATGAGAAAATAACCAAAAGTATAAGTATACAAAATGTAAGGGTAACCCTTAAACCTAAGATTACCCGAACATGAGAATGAATCTCAAAGTCAATAGAAACATCGAGAGTGATGCTTCTAGACTAATATATATAATTATATTATAACTCCGAGAGAGGCATGTCTGGGAATGTGAGACGTCCGAGAGTAGTCGGACCTATGAGAAAGAAGTAGGAACTAAGAGAGAGTTCCAGGAGCTAGTTGAACCTTCCCACCATGCTAGACCCAGAGTAGGGTCGAAACTGGGGAAGTAAGACTATGCTCGAAAGCCATGTGTTTTGGCTTAAGTATGTAAGGAGAGTAAACATTTGTGAAGTACGTAAGAGACCTGTAGCATCTCGAGAACTACGAGAGCTTGAGTATAAGTAACCCAAGAGTGTGGGTGAGATAAAGAATAAGTAACCCAAGAGAGTGGGTGGGATAATGAATAAGTAACCCGAGAGAGTGGGTGAGATAATGAGCAAAGTAACTAAGGCATTAGAGAGGTAGAACCCTCAAGGCCTAAGAGTACGTTATTATGATTTAACAACTTGATATGTTAGTTAGGGATTGTATTCCATGGTTGAATGCTGAATCCTTGTGTAGTATACATATATAATGTATTGCTATGTTGCATATGGATTGAATTAAAATGAATCTCATGCTCTCGACAAAAGTAGTCGGCGTACCCCGGTTAGCACGCGGGGTATGCGAATTTCATATGCAGTGTTAAGCTGAGCCCCTAGGGGCATCATTTTTATTTTTTTCAAGTACAATGAAGATGATACCGTTCGAGAGTAGGACGGGGTCGGTGGTTAGCATGGGTAGTTAGATTTTAATTACTTGTGTACTTGAATGAGGTGTAAGACCGAATATGTTATTGGCATCCGTATATTTTAGACTCGGTATAGTAAAGAACTGAATGGAGTAATGTATTGTATGAGACTCGGTTAGAGTGAATGAGTAATGTAATTGTGTTGAGTACTCGATTATTCTGGTCCATCAGACCGATGCAGTAGTTGAGTTACGCCTGGTTAGCCATGGGGATGGCTAACGACATTGTATCACCCTCCGTTGTATGTAGAGTTCCGCTGTGAGTTTAATGATAATTGTGACAGTTTAAGAGGTAATGACGAGTTTAGCGGTTGGGTGTTACAGAATTAACCGCAGTGATGAACGAGATATTTACTACATCATCCTAAATTAACTGATACAAATGATAAGTGAGCATCTACAGTGTTCCAATATTTACAATGTACTGAAAGTAAACTAGTCCTAAAAACGTGCGGTATATGAAAAGCGTTGTCGACTACCCCAAGGGTCCCGCACTCCGGCTTCATGACTCGATCATCAACCTGACAAACGCCGTGGAGGCTTAGTGAAAAACGCTGATGAAATACCCCAGACTTAAATATGGTGATTAAATTATTATAATATGAGATTTAGAGGCCTAATGATGCCTAAAGAGCATTGATGAAGAAAGTAAAACCAAAAGAAAAGAGAAAACGCGTAAAAAGCACAAAACATAAAAATGTGTGTTACGCAACCATAGGAGGCATATGACCTTGACTAGGGTCCTAGATGGATTACTTAGACTTAGTTGTATACTAAGAACATGTGGGAACAATCCCCGAAGAAAACGAATCCATATAGTGGGTTAAAAATGCTAATGAGGCCTTAAAGCACGTTTTTTGAGAAAACCCAAAAATGTGACTTTAAGTGGTTTAATGGACCTGTAAAAATTATAGTTGATCATATAATTATAATTAAACATTAATGAAGGTCTAAGAACCATTAAAATTAAAGAAATGAAAAAAATCTGGAAAACGGGCCTAGTAGATGAATAGTGCCAAACCGGGAAAATTAGGAGTGTTTCTTGTGAAAAGATGAAAATGCCCCCAGCTTAAATGTACAAGGGAGCCGGTTTTTATATGGGTGACTCAATCCTCTCTCAATTAATAACTAGCTTATGAGTAAAATAATACAAAAGCAAAAAGTGGAAAAAGTACAAAACTACCTTTTCCCCCTCTCTCTCTTCCATTTCTCCTCTCTCTCCCAACTCTTTCTTCCACCCAGCCGTGAGCTCCCATTTCTCCCCCCTTGCTGGAGATTTCAAGCTCCTTCCATGGCAGCCCATCTTCCTCCTCTTCCCCAAGCCAACTCTATGCCCCAAATCAAAAACAAAATACATATTTGTGTTGGCGTTTTCAAGAGCTTTCTTTCCCTCTTTTCAAAATATCCATTGGTTGAAGTTGAACACCATGGGTATAGTCCCATTTGAGAAGAAAATCACATTTTCTGGAGCTAGTTCATCTCCTCCTTCGTTTAAGGTAAGAAAGACTTTAAAAATCCATGGTTTACTCCATTCTCTTGTCCAGCCAATTTTGGCTTCTTAAGCACCTTGCATGAGCATTGATGAAGCTAAAAAAGCTTAGTGTAACTATCCTTTGATTCTTGACCAAAAGCTCATTTTAGGGTTTCAAAGTAAATTCCTAACTCTTGTGCTATGAGCACCTCTTTGTATTCTAGATTAACTAATAAGCCTAAGAGTGTTGCTTTGTGCTTAATTCCCCATTTGAACGTTGGTCTAGAGTGTTGGCTGGTCTTGCCCCATGACCGAAAATCAAGAGAAAAGAGAAGAGGAGAAGAGAAGGAAAAACACTTGGAAGTTTAAGGTAAATAACCTACCTTAAATGACTATCCTAATTGCTTTTAGAATTTTGGGATGGGGCTGAAAAATGAAGTGAGGAAAATTCAAGTGGTGGCATTGAATTAGTATGAAATTGATTGTTTAAAATTATGTTTGATTTAAGGGCCTTGGAGCCAAGTTATTTAAGATTATTGCACCTTGGGAGTATTGTTGTGAATATGTTGAACTTGTGTGCTGTTAGTGCCCAATATTGGGTATGGCTAGTTGAATGTGTTTAGGTGTTGAAAATAATGCAATTGGGCATCCTAGAATTGTAGGGAAGTTATGGAAAAATTTATATAGGAACGAAGTGTTTTAGGTGATGTTATGAGGTTGGAGAACCTAAGGTTGATTAGGAGGAAGTAGAGTGTAAATGAGTGAATTAAACTCACCAAAACTAGAGTATAAGAGTTGAAAACACTTATGTGAAAATCTATAGTAAAATCGGTGTGTGAGTGCCTTGGATGGCCTAGAGGTAAACTAGTATGTAGAGTTTTGGAAACAATGAAGGGATTTGGGAATTTGAAATGGAAGTGTCTAAGATGAATTCGGTATTGTCAAATGGTTGGGGGAAGGTTGTAAACTGTCATGAGAGTGTTGTTAATGCACTAGTGTGCAAAGTGCAGAATTTGAGAATGAAAATTGTGTACTAGATCAAGAAGTGAGTAAAAGGTTTGATCAAGGATTTAAGAATTAAGGTGTGATTAAGGTGTTATAACATGTTTGGATGCATGTGGAAAGGTTGGAAAAGATTTGGGTGAGAATTGGAGTTAGAATAGAAATTGAAAACTGTAAAATTGGACAGATTATAGCAGGGTCCAGGACCTAGTCCTTGGATAAGGTCCCGGACCACACATTAAAAAGGACCGAGAGAACATCCAACAGCATGGTCTGGGACTTAGGTCCCTTACAAACTCCTGGACCATGTCAAAAATTCCACCGAGAGTTAAAGTAGCAGCTGGTCCAGGACTTGGGGTAAGTACAAAGTCCCGGACCACCCTAAAAATCAACCCGAGAATCATTACAGTGCATTGGTCAGGACTTAAGGGCCGGACCAAGTCCCAGACCACACCAAAAATGCACCCACGAGTATTTTAATGCCTCTAAATGAATGGGGATAGGTGGGTAATGATATTAGGAGATGTTTAAGACTTGTTTAGTGACATGTAAAGGTCCTTTGAAGTATAAACAAGTATGAGGTTGAGTGTGGAAGTGAGTAAAGTAAAGATTAACGGGACAACGGGGTTAACTACGGGGGCAATGGTCGTTTGAATTCCTTATTACTTTAACGTTAATAGAAACGTTTGTAATGTAACCAGTTGTTCAGGAATTATCTGAGGAGCGTAAGACAACACACTAGAATTATTCCTTGGTGAAAGGTATGGTTTTCTTGCAACTTGTGTCCTGCTGAGTTACACTCGGCTTATGTGCTGTGTATGTGTGCCGACCTAACAAGAT
Organism: Limonium bicolor; assembly: GCA_023374045.1. Taxonomy (NCBI): domain Eukaryota; kingdom Viridiplantae; phylum Streptophyta; class Magnoliopsida; order Caryophyllales; family Plumbaginaceae; genus Limonium; species Limonium bicolor. The sequence continues at coordinate 292,131,670 of CM041778.1, forward strand.
AAAAGCACAAAAATGTTTAATGCATTTGATATATGTATATCTTGATGCCTGTTGTGTGAACTAACCAACCTTGTTTGAGTTGCGAACTAACTAAATATTGTTGTCCAACTCGTAATAAAATAACACTTTGTTAGGGACTCGTAGTGAGAGTTGATACACAAAGTACCTAAATGTGTAGAAACACGTAAGAAATCTCAACTAGAGAACAACTATAATTCAACCTTATGAACTCTATTGAAACGTGAAAAAAGATATACGGGATTAGTAAACTCCCTTTTAATGGTTCGTCAGAACAACGATAATTCAATCTTATGAACTCACTAGAATGTGAGAGAGATGTATGGGGCTATAGAACTCCCCCTTAATGATAGTCGACCTCCTATATGAGGATTCGACTCGGTATGAGAAAACGACCCGAACGTATAAGTATCGAAATGTTGGGGCAACCCTTAAATCTGAGAATACTAGAATTCAAGAAAATTCCCTAAGTTATTAGATGACATCGAGAGTGATGCTTCTAGACTATTATACATAATTATGTTATGACTCCAATGAGAGGAGTGATTGGGAATGTGAGAAGTCTGAGAGAGATTCGGATGTATGTGAAAGAAAGAGGAACTAAGAGAGTAGTTCCGGTTGCTAGTTGAACCTTCCAACTATGCTAGACCCGGTGTAGGGTCAAAACCAGGGAAGTAAGACTAGAACTCGAAAGCCGGTGGTGAGAATTGTGAATGTCTCTCCCCGGAGGTCAAGTGTGTTAACTTAAGAATTATTCAAGAGAGGAATAATGGAGAAAATAAGATCGAGACCTGTAGTGTCTATAGATCTAAGAGAACAAGTAAAGTAATCCGAAGAGAATGGATAAGATATTGAATGATGAGAATGAGGCATTAGCGAGGTATAAACCCTCAAGGCCTAAAGAGCAAGATAATGTAAACTAACAAACTTATGTGTTAGTCTTGTGATTGTAATCCATTGCTGAATACTTGTGTTATGTGAGCATGTTATGTGTTTACAGCATTTCATGTTTTGATTTAAATAAAATCAATCGCATGCTTAGACGACAATTAGTTGGGTGTGACCCGGTAGTAGCGGGTTGCACGTCTACTATACCAGCAAAGGTGATGAGCCGTTTTGGGCCCACCCATTATTTTTCAGGTACAATGGAGCTGATTACCGTTCGAGAGTAGGACGAGGTTGTTGCTAGTATGGGTAGTTATTTAATTACATTTGTAATTGTTTGTATAATAAGACTGAAACGTTATCGGAAAGTTGAGGATTGTAATAGACTCGGTATAGATTTGAATTGAGGATTGTATTATGTGACTCGGTTTAGCAATGAATGAGAATTGTATTTGTGTAAGTACTCGATTTGAGTTAGGCCTTGTTAGTCACGTGGGTGGCTAACGACATTGTTTCACCCACCATTGTATTTGGATTATCCACTGCGAATGTAATGATGAATGAGGATATTAGTTGTTAATGACGAGATTAGCGGTAGGGGTGTTACAGCTAAGTATGTTAGGTATGCTATTGGACCCTATCGGTCACTTAAGTCATTTTAACCATCTTGGCATTAGGTTTGTTACATGCTGTACCGGTTTACAGATATAATAAAACTGTAAATACATGGATAAGAAGCAATTAAATACAACCAATATAATCACTACATTTCATAAGCAACACCCTATATATAACACAATAAACGAGGTAAAGCGATAAAACACGTAGCCGTTTGGTAAACAGCCTCGTATTTATTATATACAACCGACCACTCAGGTCCTCATCATATTGTAATCCTCCTCGTATGTTGGGTGTCAAGTTAGGACAACCCGTAATTTTATTCGTTATGGACAGTCGTCCTAGTGCACCAACAGTAGTGCCCTCTGGCCAAAGACATAAGATCTCGGGACTTCCTCTTTGTCTTGAAGGCATCATTTAGTTTGTGGCAAAAACAGTGTACCAACAGCGGTATCCTCTGGCCAACGATCTATGTAGGCTCATTTGGACTTAAGTAGAGTGGAACCCGATCTGGGTAAGACTCTTAGTGATCACTATACACAACTAGTAGGCTGAGACTACTGGATTTCCAATTGTATAATAAGATTCCATTGTATGATTAAATGTTAATCAGTTACCTAAAGTATAATCTTAGGTTATGGAATATCCATTCATTATATAGCTGCCCTAAGGGTCTTACGCATGCCTAGATGGAATCTAGGTCACATGTTCATGTTCGAGATCCAAGCTCTAGAGACCGACATAGTCGTATCTCGTACCTAAGAGTCTTACATAGGTTAATATGTATATAATTATAATACTAAGTGTATTATATCAAGTAACAACAACTTCATCACGTTACTCGCATATGTATGTGTATATAAGTCGATCTATAGTCAACGTAATATTAGTCCGAAAACACGTTCGCGTAGAATAATAATTATGCGATATAAACAATCAAACTTACGTTTAAATTTACACAAATATGCATATAAGCACACACACATAACATTTTCAAACACGTAATAATGTCTGAACCCGAGGAAGCCCTGAGGACAATTCATACCACACTGTCCACATACCGTTCATCGATGGAAACGCTAGCGTGATGATTCACGCCTATCCTCTAGCAATCCCGTAGCTCGTATCTAACAGCTTGTATCTCTGGAATACGTCACTTAAATATCAGCGTCTATATCCCGAGCCTAATTAACCATGCTAGAATAAATCCTAATTTTACCCCGTCGTTAACCCTTAGTCAGTTTTTCATTTAACACGGTTTCGTAAACTCTCGGGGTTTGGATTTAACTATACGTTGTAGTTTACGTGCATGTAATATCCGGTATTGTAATAATGTTTACAACGAAGAAGTCGATCCTTTAATAACGTGTATATTACCGGAGTACATGCATTCATGCATGTAATTTCATTCGCTATTAATATGTTGAAGTTCATTGAAATACCCCAAACCTTAGTATGTTGTTTAGACATTAAAATATGGTGCATTAAGACTAAAAGTGTCTAAGAAACATTAGTAAACAATTTAAACTATAGAAAACACAATAAATTACCTTAAAGTCAATATGGGCAAAAATGTGCTCTAAGCTTGGGATAAGTTTGGTTAAGACCTAATAAGCTTATCAAGACTTTATTTAGGTGTTAATGAATATAATAAACCAATTACCAAAGAAAAACAAGCTTGAAAACAAGTTAAAACACAAAATGTGCTTTAAGGAGTCTTAAAGCACATTTTTGAAAAATTGTCTTGTAAATGAGTTTTGAATGGCTAAATGTCCATCATTACGCTTTAATTAACATGTGTACTACTTAGTATCACATTAGGAAGTCTAAATCAATGGGAAATCAAAAATTTCACAACTATGTGTCTTGTTTTTGTGAATAGTAACTAAAATAAGCTAGTTTATAACATATGTCATTATAAGTGAGACAATTGGTCAACAAAGACTAAAATACCCCTTGTTATAATATGGGGGCCGGTTTTCTTGATGACTCACTATACTTAGACAAAAAATAAGCTAAGTAAAGTAGTAAAGTAGAAAGTACTATTTGCTTTACTACTTAAATATCCAAAACTTGCAAACTTATCTTCATTCTCTCATTTCCCTTGCTTTCCCACGTCTTCTACCTTCCTTCATTCTCTCTTTCACGGTAATGCTACAGCACCACCACCATTCTTCATCTTCAACCTTTTATATCTCCTAGCTCACTTTGCCAAATCGAAAACCAAGACCACCATTCTCTTTGTCTTGCCAAGCTCTTCAATCCTATCTTCTCAAAATTCCAAGAGCTTCATTTTGGTGCCAAGGGGAATCTCCATGGGAGGAGCTTGAGCTCATCTTTTCACATATTATTGTTCTCCTTTGCTTCTAGGTAAGGAAATTCAAAGAAAAACTCCATTTCCTTCATGTTTTTATGTTGTCCGAAAAACACCATTAATGGTGTCTTTACCTTGCTTTGTTTTAGCTTCATTTGAATCTTCCAAGGGCTTGGTGGAGTCCTCTCTTGTTACTTGTTCAAACTCTCTTCCATTCTCAAGGTAAAACAATCACCTTAATGTTTTAAGACAATATATGTAACTAGGGTTTACAATGAGATTAAGCATGAAGCTTGAATACTCATTATATTGCTTGTATATTATTTAGAAGTTGACAAGCAATCCCAAGTCCTTGCCGATTTAATCAAGGAAACAAGAAAGAAGTTGTGAGGAAAAAAGGTAAATGTGCTAACCTAATGTATTTAAGTCCTAGGAGAAATGAGCTTATGTTGCTTATTAAAACTACCTAAGGAGCCAATGGTGAATGACTTAGTGAAATGCTCTCAAGGAGACTATTAATGGGCATATGTTGTTGTATGTATTTGCAGGTCAAAGGCAATATATTGTGTGAAATTCAGTGTTTATGGTTTATGCACTTTAAGGGCCTAAGAGCCATGTTATTTAAGGGCCTAAGTGCTAAGCAATTTAAATAATGCACTATATTGTGATGTAGTATAAGTTTGGTGAAGTTTTGTGTATAAGAATGCTCTTGACGGATTTAAGTGTTCTTGAATGTTTAATGGTGAAAACGTTTTGGTGTTTTGTAACAAGATGCTAGGAGAACCCATGTCGAAATTTAGATAATGTATAAGAAGTTTTAGGTGTTTAAAATGAGTTTTGGTGAGTTAGGAAGTGTTTAGAATGATTAAGTGTTCTCCTAGTGAAAGAAATATGCACTAAGGTATTCTAAGATGTAAAAAGGACTTAGGCAATATTTTAGAGGATTTAGAATGCAAATGAGTGTCTTGGGATACTTCAAGATCATGGTGAGATTGTGTTTAGGACTTGTGCAATGTTGGTGAATAAGGGAGGAGTGATGTGTTGCATGAAGGAGCTATAAACTTGTAGGAATATTCAAGGAGTTGGGTTAGGAAGAAAAGATGCTTGGGAGATGATGTTGTAGTAGTGAGGGAACATTTGGGACTAGTGGTAGTTATAGGTATAAAACACCACATGAAAACTTAGTGAAAAATATTGCATGTGCCAACCTTGGTATAAGGATTTGTGTAATGTTGAGGAGGTCTTTGATGAATGATTTAAGGAGTTTAATGGATGTCTTAAGGGGTGTTTGAAGTGCCAAATGTGGTTAGAATATACTAGGGCACTATGAGGTGAAGTTTGGAGTCAAATGAGCCATTAAAAATAAGGGTCTGGAGCAGACCGACCTTGGGGACCGGACCTGCAAGGTCGGTCGAGCCCAGTTTACCCTGCGAGAAATGGTCTCTGGAATGGACCGACCTTGGGGACCGGACTTGCAAGGTCGGTCGGGCATGGATTTTTGGTACGGATTAAGTCTCTGGAATAGACCGACCTTAGGACCGAACTTATAAGGTCGGTCATGCCTAAATCTTTGTACGTAAGTTACTCTCAGGAATCGACCGATCTTGGGACCGAACTTGCCAAGATCGGTCGGGCCTGAATTTTCAAAGGGGAAGAACTCTCGGGAATAGACCGACCTTGTGGACCGAACTTGCAAGGTCGGTCGGGGTAGAATTTTCTGACGGTAATATGTTCTGGAATGGACCGACCTTGTGTAAGGTCGGTCGGACCAAAACATGTAAAAAAAAAAACCCAGAAAGGAATGTGACTTATGTAATTAACCCTAGAGGTATAATGAAGGTAATCAAGGATAAGTTTGGGCATTAAAACATGTCATATAACCATGTAAAATGCTTAGTAAAGTTTAAATTAAGTTAAGTACATTAACCGACGTTATTAATCATGTTAGTAGTGACCTACGGTGGAAGCCAGTCGAGCAAGGACCAAGGTAGGTTTTCTTGCGTCTGTTGCCTACCGGTTTACACCCGGCTTGTGTGTTGTTTGTTTTCTGCATGTTTATGACCTTGTAAGACTTTTCATGTAACGAGTTTACAGTTGTTTATATATTTATTGTGGAAGTATGACTCATATCCCTTGTGTGTGTCTAACAAGACTTAACCACTTGTTGCGATTCGTTTATTAAGTTCCACATTGAACTTCTAACAAGTGCTAACTGGGGAGTGAGGAATCCGGTTGTCCATTCACGCGTGTAATATAAGAGTAAGATTATCTGTATCAGATTCGCTCGTATAATGTTAGATTGTTCTCCTTTCTTTGGCGTACTATCTCCCGTTAGCTTCCTCCAAAGCTTACCTATTCTGACTTATGATCGTCTAGTGGGAACATGTGTTTGTGTGTGTGTTCGGGTCACAATATCCAATCCATCTGTGATTAAGTACTCGTTCGACTAACAGAACTAATGAGTTTTGTGTAACAGCTTAACATGAGGGTGACCCATTCTCTAGGCTTATGATGTTGACTAACCTTCCGTTGTTGTTAAGTAATATTTCCTCACTAGTGTGTGTTGTTTTGCTATGCAATGTTTTGCTATGCCTATGTATTTTGTATGTGAAAATGAATGCCATGTTTTTCATGACCAAATAGTTGCGCGTATCCCGGTAGCCGATGGGCTGCGCGTTAACCATACCAGCCATTGGTCTGACCCCCTCGGGGCTCCATATTTTTTTTTCAGGATGAGGATCGAAGAAGCGTAGGGCTTTAGATCCTAGTTTGTGGAATACATTTGGATATTTTGGATGTTAAGCCGGGTGCGCCTGTTCTCCGTGGCGTTATAGTTTAGTGGTTACCAGTTTGCAGTGACAGTTGTGGTGTACAGTTTACAGTTATGGATGTAGTTAAATACTCGGTATTATGTTTATGTATTAAAGTTAAAGGTTAACGGCGTTGTAACCCAAATCGTTTAGTTATTGTTAGTTGTTTATTTCCGCTGTTGATTTCCATTATTGTTAAGTGCGTAGTAGGGGTTTACATTCATGTATTTCTTACTACGTACACACATGGTTATTTATTTATATATATATTAATATATTTACGCATGTTTCAATATATGGTTCGTTACTATACTTCACTCAACCAAGTTTATTTTTACTTTTGATTACTAACGTTCGTATAATGGTCCGACGTAGTTTGATTCAATTAATATCCCGAGTCGACGTTATTTATCGACTCATACTACATCATATTATGCACTTATTGTTATTTTCCGCATCGCGTATTTACATACTAACTTCACATTGATTACTAAAATCATATTATACTTCCCACCTTATATTATAATCTTATTTGTACGAATCATAAGGTTTTCCATGAAGAGTTTACTTCATCATTCATGGGAAGTATATATTTATCTATTTGTGGTCATTTATTCACAAATTTCTTACTAAGACCTTATCTTACTGTTATACAACATATTTTATACATTATCATTGTAACACCCTTACCGGTAATCACGCAATTAACTCCTAACCCGTCTCCATACCAATACACAAGCAGTGGAAATTTCCAATACAACTGGGGGTGAAACAATGCCGTTAGTCACCCACGTGACTAACAAGACCAATCCAAACTCAAATACAACAACAAATACAATATCGGTCGATGGATCTTTATACCGAGCACTCTATACAAACGATACATTCTCTTTACTTACCATTCTCAAGCCAATTACAACCTTCATTCCATAATATTCAAATACAACATCCAATCATTACTATACCGAGTTTCTACAATTCCATGTCTATCCATGACCGTTCGGTCTTACAAATCCACAATACACAAATTCGATTTCTAACACTACCCTATTCAATAGCAACCCCGCCTACTCTCGAACGGTTGACGGCTTCAATGTTCTTGTAAATAAAAAACAGCGCCCCAAGGGCTTAGCAAAATTGCTGCATATGACTTCCGCATACCCCGCATACTAGCGAGGGTACGCAGACTATTGGTCGTGAGCATGCGGTTCATTTTAATTCAAACAACATGCAAGCAACATTACATTATATATGTACATTCATACAACACTCAATATTCAACAACCAAGGAATACAAATACACCAACACAATAAGTTTGTTAGTTAGTGTTGTTTAATCTTAGGCCTTGAGGGTTTCTACCTCCTATACCTTACTCAATTACTCATTGCTTTACTCACTCTCCTGGGTACTCTTACTCAAATTCTCTTACATACAGCGACACACACTTATACACAAGGTGCAATTCAACAATGAGGGTTAATTCACAAGTCAACCGAGGTGTTGAGATACACTCCTCAAGTTCTCGCCTCAACCACTTGGTTAGTTACTCTCCGGGTTAATTCTCTTATAACCCAACAATTCCCAGCTTATCACTTTAAATGGATGAGCTCTGCCGGTCTCACTCCAATCGGGCACCACTATGTGGCACGGCCCCGCAGGGCACCACTATGTGGCACACGGCCCGGTAACAAGGGAGTTCGACCATGGACTTGGAAACAAACGCTCTGTTGTTTCCTTATCCTTGCACGCGTGACTCACAATCCCCCTAACCCAACTCTCAGGTTAGTAATTTTCTAGCCAGTGAGTTAGTCAACATTAAACTCCCTCACCATTCACACCTGAGACAGGGTGCTCTCATGTTCGGGCATTGCTCATGTTAGTCGTTTCCTCTCATTGGGTTCGGCTATCTTTCTAAGGGGTTTGGTGATCCCCTTACCATACTTTACTTTACTCAAGGTTCATATTTTGAACAATTATCAATCCTCTAGATAGAGGTTACTTATGTCCTTCCACTAGTAGTTGTTTTGTGGGTTGAATCAATTCGGTTCTCTAACAGTTATCAGGAGTTTACTAATTCCCATACAATTCTCTCACGTTCTAGTGGTTCGTAGGTTTACGTGTCGTTTATCGGTTCGATAGTTTTAGAGTGTTTCCACACTTTATTTAATTCGCAACTTGACTCTTTCTACGTGTCACTACTCAAACAAGACTCATCTGAGTCGCACTACGGTGCACATTCACATTCACAATGATCCGCACTCACACAATTTCATGAATTATACAAACTTTAATTCAATTCACCATCCAACGCAAGCAATCAACTCAAGTACAAGAGAGTACACACAATCCGATTCGTGCATTATCTTATTAGGTGATCACATAATCAAACAAGCACATAAATCGGGTAACCAAGTTAGGATTACAGAGTATGAGGAAACATACCTTTCACCGGGGTTAACTTTACCGGGTGTTCCCTCGTTCCTCGGTCCACACTTGTTCCTCTAGCCTTACTCTTGAACCACGGGCTACCCAAATGGTTCTATTAATATTAAAGCATTACGGTATGTACAAAATTGCTACTCCCTACTTACCCCGTTATCCCGTTATTTCGGTATAACTTAAGTGTCCTTAAACTCACAACTTTTCACTCACTCCTCAAACTTGTTTACACTTCTTAGGACCTTTAAAAGTCACCAACAACTCCTAAACATCATTTAAAACCAATACCATTCAATCCCCCATCATTAAAGCCTTAAACAAAATTTTTTTCTCTACTCTGGTCTACACCCCTCTGGGGAGGTCCCAGGGTGGTCCACAACAGAAGCTATACTTATCCTGCAAAATTCGACTGGACCTCCCCACAGGGGCGGTCCCTAGGGGCGGTCCACAACAGACCCTATTTTTAAAAGTGTTTTTCTACACATTTTGAACTCCAAATTCACCCCAATCTTCTCCCACTCATTCCACAATCTTTCCACATGTTTAAAACCTTAAAACATGCACTAAACCTCTCCAAATGATTGGTTAAATCCTTACCCAATTCTTGCTCAATGTCAACAAACTTTCATTCTCACATTTGTGTTTTGCACACTTGTGCATTTCCTAAACTTCTCTTGATAGCTTCTACCTCCTACCAACTTTACCAAATCTCTTATGACCATTCCAATCATTCCTAGACAAATGCATATCTAAACCCAAGTTTATCCCCATTCCCAAGGCTACAGCACTAACTCTTTTCTAGCGTTTCTAAGTCCCTCTTATGTTAAATTGCTACAGATTTTTATCCTTCTCTAATTCAATCTCCATCCACCATTTCAAGGCTCTTAATCAACTCCACTCATCCCAAATGAACACTTAAGTTTCCCCACTTCCCAAGCCACCTAAAACACTCATTTTCTACCGAAAATTTGCCATAGTTTCCCCACAAATCTTACATATCCCAACTCATCCATTCTCACCATTTTCATCCCTAATCTAGCCACCACCCTTAAGGGTCCTACCAGCACACAATCAATTCCTCAACTAATCAAATAACATTGTAGCTCCCAAAATCTCAATGCCATAATATAACCACAACTAAAAATCTCTTGGCTTCAAAGCCCTCAATTCAAACACAAATCCCAAGTTCCTCATCTAACCAAACCCAGCACATTTCCTTCAAATTTTGGTTCGTTCTTTTAGGTTTTCCCATTCCTAAAAAATACTAAAACAATAAGGTAGTAGTTAAGGAAGTTTCCTTACCTTAAATCTTATGAGTTCCCATTTCAAATCTTCGCCTCTCCTCTTCCTCAATTTCAGTCAAAAGGGCAATGGAGTTGCCAAGCTCCATTCCCAACATTCACGAGGCACAAAAATGAACATAATTATACTTCTAACCATTAGAAAAATTCTAATTCAAATTAAGGGGTTAGAACATAAGGCTAGGTTTTTTACCTTTGGAGCTTTATGAGGGTTTTTAACCCTTGAATCAAGAAGATGGTTCGACCACTGTTTGGAGGTTGAAATGAAGCTCAAAAACAAGAGGAAAAAACAAGGTATGAAGAGAGAGTAAAATCGGCCAGCCTAGTAGTGGAGAAAGAATGAGTTTCTCTTGAAAATTTTTACCTAGGAGAAAGAGGGGACTTCAAGCTCCAATTGATGCCACTTTCTCTTCAAAGGGCAAAACCCATGGAGGTCAACTTCCTCCATTTGAAATTCTAAAAAGAGGAAGTATAGAGCTTGAGGAGGAAGAAGAATATGTATTTATTTTTGTGATTGGAGCTTTAATGAAGCTAGAGCATGGGAGAGAAGGTGGAGAAGCCATGGATGTGGGTGGAGAGCTCAAAAAACATCCCCAACCAGAGAGAGGGGAGCAAAATCGTAGGGAGGAGGAAAGAAGAAGAAAGAGAAACAGGGAAAGGAAAGTGAGAGGAGAGAGAAGGTAAAGTGCTTTTTACCTTTTTCCTTCTTTCTTTTCTTTTTCTTTCTTTCTTTTTCTAGCTTAGTGTGTGTGTGGGTGGCCTGACTCCATATTAAAAAACCGGCCCACATATATATGCAAGCTGGAGCGTTTTTGTCTTTTACAGAAACGCTCGTTAATTTACCCGGTTTTAGCACTATTCACTAACCGGCCCGTTTTCCGGAATTTTCTTGTTTTCTTTATTTTTATTGGCTCTTAAGCTTCCATTAATGTTTATTATAGTTATAATGAACTATAATTTTTACGGGTTCATTTGACCACATAAAGTCACGTTTTCGGGTTTTCTCGAAAAACGTGCGCTAAAGCTTATTAGTGTTTTTAATACATTATTTGGATCCGTTTTCTTCAGGAATTGTTCCCATATATTATTTAGGCCTTATTAAGCCTTTCAAATCCATTTAATACTATTGTCGAGGTCGTATTCCTCTTAGGGGTCACTTAACGCTCAATTTAGCGTTTTTCGCTTTTTAAGCGTTTTCTTGTTTCTTTTGGATTCATTCTCTTTACCAAAATTTCTTTAGGCACTAATAGGCCCTTAAATATCATATTAGAGTAATTTAATCACCCTAATTAGGTTCGGGGTATTTCAATCATGCTCCTTAAATCATATGGTTTCTAACTATACATTCTACTCAAATGTCCAACTTACCCATTATTTATGCGATTGTTTATAAGATACACTTATACCATTTTACTTCCTTAATAATATACCTTCTCACACTTAACAAAATGTCACACTATAACATTCTAAACCTTATATTATAATCTGCCCATATTTTAAAATTTCCGAACCTACCCATACAGTTTCGGAAATTACATACCACCCCTCATTCATTTTGATTAATTACAAAACTACCTATATTATATTTACTAAATTCTAAACTTATTAAGGTTATAATTTCAAACATTATTATACCCATATATATGTATATATTTCCGAACAACATATAATATTTCCGGAAATCTCAATACTTCCCCTATCTATTTTTGATTATTTACAAAACTATCCTATATATTATATTTGTTACAATCCTCACCTTATTTATTTATAACTTAAGATATTCAAACATTATAGTATACATGTATATATATATCCATCTATTAGTGAACATCCCCTATTGTTGTCCAGATTTATTGGTCTACCCATAACTTTCTTTTAATTACACTATAACCCCTTTCATTTTGTAAACTTTCATTTTAATACCTAAACTTTATGTTATACACACTAATTATTTAAATCACCATTTTAACCCTAAACTCTTATAGAATTTCGTACATACCCCCTTACTTTTCTAATTCTCACTTTGCACCCAAACTTTCAGTAATTTACAAAATAACCCCATAAACATTATAAATGTTACACTTTAATACTTAAACTATATATTATAATCCTTAATTTATTTTAATCACCAAAATCAACCCAAAATTTACCTAAATTACAAACAAACCCCTTAACTTCACTAAATCTCATTTTCAACTCACAACTTTTCAGTAATTACAATACATACCCATAAATTTCATAATTGTTACACTTTAATGCTTAAACTATATATTATAACTCTTAGTTAATTAAATCATTAAACTAATCCCAAAAATTCTTTAAATTTCCAAACAGATCCCTAGGGTCTTGATATCATGTTCCAACACCTATATTTTCGGTAATTACATAAACATCCTATCTAGTTTTATAAATTTCATTTTAACTTAATACCTCATTAACTTATCAAATAAATTTATTTATTTTACTAATTTGGTCAAACATCACATGTGGTCAAGGTTGACCACCCCAAATACCCCTTTGACTAATATTCACTATAATTACGAAAATGCCCCATTAATTCCTATAGTTTTACATTTAACACCTTAATTTCATAACAGCCCTCGCGGCTTCTTAATATTATTTTGGCACCCTATATTCTACTTAATTACATCTTGACCCCATAAGTAATTCTTTTGTTTATTTAAATACCTATAAGGTTTATAATTTATTTAAATCACATTATAACCTTATACTTAATTTATATAACACCTAAAATCACTAATATTCATCTAAAATATTCCTAAGTGATTTTGTTCACTAAAATTACATATTTGCACCAGAATTTTATATAATTCATTTCACTCTAGAATTCAATAATCACCATTTTAAGCTCTAAATAAGCATAATAAAAATGGCCTAAACACATGGCCTTAAATATAACCTAATATTAACTAAAAAAGGACATTTAAAATATTCCAAACTCACATACCAACTCACGGTTTGTACAGATTTTATTTTATCACCATCAAATCATTTTTCTTTCATTAATCACTTATAAAATAGACTTAAAAAGTCATTAATACCTAGTCTCACTAATCCTACACTTAACCATTAATTCCTACACATTTTTAGAAAACAGAACGAGAAGACAGCTGGAGAATACCTGTGACAACTCTGTCAGTCGATCGGTCTCTCTCTCCAGCCATCGCGTACACTCTGGCCTGGCCCTGGAGCTTCTTCTACTCAGCCCGGTCTCGATCTCTAGACCCAGATGCAGATCCTCCAGCTCCACCTCCGGAGCTACCCCTGCTCCTCTCAGCCTGAGGGCAGTCAGCTATCCTGTGCTCCAAGGATCCACACTTGAAGCAGGCTCCAGACTTCCTGTAGCAGTCCTGGCCTCGATGAAACTTGCCACAGACCTGGCACTTCGGAGCGGGAGCTGACAAAGACGAACCACCTCTATCTCTCGAACGGTCCCCAGAGCGGTCTCCAGCCCGGTCTCCAGTCGACTGCTTCTTCTGAGAAGTAGGCTGATCCCTCCTATCACTCTCGTCGGACCTCTGCTTCCTCTTCTGGTCCTTCCCGCCAGACTGGCGGCCCCTCAGATCAGCCTCTACCAATAGGGCGACATCAGCAACGTCCCTGAAGGTCTTGTGACGCAGCGGCGTCCCAGCAGAGCGAATGTCTGGCCTCAGACCGCTCTCAAACTTCCTGGCCTTCCTATGCTCGTCCGGCTCAGGTGCAAACTTCGACAGACTGATGAACTTCCTGACATACTCCTCCACACTCATATCGCGTCCCTGGCGAAGCCTATTGTACTCCAAGATGCGCTGGTCCTTATACACATCGGGGTAGAACTGCTTATTGAACTCCCTAGTGAACTGCTCCCACGTCCAAGGCTGTGGGAATCTGCCCATCACTGACCTCCACCACTCCTTGGCTTCGGCCTTGAAAAGAAAGGTGGCGAAGTCCACCTTCTGCTCCTCCTCAGAGCCCATCACACGCAGCAAATCCTCCACCTCTGACAGCCAGTGACTGGCCTCCTGGGGGTCTCCTGCCCCATCGAACGATGGCGGCTTCAGCTTCATGAACTCTTGAAGCGCCTTCACATTCCGGCATCCAGCATCCGCCCCAGCTGGGCCTGCTCCGCCAGCTGGTCCTCCTCCAGCTGGTCCACCCCCTGCAGCCATGGTCTACATGAGCTGCGTCATAAACTGCTGAACAGCATCAGCAACATTTCCTGGAGCCCTTCTTGGCGGCATTCTGAAAGTCCAACAGCAGGCAATTAGACTCAGACACTTGCACTGACGTTTCTGACTGACTGGCTAACTTAAAATCCCAGCAGATTAGAACCTAGAGCTCTGATACCACTAAATGTAACACCCCCAAACACTGGCCTATGAGTTAGGGGTATTACACGCCACGTATTATTACATAATGACGCAAGGCTCTAATAAACGAACTTAAACAAACATCAAGTAAGGCCCAAAACAAATACTTGAATAAAAGTGTAACAAAGAGATGTGGAAACATCCCAAAAGCTATTACAAAATCCACTGAATGAATATCAAAAGCGGAAGCTAACAGAGGAGGCCCAAAGGCTCAAAGTCAAATACAAATCGTCTCAAACGAACTAAACAAATCAAAAGCTAAACTCCAGAAGTTGAGCAAAGTGCCCCTCGCTGATCAATCTGCAAGGTTAGATAAAGTAGGGGAATGAGCAAACAACTATGCCCAGTAGATGAAAAACTTCATCAACCAGCATGCTCAAAACATTTTACAGAAACATTATCAAATCAGAAGGAATAAACGGAATCCATAAGCATGTCGGAGAGCAGAACAGAAGTCCATACAATAGAGGACTAAACAGAGTCAGAAGCAGACAGAAGCAGAAAACAGAGCGGGACACTAGTTGATCACAACATACAGACAGAACAAGCAACTAGCTCGTGAACAGAACGAGGAAACCTCACTCGTAAACAGAACAGGTGAAAACACCCGTGAACAGAACGGGGAACATCACCCGTGAACAGAAGGATCCTACATAGCGCGCTACGAGACAGCGAGACCAGCCATCCAAAGGTTCAGACGCAGAGATAACTAGGTCCCAAAACAGAAGCTTAAAACCATTAAGCATGTGTGCACCAAAGGCACCAGAACGCACATAAGATAGCTTGGAAATCAGAAGGGGAATCCAGCCCCGCAGACGGAAGTCAAAACGGAGCTCAAACGAGCAAGTTATGGTCAAAACAGAAGCCCGTCCGAACTTGTGTCCGGACATCAATGTTCGGACACAGGTCAAACTTTAAAACAGAGGCAGAGACAGAGGTGTCCGAACATCAAAGGTCGGACAGATGTTTGGACGTTCTTCAGAAATCAAACACGCGCAAAGTCCAAACTTGTGTCCGGACATCCATGTTCGGACACAAGTCGAGGCAAAATCAGAGAATACAGAAGGCTGTGTCCGAACTTCAAAGCTCGGACGGAAGTTCGGACACAGTAAAACTTCAGAAAATTTAAAGCGCAACGATGCATGTCCGAACTTCCAAGGTCGGACGGAAGTTCGGACACGACGAAAAACACAGTGAACAGAGGCGATTTTCACACAAACAGAGGCACCAAAACAATGCCAAAACATTATCAGTTAGCAGAAAACAACCTTGGGGGTTTGTAAGAGTTAAAACGGCATTAAACAGACAATTCACAGTCACAATTTCAAGACAAATCACAACTCGAATCAGAACCAAAACGAAACTCCCCAAGGCTGAACACACAAGCCGAATACATAAGCCACCTACCTCAATAATCAGCAAACAAAACCAATCTGAACAGCAGAGGCGAAACCCACGGTCTGAAGCAGCAGAACCCAGCCAACGCAGACCGAAACGCAGATCGAAACGCAATTCCAAATCACTGAATCTGACAGCAAAAAGGAAACACAGAGGAGACTCCGAACACAGCCGCGTAGGAGATCAACAATTCTGAAACTGTCTACGGATTCGCAGAGCACGCCAACAGCAGTAGAGATCGACAGAGAACGTCGGGAGAATTCACTGATTACGAAGAGAACAGCGAGACAAAGAAGAGTTCACAGCAGCAGCCAAGTCTTCAATCAGCAGCACTTGGACAGATTGATGAAGAGCAAAACGTGAAGAGAGAAGAGGGAGAAGAAGGAAGGCACCACGTCTCTGAGGAACTGATCGGGAATAAGGGATTTGAATAGAACGTGATTAACATCACGATAAGAGAAGCCTTTATATCTCTTAATTGATAAAATAAATCCTATACCTGAAAATAAATAACGAAAGACCTCCACGCCCCTGACTTTAATCCAAAGGACTTCCATGTCCTAAATTAAGATTAAACCAACTTAAAAATAAGTTGTGACGAAATAAAATATAACCAAATCTTGGGTTATAACAGACAGACATTGTACATATATGACTATAGTTATGTGTTAGGTGGTTACTTATGGTATTTCTTGTTTAAAGGTGTATATATGAGTATATATTGTGTCTATGATTTATTTAGACCATGTAAAATATTTATATAATTTATTGAGTGATATTAGTGGTATTTAACACATGTACTAGTAGGTTACATGTGATATTAAATTTAGGAGTTGATTTCTCCTTAATAATATTATCTCTTTGGTTAGAGATTTAGTGTATAGTTTAATGTCCATTTTGGACTATATATTTATACAATGATATTTATAGCAATTATTGCTCATTCTCTACTTTAATCTTTATTAATTAAGGTATCAATTATTTGGGGTATTTCATACTTAGTTTGTGGTTGTTGATATGTGCGTTTGTGCACTTGTATGTATGATTTATATATGCTATGAGATACTTGGATGGTTTGTGTATGTTTGATGTATCCTTCGAGATACTTATAGTATGAAAATATACATACTCCTTGTGACGGAATGGAAATTGATTTTAACACCTCGAGGAGGTTGTCAAGGTAGTGGAATGATCGTTGATATGGAAACCTCGAGGAGGTTGTCAGGGTATTAGAATTGATAGGAATTATCGTGCTGATGGATCACCGACATCCATATATGATTAAATTAATACCACGAATGTTGGCTGTGTTCTGTATAAGCACAATATACTATGTGTAAATGATATATCAAATAGATATACATTATGGGATTATATGGATAGTTATATGACCTATTCGAGAGAGACGACTTCGGGACGAAGTCTTTTTAAGGGAGGTAGATTGAAATACCCCAAACTAATAAATTATGATTAAACCATATATTAATGAATTATTAAGGTTAAAATATTCATTAATAATATTGGGTAACAATCCAAGATCAAAAACCTGCTTAAAAATCACTTAGGATAAAATTGTGCTCTAAGAAACCCTAAGAAATTGGGTAACCTTAATTAGGGTCCAAAGTGGATTACTAAGCTTAATAACTAAGGTATGAACATGATAAAACCATTACCAAAGCAAACCAAACTCTAGAATGAGTTAAAACACAAAAAGGAGCTCTAAAACTCCTTAAGACACATTTTTATGAAAGTGTTCAAAAATTGACTTTGGTTAGCTAATTAGCCTTGTATACACCTTAATCAATATTTTGCTATTTACTATCACATTAGGAAGCCTAATTCAAATAATTTACAAAAAATCCAAAATATGGCACCAAAATGTCAATAGTACCCAAATAGTGCCAAACAAAGCCTTAACATTCCTTGCTTGGTCAAAGGTCAAACAAAGCCCAGAAATATTTTCATATGGCGGCAGTAACAAGGGTGACTCGCCACCTAATGCCAGCCTTTTATCATGATAAGAGTGCTTTAAGGGAAGAAACTATTCATTACCTTACTTTACACCTTATTTCACCAAAATATCTTCTCTCTCTTTGCTTCCTCCCTCTCCTTGATGCCTAATTCAACACCCCTATTCACCAGCTTGTTCTTCCCTTGTTCTTCAGCCAAGGACACCAAGAACACTAAGCCTTCCATGGTTGATTAAAATCTATACACCAAAACACCTTAAAATCACTTCCTTTCTACTCCAAATCACCTAAGGAATCATTCCAGCCACTTCCCTTCTTTAACCAAGGCTGTAATCAAGAGGTTTTAAAGTGTAAATTTGGGCCATTTAAAGTTATGGATCAAGGAAAGTCCTTTCCAGTCTTAAGGTATAAAAATGTGCCTTAAAGTCATTTTTCTCTTCTTTGCAATCTTTGGCTGATTTGAGTAAGTTATTAGAATCATATTTTTCCATATTTTCATACATTAGATGAAGGATGTTCAGGCTCCATTTTTTCAGCCTAATCCCACCAAGAAATCATCTTTCAAGAGATTTTAAGAGTAAGTCTTTCTATAAGGTTTTTAAGAGTTCTAAGTGCCTTAATTCTTTAAGTTGTTAAGAGGTCTGATCCTTAGGCATTTTTCTTCAAGGGGGCCGAGATTTTGAAGTAAAAATATTCCTTTTTAATGCCTTAAAGTTCCTAATGTTGTTAAGCCTTTCAAAGACCTTATTTGATCCTTTATTTCCATGTAAAAATATGTACCGAAATGGTCTTTTAAACCTTGGCTTTTATCTTGATCAAGGAGTGGAAATCAAGCCTTAAAAGTTCACCTTTGAAAAGTAAGTAAATTTCTAAGTCTGAATGACTTAATCATCTAATTAATGCTTATGTTTTGAGATAAAAACTAACCTAGGCTCCTTAATAAATTAGGACCGAATATCATTGAAGTTAGCTACTGATTTTTGAAGGTTAAACAAGTAAGTTAATCTTAAATCATGTTTTTAAGCTTTAAGTTAATTTATGTTGCAAAATTAAATTAGGCCGAATGGGTAAATGGGTTAAATGAAATAATTTGTCTGACTAATGCACTAAAGTGTTAGGTAACACATTTGACTAAGTTACCTAGGTGTAACATGACTTATAATGTCATAAAATTTGAATTAAAGGGGTAAAAATACAAATAACAAAAGTTATGCATGGGGCACTTGGGTAAAATGCCAAGAATGAAATTGTTCTTATGAATTTTTTATGTAATTTTATGTTATAATTGAAGTTTGTAATAAGGCCATAAATTTGGGCCATTTTATTATATTATTTAAAGCTTTATTTACATTTTAAGCTAAGTATTTGTTTAGAATAAGTTCTGGTGAGAAAATAAGGTACTAGCAGCTTAAATAGTAAGTTTTAATCACCTAGAAATTTTAAGGAATTAATACATACGAATTTATAATATTTAAGTTAGAATTTTATGACATAAATGAGTTTTAAAAGCAAATATAAGCTTAGATAATATTCAAGTGTATAAGTGAGGGGCTAAGTGTAATTAAACAAAAATTGGAGGGTTATAAGATATTATAGCCGAAAGTTAGACTTAAAAAGGGGTTTAAATTAAATTTGTAAGTTTTTACAAGTTAAGGGCTAAATTGTAAATTCTAGGAAATTTTGGGGTGAAACCATAAATACTGGAAAGTATTGGTCAAGGCAGTATTATGGAGGTCAACCTTGACCATAGTGTAGGTGCTGACCAAATTGGATGTGTGGAATAACTTAATTATGACTTTAAATTAAGTTTAGAAGTTGAATGTAAAGTTACAAAACAATTGGGGTGAAAATGTAATTTTCGGAAATTCTGGGGTAAATGGTGATTAGAACATACTAGGGTCTGTTTTGGAATTTTTGGAGATTTTTTTGGAGTTAAATTGCTAAAGGTGTATAGTATATAGTTTAAAGATGGCATGAAAAGATTATGGAATAAATGAGATCAATTTGTAATTAAAGAGAAGTTTGGGAATTGAGAAAATTAATATGGACAGTATGGGTCTAATTCGGTAGTAATTAAAATGATGGAACCATAGGTTAATTATAATATAAGAGTAGAAATGTCATATTATATGATATTAAGATATAATTGTAACATTATATAATTGATGTGGTAAGATTGTAATTAATAAAAATAAAAGGGGGTTGTTGCAAGTTCATATTAGTTTGAAGTGGAATTTAGACTATGGTTGACTTTGTTATAAATGTTATAACAAATGTAAGGTATTAATATTCATTAAGGAAGAGATGGATATATTATAAGGAATACCATTTTTAATAAATGAGTTTTATAATTCATATATATAAATATATAAAGTAAGTTAAAACTATATAATATGATTGGATAATCATATAAAACTAAGAATGGGATGTTATAAAGTGGGGAAATACAATTATAAAGCATTATATATAAGGATCTAGTGTTAAATTGTAAAGTATTAAATAAAGGGAGAATCGTATAATTCAAGTGTTATAATATGAATTATATAAACTTGTGCACTTGGATAAACTAACCAAGTCAACACAATTGACCAAGTCAACTTAATTGACCAAGGAGAGCCAAGTTGAACAACTCACACATTAAATGAGAGTTTAAAGAATAATAACATTATTAGGTCAATTATAACATATAGGCATAAACTATATTGTTGCACACTTATATATACACTTATAATAAACAAGTAAGAATACATATATATATAGTCAAGTGTAATAACCTATGAATAGATGATGTAGGTTATAAGGATTTAATCCTAAGTAGTAATATAATACTACAAGTTATTTAAATCATAACAATGGATGAATTAAACTAATCCCAGGTACAGTCGAAAACCCGAGTGCATTTAATTAACTAATAAAAGGGGTAAGCTGACGGGGGTCTGTGTCTATTCGGAAATACGAAATTAAATTGAGATCTTAGGAATTAACACGTAGTATTACATATCTATTCCAGCTTAGAGCTTCAAGGATTACCGAGCGTGCGTGTGACTTCACGCTAGCTATATTACGGGCATAGTATGAATTGTGTGGTCTGAACATCCTAAGGGTTTCCTTGGGTTCAGACGTTATGTGTTTAAATTGCTTACGAGCGTATGAGTGAAATGCATGAGTTGAATGAATTGATTGCTCGATTGTCAAGCGTTATAAATGTGCATGAATGTCTTTCAGATTAAAGTGGTACCGATTACCACTCAACTTTAAAATATGAGCAAGATTGGGAAACATCATCAATTACTAAAGTTCAATGAGTATTATACATTCCTTATCAACCTAAGTAAAAGATTTAGGAAAGAGATTCAGTATTACCATCCCTGAAGCACGGACTCGAACATGAATATGACCTAGATTACTTCTAGGTATTGTGTAAGACCTATAAGGCATCTAATTGAAAATGTATTCTCCATAACCTAAGAGTAAATCTTAGGAAATTGATTAAGTTACTTAATAACATTGGAGAAATGGTATATGGTGAGAGGGAAATCCAAGGTAGTCTCGGACTAACTGGTTGCGCATATATAGCAGATGACTATCACAGGTCCACTAGTAAATTAGTCCAATAGATCGGATAGATCGTTGGACAGATGCCCTATTGTTGGAGACGGCTTCGGCCCTTGGTAACCCGCCATCTAATTGGAGCTAAGGAGGAATAAGAAGCCCTATTGTTAGGGATGAATACGGCCCTTGGTGACCCGCCATCGAATAGGGGTAAGAAGTAAACAATTGGCTAAGGACATGTCGTCTTCTAACATGACGACTGTCCATGATTAAGATTAAATAAACGGAACTTTGTCATGACCTAATCACTAACACGAGACACAAAAGCTCTCGTAAATGAATAACGAACTAAGGCCTTGAAGGCCAAACAACGAGTACCGTTAGTTAAAGCGACTCTTGTATGTTATTGCATTTATTCGTTTATTTTTCGATTATGTGAATGTAAACTTGTGTGTTATTGTGATTAAATTGGATGGATTGCTGCGTGTTTACTTACAACATTTACTGTCTTAATATATATTTGTAAACCGGAACAACATGAAATGAATCTCCTGTTAAGATGGCTAAATGACCTAAGTGACCTAAAGGGTCTAGGATTACACTTTAGCATATTCAGTGTTTGTAGAGCCTATACGGAAAATCATTATAGGTCATGATCGAGACGCGAAGCCGGAGTGCGGGACTGTTGGGGTAGTCGACATTATGTTATTTGCGCACTTATTTGATAACGTCTATATTATATTACGGTCACACACTTTGGGATTATGAAGTAGCTCACTTGTTCTAGTTTTCGAATTGTGGTTTGACTATGTATATGATGGTGGTGGACTATCTAGTCATCACAGCGGTTATAAGTTAGAAGTATTTGGCAAGTGGTAGCATTGTTGCTCACATGGGTGAGTGACGGCGTGTAGCATCCGAATTAAAGAAGTTAGATTTAATTTCCGCTGTGAGTTGTCTTTAATTAAGTTACAAGCTTTCAATTATCACAAGATTAGGAGTAGGAGTGTTACAGTTTCAACTCTCTTACTTCATCATTGAGCTTGGACATTTGCTCTTGTATGACCAACATATCACCATTAGAGCCACTAGATGTCACTTCTTCCACCGCACATTCATACCTCAACAAATGGGAATTGAATTCCATTTTATGCCACCACATGAGTATCCCAGTAGGACAATCACGACGGTAAACCAATTTCCAGTAATTTTCACAAGTAAGAGATACATACAACTGAGCATTTTATTATAGTTGCACTTCAAATTGTAGAATGTGAAGCGACTTTCACTCTTTCTATTGCTGGATGAAGACATTGAATATAAAGATACCTACTTAAAAGGCATCAGTTATTTATCAATGAAACATGTATATTGCAAAGTTGGATAAAAGTAACATATTTGAGCTCAGATTAGGGATTTGCCCCATCCTCATAGCTACAAATTTTGGTATTAGCAAATCAATGACTAATAGAGTCTATGGAGCAATTCCAGAAGATCGCAGGGGTAGGAGCAACGATGGTTTGAAAATTTGCTTGAACACAAAAATGGCCCAATAAAATTGTAACCATTATCGCTTCAACAATCTAAATAGTACATAATCTGGTACTGCTTCAACACCAATTCAGTTCAAAGATCATGCCAATACCAAAAAAGGGGGCACACAATCTGGAACCACTTCAACATAAATTCAGTTCAAAGATCATTGAAGAAAAAAACCACGAGATACCACATTTCTCAATCGACCAGTGGATTCAAACAACAGCAAATGACTAACAAATACATTCACAATGGTTGGATTTGAGGCCAGTCAAACCACACAAGAAAGCATCAAACTAATCAATGTAAGTGGATACCACGTTTCTCGAACATCCACTGGATTTAAAAAAAACCTGACAGATACAACACAACAATTTGGATTTGAAGCCAGAGACCTGCTAGGGTTCGAACAACATCGACAATAACAGGGGCTAGTCGATTCCAAGTAGTGGAGTCACAACCGTCAAAGAAGATGACACAGGTAAGCAGCAAACAAGTTGCTCAATCGACATAGAAAAACAAGAATGCCAGATGGATCGAACGATGCAGTTTGACACTGAGAGCCGTAAGCAGCAACCAGATAAATCGAGTGGATGACAACCGTTGTGAGAGAACACACAAAAATGTGAGAGGAGCAGAGAGAGGAGAGGAGAGGAAAACAGGGCAGTCGAAGGAGACGTAGTCACGTGAGTTTGTGTAGCCAAGTAAGGCGTGGCATTCATAGGAGTCAAGGTCGCCGGAGAAGTAGAGACGGTCGGCATGGGTGGAGGAGCAGCGCGCCGGTTTGAAGGTGGACGAGGCCCTGTCTCGCACTTCGGGCAGGTTGAAGCGGCACTGGAGGGATTTGCATTCGCCTCCGAAGAGCCGTGGTAGGGTGAAGAGAAAGTCGAGGTCCTTTAGGAGTTGGTGAGGCTATTCTCACGCTCCAGCGAAGATTGATAGAAAGGAGAAGTCAGGCGACAAGAGGCGTCGGGAAGACAGAAGCGTTCTCTGGCCAAGGGTAACAGTGAGTCTGAGAGTGAAGGTAGGGGAGTTTCTCTGTTCATTGACAACCTTCAGAGAGGCGTCGACTTTCGGGCCTTGCGGTGGCTTCTTCGCCGAGAAGGTAGGATTGGTCGTATCTTCATTTCAAATAAGCGCCGGTCAAACAACAGCCTGGCTTTTGCCATTGTGCAATTTTTCTCGTCTTCGAAAGTCAGGCGGCGGTGAGTAGGATCCATGGGCAGCTTTTCATGGGGAATAAGATTTTCGTGTGCCAAGCCAAGTACGAGAAGTCCAGGCCTACAGGGGAGGGTGGTCGTGTTTCATCAGTAGGAGGCGACAAACTTGATTCGGTTGTTGCTAGTGGTCCCCCCATTTCTGGAACCCCAGCGGATACGGATATTAATGTAGGAAGTCCGGGAGGCGGTGGCGACAACGGTAGCTTGGTTATTCTAGGTGACATTGAGATTGTGGTGGGTGGAGTGGTTACGTCGGTGGGTGGTGGGCGAATGATTGGTTAAGTGAAGGGACACCCACGTATACGAATCGATACAAATTGTATGTGCCGGTTGTGATGCCGTGTTCACGAGAGAATTCTTCGGGAAGTGGAGATGATGCGGCGGCACCCTGTCCAAAAGATGAGAGTCCGTTAGCGGATGATGGTCTTATTAATGGGGGTCTTAATTGTGCTGGGAATGCACCTAGTGGGGCTCAAAATTCGGTCTGGAGCGGTACTTACGCATGCTACTCAGGATGGATTGTTCCGTCGTACCCGGTGCAGGGTGTCGACAACTTCGGGTGGTGGAGCAACTTACAAGGGTTGGGAGGTGGGTACGCATGGTATCCTACTGGGCCCTATCCTGGTATGGCCTGGTATCCTACTAGGCATGTTCAGTCTGCGCAGCCACCACAGAGTTATAGTTTGCTTGGTGGTATCTGTGGGGATATAGTAAGGGGAAAGAGGCAACCGGTGCCCGAGCACCAATTTCTATTCTCAAGCCATCAAGTGGAAAAGGGTCGGTTCCTGACCCGGTTGTGGAGGATATAGTGGGCAACGAGAGAAGAGGAGTGGAGAATGGCTCCCTACGTCTCGATTTGCTTGACAATGTCGAGGATGTGGAGGCCGGTCTGAGGTCTAGTGGCGGTGGTGCAGGTTGTCATCCGCTTGGACCAGTTGTTGATCCCCTGCAGGATCCGATGGTGAAAGATGAGGACGATGATTGTGGGCTTAGGAGCCTTTTCAAGGACCCGGAATACCCCCCCCCCCCCCCAGGGTTCGAGCCAAACAGAGACCCCCCTATTCCAAATGGTGACCCTGAGAAGGCCTACGTGAAGGAGGAAGCTAGGCAGACACTTATTCTTGCAAAAAAAAGTTTGGGTGTTCTGTATTGGATGAAGAACGTGCTCTGGGCAACACGGAAGAGATCATCCGTGAGTAGAGAGCAAGCTACCTTCAAAGATGTCAGGTTACGAAAGAAGGATCGAAGGAGGAATCTGATCGAGTTTCAAGGAACTCTTCTAAGGACGGAACCAAGAAGGTGGTAGGAACAAGGCGGTTAGGCTTTAGTAAGTTCTCCCGTGCTAGTAAGATAGCCAGTCGGGGTAAGAAAAACTCATTTAGAGTCCTGATGTGACTCCCTTTTTGTTCTGGGAGTTAGTAAGTCTAGCAAGGTGTGGAAGGTCTAGATCTTGTTTGTTGTATAGTCTATCCTGTAATATCCTTGGGACACATTTGGGCCTTGTGCCTCTAATTATAAAAAAAAAAGATAAATCGAGTGGTATGGGTCAAACAAAAGAAGCGTCCCAGAGACCCTCTAGGGTTCAAACAACATCGACCAAAACAGGGAGAACTTGATTCCAAGCAGTAGACAGGTGGTGGTAATGGTAAATCTTAAACCATATAGAACCTAACGAAATATTCGTGTCTGCACACTCCTATATGGATCTCTCCCTTTGGATGACCATGGTGTTATACCCAAAATTTCAACCCCCCCCAGAGTAGTCTCTAAGGCATACTTGTTACAAAGGGCAAAAGGGGTCAAAAAGCACCAAGGTGGGATTTTCCAAGGACATTATCGGGATTTTCTATTTTCATATGACTTGTTCATTATCTCCAAACACTTCCAAATATCATAGTCATTATGAAAGGTATTTCATGACTTTCTGATAATATTTATTCTAGAATTTAGCTTTAAATTCATATTATAAGCTAATTTATTTAATAATTAACACATGAAATAGCCTCAAAATAGAGATTAAAAGGTTTCCAAAATTAAAATAAAATTGTCACATGGTTAGCATGACTACATACAGTCATAAACCTGAAATTATCTTAAACCTGTTGGTTCCAACAATTGCTATGACAACACCAATCGAAGCCCAAAGCTTGAGCACCACCCATCCCACCACAGTCCCACATAAGCCCTTACTTCCAAATCAAACACCACAGGCCCGCATAAGTCCTTACCTCCACATCAAATACCACAGGCCCACATAAGCCCTTACCTCCACATCATATACCACGGGCACCTCATAAGCCTTCACCTCCACATAAATTCCATGGCCCGTCATAAGCCTTGATCGCCACTCAATAGATCTCCACATCAAACATCACATCACACCAGGGGCATGTTCATCTCCTAGGAGATAAATTTCGAGTCTGAAATTTTTAGTCTGAAAACGATGATTTCACTTTCCTTTTCAGTAAGATAGAATTTTCTTTAAATATTAACACATTTGGTACCTTTTTCAGCAATTTCTTGTCGGGACAATTTTCCTTCAAACACTTCGATTTCATAAATCTCATCGTCACCATGTTTGGCGTATTCCTAGCAATTTCTTGCTCTGGACAAATCTGCATCATCGCCATGTTTGGCATATTCCTAGCAATTTCTTGCTTTGGATAAATCTGCATCATCGCCATGTTTGGCATATTCCTAGCAATTTCTTGCTTTGGACAAATCTACATCATCACCATGTTTGGCATAATTTCCAGCAATTCTTGCTTTAAACAAATTTTAATTCTCATCATTGCCATGTGTGGCGCATTCTTCAACAGTTTCTTGCTTTGAACCAGTATTTTACATGCACTGTGATTGTATTTTACAAATGTTTGCAAACATCTCGTCATCGCCATGTTTGGCCCTTCTACAATTGGTTTTCACCACATGCATTGGCACGAGACCATTATCTTTCCAACTCATTTTTAGTTCGTGATCCAGAATCAGTGCGAGATCCGGCTTTCTCTTCAGTGCGAGACCAGTGCGAGACAAGTACGAGACCAAGTATCAGCATCAGTACGAGACAAGTACGAGATAGTGCGTGATCCAAGTTGACGGGGCAGAGGCAATAAGTCCCCATCTTCATGTCGACTTTAAGGGATAAACAACTAGAGGGCAGTGGCAATAAGTCCCCTTGGTGGTCTAGAAGTTATCCCAGCACCTCAGCTGGTGGTCAGAGGCAATAAGTCCCCATAGTATACCAGCAAGGAGCATTGGAACGGGTTTCGGTCCCTAGAAGCATCCAGACATCATTTTCATATCATCCATATCATTTGCATCATTTTCATCATCTACATTTGCATCACTTTCATTTGCATCATTTTCATCATCTACATTTGCATCACTTTCATTTGCATCATCTTCATATTATTCATCTGCATTATCCAGGCGCGTCACAAGACTTGGTGACAGAAAAGTTGGCGAGGTGATGGCAATAAATCATCCTGTGCGATGTCAACTTATTTTGGGATCAACGAATGGTGGGCGATGGCAATAAGTCCCCAGGGTTTTTACCAGGAGTTATCCCTGCACATCGGCTAGGGGGCGATGGCAATAAGTCCACATTGGGTCCAGCCAGGAGCATTGGCACGGGTTTCGGTCCCTAGAAGCATCCGAGCATCATCAGCATTCCTGTATCTACACATTACTTCATCTTTAGGTTGTCAACGCCTTAGAATCGCTTAACATTACTTCATCTTTTAGGTTGTCAACGCCTTAGAATCGCTTGACATTTCTTTATCTTTCAGGTAGTCAACGCCTTAGAATCGCTTGACATTATTCCATTTTCATCATTTTCAGGTAGTCAACGCCTTAGAATAGCTTGACATCATTGACATCATTTTCAGGTAGTCAACGCCTTAGAATAGATTGACAACATTTTCACCATTTTAGGTAGTCAACGCCTTAGAATAGCTTGACATCATTTTCATCATTTTAGGTAGTCAACGCCTTAGAATACCTTTACATCATTTTCATCACTTTAGGTAGTCAGCGCTTAGAATAGCTCGACAACAATCATCATTTCAGGTAGTTGGAGCCTTCGAATAGTTCAACAACATCTCCTTTACCTATAGGTAGTCAGCGCCTTAGAATAGCTCGACACAATCTGCATATAAGATCTTTTAAGATCCCAAAATTTTGGGTATCACTCAGGCATCAACTAGTCTTTTCATCTTCATTACAAAGCCTAGTTGACGGGGGGCAATCTGTTATACCCAAAATTTCAACCCCCCCGAAGTAGTCTCTAAGGCATACTTGTTACAAAGGGCAAAAGGGGTCAAAAAGCACCAAGGTGGGATTTTCCAAGGACATTATCGGGATTTTCTATTTTCATATGACTTGTTCATTATCTCCAAACACTTCCAAATATCATAGTCATTATGAAAGGTATTTCATGACTTTCTGATAATATTTATTCTAGAAATTTAGCTTTAAATTCATATTATAAGCTAATTTCTTTAATAATTAACACATGAAATAGCCTCAAATAGAGATTAAAAGGTTTCCAAAATTAAAATAAATTGTCACATGGTTAGCATGACTACATACAGTCATAAACCTGAAATTATCTTAAACCTGTTGGTTCCAACAATTGCTATGACAACCCAATCGAAGCCCAAAGCTTGAGCACCACCATCCCACCACAGTCCCACATAAGCCCTTACTTCCAAATCAAACACCACAGGCCCGCATAAGTCCTTACCTCCACATCAAATACCACAGGCCCACATAAGCCCTTACCTCCACATCATATACCACGGGCACCTCATAAGCCTTCACCTCCACATAAATTCCATGGCCCGTCATAAGCCTTGATCGCCACTGAATAGATCTCCACATCAAACATCACACCACACCAGGGGCATGTTCATCTCCTAGGAGATAAATTTCGAGTCTGAAATTTTTAGTCTGAAAACGATGATTTCACTTTCCTTTACAGTAAGATAGAATTTTCTTTAAATATTAACACATTTGGTACCTTTTTCAGCAATTTCTTGTCCGGGACAATTTTCCTTCAAACACTTCGATTTCATAAATCTCATCGTCACCATGTTTGGCGTATTCCTAGCAATTTCTTGCTTTGGACAAATCTGCATCATCGCCATGTTTGGCATATTCCTAGCAATTTCTTGCTTGTGGATAAATCTGCATCATCGCCATGTTTGGCATATTCCTAGCAATTTCTTGCTTTGGACAAATCTACATCATCACCATGTTTGGCATAATTTCCAGCAATTTCTTGCTTTAAACAAATTTTAATTCTCATCATGCCATGTGTGGCGCATTCTTCAACAGTTTCTTGCTTTGAACCAGTATTTTACATGCACTGTGATTGTATTTTACAAATGTTTGCATACATCTCGTCATCGCCATGTTTGGCCCTTCTACAATTGGTTTTCACCACATGCATTGGCACGAGACCATTATCTTTCCAACTCATTTTTAGTTCGTGATCCAGAATCAGTGCGAGATCCGGCTTTCTCTTCAGTGCGAGACCAGTGCGAGACAAGTACGAGACCAAGTATCAGCATCAGTACGAGACAAGTACGAGATAGTGCGTGATCCAAGTTGCCGGGGCAGAGGCAATAAGTCCCCATCTTCATGTCGACTTTAAGGGATAAACAACTAGAGGGCAGTGGCAATAAGTCCCCTTGGTGGTCTAGAAGTTATCCCAGCACCTCAGCTGGTGGTCAGAGGCAATAAGTCCCCATAGTATACCAGCAAGGAGCATTGGAACGGGTTTCGGTCCCTAGAAGCATCCAGACATCATTTTCATATCATCCATATCATTTGCATCATTTTCATCATCTACATTTGCATCACTTTCATTTGCATCATTTTCATCATCTACATTTGCATCACTTTCATTTGCATCATCTTCATATTATTCATCTGCATTATCCAGGCGCGTCACAAGACTTGGTGACAGAAAAGTTGGCGAGGTGATGGCAATAAATCCTCCTGTGCGATGTCAACTTATTTTGGGATCAACGAATGGTGGGCGATGGCAATAAGTCCCCAGGGTTTTTATCAGGAGTTATCCCTGCACATCGGCTAGGGGGCGATGGCAATAAGTGCACATTGGGTCCAGCCAGGAGCATTGGCACGGGTTTCGGTCCCTAGAAGCATCCGAGCATCATCAGCATTCCTGCATCTACACATTACTTCATCTTTTAGGTTGTCAACGCCTTAGAATCGCTTAACATTACTTCATCTTTTAGGTTGTCAACGCCTTAGAATCGCTTGACATTTCTTTATCTTTCAGGTAGTCAACGCCTTAGAATCGCTTGACATTATTCCATTTTCATCATTTTCAGGTAGTCAACGCCTTAGAATAGCTTGACATCATTGACATCATTTTCAGGTAGTCAACGCCTTAGATAGATTGACAACATTTTCACTATTTTAGGTAGTCAACGCCTTAGAATAGCTTGACATCATTTCATCATTTTAGGTAGTCAACGCCTTAGAATACCTTTACATCAGTTTCATCACTTTAGGTAGTCAGCGCCTTAGAATAGCTCGACAAATCATCATTTCAGGTAGTTGGAGCCTTCGAATAGTTCAACACATCTCCTTTACCTATAGGTAGTCAGCGCCTTAGAATAGCTCGACACAATCTGCATATAAGATCTTTTAGATCCCAAAATTTTGGGGTATCACTCAGGCATCAACTAGTCTTTTCATCTTCATTACAAAGCCTAGTTGACGGGGGGCAATCTGTTATACCCAAAATTTCAACCCCCCCGAAGTAGTCTCTAAGGCATACTTGTTACAAAGGGCAAAGGGGTCAAAAAGCACCAAGGTGGGATTTTCCAAGGACATTATCGGGATTTTCTATTTTCATATGACTTGTTCATTATCTCCAAACACTTCCAAATATCATAGTCATTATGAAAGGTATTTCATGACTTTCTGATAATATTTATTCTAGAAATTTAGCTTTAAATTCATATTATAGCTAATTTCTTTAATAATTAACACATGAAATAGCCTCAAATAGAGATTAAAAGGTTTCCAAAATTAAAATAAAATTGTCACATGGTTAGCATGACTACATACAGTCATAAACCTGAAATTATCTTAAACTGTTGGTTCCAACAATTGCTATGACAACACCAATCGAAGCCCAAAGCTTGAGCACCACCATCCCACCACAGTCCCACATAAGCCCTTACTTCCAAATCAACACA
The DNA here is from genome assembly GCA_023374045.1 of Limonium bicolor. NCBI lineage: Eukaryota > Viridiplantae > Streptophyta > Magnoliopsida > Caryophyllales > Plumbaginaceae > Limonium > Limonium bicolor. The sequence goes on from CM041778.1 coordinate 292,163,337, forward strand.
CAGGCCCGCATAAGTCCTTACCTCCACATCAAATACCACAGGCCCACATAAGCCCTTACCTCCACATCATATACCACGGGCACCTCATAAGCCTTCACCTCCACATAAATTCCATGGCCCGTCATAAGCCTTGATCGCCACTGAAATCTCCACATCAAACATCACACCACACCAGGGGCATGTTCATCTCCTAGGAGATAAATTTCGAGTCTGAAATTTTTAGTCTGAAAACGATGATTTCACTTTCCTTTTCAGTAAGATAGAATTTTCTTTAAATATTAACACATTTGGTACCTTTTTCAGCAATTTCTTGTCCGGACAATTTTCCTTCAAACACTTCGATTTCATAAATCTCATCGTCACCATGTTTGGCGTATTCCTAGCAATTTCTTGCTTTGGACAAATCTGCATCATCGCCATGTTTGGCATATTCCTAGCAATTTCTTGCTTTGGATAAATCTGCATCATCGCCATGTTTGGCATATTCCTAGCAATTTCTTGCTTGGACAAATCTACATCATCACCATGTTTGGCATAATTTCCAGCAATTTCTTGCTTTAAACAAATTTTAATTCTCATCATTGCCATGTGTGGCGCATTCTTCAACAGTTTCTTGCTTTGAACCAGTATTTTACATGCACTGTGATTGTATTTTACAAATTGTTGCATACATCTCGTCATCGCCATGTTTGGCCCTTCTACAATTGGTTTTCACCACATGCATTGGCACGAGACCATTATCTTTCCAACTCATTTTTAGTTCGTGATCCAGAATCAGTGCGAGATCCGGCTTTCTCTTCAGTGCGAGACCAGTGCGAGACAAGTACGAGACCAAGTATCAGCATCAGTACGAGACAAGTACAAGATAGTGCGTGATCAAAGTTGACGGGGCCAAGGCAATAAGTCCCCATCTTCATGTCGACTTTAAGGGATAAACAACTAGAGGGCAGTGGCAATAAGTCCCCTTGGTGGTCTAGAAGTTATCCCAGCACCTCAGCTGGTGGTCAGAGGCAATAAGTCCCCATAGTATACCAGCAAGGAGCATTGGAACAGGTTTCGGTCCCTAGAAGCATCCAGACATCATTTTCATATCATCCATATCATTTGCATCATTTTCATCATCTACATTTGCATCACTTCATTTGCATCATTTCATCATCTACATTTGCATCACTTTCATTTGCATCATCTTCATATTATTCATCTGCATTATCCAGGCGCGTCACAAGACTTGGTGACAGAAAAGTTGGCGAGGTGATGGCAATAAATCCTCCTGTGCGATGTCAACTTATTTTGGGATCAACGAATGGTGGGCGATGGCAATAAGTCCCCAGGGTTTTTACCAGGAGTTATCCCTGCACATCGGCTAGGGGGCGATGGCAATAAGTCCACATTGGGTCCAGCCAGGAGCATTGGCACGGGTTTCGGTCCCTAGAAGCATCCGAGCATCATCAGCATCCTGCATCTACACATTACTTCATCTTTTAGGTTGTCAACGCCTTAGAATCGCTTAACATTACTTCATCTTTTAGGTTGTCAACGCCTTAGAATCGCTTGACATTTCTTTATCTTTCAGGTAGTCACGCCTTAGAATCGCTTGACATTATTCCATTTTCATCATTTTCAGGTAGTCAACGCTTAGAATAGCTTGACATCATTGACATCATTTTCAGGTAGTCAACGCCTTAGAATAGATTGACAACATTTTCACATTTTAGGTAGTCAACGCCTTAGAATAGCTTGACATCATTTTCATCATTTTAGGTAGTCAACGCCTTAGAATACCTTTACATCATTTTCATCACTTAGGTAGTCAGCGCTTAGAATAGCTCGACAACATATCATCATTTCAGGTAGTTGGCCTTCGAATAGTTCAACAACATCTCCTTTACCTATAGGTAGTCAGCGCCTTAGAATAGCTCGACACAATCTGCATATAAGATCTTTTAAGATCCCAAAATTTTGGGGTATCACTCAGGCATCAACTAGTCTTTTCATCTTCATTACAAAGCCTAGTTGACGGGGGGCAATCTGTTATACCCAAAATTTTAACCCCCCCGAAGTAGTCTCTAAGGCATACTTGTTACAAAGGGCGAAAGGGGTCAAAAAGCACCAAGGTGGGATTTTCCAAGGACATTATCGGGATTTTCTATTTTCATATGACTTGTTCATTATCTCCAAAACACTTCCAAATATCATAGTCATTATGAAAGGTATTTCATGACTTTCTGATAATATTTATTCTAGAAATTTAGCTTTAAATTCATATTATAAGCTAATTTCTTTAATAATTAACACATGAAATAGCCTCAAATAGAGATTAAAAGGTTTCCAAAATTAAAATAAAATTGTCACATGGTTAGCATGACTACATACAGTCGTAAACCTGAAATTATCTTATTTGGAACCTTAGCCCAAAATTTAAAAGAGAAATTCAATCATTTTTGCAATTTTCTCTCTCCTTTGAAAATACCGAAATCAAAAAAAAATGTCATGAAATTTTATCACAAGATAAAGTATGATTTTTAGAGACTAATGCCGTTGGAATTTCGTTATTTCGACTTTCCAATCATAAGTTATGAATTATGGGAGATTCCAGATTGTGAGATTTTTATCTAATCCGTTATTTATCTAAATAACCAGATTTCAACTCTCAAAATTCCTAAAAATCATTTTTATCTTCTTTTAAAATTTCAGAATTTTTATCGTTATGTAACATGTTTTAAAAAATCAGATTCTCTTAGAGCACAAAATCCGGATTTTAGATAAAAACTTTGTTCTATCAACATGGCCTTGCTCTCTCTATAAAAGGACCTTCCAAAAACGACCTAGGGCAGAGAAGAACATCGCCAAAGTCAGGAAAGGCAGCCGTCAACCTTCTTCCCACGTTTTGCACTCCTAAGCCCCAAATCAACACCGAAATCATCCCGAAATCACCAAAAACACATTTTTTCTTCTCCATTGAACTTCCAGCACCAAAACACCAAAAATACAGAACCAAACCGTGGTTAACAACACAAGAAGAAGGGGTCAGAAGCTCGGATCGAAATTGAACCGGATTGGTCACCAACGAGGCTCTCAAAGATTCCCGACGTGAAGGAACGATCAAATCCCGAAGTCCAAACAGGTTGAAATTTGAATCTTTAACTCCTCTGATATTAATACACTTCTGGTTGAAATTTCTAATCGAATTGAGTTTTCCTTGCTTTGAATTAAGGTTTGTTTGCGTTTCTGTCCACTAACTTGTTCAATAAGTTCGTCCTTAATTCATGGCCAAATTGTAAACTTTTGATTACTAACATGTTTATAATCTTTCAGGCTACAAACCCATAAATTTTGAGCCAAAAACACCTCCGGGAACAGCCTCAACGCCGCCGTCCGAGGGCAGTCCGCACCCACGGACGCCATGTCCGGGGTCCCGGATGCCCTGTCCGTAAGCCCGGATGCCCCCGGACGGTGGCGGGATATTTTTTTTTTCAAAAGTTAGGGTTTTATAAAACATGTCCGGGCCCACGAACATCCTGTCCGTGGCCCCGGACTTTTCAAAATCTCGTTTATGTTTAAATTTGACTTTTCTGTGTAATTAGGTTAACTAGGGTCCGTGGGTTCGGACAATAGGTCCGTGGCCACGGACGAAATCAAAATTTAACCTAATTCTGCCTCCGAAACCCTACTTTAGGTAGTTTTAATTTCACTTTGATTTTTTGTCAAAAAATGTTAAAAATACAAAAAAATCAGAAGCGCACACTTAGGTTAAAACGACTCGTAATAAGCTGTAATTAAATAAACTAAGTATAGGAAAAACAACTTCTAGGGGTAATGAAAGTATTGAACCCTAATTAAGTCGAATATCAAGCCCCCGAACCTGAATCTCCTTTCCTAATTTGGTCTAGGTAAAAATTAGGTGGCGACTCATAATAGGTTCCAGTGAGCTAACTTAGGTTTCAATAATTATGGTTATATGACTTAGTTATTAAACTTAGGTTATAAGTGTACCTAAAACCCGATTAGATCCTAATCAACTTTAATCAACATAGGATAGGGTTTAAAATCGAGGCTCACACATGGTTATTATAATCATCGATAGGGAGGAATGTACTACTTCCGGCATTCCCATATATAGCAGTAGAAACATCATTATAGAAGTGTGGCGTGTAGCGATCACGATCCCCCTTTCTGTGCTCATCCATTTGTGTGTAGGTGCTGGGCCATCTTCACTGACACGTATTTCCCTCAGTGTTTTGTTGTATCGCGTCATGTTGAACATGTTCTGATACAAATATTTTACGGACTCAAATGTGTTTTATTTCAGTGCACAATGCCTTGCGGACTTATTTTCAGCGATCGTGATTCATGTACAAGTAATCCGCCACCACCCTGAAGCCACAATTACCATCTGGGAGAACATTAATATATCCAGCTATATATTGATAAAGGTTTTCCTAGAAGTCTCCAACGTACTGGAACGTATCCATAGACATGAAGCATCCAGGAGCTAATGATCCGGTGTTGAAGGATCTTCCAGCGAATGGTGCTTCTAAGGATTGGCTCATCTGTGGTCAGTCACACTCCCAAGCCAAAGGTTCCCGTTGGTTTAGTCTGGATGGCCCTAGAGGTCTGCCAATCCCATGCTGCTCTAGTGGTTCTCCTAAGTCGCATGATAAATCCACATGGATGAAAGTGGTGATGTGACCATAACATCTTGAAATCTGTGTTGGATCCTCTGACTGAGCCACCTCAACAACAATAGTTTGCCACCTCATTTGCTCAGTTTCTTTGTAGTCTAGCATTTATGCTACTGATTCAATATTCTTCCAGCTCAGAGTGTACCAGAAACTGCGTACATCTCTCATGGATTACAGGATACCATTATCCAACTAAACAACATGTACATGGTAGTCAATGGGATGTCACCTTATCACACCCACATAGTGAGCTATTTGTTCCTAGGTATCCCCCTACCAAGCAACTTGACTATCTCATCCAAGAATAAGACACCAACCTTCCCGATTAGATCAGCAATAGGACCCTCCTGTGCTCCTTTCTGCTTTTCATCCTTGCACCTTCGAAGTCCTTCTTTAACTCTCTCACCTGAGTGTTGACATGGTCATTAATTTTTGGGA